>OW964825.1:52673438-53873438 GCA_943142095.1 Ophonus ardosiacus | reverse complement strand
TTTAAATAAGAAATTAAAAAATTGGCGGAAATAATGCGTTGGAAATTATGAATTAATAATGTAGCAAATATGTTCGAGCGCCCAGCGGAAAGAAGACCATAAAATGATATTATCATGTAGTCTGGTCGAACATGAGTTTGCATGGAGCAAATAAATTGCTCCGTTTGTCACAAATTGCTTCAATTTTATCAATCAACTTGTCGGTTAATCGATTACTAGCCTGTTTTCCGCGTAAGACTCGGCAGTGCGTCACAGGGCCGTAACAAACCAATTTGAACATTTCAAAGCATGTAATTATAATTCAAACGTTGCGTTTTTTTAGTAAATGAAAATAGATAAAAAAATTCTAGTTTGTTCTTTATAAATAAACAAATTGAAGTTTGTCATAGTGTTACTTTATTGTACAAAAAAAAAAAAATTAATAATAAAATAAAGGCACTGAAGTTTACTTTTTATCACGAATTTTAAATTTATTTGCCGAGGCCGAGGGAGTGATAAAAAGGAACTTCATTGTCGAGGTGCGCATATTAAATTTTATTTGTAATCGAAAAATTGTGAAAATCAAAGGAATATTTATTTTTCTACAGTCACTATAGAAAGTAGCCATTTGCGCTCTCTTTTGTCAACTCAAAATGTCACTTTGCCGCTCATGCGCGACAAAGTAGAAAAACGCTCGCTGTCCAAATTTCTAAGTATACAATGTTGAGAAATGTCACTTGTCTACATTCTTAATGAAAATGTTTAGTTAGGAACTAATGGCACTGTAATTACACATTTATCACGCTCACAAGTCAATTTGACAATGTTCTGTCGGTATTTAACATAACCTAACACAATGCCACACTGCTGTGAAAATGAAATAGGGCATTCATTTACAAAAACGAAAGTATAAAATGCTTAGATTAGATTGAATAAAAACTCAAGAAGAATGGAAAATAACGATAAAATAAAATTAAATATAAAATAAATTGTGTGAAGTTATGTTTAGTAATAGGAATGATTGTACACAGATGGCGGTAGGATAGTTGCGAGTCGTACTGACATCTGATCTCTAGTTAACTATTTATTTTGATTACAATAAAGTTATTAGTTATTTCGTTACTTAAATAATTGCGAGAAGTCAGTCAATGCACATACATGTCTATATAATCACAAATTCCTTGAAATATTTGTTAATTTTTTCAGTGTGACAGGCGTGACAACTAACCACACATTTTGCTACAAAAACTCATCAAATCATCACAAATCCTTGCTTCCACGCTCTAATTTTGTTTTTTTTTATGGAATAGATGGCTACTGTAACGATATAATCATTTAAAAGCCTTTTTAAGTTTAAACCGTAGCTTCTGTACTAGCCAATCGTTATTTATTGAGCAGTACTGTAAGTATGAAGTGTACATTTTATTATTTTTTGTTATGGTGGAGGACCCCATTATGGCGACTGTAGAAAAAATCTTGTGTGTGTTATCGATTTCGAGAGAATGCCGCTCTCCTTCGTCGCGCGGCAACAACCTCTCAATCGACAATGTCGCATTTTGCGCTCTTAATACACAAATAGCTATTTTATAGGTTATGTCTGACACTCAATGTTGCTAATTGAAAACGAAATTGAAATTCGGTCATCATCAAACAATAATTAATGGTTGAAACTAGTCACAAAAATTGTGTTAAATAAAAGTGATATAAACAAAGTTACTACGTTTTTATTTATACTTAATCTTCATGTATCACAAAGTGAAGGCTGAAATAATAGATAATTTACAAGAACATATTTTTTTTAAATTGTTGTGGTTACAATCACCTTTGCTATGACATTCTGATTTTCCCAGACTTACATGCTTTTTCCTGTACAGGGCGTATAGAACACACCTACAGATACTAACAATATAATTAGTCACATTTCTCTATAATAATTTCTTTAATGTTTCTTTTATTTTAAAAACATTTCAAAGTCAAAAAATGTTAAAAGAGCAGAAATAAAATAATACGTCTAAAAATCAGAGTTCCAAATTCATTAATGGTAAAATTGTGACATGGCGACTACTTTATAATAACCAGATATTACGATATATGTATGTAGGTACTAATTTTATTATTAAACATATTTAACAAATATGAAGGTAAAATTATATACGAGATGTAATTATATATATTTTAAAGAATGCATCATTTATATACTCCCCGTCATATAAATATGAACTGATTCTCATTTTTTCACTTCTCCCCACTCTGTCCCTTGCCCTACAGTGTTTCCGCTTTTTCATAACTTAGCATTTTCAACATGACTAAAGAATTGGCAACATTGGAGAAATCTTCAGTCCATTTTTACTTGACGGCAAGTATAATAAGAATGTTTATTATTTTGAAAAACAAAGTAATTATCTTCATAATTATTTACAAATAAACAAAATACGTAATGTAGGAAGTGAATAAATAAAAGATATAAAAAATCTAAAATTTATGAAGTAATCAGTGTAAATAATTTGTTTTGCGTCTGAGATATTTTTTACTTTTTATCTAAAATACTAATGTATGTACGCACTTATTATAAAAAAAAAATATCATTGTAAAAGTGGTGGCTAGTTGACTGAAAGTTTTAAGCGTTAGGTTATTATGAGATGAGTTTAAACTATAACAATACCTAATTGACAATTCATAATTGGGAGACAGTGGTTTTGAGGTCATCGTGCTTTTGTTTTTCGAAAAAACAAATACCTAATGGGGTCCTACCACATTTTCCAATTTTTTTTTTTTTTTCTGAAAGTATACTTAAAACCACTCACAGATATATATATTTATATCACATAAGATTCTAGTTTTACAGAAATAATTTTTTAAAGTTTATATTAAATTTCAAATGAAGTCATGGGTTTGCGACTGTGACGGTAGTCCCTCCTATCGAATAAAAATGGAACTACGTTTGACGTTTATGTTATTTGACTTGAAAGCAAACGTGACAGCAAGTTATTTTGTATTCGTGCTTTTGTTTTTATTGTATATTGAATAATTTGATTATGAAAATTAATCTTGAGGTTTAGGAATACGAACACAAACTTTATTTTTGCTTCTCAACGAGATGTTCTCGCAAGACGGCACAGAACAATATTATACAACCATGGTAATATCTAAATCACACATAATTTGTATTTATTAGAACATTTCGTTATTTGTACTTACATTTAAACAAAAACAACTTGTTGCAAAGATATTTACTTTGAAAATGTTGGTTATGTTCGAAAAATGTGACATCTCTGTGCTGCGCTGACATTCATGTACAGTACGTGTACGAGTACATGTGTGCGTGACTATCATTGTATGTGTGTACAAACCCATGACGTCACAAAATAAGACCCAAAATGTTTAGAAAGAAAATCATGAATGAAAAGTATAAGAATATTATATATTTTTCATGTATATATGTATAAAATGATGTAATTTTTTTAATTATATAAAAAAATCAATATATTTTTTTTTTTTTTGTATGACCCCATTGTACTAAGTAAAATTTAATATTTAATTTTCAAATATCTTTTTAACTACGCGAGTATTGGATATTGAGAGAATGTGTCATAAAATTTTACTGTATTTTTACCTGTCACTAAGTTATTGGTATCATGTTAAAAATCGCATATCTAGATTTTAGTGAATAAGCACGTTTTAAGGTCCCTATAATCCGATTATAACATTTTTACGATGATGTCCGTATGTGTGTGTGGATGTTGGAACCACGGTTTTTCAAATACTATAAGACTTAAAAAATATTTAACTGCAGTTTCCTCAATCTGACATTCCTGGGAAGAGCTGATTAGATTTTGATTACAATTGGACAACCGGAAGTAATAGTTTCTTTAAAAAATCTTCTAAATATAATTTTTTGAAATTTTTGTTATATTGAAAAACATAAAATTCTCCATCTAATACATCTAAAAAATTTATTATATCTTGTAGATTAAAGATAAAGACACTAAACCTAGTTGACAAATTCAAATGTTTATAACATAAAAATGTTTAACATAGTTTATAAATGACAAATGTCAGTGTCTCAAATCAACAGTTTTAGTGACATTCTGAAAGCTTTTTCTGGGAAGTACATTTTAATCTTTCTTATTGTTTTATTAATTAAATATTTAAAATTGTAGGTAAAATGCATATATCCATCAGAAATACCGCCAATCTAGTTAATGAATTGGAAGAATCTCTGACATTTAGTAACTTCCTCATACAATGAGAAATAGATATAATTAGAATTGTATGTGTGTAGAAGACATGTTAAATACAATAAAAAACAATATTTGGGTAAAGTTCTGGAATTTTTTTTGTTATAAAACGACGGTTCGATTGTGAAGTGCAATACATTACTTATATAACATAAAATGGAAATGGCGAGAGGTATTGTGCTGGCCACAACAGATTTTTATAGTCTATTTACTGGATGGACCAAATTTTATTCGATCACTATCTTTGTTAGTTTTTCTTCGATTGTTGAATAACACCCTGCATACATGAAAGTGAGCACGAACCAAAGATAATCATTAATAAAATAAAGTATGAAAATGATACTCGTACTTTCTGCTTGACAAATGAAATTCGCTGGTCGTAGAGCTTTGACGTAATTTAACGTCAGTGCTGTCATTACTGTTCGCAATTATGTCATTAATTATTCTAACTGTATTCACTACACAATGTGAAATCTTTTCCTGATTGACTAACTAAACAGTTAAATGGCAATAACTTGCACATCAGTGAACGCTTTCAGAATATCAGATAGAGGTTAGTTTCTTCTGCTTACGTAGGTATGTGTCATAAGAATATAATTAAACACTTAAACTGGTGCAGTCCACCTCATGCATTTGACATCTGTTACTACAAAATAAAAATAATTTCTTCCTAATGTTCTTAAAATAAGACCGACACTCATTTAAAATAAATTAAGAGTAATGTATGAGTATTTTCAACAATACATTCGCGTAGCAACAAAGATTATGCAAATGTTTTATTAAATACAGACAAAATGAAAAAGTGATTATAATGAATAATAAATGAAATGTAAATAAAACGATGAAGCAAAAAAATAAGGAAATACATAATTTGAATTTTCAGTTTTGTATAAGATTCATATTTCATTATTTATTATGAAATATGAATATAATGCTTTAACTTTTCATTAAAAATATAGGCATTATTAGGGGGACGTAAAATTATCAGAAGTAATATCACAAGACCTCCTGATTTTATCGATAAATTTTTATTTTGCACGATTTTTTTTTTGCTTAGCAACAAACACGAAAGCAAACTGCATGGTAAATCCCGACTCCGAAGGAGGAGGGATTTTACCTAATGTCAGTTTGCTTGAGTGCTTAAAAATAAGTTTATCTGAGAAAATCTGAGAGGTCGTGTGGTATTTGGTGAGATAAATTCCAAAGACAACGCGAAATGAAACTTGACACATTAATTGTCACACTGACAGTTATAAACAATAACAACTGTTTATTTACTTGGTAGCGGAAAATTATCGGGGTAACGGGGTTTTATCAGTATAATACTGTTCCCATTGGTTGAATTTTCAAGTGTTTTGCATCATGATTTGTTAAAAACTAGTCATTGGAATTTATCAGATTGATTTCATACTGACTTATAAACTGTCAAATAACAAATCATGTTTCGAAAATGCTTCTTGATTAATCCTATATTTTAACTCACGGTGATAAGTACTTTCAAAAGTTATTTAACTAATGACATATAAACATATGTTGAAAATGATAGTGTAAATTTTGTTTTCCACGGCGCCCCTGATTTTCATATTCTCATTAATTCTAGCGTGATTTTACACATTAATAATGCAAATTCAAGTAAAACTTGGTATACATATTTAAAAAGAATTATTTTCTTAATTGTCTGTGACGATGACACCATATTAATGAAGTAATCTTTTCGCAACTTATTTGTGGTCGCTAAATTATATTAATTTTAGGAATTACTATATTTAAAAATTATGTGATACGCTTTTATGTCATGTGGTGTACGCAATTTCCGGAATTATTAAGATATAAACCAGTTATATTTTTAGTTTTAATAATTTGTACCAATATCTACATATTTCAACTTTCGAGATTAATTTGCTTGCGCTAATTACTAAACTTTATGAACTACTCAAAATGCTTGAAATTTCAATTTAAATTGTTTTACTCCTACTATTTATTGTTTAGCAAAACAATCTCATAACTTTTTTTACATTCTAAATTCAGAAATAATAAATTTAGTCATGTGCTTAAATTTTATTTAATTATTGTCCAAAGTCTAAGGTTAATATTTTACAAGCAATGTCGAAATTTAATATTCTACTTCATTATCGATTTCCTTCTAAATTTTATAGATTTCATATACGCTAATCGATTTCAATATATTTTTTATTCTGGTCGAAATTTGTTTTCAATGAAATCATTCATTTACATACAAATTATTCCACAAACACAAATCATTTTGAAATGATATATGATAATTTTATACAATATAAACGTTATTTAAGTCAACAAAAGTATTAATTAAATTTTTTAATGTTTACCTGAGAGCAAATGAGATACAAAATTTGTGAACATTTTCTAATTCTTGTCTTGAAAATAGTCAAAAACTGACAGTTCACAAAACAGTAATGCCAACATATATTCATAAAAGTTTCTACTTTCTATCGGCCTATAAATAGGCTAAGGCTAGTAGATATGTTAGTAGTTATGTCGGACGGAGGTACAAAATATTTTTTCCTACAACCGTGCGTAAAGTACATATTTTACGCACTCTTTACAAAGTGTAACATTTCAAGCACTAGTGCATGGCAACGATTAATTTACTTGTCAGTTAACGCTAACAATAGCTTTGTTCGATGACATGTACTAGGCCGCCCTAGTGTTAACTTTCTTGCACTAACATGTTTTATGAGAAACGGGCAGCTTCTGGCAGGCTGTTCGATGACAAAAAAATTAAGAACTAGTGCTCACTTTTCTGACCTGACTCGCGAGGTAGTGTATAAAGTGCAGACTAGGAGTGGGGGTAGCTAAATGCTGTTCGGTAGACATTTTAATTCTATCCTATCTACACATCTGTTTATTTAACCTAAAATTTTGTTTTGCTATATAAATAATTAATTAATATATCTGTCTCTGAATCTGATGAAGAATCAAGTGATGATTGATCTTCGTCAGAATCGTTTATTAGTTCACTATGCTCTTTAAAACAGACATTTCTGCAGTCACTTTTTTGCAGCTTTATGATATGACTGTGTTTATAAACAACCTAACCTTTTACACCTTTGGCTATGCTTGGCTTGATTACTCACAGCTGAGTAAACTTGCCCAAATATACACTAGTGTGTTTTATGAAACTACAAGAATTAGACTGTACTAGTGTACACTACACTGCACTGCACTATTCTGCTCTACACTTCAAGCACTTCTCATCGAACAGAGCTAATATTTGAAGATGCATGTACACTCATATACTTAGTGTTATGAGAAATAGCACTAAAATTCCGGATTTTAATGCAACTCGTGTGTAAATAGTATTTTTACCTCGTGCTAATTTCCGCATTAGGTGCAGCCGAATACGTAAAATATCGCACTCGACCAAAAAAGTACTACTTTACACACTTGTTACATAAATAATTATTTTGTAACAAGGCGGCAAATTAGTAATTCTGAAACGAACGCAGGTTTTTGAATAAATGAAATTTGCATGGAGCTTCAAAATCACGTTTTCCGCATATGTTGGAAACAATATTTTTTCTGCAGTCGTGTAAAAATGAAATGTATTCTAAATTTGTGACATATCTATATCTACAATAGTATAGAAACCATACATGGTATTTTTAAGCGATCTTGAAAATTGCTTTCATGACAACGTAACAAAAATCTTGTTTTAATTATTTCTCGCACTAGTGCGGGAATAGGCTGTTTTCCGCATTCATTTTGAGTTTGAGAACACTTATTTCCCATGCAATACAATTGTCTTTTTTTAACGATCTTTGACGTCACATTTTGTTTCAAATCAAGTGACTTTTTGTTATGTGTTGGTTTTTTCCTATTTTTGGTGCCAAAAATATTACATAAACTTTCATTTAAAATAATCTTTTAAAAATGTGACACCGGCAGTAAAAAAAAGACAGTGTACTATGAAACAAACACTACTTTCCAATCAGGTGTTTTTTTTATTTTTTCAGTAAACAATTTAACAATTTATTCTCTTTATCAGGACAGCACTTCATACAATAAAATTGTTTTAGACACCGATAAATGTTTTAATATCAGCTCTGAAAAGTGTCCAGATTAAAAGGCTGCAATGTAAAATGTAAAATTACACAGAGTGTCATGTTGGCTGTATCATTATTGTCATTGTCTCCTAGACATGATTAGAAGATCAATTAATATACTTTTGGATTTATTACATCGTTGCTTGCATGTAAGTACACATGACGCAGAGTTTAACGAATTGAAAACATATCGGGTTATTGTTTTATAGAAACAATAACCTTGAAGAGACGAATATTGAATATTGATTTTGAAATTGCGATTTTTTTCAGGTTTAGTTTTACACAAAGAATATAAATTTTCGCGTACAAGTATCAAATGTTTCTTGTTCAGGAATCAATTGGTTTCGCTTATAATGTCTTTCTTTGTAGTACTTGTTTTTTGTTTTGCTTATTTTCCAAGTTACAGGATGATATAATTGGAAAAGTTTTATGTTGCAGTTGTATCGTATAACCTACTAAATTGATTTTGGAACATTTATTTGCGAAATAAATTTAACTCGTGATTTCGTATTAATACCATAGTCAAAATTTCACTACCTTAGATAAGGCAGCGAAAATATACGTAGGTAAATTAAAAATTAATTAGTATTAGTGAAAAAAAGTTTATATATTAATTAGTTCGCAAACTATAAGCGATTGAAGTTGTTTAATAATTAATATATGACGTATCAGTATCGAAGCAATTTGATTTGTTGCCTGATTAAAACCGAGACTCGCGCGTCTTTTGCGCCCGCCCACCGTGAAACCATCAATGGACAAACACTAGCGCCACCCGCCGCTATTCGCGAGTGAAGAAGAGGAGGAGCTTAGCGCGTGACGTAACAATATGGCCGGTTTAAGGTAGATGCTTCGTTTCCCACAACTGTATTCTTATACACTGCGGCGTTTGAAATACAAAGTAATATTAATATTATAGTTAATATTAAATAAAAATTATGTTCAACGTTCTCTCGAATTTTGAATTTACATGATTCGAGTCTTTGTTTTCTTGAATCTACATAGTAGTGCATTATTACAGTCTTTGGTAGATTAATGGAGAGATAAGTATTATTATTTTATTGTCATCTTTGTGCAGACAGGTCTACAAGTTTAAATTTCATTACGGAGTATTTTAATAAAGACACTAAGTAATTATTATCTTGTAGTTATACCCGGCAAAATATAATCTTGCTTTACAAAATGCAAGGATCACGCATATTTTTACTCGGTTCCTTTCCCATTTTTAAAAGATGAATGCATAATTTTCGTCTACCAACTATTTCAAATTGGCAAATTTCTCTAATAAATTTTTCTATAGAATTTAGGTTCTTGTTTTCGGGAAATTGTGGAAATTAATTATTTCTGGATTTCTTCGTGCTAATGACGTACATGGGTTAAACGCAACTAAAACGTGTTGAAGTTTTAGATTTTTTTATTATACTTCATTTCACGTAAGAATAGCGTTGGTTTAGTTAGGGATATACGAGCCCCTACAACTATAAGTTCGGACACTTTAATTTTTTCTCTGTACAGTTATATTTGAGACATAGATAATGAAGAAAAAGAATAACATAAATAATTTTAAATACTATTACTAACAGGCTTACTTCTATGAACATTTTTAAATGAAGAGAGTTTTCAATATTATTTTAAAAATATATTTTAAAAATATTGAAGAATTTGCTTGTCAACTAAATCTTCGGACGCTTCAGACCTACATTATTTTCATAACGATATTGGGCAGAGTAGTCTGTGGGGAAAAAATGAACTGTTTCTATGTGTCAATTAAATTGTTTCTACGTTTATTTTATAATCGTAATTGTGAATGGATGTGAATCATGGCTCGTGGAATAGCAACAAACGTGGAAATTCGCAATATTATTAAAAAATTGCATTTAAGTGGTATAAGTGGAAGAAAAATATCACGAAATCTTAAGTTATCTGTGTCTACAGTTGCTGATATTATAAAAAAATATTGTTCGCTTGGCTCAATTAAAATAGGCAAAAGTACAGGACGAAAACGTTTAATAACTGATAGAGACATTCGGACCTTAATTTATATTACTAAAGAAAATCGTCGCAGTAGTTTGCGTGAATTAAGTAAATTATGGTCAGAAAGAATAAATAGGATTGTATCAACCGAAACCACACGAAAATATTTCAGAAAACAGGGATACAAATTTTATAAGGTATGTTATTATTCTTATCTTAATTTCAGTAGATGACTAAATTTATATGTCATGAAACAGGCGAAAGAAAAACCATTATTAACCACTTCCCAAAAACAAAAACGATTAAATTGGGCTAAGGAAAGACGTAATTGGAAACAGGAACAATGGGACACTATATTATTTAGTGACGAATCCAAATTTGATGTATGTGTTGGTGATATGCGAAAAAGAGTCATAAGGAACAAGTCTGAAGCTTATCATAAAGATTGCTTGAAAAGGACTGTTAAATTTCCTGCTAGTGTCATGGTTTGGGGCTGTATCTCATCAAAAGGCGTCGGAAAATTGCACTTCATTAATGGCATTGTAAACTCCCAGAAATATATAGAGATATTGAGAACCAGTCTAATCCCATCAGTTGAAACATTAAGTGACAATGGCGAATGGACGTTTCAGCAAGATGGTGCATCTTGTCATAAGGCTAAAATGACTAAAAATTGGTTTAATGAAAATAATATTAACGTTCTTGAATGGCCATCGAGTAGTCCGGATCTCAATCCCATTGAAAGTCTATGGGGAATCATGAAAAGAAAATTACGTAGTGATCCTCAAAGAACCGTTGATGGATTGAAGACAAAAATCGTTGAAATATGGAATTCCATAACACAAGAAGACTGTAAAAAGTTAATAAATTCAATGCCATTTAGATTAAATGCTGTTATTAAAGTTAAAGGTGATGTTACGCAGTATTAGTGCCACTAATTGGAAGTGTGTCCGAAGATTTAATTGACAAGTAATTTGTATATATTTTTTTCAATAAATACTTAAAATAAAAAAAAGCACATACATCAATGAATAATTTTCTTAAAATTAAGAGTGTAAGTTATAGTATTTAAAATTATTAATACAATGTTTATAAATTTATTGTGTATTATGCAAAATCTACTACAATGATACAAAAGGAAGTGTCCGAACCTATAGTTGTGGGGGCTCGTATAAATTCTACCCTTTGATTGGTCAGAATATAAACCTATTTCACAGAAACGAAACAAATATCGCCTCTCAGTTGTCAAATAAAATCTACAGAATTAAGTGATGTTTAACCATATTTTGTTGCAATTTTAGATTTTGACATTTTTATAGATAAATATATTTATTATTGACAAAGCTTGGTTTCACAAATTTAAATTATTTATTCAATGCAAGTAAAAACGGTCGGCTCTTAAGTAATCTACTATTTTCTTACGTAAAATGAAGTATAGCCTACAAATTTCACTCCACTCGTGATTTATTTGTTAAATAAGTGACAGAAACGATGCGTTCGCCCTCGGCTAGGACTTACTACCATGCACTAGTTCATATTTTCGCCGCTAGACGTCATATTGCTCTATTTCACTAGCGAATAGTTTGTGCCACAATATTGTCAAAAAATGGCAAAACTGTTTCAATGTTCTATAATTTATTACTACGTCACATGCCAAATTCTGAACTTTAAAAATTCATATCGCTTATTACGTAATAATTTTAAGCCGCGTTTACACTAAAATTCTTAATTTATCCTGTACTTGCAGAAAAAAAAAATTGGCGTAGAACCCCATTGGTTTAATATTTTTTTGTCTTGTTTCTCTAAAATCGTGACATTGCATGGGGCTCTAAATTTTTCACAAAAATAAAATAAATATATCATGACGGCATATTACCCATTACTGGGTGTGCCAGTATCTACAAAACATGTGGACGTTGGTGACGCTAATATGACGATATATTTTTACCGCGTGGGCGCTTACCAGGCTTCACCTCAATGGCACTCATAGCTGGTGTGGAGAGTGCACTACAGGGATCACTTTTGTGCGATTAAAAGTCTGCACTAGCCGGGATCGAAACCGGGTCACCAGTTTGGCAACCATACACTACACGCACACGACCACGCGACCCCATAAAAAAAATTCACATTTTAAAGTTTAAGGGCCGATATTATAAATTTAGCTACATGGTAAATTTAATTAACGCGAATTTTTGACAGATTTAAAAGTTGTAGAAAGAACATTTCTATATCATGGTTTTTTTCCAATTTTTATCATTAGGGAAATTGTGTATAAATTATGTAGATATTACGAATAATTGTTGTAATTATATTTTCATGTTCTGCTTTAGAGAACATTGAATTGAAGTTAACTCTTAATTGTACTCTGTTGTCTTTGTTAATTTTAATATGAAGTTACGATTTGTTTTGCTACAGTAAACAAAACAAAAACAAGAATTTAATTTTATTCTATTGTTTTAAAACGTAAAAAAAGAAATACCTAACATTATTAAATTGACTTTCATTGACTGTCATTTCAGCTTCACTGTTAAATTAAATAGTTCAACTAAAAATTTACCTAAATACCATATTAATGAAAACTGTGGTATTCTGGGCGTTTTAATAATCCGCCCGATATTCCGGGGACATTTAAAAAGCAGGACATTTCCGGGAAAATCCGGATACTCTCGGTCATCCTGCCTTAATCCGAAATTGATAACCGATAATACACTGAATAACACATGTCTTGCAAGGGCATACATAGGTCCCACTGATTAATTTACAAAATTTTAAAATTTACTCGGAGTACTGTTGTTACATATAGGCTAAAATGCGAATTTTTAAAATAACGCTTTTTAAAAATATAACTAACCTTACATGTTATGTTGTAATTAAACTCAGATAATGTTTAATTATGAAGTATTTGTTTAAAAAAGTTAAAGTAAAATGATATAATAATGATGTGACGTCATGGTCCCAATCCACAGAGCCCACTGCATGTGCATATTATACTTGAGTCAATGCGCATGCTCTGTTGTTGATTATTTTGCCGTGTATTATACTCGCTGTCAAATAAATATGGACTGTTGCTCAATTTTTCTCTTCTCCCCACTATGTTCCTTGCCCTGCGGTGTTACCGCTTCTTCAAAACTTAGTATTTTCAACATGACCAACGGAATTGGCAGCAGTGTAGAAATTTCCAATCCATATTTATTTGACGGCAAGTATAGTTGTTTTGTTTCAGACACGATTGAAATGAGTGAATG
This sequence comes from Ophonus ardosiacus, assembly GCA_943142095.1. Classification (NCBI taxonomy): domain Eukaryota; kingdom Metazoa; phylum Arthropoda; class Insecta; order Coleoptera; family Carabidae; genus Ophonus; species Ophonus ardosiacus. Next base: position 53,859,923 of record OW964825.1, on the reverse strand, counting down.
TGTGAATCTACTTTTTTTAAAAATAATGCTTCTTTCAACTTTGTTGTGAAACTCAAGCTTAAACCTTAAGAAATAAAGTTAAATTATTAAAAATTATAATCACTCTATTTTCTTTGTCATTCATAGTTGTCTCACAGCGGACAAAGTAATACCTATCTCTCTTTTGAGGCTATATTACGACATAAACATTTCCGCAAAAACAGTCAGAAATTAATTCGTACAACAAAGTACAACATAAAGATGATAAATACAATTATTAAAATTTTATCAGTGCAAAACAGATTGATTTATATTTTAAGAAAATAATATAGGTATAGTTGAAACGTACGAAAACAACGTTTAAAAAAAATTAATAATTAACTTAACCTACCGTAACGTAATGTAACTTAATCTATCATTACTTTACCTAATTCAATTTTTTTTTTCTGTTGCAGAACACTTTTTTATGTTAATCCTATTTTTATTTTGTACATTTCAAGATTTTTTGCCCCTTTCAACTTTGTTGTGAAACTCAATCTTTTTTGTATTGATAATTCTTTTTGATATTTTAAAAATTACTAATTTGTTAGAATATTTAAAAAAAGTAGAGATATAATATTTTTATGAAGTACCTAAAAAAATAAAAAATCGTAAAAATTCCCATTAAGAAGGGTTCTTTACCTTTAAGTAATTATAATGAAAATAATATCACTACCGCAGGAAACAATTATTTATATTCCTTTGTTAAATAATAATTAAATCTTCATTAATATTTTTATCTGCGTTTAAAAAAAAACTCGTGTGGCCATTAAATACGATAACGAACAATGAATACCAATTAATATACTACCCAGATATCACCATTGTGATAAAAACGAGGATAAAAACCTACACGAAATTTCATTTATACCCAGTTGCACCAACACAGCTTAAATTTTAAGCTAAGCTTAAACAAAAAAATCTGTTGTGGCCAGCACAAGACCTCTCGCCATTTCCATATTAGGCTATATAAGTATTGTATTGCACTTCACTTTCGAACCGTCTTTTTATAACAAAAAATTACAGAACTTTACTCAAATATTGTTTTTTTATTGTATTTAACATGTCTTCTGCACACATGTAATTCTAATTATATCTATTTTTCATTGTATGAGGAAATTTCTAAATGTCACAGATTCTTCCAATTCATTAACCAGATTGGCGGTATTTCTGATGGATATATGTATTTTACCACAATTTTACCTATAATTTCAAATATTTAATTAATAAAACAATAAGAAAAGTTAAATATACTTCCCAGAAAAAGCTATCAGAATGTCACTAAAACTGTTGATATTTGACAATGACATGTGTCATGTTATAAACATTGGAATTTGTCAACTGGTTTCCTTAGTGCCTTGGCCTCTGCGATTAGTTTACTCTATAAATTATAGTGTCTTTATCTCTAAATCTATACAAGATATAATAAAAATTTTAAGTGTATTAGATGGAGAATTTTATGTTCTTCAATATTTAATAAAAAAAAACTCCCAAAAAATTATATTTAGAAAAACTTTTTTAAGAAAGTACTACTTCCGGTTGTTCAATTGTTACCAAAACCTTTTCAGCTCTTCCCAGGAATGTCAGATTGAAGAAACTGCAGTTAAATATTTTTTAAGTCATAGTTTTTGAGGAATCGTCCCTCCAACATCCATACATACACACACACACACACACACACACATCCACACACACACACACAGACATAATTTTAAAAATGTTATAATCGGATTCTAGGGACCTGAAATCGTGCTTATTCAATAAAATCTGGGTATGCGAATTTTAGCATGAATCCAATACCTCTCTTAGCGAGAGGTAAAAAGCAAATCGCAATTTTGACAGCAGTACATATTGACATTTGACATTTCAGTTTAATATTTAAACTACAGGCCATTAAACGTTTTTAACATTTCCCTTTTGGCTTGATAAAAGTTTTAAAACTTTGTTGCTCCTCCAAATCTTCGATTATGTCATCCCATTTATTCCTTAATCTTTTCAGAATAAAGTTTTTTTTTTTTTTGGCAAGCGTTCAACAGCTTAGTAGAAGACAAAGTCAAACAACTATAATATGTTTTTGTTTATAATTCAAGTTGTAACCTCGACCAAGATAAAGGAAGTTTTCGATCAAGTGCAACATACATTCTTTATGAGTCAATTGTTCAAACACGCGATTAGATTTTTATTAGCGAACCTCAGTGGAATATAGAGTCAATACCGAAATATAAATTGAACTTGCGTTGAATACAATTGGTCTGAAATTTATAGCTTTTGGCTTAATTTTCTTACAAAGGTTATAGACAATTTGTGGCATAACTATAGTATTTAAGAAAAAAAAGAGAAATCACAGAATGGGGGATTCCACCATTTTTTTTATTTATAATTTCATCTGAAAATATTAGGAAAACTAAGACTATTGATGAAAATTCGGTGAAAAAATTCCTATTAATAAGCGAGTTATGGTCTCCCGAATTTTGAAAATATTGACGTGACGTAACGCTGATGTGTTTTTTTTTTTATCAAACTGTTTTCATCATGGACCTAAATGAATATTATAACACTCTATAAGTCTACATACAGGTGTATTTAAATTATTAAGTTTAATGCAAGAAATTTATGTTAAAATAAAAACTGTTTGAAAACTGCCATACAGGAATGTTAGCCCCTCCTCTCGAATTTGAATTTCTTAACTTCCATTGGTAGTAACCCCCACCTCCTAACACGCTATTTGTTAGGCATGTATAGGCGGTCTTTCGGTCGCCAATCAAAATATTATATATTGATTTCATATTCGTGTCGAAGCGCTATAACAAAAAACCCCTTATTTCCGAAATAACTCAATTATACCATTTCATTTTTTTATTAATATTCGTTATTCAGCATATACATTCGTATTTTTTTACTATTTTCCTTTAATTCGATTGAGCTGGAATCCCCTATTAAGATAAATTTCTATTTCTTTTTATGATTAATAAAATTACGCGTTTTAAAATTTGTTTATAATGTGCAGGTACTTTTACTAATAAAAAAATAAATAAATAGATGTTTTCATCAGTATTCTTTAACATCTTGCTTAATGTTCACAAATTAAACAATCAAACTGGACAAGTTCTTGTAAACTAAATGTCACAAATGCTTCGTTTCAGAGATATTCGCATGGAAATTGTAACTGATGCGATACAAATAGTTCTTGTTATGAACAATGTGTTATAAAAAAATGAGCTCTAAGTAGGGTATTAGCAAAGAATGTATTACTTTAAAAGTTTTTAACTAAATGTTAATTTAACATGAGATATTATCAAAAATGCTATCTGAAGAAATCAGAGCAAAGAATATTGTTTTGTTCAAACAGAAAAATTAAGAGAAAACTTGTAATTTGTAATAGCATTAATAAAAATAATATTTTCTATTTCCATTTCAATAGTAATTAAATTGAAAAACGACAACAAAGAACAACGGTGGAATTTCTATCGCATGCTTATCAACATCAACGAAATAAAGATAACAAAATCACAACTACACTGCATATTATGTGGAAATTCACAATGAATCCCTCCATTTCAGTAAATATTTTCTTCACTAACTGATTTCTTTTTATCTGATTGTTATCTGTTTGCAAAATAAATCCATGTCGACGCAAATCACACTCCACAATACAATACGTTTTATTCGTGTTTTATATTCAAGTTTATACTACCTCGCCAAGGTAACTGTGGATGTTTGTTCTTGAACTGTAGAGGCGAGTGATATTTCTTCGATAAGAAACAAATGTTTTCTTTGTTGTGGAAGTTTAACGATATGCAGCCATAGGAAGAAAAGGAAATAGAAATTGGGATGCAAATTGAGAAAATTGTTTTCTAAAGGACAAATAACAAGAGAAATACATTATACATTATTTGATACATACATACAGATTTGGTAATATTGTTTATTTACGACAGTGCGTAAAATTAACGTTTAGTTGTTTGTTTTAATTTGTAAAACGGTTGTTTATGAACAAGATTTCATTAGTTACGGATTGCCGAGCAACGAGTGATTAAAATTTTTAAACACACTAAATTTGGAAACCAAAGTGAATATTTTATCATGGCGAACTTTTTAATAGGCCCATAAACCATAACAAAATATAATAAAATTTTCACTTTATCCTTAAATTAGTACTCAATAAATAACGATTAAGATAAAAGACATATTTTTTTTTTAATAATTACTTTGCGAGTTATTTAAATTTATTTCCAGGACACAGGTGACGTCACACTATTGGTATCTTTTTCGCGCAGCCTACTACAGAAACTGGTGTGAGAAAGTTAGCTATAGGTTTCTTTAAAAATCAAATGCAGCTATACAAAAAACAATTATGACTTTTTGATACCACGAATTACTTCAAAATTAAACGAACTTTCATTTAATAGATATTTACACACCAAGTGAGCTAAGGTAATGTTTATTCATGAGAAGAAAGTTTAGCTTTAGAGTTAATTTCTTCGAGTGAATAAACATTCTTAGCTCACGTGGTTTGTACAATATTTTATTCAATTTTGACGAAATAATAATAAAAACTATTATAATATTTAATTTTGATAAAATAAAAAACTGATCAGTTAGTAGGCTGAGCATGACAATCGTCGCTGATAGACGTCAAGTCATATATTTAAAATGCTTTATTGTCTGTCATTTGTACCTTGAAAAATAATGTAAATGGTTGATAATGTCTGAAAAATATTATGGTGAGTGTTATTTTCGTACCTGATGTAATTTTAAATGCATTATTTGTTGCAGAGTGAATTAAAATTATGTGAGAGTGATTTAAAAAAAATTAATTCACATGTGAAAAAAGTGTTACTTATAGTTGTTGCTATGGAGTTAATAATGACAGTTTAAAACGTCAAAATTGAATAAAAATATTTAAAAATTTTGGTTTATGGGCCCATTCATTAATAATAGTTATACTCGCCGTCAAATACATATGGACTGATGCTCAATTTTTTCTCTTCTCCCCACCCTGTCCCTTGCCCTGCGGTGTTGCCGCTTCTTTATAACTTTGCATTTTCAACATGCCCAATGGAAATGGCAACAGTGTAAAAATCTCTAGTCCATATTAATTTGTCGCCAAGTATATTTATGTATCAAGGCACTGAAGTTCTATTTTTTTATCACGAATGTGGAATTTATTTGCCCTTAGGGCCCTTAGGGACGGGGAAAATAAACCATATGAGTGATAAAAAGGAACTTCAATGCCCAGGTGCATATTAAATTTTGTTTGAAATCGAAAAATTGTGAAATTGTAAGGAATAATTATTTTTATAGGTTATGTTTAAATAATTGTCAGTCTGACATTCGATGTTGCTAACCGCGGACTTTGAAATTATCGTAAAGAGCACTCAAAATTATGAGTTTTATCTCAAATTTATTCATCGGAAATATTTATTTCATTCTTCTTGCACATATTTTTGTCATTTTTCGCGCAAATATAGGTACTGTTCTACATTGTACACCTGCCCAAATTATTTTACATGTACGACAATTATCATAAGGTTGGCAACACTGCAATTGCATGAAATCGTCCTATAATGGATTACTTTAGTGCCGAGTTCTGAGCTTTTAATGACATTTTTATGTAATGCATCTTTAGCCACTCAAGGGTCTGTATTTACAGTATAAATTTATCGGAAATGGTGCAAAATTCTTCCTTTTTTACCGGTAAATCAAGTGAGTTTAGCGGGTATTCTGTTACTATTACTTTTATCTTTTTCGTCAAAAATTGAAGTAAATGCTTTAATAGATATTTATACACCAAGTGAGCTAAGATAATGTTTATTCATGAAAAGAAAGTTTAGTGAGTTAAATTCTTTGAGTGAATAAACATTCTTAGCTCATGTGGTTTATACAATATTTTATTTAATTTTAACGAAGTAATAGTAAAAAAAAACATTGTAATATTTAATTTTGACAAAATAAAAAACTAATCAGTTAGTAGACTGATTTAATTTTAACAAAATAAAAAACTAATTAGTTAGTAGACTGGCCATGACAATCGACGATGATAGACGTCAAGTCATCTGTTTAAAAAGCTTTATTGTCTGTCATTTGTGTCGTAAAAAATAATGAAAATGGCTAATAATGTCTGATAAATAGTGTGGTGAGTGTTATTTTCGTTCTTCATGTTATTTTTAAATGCATTATTTGTTGCAGAGTGTTAAAATTTTGTGAGAGTGATTTAATTTTCTTAATTCACTTGTGATTGTGAATAAAATGTTACTTGTAGTTGTTGCTATGGAGTTAATAATGACAGTTTAAAACATCAAAATTGTATAAAAAATTATAATCTAACTTTTACTGTTTGCGATATTTTCTTTTTTCAATGTCAGTAAGTTCTCGAATCTCGACCGTCAGTATAAGTTGTTATGGTCACTGTCCAATAAGTATGGACTGATGCTCAACTTTTTCCCTTCGTATCCTCTTCCTTGACCTGCGGTGTTACAGCTTCTTCATAACTTAGCAATTTCAAAATAGTAATTGAAAGGGCAACATAATAGAAACCTCCAGTCCATACTTATTTGACGGCAACTATAGTAACGTCATTACATTGGAATTTACTTCTTTGGTGAATTCAACTATATAAATAGTACTATTTAATACTGTGTTTTGTATAATGTACGCATTCCTGAGTGAACTCTAATATTTGCAAGTACACGTCCTAACTAACCTTATTCTATTTGTACCTTAATTGCAAAGTAAAATTATAAAAAATATAACAGCCTTGTTCTAGCGTCTAGTCGAGCCGGAACACATATAGCGAACAAATAATATAAACAATGCCATTATCTACAATAATAAAAATATTGTTCGTATGAAACCTTGATTTAACAAATCAACAATTCTTTGGATTGCTCATTGTCAACCATTGTCAGTAAACTTTGTCCCAGACCGTTTTAAATTTTTTACACACTTATTTTTTAGTTGTTAGATTTAAAAATAAACTTTGTATAACATATATAAACATAAAACAAGAAGAGATTGTAGAAAAGTCCTTGAATAACATTTAGTTCTAATTTGGTCAAATAAAAATAAACATAAATATAACATTCAGACAGACAATCGTCAATAGTAAATAAACTGCTTGTTGTTGATTTGCTTACGTTATATACGAGTATAAATTTATGTTCGTGTTATTATTGGTAACAAAAAAGATATAAATATTAATTAGATTTCCTGTATATGAATTTGTTAATTTTAAAAACAAACATATGACGCAATTATTAAATATTTATATCTTATTATTTAATCACTTTTCTTTTTTAAAGATGTAGAGTAGATACGTATATAAACAAGTTTTGCAAGAGTAAATAAAGTATGCTGGCCTGTAAAAATGTTTTTAAAGTAAACGAACTGAAAATTATATCATTAGGGGTCCCCAACCGTTTTCAATGCAGGGCCGGTGTGTTATAAAAGATAAGACAAAAGGGATAACATATATGCAGAGTTGATCAAAAAGAAATGATGAATTTGGCAAACAATTCTGGGGATCTTTTTATTCCACAGTTTATACAACACGAGGTTTTCACCGGAAATACTTTTTGACACTTCATTTTGACCATAAATACAAATAGGTTATGTCAGAGCATGGGCCTGACAGCTAATAGGATTTTGTGTGATTGAAATGCTTTAGATGTAGATTATTGCTTGTGAGTAATGTAAGAAATAAAAGTATGTGGGAAACAACAACCATTTTAATAAAATGTTGTAAATATACCCAAATTTATGGGGTCGCGTGGCCGTGTGCGTATTGGCTCGTACCACGATCACGGTTTTAACTAAAACGCTGTTTTAAAGCCCGTTTTACATTATATTATTTTCGTCTATTTTCATACTATATTTCTAGACAGATTTTTGATCGAGTTCCATTCAATTTCCATTTCGTGTATAATCGGTAATCTTCGGAATGTATCGGATTTTAAATCAAAATAAATGGAATACCAACCTAACAAATTTGTACAGTTAACTTTGTTTTTGAAATGAATAAAATGTAAAAATAAGGAGTTACAAAAATTCATTTTAAATGTGTCTGTGTCATATTAGATATTTTATATTAATGTTATTGAATTTTTATTTATAACCTCACACTTTGCAAAATAAATGACATAAAACAAAAGTTGGCAACTGTTAATATTAATATCACGAATTCGCGCCTGCGCATTAACGATCTAGTACGAATCTCGTATAGAAATATACGCCCGGCCGAATCTCGGATGAAAGTCGGATGAAAATTTCTGATTTACGTTATGCTAGATTTGTCTAGAAATTTCTCGGATAGATCTCGTACTAGAATCTATACAAAAAAAGTATAATGTAAAACAGGCTTAAGAAATGTCAAATTTCATTATTTAATTTTGATAATAAATACTGTCATGGAAATGCGAATGTTACCATAGCAATGAAATAATATTAGTGACAAATTGACTTGTAAAATATAGAATATCATTTTGACATGGTTTTGTATATGCTAATTTTAATTAATAAAACACAAGTTCTTTAAACATTATTCGTTGTATTTTTCTGACAAATACTATCAAATTTATGATTTTAACAGAACATAGTTTGTATTCAAACAAATATTTTTAAATAAATCGATGTGGTAATATACGGGTGAAATTACATTTTAAAATTTAAATTAAACATTTCTTAAAACAGTGTTTTAGTTAAAACCATTATCGTGGTACGAGCCATAGCGTCTGGTTGCCAATCTGGTAACCCGGGTTGGATCCCGGTCAGTGCAAATTTTTAATCGTACAAAAAGTGATGACTGTAGTGCACTCTCCACACTAACTTTGAGTGCCCGTGAAGTGACGTCTGGTAAGCGCCCACACGGTAAAATATATCATCATTACAGACGTCTACTTGTATTGTAGATATTGGCACACCCAGTAATGGGTAATATGCCGTGATGATATATATTTATACCCAAATTTAAATTTTAAAATATCACCGTCAACAGTGTCAAAAACAGGAAATAAATTTATGTTTCAATCTTACCTGAGATATTGATACTTGATACTTGAGATATTTTTCATTTGTATGTTTTAAAAAATATTGACATTGAAATAAAATTTACTGCCCGACCGCAGGTTGGGGATTCCTGGCTTAGATTATAAGATTGTTTGACAAAAAAAAATATATATAATGAATGAATATATTTCATGTCAATTCGTTTTATAAAAACAGGTACATATATCATCTTTTTAATTAAATATGCATCAAGATATCTGTGATTTATATGACGAATATAAATATTTAATAAATGAAGTGAAGTCTGTCAATAAACATATTTGTAAAGAACTAGAAATATGTGTTTACCAATATTGAAAGAATGTGCAATATTTTAAGAAATTTCTGGTAGCATTCTTCAACAGTAGTGCACTTAAGATTCCGAGATAAAACTAGGAATTATATACAGAGATAACCGTTTCAAGGATTTTTTTTTTCGGAGTTATTGTATTAAATAGAAAGAATGCACAGTCGAACGATTTCAGACAGGATACATTAACCAATATAGGCGCCGTATAGGTTAAGGTGAATAACGGTGTATAAAAAATGTATAAAATAGATATTTTATGGTTGAATAAAAAGATGTCATACATAATAGGAAAAATATATTGCAATTTACATTAAAATTAGATACAAATTAAAAGCACGGTAATTAATGCTCGATGTACTTATTTGATTAAAAAGGCATTTGCAGGACAGATTATTAAATGCATGATAAAATATTCAACTTTCAGTAAAAATATAAATTTTTTCGACAAAAGTAAAATTTCTATAATAAAAATATAAATCCCTGGATTAAACGATTAAACGCTAGAGAAAAATAACAGATGCTTGATAAAAACAAACAATTTATAATATAAAGTACTAAATGTTCAACGAAAATTATAGATGTTAGTTAAATTTAATAATCGCTCAATATAGTATATTATGTGGCAAGCGTGTGAAGCTGAAATTTTTACATGGCTTCGGCTCGTGTCGCAATCCACCCGAATATAAAATAGGCTTCACACACGTGTTACATACTATACTTTTTCTACGACCTTGCATTCAAATATATTTTTTCTTTACATTATCATTCTTTTAACGTAAAGCCTCTGTATTATCGCCTTGTGTAACCATGGTTACCAACGTTACGGGTATTTAACAGCTTTGTTTTATTAAAATACATTTCAGTTTGTAATATTTAAAATAATGAACGGTGCGTGAAGTGCTACTTCCGCACAGTGTGCATAAAATCAAACTTCACACATAAAAATGGATACGTGAAGTACTCACTTCACGCATGGGAGTAGAAAAAAATAATTAGCAGTGAGATGAATAATAAAAACTTAGTACATGTTCGGTGAAAGTAATGATTGGTTAGGTTAGGTGCGATGCAAAATGTGGTGACAATATATTGTGCAAAGTTTATCAAGCATAATAATTTTACGGTAAAACTTTTACCTTGCAAACTTTAATTAAATTTATCGAGAGATAGTCTTTTCTACCATGAAAATGTGATTTAAATATCGAGAAGTTCTATTGTAAGTTTGATTCATTTTATCTTACATTTAAAATTTAAAACGCTATAATTGAGGTGCAATAGAACAGATAAGGTGTATGGGTGGACCGTTGCCAAACAAACTGGTAAAATATCATATGGTACAATAATACACGAACACGATATTGTTTAATTCACACAAATTATTTACCTTTTGTAGTCTTTTATTCTTATTACATCAAGTCAGTAATTAATAAAAAAAATTTAAAATACATATCTCGGTAGTTGAATTTGGAGACCTCTATGAATTCTGTACAAAAAAATACTAAAATTGGTTTATATAGAAGTCCACATGAAATTTAAATGTGTTCGCTTACCAATACCACTGGTATGACACTACCCTGTACGTGTGTATTTGATATCTGCCTAGGTATCTAGGAAGAAAGATTATTTATTTTGATAATAAATGTTAATACTATAAAACTTAAACCTTTAAAGCTTCTTACGCAACAATATATAGCACCCGGCATTATGTCTAATAGTCTAGTCTGGTAGTTGTAATATTCTTGCGCTGTACTGCCCTACACACGAAAGCCGTCACTGCCAGAGTGCCAGGCGTACCGGAGTACGCCCAATCTCCTTGGTTACCCCTCCCTGGTCTAAGTTCACGCACACACACACGGACGGCAATACATACAACCAGTATTGCCACCTCTACCGATTTTTCGGTAGATCTACCGATTTCCTCTTCAATTTACCGATCTACCGAAAGACATAGATTTCTACCGAATTTGCTGATTGGCAAATTTTCTGATTATTTTATGTCAAAAATTTATTATTTAGTAAAATTTAAATTAAAGGTAGTCAACTTCCTCACCGCTATTCCCTCTATTGACAAATTGTACAAACATTACTAAGGGAATTCCCGATTTCTCAATCTTAATGCCAAAATGATGATTCTAATTTAAAAAGAAAAAATTCTTATGAAGATACATAAAATATATCCATCAATCTCCATAAGAACTTTTGCTTGTTTTTATATAAATTTATATTTTTTGATAAATACAATTATTCATTTATGTTAGTGTTTTGTATAAAAAATCACTAAAACAAACACAACAAATAAATTATACATTAAAATAATGCAAAAAAAATAAGCTACCGAAAATTATCGAAATCTACCGATATTTTACGAACAATCTCCCGAATTCGTTACATCCGAACGTGGCAACACTGCATACAACAGTGTCGCTTCTGTTGTCGTTAGTCATGTATGTTCTGTGTCAATACCAATATTGAAATATATGATTTAATACACAGAAATATACCTCCATCCCTGCTAAGAATCACAACAAACTACTGCCTTGCGATTTTTAACTTGTTTAATTAAGAATACGACAGCACTGATCAAAAAGTAGAATGAAATTTCTTTAAAAAAAAATTTACCGCACTATACAGAGTTTGTCTTGTGAAATAGAAATTGATTGCCCATTTAACCGTCTTTGTCTGTCTTATAGTTCTCAAGATCGCAATGGTTGGCCAGTTAAAAATGAACACCTGTATTTTTACAATTTTCAAAATTTATTGATGATTTCTTAGACGGACTTTAGATACTTTCATTATTTTTATGTTCAACTTTAAAAACAATTAATAACTTTTCTTGCCAATTAAATAAAATTTGATTGTGCAAAGAAAACATATTGTGACAGCAATGATTTTAAATCATAAAGAATTAAAAACTAATTTAAATTTATTGACTCTTTGAAAGCAAATTCACTTAGGCAGTTACAAAACCTGCCTATATTTGATTAATTTATTTTCACATTTTCAGAATTTCATTTTCCATTGGCTGAAAGCTTGTACGTAGCGCCACTGTATATTTGCTATATGGTTTACCCCTCCGTAGGGCGTAAATGATGTGGAAACCTCCACATCATATATCGAATGCATCGCTGTTGACAGGTCAAGGACGATTTCCCCATCAATTATGATTAAAATTCGAAAATAACGCGATCTACCCTGTTCGATAAACAGTTGACGACAATATGGACACGTGTACGGCGGAACGGAATTATTTTTCTGCCAACAAACATAAATTAATGTGCAGGCACGTTTTGTAATTAGATGTGGCAATCCTCCGGACTTTAAATTCAATAGATGGATCTTGGGTGACCTTAACCCGATTTATCATCAATTGGAACACATAGTAATTGAAATTAAGTATAAATAAAAATTAATGGTATTTATGGAAAAAGATTGTAGATTAACATAATAGCATAAAACAAAATATAACTGTTTTTGTCAATAAATTTTACTTTTAGCCTTAGACCAGGAATAGAAACCATATACAAGCGTATGTTTTCAAAACATCTATGCGATTTTGACCATTATTGCAATGCCATAATCAGATGGAATCGTATAGTCGACAAGTTAAATACTGGTATGCTACAGTTGACCAAATCTAAATAAATATTTGATTATCCAATTATATAAATAAAACAATTTAAAACTTGAATCAAACTAAACACGTTATACATACGTCCAAAGACAAAGTGGTGATTGATAACGGTGGGTGACGCTTTTTGACACTGAAAACTTATTTGTTCGACTGCACACGTATATACCATATCTGGCCGACTGTACAATTCCAGCTGAGTTGGATTTGAAAATAGCAAATACAAAAACTGTATGCTTCTTTTCATTTACTTATTTTGCGTATGGCTTTACACTACATGAGTACAAATTGCAGCTTTTTAAAACTTGTCTAGGAATGCTGCTTTCCATTCATAAACAAGTTAAAATATCATACGAATGTTGGGCTTCCAAATTATCAAGAGATGGCGCTGACGTCAAACGTCAAAATTCAAACGAATGGTACATTTTTCGCTGGCTTCCATAAGAGTACAATTGGTGTGAGACTAATTTTCGTAGTTTTTAATTTAATTTGAGATGTAGTATAATGTTTTTTTGTTAATTTCGGTAGAATTGAGTTTAATCTTTCTTATAGTAACAATTTAGTGATAGTTTTAATAATATTTTAGTTAATAGGGTTAATTTTAGTAAGTTGTACATATATTAATTTCTATCTACTTAGCTTTACTTTTATTTAATTGTTTTTCTTTCATAATGAAAATTTTTTTTGTTTAGATTTAGATACTATTTGTAGATTTAGGAATTGTAGTGTATCATCTAGAAATATGGTGGTAGGCCAGCAAGTAATAAATAGTGGCCACATAATATTATGTGGTAAATATTTTCGGAGAAAACTCCATTGTAACTTTAACCTATAAACTGCATATCTTCTAATTTCTTCATTAATGTTTTCAAAAACAAAAATTTACCTATTATATTAGCAGTAATTTAGATCCTACTAAGAGTAAAACGATAATAGCCGAAGATAAAAGCGTATTAAAATTCGTATACAAGTAAATATAAAATATAATCCCTGTATAAAACAACCACTTTTGTACATGTACACTTCATTCAGTTCAGAAATCTGCCACCAGTGGCGCATTTTATTTTTGGAAGCCCAATATGTAACTCATATAAATAATAAGGATATAAATACTTAATTACCTATAATAAAATAGAACTTTATGAGATGTTACGAGATAATAATTTTATATAAATGTTCTACACGCAAATCTACTATTCGAAAATGTGCATGCCCAAAATGATTGACGTCATAGAAACAAAAAATTGTTTTGGCTTCAATTTTTTCAGATATAACTGGATTATAACTTATAATTTAATCAGAAAAAGGACAATTAAAACTTGAAAGGTTTACGATTATTCTTCAAAATTATTTATACCTAATAAAGTTCATTGCCAAAACTTACTTACGTCTTTGGTGTATTTTCGTGATTTCTCTAGACTAATTAATGGATTTTTAAATCTATAAATTTCCGTACTTTACATATGAAAGAAATAAGAGGGTAATTTATTTAAATCAAATAATAATGGCTGAATTTATCATTATTCAGTACGGCATATTACCCATTGCTGTATATATCATTCCGATTTGTACATAGATATAGATATAAATAATCGAGGTTTACATGCAGTTTTTAAAATGGTTTCAGTTTTTAGTCAAAATTACGCAATTTTCAAAACAAGTCTACAAATTGATTTGAAAACGGTTTCGACAAATGCACATTTGACTGATGGAAGTGACAGACTATCTTCACTTCCAATAATTCCATTATTTTTTTCTTTTTTTTTTTACTTCATACCCTACGTACTAAAACTACACAAATACACAACTGTCAGTTTATTTGTAGGTTAGTAACATAAAGCGGCAGAAAGGTTTATAATATCATTATGTCGCGCAATATCGAAACTGAATTAAGTATAAATGACTAGTTTTGAAACTATTTTTCAAGTCAAACCCATGAATTTTAGTTTTGGTTTAACTCAAAATCGTTTTGACGCCGTGTATATGGCGTTTTTAAAACTAAAAACGTTTTGAAAACGGTTTCAAAACTGCATGTAAACTCAGTAAATAATGATGATTGAGACAATATCGTATCAAAATGAAAGTAAATTTTTTAATCTGTTCGTTATAATATTTATCCAATAAAAATAGTGACATTGAAAGAAAAATCAAAATTTTATTTGTCAAGTTTGATTCTATTTGTCAAAAATTATAACGAGCCGTTTTGAAACTTTACGAGTATTTATGAATATGAACATTAGACAGATAAATTTTCTAGATATGTTATCAATTGTCATAAATAAAAACATTGAACTCTCTATCATTTTGGTGTTAATTTCCTTCGACACAAATGTCCTTCGCTGCCATAGTGGCGCAATTTGATATGATTCAACGCTTTATTATCTAGCATGTATGATGTTATGTCTAACGAGGCCGTGCAAGTAATAATTACTTTTTTACTTGGTAGTAAATTAGACAAGGGTTAGCGCTTCAAGCACACGCAACGCCCCGCAGTTTAAGGGAGGAAATAAAAATGGAATTTTAAACCTCTCCTTTGACCTTTTCTCCACGTCATTTACAAATCATTTCCCAAATTAGAAACAATCGTGTTTTGTTGAGGCCATTGTAACTTGATTTCCTTGTAAGAATCATAAATGCTATATGAAGAGAAAAATTGATTTGTTACATGTAGCAGAATCTTAAATTTAATGAGGTAAACAATAATGGATTATGATGGACTTTTGACATTTAAAATAGTATAGTATTTAAAATTCAAGGAATACATACCTACACAAATCATAAATTTACAAAACACTCGAGATGGCTTTTAACATTCTCTTGTAAAGGAAAATTTTGATTGTAATACTTAATTATTATTGAAGCACTAGTAATATATCAGTCATTACGAAAATTGCGCACTGAAATGAAGGCTCTTTTGATACGCAATTTTTTGTTTTAAAAGGTTGATTATAGATGACAATTCTTTAAATTTTCAGACGTTATAAATCAGATAATAAAACTTTATTGGTGTAAGGTTGAATAGATAATAGTTAAAAAAATCGCTAAACCTTAAAAACTTAAAACTAAATACGTATTTCGGCAACTAAGTTGCCATCATCAGTAAATTTACGTGTATAGGAACAGGTCAGTTTTGGATTACTCAACATGTCAACTATGCCAGAGGTCCAAAAACAAACCTAAAAAACAGCAGATTTGTTCTATAATGTATTATTCTTATACCGGGTATCACAAGAAGCAGGTTACCCATTAAATAGTTATGAGCTATGTTTTAAAGCACGAGAAGAGCGAGTTCTTTAATGGGCTACTTGCGTGGTACTGAAAATCCGATTTCTATCACTATACATGTAATGTTATGTTGAAAACATATATAAAAATATAAATTTTATTTTAAAAAAAATATTTGTTTTTTAGTAAATTAAGAAAGAAATTTTTTTGTGACGTCATTATATATTTAACTGGAGAACCATGTTTAAAAATGTAACGTATAGATGGCATACGAGAAAATATTAATTTGAATTTGACATTAGTTCATTTTTCTCTCTCTCTGGTCTCTCAAATATATTAATTACTTCACAAATAAACACATAGGTAGTTACATGTAATTTAAAATATCGATACCAAAAAGATAAATTAAAATACTAACCTCCAAACTATTTTTGAAATGTCAAACAGGAGATCTACATTACCTGTACAAACCTTGTACAAACAAACGCAATGGCTTTACGACCATTCATTGGTGCGGCGTAATTCTACGTCATATATGACGGGAATTCAAATAATCAAATTTCATTATTTTTTTTTTCTGGCTAATTAACAAAAATTTTGTCAAAAGAAAAAACATGGGTAGCAAGTTTTTACCTGCTCTTCAAAAATATTAAATAAAAAAAAGGTACGCAAGTAGCCCATTGCGTAAATACTTTATGATGGGATGATCCCTTTTCGCAAGAGGTTTCTATAACAGTTTTTTGTAACAAACAAAATTATTAACTTTTGTAGAAAAAATATTTATTAAATTGGTTTTTTTATTCTAATATCAAAATTATTACTAGAAATAACTAAATAAAATACACAATAATAAACATGTTATACTTGGTCAAGGATTTATACGAGATTGTTCATTATCATAACGTGTTTTTTTGTATTATTTCTAGTGACTTTTGTATAAAAAAATTCTTAATTATATATTTAATGTTTTTTTAACAAGAGTTTATAATGGTAATAAGGTTATTTAATATAATGGTTGAATAGTTGAATTTAGTATTTCAAAACAAAATTTTGAAAAATACATATACAGAATGATACATTTAGTTCAAGTAAGTTACTTCCTATTAAACCGAAAGTGGTGTAATTTCAGTTTTTTTGTAATTTAACACTGCTTTTTAATCAATATGTAAATGTATAATATAGAAAAATGGAATTTTTTTAGAGGATGAGACAGTTTGTTTGTACACCTGGTAGGTATACCATTTATATCTCAAAATGGGAATAATTTTTTTTTTACAAATTAATGATGCAGGTTGTCATGCTACATCCTGTAGTAAGAACTATACGGGTTTCTAAGGTTAGGTTTCTTTGCATGCCAGCAAAATAATTATTTTCTATAAAGCGGCACTTTATCTACCTAAATCTTATTACTAAAGTTACAGACCGGTAGTATTTACTCTTAAACAGGGGTGATTAAGCATTGACTAAAGTAACAAATTCAGTTGTTTTTTAATCACCCCAATGTATTTCTAAATGGTAGTCATGGTAATTAGTTAGTCAGGGTGACTAAAATTTTGAGTAAATACTACCGGTCACTTACGTTTCTATAGCAACCAACAAAAACAAAATAATTTCATTAGACGCCTATTCTGTAACTCAGTGGTTAACTTTTAACAACTGGTTAAAAAAGCTGATGTGACCAGCACATTACCTTCTGCCAATTCTATGTAATTTGTACAAATCCCATACCCATGGTTATTGTATAGCTGGCTGATTTATGAAAATTAATCTCTTTATATTTCCTTAACTCTATATTTATTGAATATGAAGGAAAATGTGTAATCATACTTTATAGACAACAAGATGTTCCTTCATTTTTATAATAACATAAAATGTCAAATAATGATATTTAACTGTGTTTTTTTTTAAAAAAAACTGTTAAAAACTTCAAATACGGGTAATTCCGGTTAACTAAATATAACCAAAATCTAATCAGCTTTTCACATGGATGTGAAAAAGAGGAATACGAAAGAATTATTATTTTTAGAATAGTACTGTTGCAGTTATGGTCGGAGAAATTTTTGTCACACACATAAAGACATCATCGTAAAACTCGTAAAATCGTATTCTAGATACCCTAAAACATGCTTATTCATTAAAAATCACCACCGGCTTTTTAGACCAAAGACAATACCTTTTTTTAACTAAAGGTGACGGAAGGTAAAAATTAACCAATCAGGTATGTTGATATAGCAAAAAATTAGATTTAGAGTTGAATAGGCCCAGTAATATGTAGATTTTGTATTTACCCGTAAAATTTAATTTAATTGAAAACAAATTTAAATTTTGAGTTTTGTATTAAATTTCATATACATAATTTTATTTTAATTTTTAGTCTGACGCACAAAAACTATTAAAAACACCTTTTTTCGTAAAATATGTCGTAAATAATTTAACTTTATCTATAGAACTTATTTGTTTATTATATTTTTATACAACTAAAATATATTTTTAATCAATTTTTTGTAATTTATATATAAATGACTACATACTTTTTATATCGATATAGAATGTTAATTAATGCATATAATAAATTAAAATTGAGTACAAACTTATATTAAGCACTATAACACATTTTTTCTATGTGAATTATAACGTCATTAATATTAAAAAGCACTTTACAGGAAAATGTAATATGAGACGTGCTTTTTCTTCCATGTCCTTCACAGAATAAAAATAATTTGTGGTAAGATTCTTCACACAAATTGTTTTGCTTTTTGTTGAAAAACCTGTAAATGAATAAAAACAAAATGCATATTTGTTTTTTCTAATTTTATTTATAGATAAAATCAATAAAATTAAAATATTTTAAGTATTCTGAAAATAAATTACTGCACATAAAATGTTATAGCATATTGTAGTTGTTTATGAGGAAAAATAGTTAAACTTAATATATGTATAATTTTAAACGGTTTTATAGGTCAATTTTTTTACATGATTATTTGCGTAATTACATATTTAAATAATTTATAGATAAAAAAATATCCTTGAAAATTGAATTGATAGACAAACGGTAGCTCATAAAATTATTCGTGCACTTTACTTTTATCAGTAAAATGTAAAATAAAATGAGTTTCCAAAACAGAAATTTATAAAACTAATCATAGTCTTCTTTCTACAGCAACTAACTACACCCCATGCTTAATGCATTTGGTAGTGGTTGCTAAATAACACCGTGTCCAATATGACCTAAGCCACAGCTTGTCAAGTTGTTATTAAGATGTTTAGCACAATAGAAACCCTAGGCGTTATACTCGTAATTATATTTTAACAACGGGAGTAATTTTTTTATTATATAATCACAAAATTTATTAATTACTTCAAATAAAAATGTAGTATACTCCAATGCTCCGATTGAGGTAATAAACAATTATGTCATACACTACTCGTAAGAACATTATTTAGACATCTCATAATACATATAAATTCATTTCTTAAATACTGTAAGACTTAAGCACTTAAGACATGTTTAATTACGGTTTTCTCAATCTGACATTTATGGAAAGAGTTGATTAGATTTTGGTAATAATTGGACAACCGGAAGTAGTAGATTCTTAAAAAATCTTTTACATATTATTTTTTTTTTTGAATTATGTCATTACAAACAATAAAGAATATAAAATTCTCTATCCTGTACATTTAACATTTTTACTATATCTTCTATAGATTTAAAAATAAAGAAATATAAATCTATAAAATAATCCGTAATGAATTTCACAGCCCAAACAACTCCATGGAAACCAGTTGAAAAATAAAAATGTTTGTAATTGACAGAAAAATGTCAGTGTCAAAAATCCAAAGACATTACTGAAGGTTTTTCTTCTTTTCTGGGAAGTACATTTAATATCTGCTATTTTAATATTAATTAAATATTTAAAATTATAGACATATTACGTTTACCCTTCAGAAATACCGCCAATCTCGTTAATGAATTGGAAGAATCTGGAACATTTAAAAGAGTCGGAGAAAATTGTTTATAGAATGAGTTAAAAAATCCACAAATATCTAAAGAATAGATGTAATTGGGAGCATAAAACATATAATATATACCTACTTATATATCCTACAATGAAAATGGGGAGAGGCATTGTGCTGGCCACAACCGATTTATTTTTCTTTGGTTACACATTTAAATTGTTTTAGATGACGTCACTCTCCATATTTAATAGATATTTTTTCTAGTATGTTGCACTAATTACCTACTTTCGAAATGTAGCTGATTATGAATTAATATGTAATTTAATTTGTTGTTTATAGGTAAAATGTCTATTCGTATAGACAGATATCATAAAATCATTTAATTCTGAAATCCCAAAAATAAAATTGGTGAATGTTACTATGTAACGTTTAATTACGAAATTCTTTATTTTTAAATAGTAGTACTGGGACATAAAATACGAGTGCATGCAACTTTATAAATTCCAAAGATTTTTCTTACCTACTATTTATAGTAAACTAACCAAATTTCAGTTCAACTCTTGTATCTATTTATAACTCAACATAAATGCTTATGCATTTGGTACAACTTTTACTTGTTTTCGTTTCTTGCAAATAAAAAATCTTACCGACACAGATATAAAATAAGAAGTGAGAGAAATTTATTACGCAAATAGCACAAATTGACTGCAAATAAACCAGTTCTAAACGAGGAAAATATTGAAAAGTTACAGAGATATTTTTGTACTTTTATGAATTACAGTACCGTATGTTTACAAAAATTAAAAGTGTATACATAGTACTTGCAACATAAATCTGTATTTTATATCCTAAATTCTAAACACTGGTTAAATATAACAGCAGTCCGATAGACATCTTAGTCTGGACTGAAGTATATTTAGAAATAGAACAGCTGGAATTTCAAGAAGGAAATATTTCAAATGTTGTAATGTTGCATAAACGTCGAGGAAATATAATTCAATGAAACACATTTGCACTAAGTAGTCCGTTTTTAAACTAAAATAGCCGGTTCAGATTATACATTAGTTATTACATAATCAGTTATGAAAAGTGTAATATTGTTTGATGAACATAGTATTTGTCAAAACAAGCGAAGCAAGTTTTGCAAATTATGTGAGTCAAACAATATCACATTTTCATAACGCATTATGTACAACATTTTATCTAATTCCACTAAAATAATTTTAAAATACTGCAAATTTCAAAATTAATTTACCAAAGCGTTGCCGTGAAAATAAATAAATTTAATTTTTTAATTTAATGTTTATGTCTGCATGCATATCATTATTGAAAATGAGTTTTGAAAATGCTGAAACCGATATAGATCTTCCTTCTGATGTAGAGGAATTGAGTGTAAGTCAATAATTCATAAATTGATATTGAGGAAATCATTATTATATATTCTCGTTTCCTTTTTTATGTTGTGTAATATTCTTTACTTAACTCACAAAGATTTTTACAAAACTCATTTCTTATAAATTATGTAAAAAGTGACATTTCAATAACGTTAAAAGGTTAGGTAAAATTCAACTTTTTAAAACGGAATTATATAATAATATATTATGATTTTTTATTATAAATGCATCATAACCATTTAAAACTGAAAATTTTTGCAAATCATACGGTTTTGATTTTTTATCTAGTGAGTTTGAGCTTTCCAAGGAGACAGTTAGCAATTATTGGTATTGTTTACGTTAAGTCAACAAGTCAATACATTTTTTTTTTTCATTGTTTTAGTTGTTATTCATATTTATTGTCATTTTTCGTTACCTAGGTAACTCAAAAATTTAACGTGTTTTAATGGTCGATTTACGCACGCTTTTGCATGTTTTAAAGAGCAATTATGATGCATGTATAATAAAAAATAATGTGTAACATGTTACAGAACGAAGTTTTTGTAACATTGTTATACCTACATCTTTCGGACATCCAAATTAACTGCTTTGCTAGCGTAAAAGTGACAAAAATTAAAAATTGCAGAAAGATGAGGTTTTGGGTGCGTCTAACATTGCTCTCTAAAAATGTTCAAATAGTGGTTGTTATCTTCTTATGACTTTAAATCAAGGCGATATTGCACCAAAAATTATGTATATTTGATTTATTCTTTGTCCCACAAAACCTCTTTTTCTTTAAAAACATGTTTAAATAAGCAGAATAGTAGATTCCTTTAACCCATCCATTTCTTTGCGTATACGTACAACTAAAAAAACTATAATTACAAACTACACGTACGAACAGTCTAAACAAAACTGAACTTTATTGAAATGATTAAATATTATTTGTAAGTGTTGGACGTGTTATGGGAGGTCTGTTTTATAAAATTCTTTGATCTTTATCGCTCCCAAAGCGATTAATATTGTAATAAATTTTTGCTATAAGTATTTTATGGAAATTTCTGTAATGTGTTATATAACGGTGTTATAGGTATACCACAATGCAGTGGTTTTTAACACTGGTGTTCCGTAAGCACTTCGGAAATAATCTGCGATTTTTTTTATGTTAATTTAACTATGCTTTGGAATTAAAATTAATATGAATGAACCTAGTGAGAACTGCAACTTTTTACTTCCTTGTACGAAGTAAAGGAAGTATTGTAATTCCAGATTTCAACGGAAATATCCATTTTGACCATTCCTGAATCCATATTGACCAATTTCGTCTTGACGTCTGTACGTACCTACGTATCTCGCATAACTGAAAAATGGGATTCCGTAGAAAGTAAAAATTTTGTATTTAGGACTGTTATAACATCTAGTTGTGCACCTCCCTTTTTCGTCATTACATAACTTCCGGAAGTGGTACTTTACTTGAAGCCTATAATAGATTTTAATGAAAAACTGTATTAAAATATAATCCAAAACTTTTCAAATTTGGTACATAAGACTTTTATATCAATGGGAATAACATTATCGAGCTTCTGAACGAATTTCTTTCACGAGATTTTAGCAAGAAGAAATGCAATATGTCGAGAAAGCATGTGTTTATCAGCATTTCACTTCTAGGTTCTACCGAGGTTTCTACTTAATAATATTAGTAAAAAGAAACATTAAGTTTTCTAAAATAAGTTACAGTTTTGAATCTCATATTCCTGTTAGCACTTTGTTGGAAAAAAAAAAAATATGAGTTTGAAGCATAAACAGTATCATTCAAAATTGTGTTAAAGGTATTTAGCATTTTATTATTAGCTTAATTTAAATCTTGCACATTTTACATTGTCTTGTTTAAAATGAATTTTTATGTGTATACCTTGCAGAGTTGTAAGGTAAATTAAAATTAACATAAAAATATGTTCCTTGCTGCATACAACATTAATGGCTACTTTTAAAGCTACATAAAGGTAGTTAGTAACCTTTGCAACACTGTTTAATAATGTTCTTTTTATTATGATGTCGTAACTGCTAAGGTCATATGCAGCAGTTCAGTAGCACACGATGTTCTCAGGCGGTTATCCATCCATATTCCAACCTTGCTCACATATGCTTGACTGTATAACTGTATTATAGAAATCCGTTAACATTATTGCTGATATTACTGGTTTTAATTCATGTGACATGCAAAATGTCAAACTTTATTTGAAACATAAATACTTGTACGAGTACATTAACATAATATACAAGCTGTAAAAACTTAAAAAACAAGTACAACAACTTTTGAGGACATATGAACAAAATGAGTAAAAAAAAAGCTTAATCTACATAGGTCTGATCTTCAACTGTTTCCGAGAAAGAGGCCATTTTGTTAATACACGTTTCTAATGAAACGAAGAAAAACTGACAAAGTTAGTGATCGAACAAAATTTTGTCTGTCATTAATGCCCATTTGCACCAACAAGGCTTAAATTTTAAGTTAGGCTTAAACAAAAAAATGCAAATCGAAATTTTGACAGCAATATATTATAATTCATTTGACATTTCATTTCGATGCAATATTGTCAATTTAAGCCGAGTTTAATATTTCAGTTACGTTGGTGCAAACGGCCATAAAAAAAACATTAAAATTTTATATGAAACATATTTTTCAATTTGTAATAGTAACGAAGTTTTGAAAATCAAATATTGGTCAAAATTTGTCTTAATATAAAAAAAAAATATATCATCACGGCATGTACTACCCATTTCTGAGTGTACCAATCTGCGTTGAACACAGATTCTGTTAATGATGATGATATATTTTTACCGTGCGGGCGTTTACCAGGCGTCACCTCACGGGCACCATAGCTTTAAGGGGTTATTGATTTTTCTTTTTGCTTGAGCAAATTTTTGTGACAATCTGTCCCTATTCCGGGGTGGTTCTCACAGACTTTGGGGTTAGTTGTCACAGGTTATTTAAATGGAAAAAATAGCATTCAAAATTTATCAATAAATTTTATTTAGGGCAGACCAAAGCTAAATATTAAAGTTGATAAAGAATAATTTTACAATCATAATTGCATATTTAAATAAATATATCATCACGGCATATTACCCATTTCTGGGTATGCCAATCTGCTTTATCACATATATCGGTAATGATGATGACATATTTGTACCGTGCGGACGCTTACCAGGCGTCACCTTACGGGCACTCATTGTTGGCGTGGAGAGTGTACCACAGGGGTCACTTTTGTGGCATTTAAAATTTGAAATATTTGGCGTCGGTCGGGATCGAACCCGGTTCCCCAGGTTCGCGACCAGACACTCAGGCACGCGGCATAACATAAGCATATCTAAGATGATCTCTGAAAGGTAAACAAAAAGTCTCATTTAGTCGATGTTGTAACTCTTATAGTTTTCAAGATAGCAAAGGTACACCCCGTAAAAACTCATTTTACACTTCTTTATATCTCGGAAACTGTTGAAGATTGCAATTGCACTCATGTTGATTAAGCTTTTTTACTCATTTTGGTAAGTACAATATGTCCTCAAAAGTTGTTACACTTGTTTTTTAACACCCTGTATTTATTTACTTAGCAGTTGCAGTCACATATAATAGTAATTTTTAATTTAATATCGTAGTTCTAATTCTTGGGAACGAAGAGCTTTTTATATTTCTTAAACATGACTAACAGAATTACTGTGTTCAAAGTAACCTGTTTTAAGTCAGATTTTCTTATAGCTATATTTATTATTACTAGTTATATTAAGAATTAAGTAGATAATCTAGGTCATTAACATAATAAAAATATTTACATGTTTCATGGTAGTATTAGCATGACGTATGAAATTATAAGATAATGTAAATATACAGACACTGTTTGATGACTGACATGAAATTTTTATGAACTTAAATATATCTGTATATCATCACAGCTGGGTGTAAATAAATAAATATATCATCACTGCTGAGTGTACCAATCTGCTTTGTATATATAGATATAGGTAATGATGATTGCATATTCGTATCGTGAGGACGTTTTACCTGGCGTCACCTCACGGGTACTCATTGTGGACGTGGAGAGTGCACCACAGCGGTCACTTTTGTCATCATTTATTGGAAATTGGATCGCCTTTATAAGAAATAAGGAAACTAAAAAACTGAAATGGAGTCTTAATGTTAAATTGTAACTAAAAAAGAAAAATCCCGTAACCTTAATAATAATTTTAAAAAATCTGTTGTGGCCAGCACAAGACCTCTCGCCATTTCCATATTAGGCTATATAAGTATTGTATTGCACTTCGCTTTCGAACCGTCGTTTTATTACAAAAAATTACAGAACTTTACTCAAATATTGTTTTTTATTGTATTTAACATGTCTTCTGCACACATATAATTCTAATTATATCTATTTTTCATTGTATGAGGAAGTTTCTAAATGCCAGAGATTCTTCCAATTCATTAACCAGATTGGCGGTATTTCTGATGGATATATGCATTTTACCACAATTTTACCTATAATTTCAAATATTTAATTAATAAAACAATAAGAAAGATTAAATATACTCAGAATGTCACTAAAACTGTTAATTTTTGACACTGACATGTGTCATTTACAAACTATATTATAAACATTGGAATTTGTCAACTGGTTTCCTTATTGCCAAATAATAAAATTTTAAGTGTATTAGATGGAGAATTTTATGTTCTTCAATATTTAATAAAAAAAAACTCCCAAAAAATTATATTTAGAAGAATTTTTCTAAGAAACTACTACTTCCGGTTGTTCAATTGTTACCAAAACCTTTTCAACTCTTCCCAGGAATGTCAGATTGAGAAAACTGCAGTTAAATATTTTTTAAGTCTTATAGTTTTTGAGGAATCGTGTCTACAACATCCAGACATACACACATCCACACACAGACATCATCAGTTCTGTAATAAAAAAATATCTAAACAAAGAAAGATTTGTAGATTCACTAAAAATTTAATTCGTGTCTTAAAAATAGCATCAAAGAAATTCAAAGAAAATTTTAGAACAATTAATTTTTTATTTATTTGTGTTGTTCCTTGTTATGCGTCCCTGTGCGTGAATGAAATTGGGTTATTTCGAGAATGTATAGTGCGGTTACATCGTTTCGGATGGCCGGAAAACAAATAAACTAACAAGCGATATATAAACTGTTACACAGTTGCTCTTGTACACGCTTAAATAAACACAATGTAGATACTCGGAAATTGTTCTATTTATATTGTGAACGATTCATTAAATCTTCGTTATCATCCCACAATTCATTATTACTTATAATTAGTTTCCTTTGCGTCAGATTTATTTTTCCAAAAAGTTGGAATTCTGGGAAGATTTGTGTAAACGGCAAAGAAAAATAAATAACTAACTTTTTAGAATACTAGTCACTTTTTACTTTTACATGAGTCAGTCATCAAATATGAAAGTCACGGTATCATACGCTAGAATTATTAAGATTAAAGCACATAGTTCTTATTTAATATATATACATTAAATTTTCGTGATGAGAAAGTTATTTATTTTTATAAGGATTGATATTTTGTACCTAAATAAATACTCCCAAACGTCATCTTTTTCTTTTACTTTTAACAAAAAAACCGTTTTTGTGCCTTAAATATAAAAGATAGTCATATAGTATCCCGGATTTTTTTATAGACCAATATTTTTGCAACACATTGTATTCATTTATATCAAACTGTTTGGTCAGCGCACGCCGATAAAGCAGCCAATCATCTCAATTATTCTTCGACTTGATTTACAAATATTCGCGAGTGAAGAAGAGGTGGAGCTTAGCGCGTGACGTAACAATATGGCCGGTTTAAGGTAGATGCGTCGTTTCCCGCAACTGTATTCTTTTACACTGCGGCGTTTGAAATACAAAGTAATATTAATATTATAGTTAATATTAAATAAAAATAATGTTTCTAGTATGAATAACATTTTGAATTTTGCGAACTAGTCCGTTTCATATAAAAATTATGTTCAGCATTCTCTCGAATTTTGAATTTACATGATTCGAGTCTTTGTTTTCTTGAATCTACATAGTACTGCATTATTACAGTCTTTGGTAGATTAATGGAGAGATAAGTATTATTATTTTATTGTCATCTTTGTGCAGGCAGGTCTACAAGTTTAGATTTTGTTATTATACTTTATTTCACGTAAGAATAGTGTTGGTTTAGTTAGGGATATATAAATTCTACCCTTTGATTGGTCAGAATATAAACCTATTTCACAGAAACGAAACAAATATCGCCTGTCAGTTGACAAATAAAATCTACAGAATTAAGGGATGGTTAACCATATTTTGTTGCAATTTTAGATTTTAACATTTTTACAGATAAATATATTTCTTATTGACAAAGCTTGGTTTCGCAAATTTAAATTATTTATTCAATGCATGTAAAAACGGTCGGCTCTTAAGAGTAATCTACTATTTTCTTACGTAAAATGAAGTGTAGCCTACAAATTTCAATCCACTCGTGATTTATTTGTTAAATAAGTGACAGAAACGATGCGTTCGCCGCTACCTCGGCTAGGACTTACTACCATGTACTAGTTCATATTTTCGCCACTAGACGTCATATTGCTCTATTTCACTAGCGGATGTTGATATCCACAGCAAAACATAGCCTGTAAATACATATTAAATGCTAAGGTTAATAATATAATAAACTATTGGGATATTTCACTACGTAGAGATGGCGCTGTGCACCAACGCCAATCGCCAAACCTTCGACAAGTGAGCATTTTTGGTTAACTTCCATAAGCGTGTCATTGCTGTCAGTAGTTTTTCTTTGATTTTTCTTGTATTTTGACTTTTCTTTCAGTGTTTATTATTATTTAGGTAGAGTATATATCCTTATAGATTAATTACTATTTTTCATTTTAAATACTTTAGTTAATAGTCGTTATGTTCACAGTTTAGTTTTTTCTTAGGCCCAGTTTTATAAAAAATATTAGATTATAGTAGATTAATTAATTGAAAATATTAGTTCTTTATCTGTGTTCCACTATATAAAACATACGAATAAAATAAAATTGGTCCCTTGTTTTAGTTCCAAATTTCGCCACCAGATACGCATTCTTATTTACATATCCCAATGAAGTATTTAGTAATTCTAGTAGGTATGTTACTAACCTCACATAAATACTTATATTACATTAATACATAAAATAAATACATTAAAATTGATTACTGTTTTACCCTATGACCAAATCTTGATCTTTCTTCTTACAATTAAACTTTAACCTATTTTCTTAACTCTTAAAGTGCTTTTAATTATAGTAATTGCGAAATATTTTACGTATTATGTTAAATAACATTTCCACATGCGCCTGTCTTTTTCAAAGTGTAAATAATATATGTAAATGAACGACTGCATGTAAATATACATTACGTTTGAATTCTTCATTATGAGTCCACAAAATATAGCTCGGAGCGGTATTTCCCTAACAGAGAATAATCATTATAATTATCGCATATGTCATGTAGAATTTCCTAATTAATGTTTACATTCAGTAACGATATATTCGTTGTTGTCATGGTTATTTGCTATAGGTTATTTTTGCATGAACATTAAAAGAATATGCATGTACCTATTGTTATTGTTTTATTCTAATAATAACAAAGCACAGAAAATTATACATAGAATAACAACAAATGACAACTAAATATAGATACCTATAATCTATAATTAGAATTAGATTGAGAAAAAATATAATGTTGCCCTTCAAAGAGGTGACCCTGCGATTCATTTTTCTAAAAGTATTTTTGAAATAATATCAGTTTTTTACCTTCCATCACCTTTAGGTAAGGAAGGTATTGTCTTTGGTCAAAAAATACGGTGGTGAATTTTTAATGAATAAGCACGTACTACAATACAAATTTACTATTTTTAAGATGATGTCTGTATGTATGTATGTATGTATGTATGTATGTATGTATGTGTGTGTGTGTGTGTGTGTGTGTGTGTATGTGTGACAAATTTTTCTCCGACGATAACTCCAATACTACAATTCTAAAAATTATAATTCTTTCGTATTCCTCTTCTGTACATCCATATGAAGAGTTGATTTGATTTTGGTCATAATTGATCCACCGGAAGTACCCTTTTTTGAAGTTTTTAACAGTTTTTCTTAAAAAAACGCAGTTAAATATTATTTTTTGACATTTTGTTATTATATATATTAAAGAAAATACTCTTCTCTATACGGTTTAATTATACATTTTCCTTCATATTCAATAGATGTATATTTAAAGCATTATAAAGAAATTAATTTTCAAAAACAGTCAGCTTTGCAATTTATCATGGAAACAGCTGACATAATTATTCAAAAAAAAATGATTGACAGATGTCAGTTGCAAGTGCAAAACCAAATATGGAAAGTATAGGATCTAAAATTGGTACGTCATATTGTTACTCGCAACCTCGCAAGTGACATGCAGAGAAAGGCTAAAGAGAAAATGGAAGGACATTACTTAGTGTAGTTTATGTTATAATTTTATTGGATTTAAAGAACCTTTTCAAATGAACTTTTAGTATGGAATTTGTAAAAAATAGTATTGTGTTCGTGTTCGATTTTGCGTGGTATTATATAGAATCTGTTACAAGGACCTTTTGGTATGGGATTTGTACAAAATACATCGAATTGACGGAAGGTCTTGTGCTGGCCACAACAGATTTTATTTTTTTTTTTTGGGTTTGAAGAAATATTGACGATTACCTGACACATTTGTTTTGATTATTAAAACTGTCTAAAATTCAATAAATAAGTGTAAAATTACATTTAAAAAATGAACAATAATATCTGTGCCCCGCTTTCTGTGGACACCCGATATTGTTCAGTCGTGAATTTGAATCAATAACAACGCCTTTTTATTTTCCCAATATATACCTACAAAGAAGATGATCTTAACTGAATTTCACACAAGAATACCCGTAAGACATCGGCTGAAAACTAGTTCAAGGATAAAATATCTCATCTACAAAGTTCTCTCTGTATATAAAGTTGCCGCATCTAATTAACTTAAATAATCGAAACTCCAACAAATTCGCACCTTGAGTAAATAAACTCCAACGGTAATCTAATGTGATAATGTACGTTGTATCTGTCCTATTCTTAGTAATTTGAAACTTTAATTGTGTGGTAAGTTAATCTGAATAACGTAATAAGTTTAATTAAAGAAACTTGTATGATCTATTATTGTCTTACAGAAGCCTGGTATAGTTATATCATTGTGATTGCTTTCCAACTGAGAAAACATAAAACTAAGATATGTAAAACTTTGAAGCCATTTCAATTATCTAACTAAGAAACTATAACTAATAGGTTAGAAATTTCTCCTCTTTATTGGACATTTTATTAAAGTAGTACAGATACTTTTATTGACCTATATTCTGTACTAGAACACATAACAGAAGCAGACAAAAGAAATGAAACGTATTGAATTACTCATTAATCGAATAACCCAGATTTAATATCGCTGAGAAGAAAAATTTCAGTATCTCCCGTATCTCAAAATATTATTTCATGGACCAGTGCAGATAACATATTTTACTGGACTTAAAAGCTGCGTTTGGGGTCATCCACCACTGGATGATTTTTATTATTTAGGCATAAATATTTCTGAAAAAAATATAAACAATGTTATACGCATTCGAATAAACTTTTTGTTACTACGTCACGCTCCTTGCAATTGGGCTTCCAAATTATCAAGAGATGGCGCTGACGTCAAACGTCAAAATTCAAACGAATGGTACATTTTTCGCTGGCTTCCATAAGAGTACAATTGGTGTGACTAATTTTCGTAGTTTTTAATTTAATTTGAAATGTAGTATAATGTTTTTTTTTTGTTAATTTCGGTAGAATTGAGTTTGATCTTTCTTGTAGTAATAGTTTAGTGATAGTTTTAATAATATTTTAGTTAATAGGGTTAATTTTAGTAAGTAGTTGTAGGTTAAGAGTATTTTAGTCATATTTTAATTAACAGTATATTGGTTAGATTATATTTCATTGCTGTAGTTGTACATATATTAATTTCTATCTACATAGCCGTACTTTTATTTAATTATTTTTGTTTACATGTACACTTCACTCAGTTCAGAAATCTGCCACCAATGGCGCATTTTAATTTTGGAAGCCCAATAGAGAAAAATGTAGAGAAATAAGGTGGAATATCTGGCAGAGACTTGTATGCACGTGTTTTCGTAAGATGTAAACAAACATCCAAATAAGCTTCTATCGCTGCTGCCTTGGAGTCTGTAACAGTTTTCTCTCTTTCCGGTCTCAGGGAGAATGACGCTGAACGAAATTTGAATTTTGATCACACTTTAATTATTAATTTCTCATATATTACAAATTATTTTTGAGTGAAACTATGATTTAAATACATACTTCCATATTATAAAATAATAATAAAAAAATTGGTGTTTCATTTTCCAATTTGAATTTCTACGTTGTAATTTTTACTTTGAATATGACACATTTGAATTTGACGTATGCGCAAACCATCAGATTTTGCGTGCGTATATTATGTTTTCTTGCCATATTTTTTAACTCATTTGTTTACATCGAGACTTTTGACAAAAGATAACTGAAGATGAGCTTTTTTGTGATTCATTTCTAATGTTTCACAATAACCTCCAAATAATGACAGCTGAGGACATTCGACGTTCTCAAATTGGAAATTGAAATTGGAAAGTAAAATTGTTGTGGGAACGCGACTATTCGGTCATATTCAAATGGAAATTCAAATTACTTGATTGTGAACGCCGCTAAAGACTAAGGAAAGGACAGATACCTATTAGGTAAACGAACAGTTAAATTTGGTTCCAGAGTATAATTATTAATAGTATGTTCCATTTGAAATTTCAAAGTTGATATTAATTACTAATAAACCGGAAGTGGTATCATGAATGTACATCCGTCATCAAGTAGCTTAGGGAACAGTCCACACTGTCGAAAACCGTACCGCCGAAAAGCCATACTGCCGAATAGTCACACTGTCGAAATGTCATAGTGCCGACACTTACCCCCACCACCATGTCCATAGCGTCGAAACCTTCAATGTCCACACTGCCGAAATGTCATAGTGCCGACACTTACCCCCTCCACATTGCTAGTAGTGTAGACCAGATAAATGTTCATAGTAGGTAAGAGCCGGCCAAAATCAGTACAATATTTATATAATAGATGGTATAGGCATCGCAGTGCTAAACCAGTTTCTCGTTGTTTTCTTGTAATATTAATATATAATTTATGAATTAAATATTTATTGTGTGTAAATACTGAAAGGCAGTTGATCTTTTCAGCAGATAAAAATATATAAATATGTTAAAATAACTTTCCTGGTTAATAATTGGAAATAAGCAGTTTAATAATTAATAAAAACTACATGGATTGTACTCTAAGGGTTAAGGCCATATAAATTTTAAAAAATGCTGTTTGGTTTACTTCCGTTTTTTGTTATTTTCTGCATTCATAGAAGATTTGAAAGTTGTGAGAATTTGGAACAGACGTGTGACGTAGATTTAGAGATAAGAAAATTTAACTCGAATATTTTAAAAATTACTTAATAACTCTACAAATACTGTATATGTTTCTCTATATTAAACATCGCATAGTTAAAGTAAAATAGTTATAAGTACAAGCTGAGAAAGTGTTGATTGCAACAAAGACTATTTTACTTATAGTTCAAAAATATTGATTACAAGAAGGAATCCGACAATATTTAAATACAAGTATTTTACTAAGATGCAAAGAATCAAATACTTATGATATATAATTCTGAAATCTTAGTGAGATAATTTTATTTTTCTTGTCTGTCGATATTGAATTTCCCTGATTTACCAATAAAATTTAGTATAAAAAAGTAAAATAAATATCCTACCAAACGGATAATTTCCTGGCATTGTTATCTTGCAAATTATAATTGTAAAATTGTTGAACGGATTTTGATTGCAAGAATGAATCTAACAAAGGAAATTTCATCAATATTTTAAAACTAGCATATTTCGAAGAATCAAAAGTATAGTTTAAACTTTAAGTTTTTATATAAATTACAAATGTATGAAAATCTCTGAAATGTATTGATATCCTGATTTTTTAAATTAGAATTACCATAAAATAATAATAAATGGACCCATAAACCAATTTTTTAAAAATATTTTTAAATGAAAGTTCGTTTAATATTGAGGCAATTCGTGGTATCAAAAAGTCATAATTGTTTTTTGTATAGCTGCATTTGATTTTTAAAGAAATCTATACCTATCTTTCTCACACTAGTTTCTGTAGTAGGCTGCGCGAGAAAGATGCCAATAGTGTGACGTCATCTATGGCCTGGAAATAAATTCAAATATCTCGCAAAGTAATTACTAAAAAAAAAAGTTTTTTTTATCTTAATCGTTATTTATTGAGTAGTACTTTAAGGATAAAGTGTATATTTTATTATTTTTTGTTATGGTTTATGGGCCTATTAACCCTTCGGAGGTGGCGCTCAATCTGACAGAGCCGAACAATTTTATAGCATACCTACTGCGAACGGTTTTGTTGGTTTACATTTTCGAAAGTTAAATTTTTATTTGTTTTATTTTTTATGTAAATATTCGTTTTCATAGAAAAAAAAAATCTACTGTGGCCAGCACAATACCTCTCGCCATTTCCATTTTATCTTATATACGTATTGTGTTGCACTGCGCTATCGAACCGTCGTTTTATAACAAAAACATTACAGAACTTTACCCAAATATTGTTTTTTATTGTATTTAACATGTCTTCTGCATACATATAATTCTAATTATATCTATTTTTCATTGTATGAGGAAGTTTCTAAATGTCAGAGATTCTTCCAATTCATTAACCAGATTGGCGGTATTTCTGATGGATATATGCATTTTACCACAATTATACCTATAATTTCAAATATTTAATTAATAAAACAATAAGAAAGATTAAATATACTTCCCAGAAAAAGCTATCAGAATGTCACTGAAACCTGAAACTGTTGATTTTTGACACTGACATGTGTCATTTGCAAACTATGTTATAAACATTGGAATTTGTCAACTGGTTTCCTTAGTCTCTGCGGTTAGATTACTCTATAAATTATAGTGTCTTTATCTCTAAATCTATACAAGATATAATAAAAATTTTAAGTGTATTAGATGGAGAATTTTATGTTTTCAATTTTTAATAAAAAGAAAACTCTGAAAAATTTATATTTTGAAGAATTTTTCTAAGAAACTACTACTTCCGGTTGTTCAATTGTTACCAAAACTTTTCAGTTCTTCCCATTAATGTCAGATTAAGGAATACGTAAAATGTTAAAATCGGATTCTAGTGACATTAAAACGTGCTTATTCACTAAAACCTGGCTATGCGATTTTTAGCAAGAATTCAATACCTCTCTTAGCGAGAGGTAAAAAGAATGTAAGTTCTTGTTATATCTGGATAATTTACTGACGAATCATATATTTCAAATATCATTCTATTATTTATCTTTACTTTTATATTGTAAGTAATTTGAGAGGCGTGGCAAAGGCAACGGTTTACAACACCGGATTATTATACTATGTCGATGTTTTGTGATTGTTTTAAATAAATAATACACAGATAAATATACTAAAACCAGTATTTATTTTTTTTAAATTTTTATTAATAAACACTATTGATAATATTTTTTGCTTATGTATGTGACACGGGAGGTAGCGCCGGGTTTGAGAGACCCATATAAAAAAAAACTACCTGGGTCGGCGTATTTTTCATAGAAAATTATGGTGTGAGTTGATAAATTGAGCCTTTTTACCTCTCGCTAAGAGAGGTATTGGATTCGTGGTAAAATTCGCTTGTTCAGATTTTATTGAATAAGCACGATTTAAGGTCCCTAGAATCCGATTATAACATTTTTAAAATGATGTCTGCGTGTGTGTGTGTGTGTGTGTGTGTGTGTGTGTGTGTGTGTGTGTGTGTGTGTATGTGTGTGTATGTGTGTGTGTATGTATGTCTGCAGAGACTAAAGCAATAAGGAAACCAGTTGACAAATTCCAATGTTTATAACATAGTTTGCAAATGACACATGTCAGTGTCAAAAATCAACAGTTTCAGGTTTCAGTGACATTCTGATAGCTTTTTCTGGGAAGTATATTTAATCTTTCTTATTGTTTTATTAATTAAATATTTGAAATTATAGGTATAATTGTGGTAAAATGCATATATCCATCAGAAATACCGCCAATCTGGTTAATGAATTGGAAGAATCTCTGACATTTAGAAACTTCCTCATACAATGAAAAATAGATATAATTAGAATTATATGTATGCAGAAGACATGTTAAATACAATAAAAAACAATATTTGGGTAAAGTTCTGTAATGTTTTTGTTATAAAACGACGGTTCGATAGCGCAGTGCAACACAATACGTATATAAGATAAAATGGAAATGGCGAGAGGTATTGTGCTGGCCACAGTAGATTTTTTTTTTCTATGAAAACGAATATTTACATAAAAAATAAAACAAATAAAAATTTAACTTTCGAAAATGTAAACCAACAAAACCGTTCGCAGTAGGTATGCTATAAAATTGTTCGGCTCTGTCAGATTGAGCGCCACCTCCGAAGGGTTAATAGGCCCATAAACCATAACAAAAAATAATAAAATATACACTTTATCCTTAAAGTACTACTCAATAAATAACGATTAAGATAAAAAAAACTTTTTTTTTTAGTAATTACTTTGCGAGATATTTGAATTTATTTCCAGGCCATAGATGACGTCACACTATTGGCATCTTTCTCGCGCAGCCTACTACAGAAACTAGTGTGAGAAAGATAGGTATAGATTTCTTTAAAAATCAAATGCAGCTATACAAAAAACAATTATGACTTTTTGATACCACGAATTGCCTCAATATTAAACGAACTTTCATTTAAAAATATTTTTAAAAAATTGGTTTATGGGTCCATTTATTATTATTTTATGGTAATTCTAATTTAAAAAATCAGGATATCAATACATTTCAGAGATTTTCATACATTTGTAATTTATATAAAAACTTAAAGTTTAAACTATACTTTTGATTCTTCGAAATATGCTAGTTTTAAAATATTGATGAAATTTCCTTTGTTAGATTCATTCTTGCAATCAAAATCCGTTCAACAATTTTACAATTATAATTTGCAAGATAACAATGCCAGGAAATTATCCGTTTGGTAGGATATTTATTTTACTTTTTTATACTAAATTTTATTGGTAAATCAGGGAAATTCAATATCGACAGACAAGAAAAATAAAATTATCTCACTAAGATTTCAGAATTATATATCATAAGTATTTGATTCTTTGCATCTTAGTAAAATACTTGTATTTAAATATTGTCGGATTCCTTCTTGTAATCAATATTTTTGAACTATAAGTAAAATAGTCTTTGTTGCAATCAACACTTTCTCAGCTTGTACTTATAACTATTATACTTTAACTATGCGATGTTTAATATAGAGAAACATATACAGTATTTGTAGAGTTATTAAGTAATTTTTAAAATATTCGAGTTAAATTTTCTTATCTCTAAATCTACGTCACACGTCTGTTCCAAATTCTCACAACTTTCAAATCTTCTATGAATGCAGAAAATAACAAAAAACGGAAGTAAACCAAACAGCATTTTTTAAAATTTATATGGCCTTAACCCTTAGAGTACAATCCATGTAGTTTTTATTAATTATTAAACTGCTTATTTCCAATTATTAACCAGGAAAGTTATTTTAACATATTTATATATTTTTATCTGCTGAAAAGATCAACTGCCTTTCAGTATTTACACACAATAAATATTTAATTCATAAATTATATATTAATATTACAAGAAAACAACGAGAAACTGGTTTAGCACTGCGATGCCTATACCATCTATTATATAAATATTGTACTGATTTTGGCCGGCTCTTACCTACTATGAACATTTATCTGGTCTACACTACTAGCAATGTGGAGGGGGTAAGTGTCGGCACTATGACATTTCGGCAGTGTGGACATTGAAGGTTTCGACGCTATGGACATGGTGGTGGGGGTAAGTGTCGGCACTATGACATTTCGACAGTGTGACTATTCGGCAGTATGGCTTTTCGGCGGTACGGTTTTCGACAGTACGACATATACTCGTAGCTTACATCTTGCTGTATAAATCATGTTATATGAAAGAAATTACTAACTTAATAAATAAGCAAGATATTTGCTGGGTCCATTAAAATATAACACCCTGTATAACATGCTTTTCTTCCGGAATCAATAAATGAAGACAGAAAATATCTAAACAAGAAAAATAAATAAAGTAATATACTTGTTTGAATTTACGATGCCACTCCAAACAAACACTACCTACTTGCTGTGCTACTTGCGTTTATTTGTTTAAAATCAAACGAGATTTTGAATGACATAGGCTGCCAGTGGCAGTCAAAACTTGGACTAATGTTTTTTTTTTTTTTTTATTTAATTGATTATCTACACATATTTCTAATTAATTACCGCACAAGTTATTTTAAACATTTAAACACATTTATAAATTTACAAGTGTTGAAAAAGATCAAATTATGGGACTTCAATTACTAATAAAACAAATTTTAAAAATACCAAAGATATAATTTGTGTAAGGTTAATATCTAACTTAGTTATGAAGCAATTTCTTAAACTTGTTATACTCAATTTAAGTTCAAAAAACTTTGTAATGACTTGTTAACTTTCGTGTAATAATTTAATTATCCTTCATGACATTTACATGGAGTCAGCGTTCTGGTTCAATTCCAAGGATTCTTTCTTTGATTTACGAATCCCGCAAGTATTTCCTTTTCCATTGTGAAACCAATGAATGAAACCATAGCCGTGCTATTTGGTTTCTACCTGATCTAACTTGTCATTTGATGCTGTACGCTGAACTTTCCGTGTGGGCGTTTTGGGGAACCCGCCAATATCACAAAAGAAATTCTCAAGAGTAAATAGAATCAAATAACCATTGCGTTTCAATTCTGGGAACAGGTTCAAACGTGCAAATACAAGTCTCAGCTTGTCCTTTTGTGTCCCATAGATAGGCATCAGAAAACGATGGAATTATGTTGTAAAAATTCACTGCACTTTCTACAACATAACTATCGCACTGGACTAGGATAGTAAAGTAAAGATTTGTATATGACGCATAGTCTAAACGTTTATATACCTGAAAATATTTTTGTGAGCAGTAAAATCAGAAACAATTTTCACAGGAGAGTCTTTGAAATGCAACAAAAATTTGTACACATAATTTATTCGTTTACTCAAGGAGCATAACGTAATAGTAATTTACGTAACAATACCTGAAACTGATACTTTACTGGGTGAGCAAGCATATTCCAGAGCGAGCCGTAGGCGATCTTTGGAAGCTTGTGAGCCCAGTGTAGACACTTTCAGGGCATGTTGGGTACAATATATTTTTTGTGATCCTGAAAAAAGAATAAAAAAGTATTATTTTATTTTTTACTGCGAGCAAATAAGAAATAAATAAACAACTGATCTCCATGGAAACATTTAGCTTTACCGGTCCCGGGATCGGTAAAGTACTTTCCGTTCCCTTATAGACAACTTTCTGAGCTAGCTCAGCAAAGAAGGACTTTCCGGTCTAAATAGTGATCAGAAAGAGCTCATTTTCTGGGCGATCGCGAAAAAAATTATTGTTGCATTACGGCTCGGCAGAATTGGGTTATTTCGAAAAAAATATTGTCGATTTTTTTTTTATAAAATCATGATATCCATCTCATTTAATAAGTATAGCAACATAAAATAATTTTAAAGATGCGACTTTTCATTCATAAATTTGCTAATAAACTATCGCGGTTTGAAACACGGACTAAATTTGTGACGTAGTGGTTTCAGACTAACACAAAAACATTTCTCTCCTACACTGACATACACATTTACGCTCCACAACATGAAACAGTAATCTAGCCTAAAATTGTGACAGCTGACATAGAAATATACAAGAGAGAAGATTATTATTACTTTCTATTTCTTTAAAAATACTTGTACAGTATGAGGTATGTAAATAAAACATTATTTTAAATAAATACCAAACCAAACATAGTTCCAAATTAAAATTTGTTTTATTGTACTTTTTTGGGTTTTATAGGGTTTTTCAGCTTTATTTGGGGCTTTATTTTTGCAGTAATTATATATTATAAATTAAATTTGACATTCAAAATAACATTCTTTTTTGCAGTAGTGTGTTTATGTGCTTCATTTTCACTCTAATTTGAAAAGTTTTCAAATCAACCGCAATCAGCGTTAGACTGTCACTTTTTTGCACTAATGCAAAAAGCGACAGTTCTAATTTATGTTAATTCGTTATTTGCTTCTTGTTAAATTTAACCTGAACTAGAAAAAACCTCTTTTTGCACTTGACATCTTCTCGTTTAGTGCGAAAAACTCCCATCATTTTACAACTAAACACATAAATAGCTAATCTGGGTTTCATTGTTTTTTATGGGTTTTTTAAGTATTTTTTTTTAATCCGGATAGGTTTCTTTGGATTGGGGAAAGTTAGACCACCCCTACTCCAAATATTATCGAACTCTACTTTTTAAAAATAAAATGAGATTAACATCTACGTCATATAATATTAAGAAAGACTTTCTATACAGTGTCCCACACTCTATGTTCAGTATAGGGTCTTATGGAGTACCATGTTGCCATGTTTACCTGCTATAAATCTGCAAGATAGAAAGAGCAAAATAGATGCCCAAAAAGAGATGAAATATTCTGGGTACTTCATTGAATGTATTTATGACTGGTGTACTTTAAGTGTATCTAAACAGGTGGATGAAAAGAAAAAAAAAATTAAATTAAATAATGAACTGGTCAGTTTAATAATTAACAAAAAATATAAAATAATACAAATACAAAATGTAAGCAGGATTTAAAATCGTAACAAGCGTAGATAAATGAAATGAATTAACATATAAACTCTAGTCAATTTAAAGTAAATAATATAAAACATTTTTGTACTTAATTGGACATTTTACAATCGTCGTTAACAATATAAATTCTCTATGTTACATATTTCCATTGTACGAAAAGATATAAAATTAATACACATACGAGTACAATATATAGATGTAAAACAGCATAGGTGCGAAGAAAAAAATGAAATTGAATAACACACTGGTCAGTTTAATAATACATATTTTTTATTTAATTTATAACTTCTTATTTGACAATTTACTAATATTTAAGCTTGATAAAAATACTGCATATATTTTACATAGTTCATAAGTCTTTATTCTTTCTTTGTAATCTCCAATTTGAATTTATAATATTTTAAAATTCTAATTTCTAATGCATTTAATCAAGATTAGTATGCTGGGCGGTTTTAAAATATTGTATTGAAATTTTACTTATTACAGGTACAAATAGCCCTGTATATAAAACTATTTAGACAAATATTGGGTGTATACAATAAGCCCTTGAGTAAATAAGAGACTCTCATAAAACTTAAATTGTACAGTGTTAACTAATTTCGGTATAGCAATGAAAATTTATGAATGTTTCAATATTACATTACATTGAAAAATTGGCAACATGGTACAGAAAACCTCCGTAAGAATAACATTGGCAATCTCCGCCACACTGAAGATAGAGTGTGGGACACTGTTTTTATAAAACCAAATATCGCTTTCAGTATGCCCATATGTAGTTGATTTCATAAAAAAAAAATGTGGAGGACCCCATTGTAAACTAATTTAAATGTCCGCACTTTCATTGTCCAGACTAGACAAACTAGATAATAAAATATATGAAAGATACAAAAAAGGAATTAAATTAACTGGAGTAACAAATTGATAACTTGAGAAAAACTATTCTTTAAATTTGAATCGTCGTTGTTAAAAACGTAATTCTCATATTTTTTTGTAGTTTGTTAGTTTTTTGTACTCTTCATATTATCACTCCTATTCAAATTATTGTAATAATAGTAATTCTGCAAATTCATAGTAAATTAATGAGGAAATATGGTGTAAATCAAATTACAGTATTCTGTATAATCATGTACATATATACCTACTTCAAAATTATTTGCATTATATATTTTTCAAAACATTACTTAACATTATAATATCTGTAGGTATTTTTTATGTAAATGTCAAGGTCACAAATATCAAATTTTTCTGAAAACACAATAACTATTATTTTAATGTGAACGATAGTAACTTATATTTTGCATGTGAAATGTGCATATGTTGAGTCATAAACAACTTAATCGCCTCAATAGGTACTATAAAACTATTTATTATTTATGATAGGCAGAAGTTTTAGGTTTCTTTGTGAACTTAAGTGATGGGTAGTTAAGCTGTTTATGGCCCTCCCACAATTTTTGGTTTTGAGTTTCGAGAACTATACAATAATTGTTGACAATGTTTCTGGTGACCTGGCCAGTGCAGACTTTTAATCTCACAAAAGTGATCCCTATATCATCATCATTACCGATGTCTTACATGTTTTGTAGATACTGGCACACCCAGTAATGGGTATACCGTGATGATATATTTATTTATATACGTATTTCCCAATCTCCAAAAGGTTAGGAATCGGTATATTACTATAATGATTGTGAATAAAAGATATTTTCTTGGTCTTGACATTGAAATAATATCAAAATCTTTATCAGAACAATATTTATGAAAAATTTCTCCTAATTTTTTTTCTTTTCTTGTTTGCATAAAGTTAACAATACGGATGTTTTTCTACCAATTTATAGCATTGATACAGGCATCTACTATTGTGTTCTTTTAATCGATTCTTCCTGTGTACAAAGACCATGTTTTTGCTGGTAATATGCCGGTAAACACAAGTTATTTCGATATTGATAGAATACATGTGGGTAAAAATAAAGATGAGTGATTGCGAACACACATTCGTATGTGGGTAGATGAATGTAATTACTAATGTTTACCCACATGTGGGATGCAAGGGTTTGTGTTCATTTGAATGAAGCTTGAAATTCTGTTTGAACACATATTCAATTCGAGATTCAATTGATTATCACTGTTGTGTTTTGATTCGTGTCATTGTATATAATTTTCTACTTTATCAGGCACTTTAATTACCTATAGGTATATAAATATTTCCTACTCCCACCCAGAATAAGAACATTCTGATATGATTTTAAATATGCAATTATGATTGTAAAATTATTCTTTATCAACCTTAATTTTTAGCTGTGGTCTGTCCTAAATAAAATTTATTGATAAATTTTGAATGTAATTTTTTCCATTTAAATAACCTGTGACAACTAACCCCAAAGTCTGTGCCAACCAATCCGAAGTAGAGGCAGATTGTCACAAAAATTTACTCAAGCAAAAAAAAAAAATAATAACCCCTTAAAGCTATGATCTTAAAACTGCAGGAAAACAGAGCTAAGGGTACACACTAAAGGATAGGCTAATGATAAAAAGGGCAACTATAAACCCTGCCTCTTAAAAAATACAAAAGCAAAAATTGTGACAACCAGCCCCGGTATACTAGTAGAAAATATTGTTTTGTACCAAGTCGGGTTCATGGGATCATGTTATTCTGCTTCCCCATTACACAAATCATTTCAAAACAATGCAAACTTTAAATGTAATTTAAAATTTTATACATACATAATTTTCATTACGGAATTCATTTTCGATTTTATCATTAGTGTATCTGTTACCGGCCAAACCCGATTATAGGATAAATCAGTCATAAGTTTTGTTAGTTTAGGTTTTGTTAGGTATGTTCAGAAAATAAATAATATACCCTATATACTCATAAACTCATAATTGCTTTCATTTTAAGTTAAATATAGATTATAGGTACCTTAACAAAATTTTACCTAACCCACAACACTAATAATGATTGATTCATCCTATTAGGAACTAGTTTATCCTGAAATCGAGTTTGGCCGGTAACATATCTAAAAATTAATGAATATAATCAAAATTGTAAATTTTGATTTACAAGTGATACACTATTAACGTCAATTATACTAATTTTCATTTCCATTAATTATACTTTGCCCATCATGACGTTAAAATGTGTACATATACTGCTGTCAAATAAATATGAACTGGAGATTTCTACACTATTGCCAATTCTATTGGTCATGTTGAAAATAAGTTATGAAGAAACGGCAACACCGCAGGGTAAAGGACAGGGTGGGGAGAAGGGAAAAATATTTATTTGACGGCGACTATAACATTTCAATTACACATAGAAAATGAAAATACAATAAGCGGAAATCGCGCAAGTATTACAATAGTTCATAGAAAAAAAACTGTACATATTTAATTGTACTTATTGTATTATTTGTAAATGTCAAAATTCACTCGACCATATAATTTCACTTTTCTATATCGTTCTACAATTACATAATTTCTGTTATTATAGTATTTTATTTAAATAGTTCTATATTTGATTTGCAAAAACAATATTTGGTCTTTCTGACACCGCAGTGAGTCTGACGTCATAATTTTCGCACCAAACCTTTAATAATAATTTCATCCCTTATTGAGAAATATTTCACGAATTAAAAAAATATGGTATTTCTTTACATCTGTTAATAAAAGTACACTTTTTTCAAAAATATGTTTATATGCTGTCTTTTTTAACACAGTAAAGGTGTCAAAAATGTGCACTTTTTTAACGCAACCGAGTGAAATAATAAATCATTATGTCACTTTTTTTCACACTTTTATTGCAGACGTAAGAAAAATTGTATGCAACTCAAGTAAAAAATGTCTTATTTCACTCATTGGATTTGTGAAATAAGACTATACTTCTTACTCTTGATGCATAAATAACTATTATATTATTAAAATATCTTTCAGAACCTCGTTCAGAACTCATATTATTCCAATTAACTATTATATGTTTAAATTATAAAATTATAAAAAAAATTGAAATAACTTGGACACTTATTATCTAGAAGGGTGCTTATTTACGATATTAACAGTTATTAATAACAACCTACTTATTTTCATATTCATGTAGGCTGTTTTATTAGTAAATTAAATCTTGTTTGTTCAAGAACATAGAAGATATAACCTAAAGTGTATCTACATAAACAATGTTTCACAAACTATTATAATGCACTGTTCATACGTCCATATATGTCATCAGGTCATCGTGTTTCTCTTCATGTATTTACAATGTTAACTTTTCTAACAAATAAAGTTAAGTGTCACTTGAACAATACCCACTGGTGC
This sequence comes from Ophonus ardosiacus, assembly GCA_943142095.1. Lineage (NCBI taxonomy): Eukaryota > Metazoa > Arthropoda > Insecta > Coleoptera > Carabidae > Ophonus > Ophonus ardosiacus. Next base: position 53,815,079 of record OW964825.1, on the reverse strand, counting down.
TCGCTTTTATTTATCTAGGTTTCTGTATAATTTCGTATTGCATAAGTTTCACCCACTTACGTTAAGTACACAACTTTATTACAATAGAACAATTTATACGTATTTTCATGGAAATTAAATTTATATAAACATAACAACCAATGCAAATTGATTGTGTAACATATGAGCAATTTAAAATAATATTCTAGATAAAATTGCTGTTATAAATTTTGATGTAATTGCGGAACTAAATAAATTAACGATCATGTCACATATGAGTTCATTATTTATTTCCTTAATGAAAAGATGCTTTCTTAAATTACTTTCTATCTATCTGCTTCCTGTAACAATAATGTAAGAAGATGTCATACATCACGGACTGTTTTATGTCTACGAATTTTCTTCACACGTCAGAACGTCAGATAAAATATATTGTCAGTCATTTATTCATATAATTATGATGTATAACTCTCCCGTTATCTTATAAATATGTATTCGTGAATAATTCTGCAATCATAAGACATATATATGGAAGATGTCAAATTATCTCTCTCAAGGTTACAATTTGTAAATATAAAGAGATGAATTTATTATTCTACAGAGATAAATTATACCTGTGTTGGTATTATTTAAAACCTATACAGTTTGTAACTTCACAAACAATTTTTTGTCAAAGTTTACAATTTTTTATAAGGCCTTACAATTTTTTTGAATTCTTCAATATTTTTCGTCCACTATATAAGAATTTAATATTTTACAAATAAGCGAATACGAAACATCTAGCGGGCACTTATTGTAGGCATGGAGAATGCACCACAGGGGTCACTTATGTGCCATTTTAAATTCGAAATAATTGTGGCATCAGTCGAGCTTGACACTTTTGTATTGGGGTTTTCTAATATTTTTTTATTTTTTCTGAAACTTAGTATTATAAATCTAAAATTTGGAGTTATTTTTTATTACCTCCCGCTACCTTTGGTAAGGGAGGTATAGAAATCGTACTAAAAATCGCATGTCAGTGTAACGAAAAATAAGTAGACATAGAAAATCTAGTTATCGTTGTTGCAGCAACCTTTTATTGTAACAAAATATGAAGTGATTTGACATTTAGAACAAAATTTTAAAACTGACTATTCAGCTACAGTTGAATCTTAAGAAGAAAACGATAGTGTGGAAAAGACAAAACTAGTGTAACTTTGAGTTTTTTTTTATAGAAAAAAATATTTGTGTTTGTACTCTTTGAAAGATAAGTAAGATTTAAATTTGACAATACTATTCCATCGAACTGTATTTTGTACAAATCCCATACCAAAAGTTCATTGGAAAAGATTCTATATATCCAGTAAAATTGCAACACGAACATAATATAATTTTTTTTAAATTCCATACAGAAAGTTCCTTGGGAAAGATTCTATAAATCCAATAAAATTATAACATGAATATACATTATGTATACTCATATATAAATACTCTAAAAATGCGTACACTTACGTAACATTCTCTTTACAATCAAATAATATTACTACCAAGTTTATATCTCCACCCATTTACAATCAAATAATATTACTACCAAGTTTATATCTCCACCCATTTACAATCAAATAATATTACTACCAAGTTTATATCTCCACCCATTTTTGAATTATTGCCCCAAAAGTCAATATACCCCACATTTAGATAAAAACTTCAAAATTTTCAAAAATCTAATTTTTATGTATCTAGATACTTTCCAATGCGCTGATTCCAAATTTTGAAACCGCAGGTCGATATCTCGTTTCGTTCTCGAGATATTTAAATTTAAAGTTTTGCTCAAAACTGCCCATTTCTGGGTATTAACCCAAAAATGGGTCGAGATATGAATTTAGCGAGACCACCATTCGATTCTACGGACAAAAATACATAAGTATACCAATTTTCATATTTTTTGTCCAACCGGTTCATTTTTTATGAATAAAAGTTTGAAAACCTCTGAAAATGGCCAAAATCCGAAAAAATGGTAAGGGGTACATGTTTATTTATTTTCACTCTTTTGACTTGATACAAAGTTGGCAAATATAATACAATACATAATAAGTCGAGGCGGTGAGCGACCTCCATATTGCGCAGAAAAGTCATCCGACTCCCTGTCTAGTGACCTGGTGCAACATCATGGTTGAGTTAATGAAGCGAGTCCAGTTGGTGTAGGAGCTCTGCAAGACTCGCGTCGTAAGACTCGCCAAGAATTTGTCGCTGAGACCCATGGCTCGTAAATCCATATGTGAATTCTTGTACCAAACACCACGCCATGAAATGGTACAAGAAGTTGTCTTAATATTTTCTGGATTCACTTTGCATTGTCGCGAAACAGCAGAAATTACGTCCATGTTTTCTCCATATTTTTTTGTTTTAATCTTATGTGCCTCTGATAAATTTTCTGTAGCTGACACTATTTGAGGATCAACAATAATACACTCTTCTCCTTTGCTACAAACTAGGTCTGGCTTCCGTAGACCTACAGAAGTTATATAGTGTGGCTCCTCTTGGACACTCCACCCCTTTGCCCTAAGCTCGCTTGCTAATTTCTTACAGATTACATTGTGGCGCTTTATTCTACCTCCGTGTGTACGGAAGCAGTTTTGGATTACATGCGCCGCCGTCTCTGTTGAGTCACATCCTGCTCTGCAAAATATATCCCGTTCATCTCGTTGCTCCCCTCTCGTAATCCTCATTCTTGTTGGTACGCAGTTAATGTGGATGCGATGATACTTAATATAGTTTCGGCCCGGTATGAGATGAGAGAGACGAGATATCCACAGGGTTGAGAGCTTACTCTTAGAGCTCTCTCTTAACTCAAAACCATCTGTTTCAGAATACAATTTTGTAGCCCAAAAAGCATTACGAACTTTTGCTGTGGCATTTTCGGGGTCAAAGCCTTCAGTTATTAGGGTTCCTCTTGCCCAACGTAGTTTCGCCTGTATCCTCGGAGATTCGAAGGCATCTCTTGCAGCCGGAAATGAAGAGTTAGCTAAGCGAGCTAGCCTCTTAACTGTTAGCGCCGGTATTAATTGTGCAAGTACCGGAATACCCAAACCTCCGTCCGCCACAGACGTGTAGATGTATGCTGTTGGTACATCATGTGGCATCTTCAACCATTGACGGATTGCAACTCTTATTTGCCTATCCAGTGCTATTAAACGGTTAACGCAGACTTTACCTAACACCATTGCATGATACACTTTGGGTATCAGGTGTGTTCTTACGATGTGTAGTCTTTGTTGTGGCTTCAGTGGTGCTTTAGTTATATTTCTCAAAATTTGAGAAAAATCCTGTTCCACAGAAGAAGCCCCAATAGTTGAAAAGTCGACGCCCAGATACTTCCACTTACCCAAAACCTGAACAGCGTGCAAGAGGGCTCCGCCAATCTTAAACTGTGGTTCGGTAACAATCTTAACTTTCTTGGCGTTCCAAACAGGTACTAAAGAAAAGGATGAACACTTCTGTGGATTGAAACTTAGCCCCATTGACTTAGCACTAGAGTCAGCTTCATTCAAAAGCGTTTGTAGGCCCCAGGATGAACTTGCTACCAGTATAATGTCATCAGCAAAAGCTAGTGCATTTATTCGCTCAGTACTCATCTGAAAACCTACTTCAACTGGAAGAGATGACAAAATATTATCAACAGCTAAATTAAAAAGAAAAGGTGAAAGAGGATCTCCCTGTCTTACTCCTTGATTTATAAATATGGATTCTGATAACTGCCCATTTACATCCAAAACAGTTGCAGTACCGTCATAAAGATATTGAATATATGATGTAAATTCAGTAGGGAAACCACGTAGCTTGACATTATTTATCAAAGATTGATGAGATAAACTATCAAATGCTTTGCTTATGTCCAAAGTTGCTATATGAGTTTCTCTATGAAATCTCTTCGCCATGTCTATGACAGCGTCCAATATAGCAGTATTTTCAGCTGAACCATCAGCTGAAATAAATCCTCGCTGTCGAATATCCAGCTGTACGGAATGAAGGATTCTGGATGATAATATTTTATGAAGATGGCGAACAATGACCGAACTGATTGATATTGGTCTATAATCAGCGGGAGATACCGGAATTTCTATTTTAGGAATGAAGATAGTTCGTGATATTAAAAATTGTTTAGGAAAGCCACCCCTTAGTAAAATGATATTGAAAAAAAGTGTTTTCATGATATTAGTGATTTGATCCCATAATCTTGGAGTAATGCCATCCAAACCAGGAGAAGACGATGAAGCAACTTTATTGGATTCAACTTCTAATTCAGTAACTGGAGCCCAAATATTTTTTAAATCATTATTAATTTTACTTGAATTTTCTAAACTTGTACAAGAGATATTTTCCTTATGAAAAATATTTTTCCAAAATGGAAAGAAATCAATTATATTATGTTTCATTTCATAATGTTTTCCAGACAGTATCTCTTGAACAACCCGCTTTCTGTTTTTCTTCCACATGCTTTGGATCCTAGCATATTCTCTCCGTCTAGCTGCACGACGACTCCCGGGAGCAGCACGTCTCTTACTTGAGTTAATTTTATCATTGCAACGCTCTTTTTTTGATAAAGAATCAGAAGGACAAATACGTTTTAACCAATTTAAAAGTTCTGAAGTTATATCTAACCCATTTAACAAATCATTAGCAATGGTTACCAAGTGATCTGTAAATTTGTTACGTTCGGCAGTATCCAATATTAAATTTATAAGTCTCTTTATTTCATTTTTAATTTGATTTGAAGTAGGAGTAGGTATAATAGAATTCAGATGACTCTGCGTAATAACTGAAGTTAAAGAAACAGGAGATGTGATTGACGCATTAAATGTTTGACATTCATCATCAGATGATGAAGACGTAGATAAATAATTCAGTCTCCTCCTTCTTCTTATTCTTATTGGACCTTGATCTTCCAATTCAGGAGTTATTAACTCAGCTTTATGTTTAGCAACCATTTTTTTATATACTGTTTTACTCCGAGCACCTTGAATTCCTCTCAATGTTCGTCCTGGTACTTTTGATAACAAATATTGAAGTATACGAGTTCCACTAGGAGCACTAGCTTCAATTTTCGCCATTAATTTAAGTTCCTCGTTTCTCCAAGGTCTTTTGATCATCGGTATATTAAGTTTTTCATTAGCCTCAGCTCGATGTTTCCTTGTAAAATGTGTTGATAGTCCTTTTTTAGAAGAAAATGATCTGCTACAAATTTCACATTTAAAATTGTTAGGCGTGTCATTATTTACTTTTGCAATAGCCTCAGCTGGATGTTTTCTTCCAAAATGAATTCCGAGTCCTTTCTTTGAAGAAAATATTCTATTACAAATATCACATGTGAAGGAAATATATAAGTCATTATTCAAAAGTAGGTCTTCATTATTAGAACCAGTGGATGGTCCAGCAAAATCACTAGACAAAGAATCATATTGTCCTAAAGCACAATTTGTTCCAGCAGGGCCAGCAGTCGGAGTGCCGTGCTGGCTTCCACTATTTTTCTTATTATTTGTGCCTGCTAGATTATGTAGATGGGTTGAGGCTGCAAACCCTTCACCCACCGTGCCCCCAGCAATTTTACCCACCCCATCATTAAGATGGTCTGGATGGGCCACTTGGTGAGACTTTTGCCTCCCCTTGGGTGGAACCATATTTAATATTGCATAACTTGAAGTTGTATATAGGTATTTAATAGATGGTACCTGTTAGCTTTATATTATATCCAGACACTTTAATTTAGATAAGCTAGAATTTTGTACCAGTAAACCAAATGTAAAATGACAGCAGTCAAATATATAGTTATTAAATTTGCACTAATGGTACCTGTTAGCTTTATATTATATCCAGACACTTTAATTTAGATAAGCTAGAATTTTGTACCAGTAAACCAAATGTAAAATGACAGCAGTCAAATATATAGTTATTAAATTTGCACTAATTCTTCCTGCTTATATATTTTATATTTTTAGATTTTTGCGATTTTTGGCCATTTTCAGTTATTTTGCTTTAGAGGTTGTATGCGGTGTTCAAAAATTCTGAAAATTAGTGTACTTATGTAATTTTGCCCGTAGAATCGAATGGTGTTGTCGCCAAATTTATATCTCGACCCATTTTTGGGTTAATACCCAAAAATGGGCAGTTTTGAGCAAAACTTTAAATCTAAATATCTCGAGAACGAAACGAGATATCGACCTGCGGTTTCAAAATTTGGAATCAGCGCATTGAAAAGTATCTAGATACATAAAAATTAGATTTTTGAAAATTTTGAAGTTTTTATCTAAATGTGAGGTATATTGATTTTGGGGCAATAATTAAAAAATGGGTAGATATATAAATTTTGCAGTAATATTATTTGATTGTAAAGAGAATGTTTACGTAAGCATACGCATTTTAGAGTATTTGAACAACTGTGTGATTTTTTAGAAATAAAGGTATTGAAATAAAAATGGATAAATGCTATAAAAAAGTTCCTTCGAAAAGATTCTATATATCCAATAAAATTATAACACGAACACATACTATTTTTTACAAATTCCATACCAAAAGTTCCTTTGAAAAGAATCTATAAATCCAATAAAATTATAACATGAACATACACTATGTAAATTGCACTTGGCAATTCTTTCTTTCTTCTGCTTTCTCCAATTTTATTAGGGGTCACTGTTTCTTACTCCTCTTTCATTTCTATCCAACGCATTTTCTTCACACATTTGATGAAAAATGATGACCTTTGACATCTGTATATAATTACTAGTTGTCATTCTGACACAGGCTATGTTATCTGCTTATCAAGAAAGACCAACAAAGTTACATGATTGCTCGCGCCTTATAAATTAGTATCCCATGTAAACGTAGTAGTACATGACGTCATTACTGTAGGGATATTTTTTGATGACGTAAGTCTTCTGCCTAATCATGTCTATTGTCTACCATAGCAATAGTACCGAAGGTTATTAATTGATAAAAATCCATTGAATAATGGGTATATTATTTGACAGTTGTGGATAAGTAATTTACTGAAGGTATGTGTGATTACTAATAGTTCTACACTAGATAAAAAATGTCTTTTTATCATGTTTTAGCACTAAATTAGTGAAGATTAATAGTATACAGGTGATATGGATAAAAATGTCGTTTTATCACGTTTTAGCACTCACGTTTTAGCACTAAATTAGTGAAAATTAATATTATATAGGTGACATTGAAATACTGGCCATTGATATGGCTTACCAGGTTAATTATTCATACTTTTCTCCTATGTTTTTGTAATTTGTTTCTTCAATAAAAATTCACTTACCAATTTCATTGTTATAACTAAAACTATTTGCAGCGGGTCAGTTTCGTGAATATAGCTGAAACACAGATTTTATACTTCAATTCACGTAAGTAAGAAATTAGCGTTGGTTTACATAGGAATATAAATTCTGTACATTAGTACATTAAATTTAACCAGTGATAGAACTCATCTAGAGCAACAATATTTCGTACTAACTTTTTTTTTTGTAAACCTTCTAGATATTGTGCTAAAATCTTCAAAGTTTTGTAAAAAAAAATTATCTGCCTAAAAGTACTAAAAAAAAATAGAATTCAAAAAAATGTTACTAAGAAATATTGTTGGTCTCGACGAGTTTTGTCAATGTCACTTACTTTTTTCTGTTTCACCAGTATATGTCTCGAAATTGGAAATATTTTTTTCCAGAAAATAAATTGCGATTTCGAAAAAAAGTTACTAAGAAATATTGTTGCTATTGCCGAGTTCTATTACTGGTTAAATTTAATGTATTTATTTCTGTTACATTCTACACAGAAAAAAAAACTATATAAATTGTAGTTAAATTCATTAAATAAATTCCTTATTTTTCAGCCTACTAATATCTTATTAAGATATCTAAGATGATTTAATTAAATTTCACGCCGGTGATAGCATTATGTCTAGGGGCTATAGCTCCTCAGCGGGAGTACGAAAATTAGTAATTATTGCAACAATGGATAGCAAAGGTTTCCTCGACATTTTAAAAGCAAATTTTAAACAATGTGTCGGAAAATAAGGCCTTAACAGACAATTTTAATTTCGTGCATCAGAAAAATTCGACAAATAATTCGCTCTATAAGAGAATGCATACTGTATAATATTAAAAATATGCTTAATCATCCCTCACAGTCTCCGCACTTTAATCAGATTGAGAAAGTGCGGAAAATTCTTAAAATAAATAAGAATGTAAAGCAAAAAAGAATTTAAAATTAATTACAAGTAAAATGGCAGAATATAAAGCCATAGGTGACCAAAAATTTGGTGGATTCAATGACTCATCGCTTAGTTACAGGTGGAAAAACCAAAGGAAAACCCTCGGAATATTATATTTCTTTATGAAACATAAATAAATGGTTTATTATTTAAATGTTTTGGTTATCGTACGGAGACTTTTTTGTCATGAAATTATGAATATTTTTACTGTTTACCCCATAATATAAATAAATTAATTAAATGATTTGTTTATTTTATATTAATAATAACGTAATATACTGCGTTTTATTTTGGATTAAAAGGAAATTAAATATATTATGTTTTAGACTGCTATTTTTCCTAAAATACATTAAAACTACTGGCGTACGGAGACTTTTTTGTATGACTGTATGTATATTATGAGTATTTATATTTAATTCTAATCAATTCACTTTCTTATTCTTACATTATCATACGTACATATTTACTTATAGATAGTGATATCTTTCCTTAATTATAATATATTGATTCAATATTGACTTTTTTCATATTTGTTTTGCATCTGCAACCATTAATTAACTTTTCATTTTCCACTAGATTTCTCTTTTATAAATAAGCATAAAGCACACAAAAACACATTTTCTCTAGGGGGTATGTAGCACAAATTTAGAAATTATTTATGGCTTTTCACATTTTATACTCCCGTATAAATTGTTTTCTATTTTTAAACATTTATTATCGAAATAGAAAACAAATAAAATTAACTCTAACATTGTTAACCTCTAAATTGTTCGCAAAATCAAATTTTCGTAATTGTATCAGATGGAAAGAATTCAATATCCAAGTTATTTTTAAAACATAGCCCACTCAGACCTTTTTAGGTTATTCAGTTGACTGGTTATGAATACGATTGCCGTTTAAGGAATGTGTTTAACACAACATTGCTCTCGCGTATGACTGAAGAACTGGGAAAATTATTATAATCGCGAGTGAAGTCATGCATTTCTTATAAGTAGTAAAAAAATCCAGGGTAATGCACTCTTTACTGGCCAGACGTGAATACCCTTCAGATGTCTTTGTGTATGTGAAATGCTTGTTTATGTCTTTCACTTTATTCCGCACCTTATTACTTGTAATTCACAGTAAATATTTTTCTCATTGAATCCCAATTTACACTAGCATAGCATAACCTATACTCTGTTTGGAATAACCAAATAACGAAAGAATTTCGACTGATAGATTCTAGTGATTCTTTTGCATACACTTATGTAACATTCTCTTTACAATCAAATAATATTACTACCAGGTTTATAACTTTACCCATTTTTGAATTATTGCCCCAAAAGTCAATATACCCCACATTTAGATAAAAACTTCAAAATTAACAAAAATCTAATTTTCATGTATCTAGATACTTCTCAAAGCGCTGATTCCAAATTTTGAAACCGCAGGTCGATATCTCGTTTCATTCTCGAGATATTTAGATTTAAAGTTTTGCTCAAAACTGCCCATTTTTGGGTAATAACCCAAAAATGGGTCGAGATATGAATTTGATGACAGCACCATTCGATTCTACGGACAAAATTACATATGTACACTAATTTTCAGAATTTTTGAACACCGCATACAACCTCTAAAGCAAAATAACTGAAAATGGCCAAAAATCACAAAAATCTAAGGTGTACCCCTTACGATTTTTTCAGATTTTGGCCATTTTCAGAGGTTTTCAAACTTTTATTCATAAAAAATGAACCGGTTGGACAAAAATTATGAAAATTTGTATACTTATGTATTTTTGTCCGTAGAATCGAATGGTGGTGTCGCCAAATTCATATCTCGACCCATTTTTGGGTTAATACCCAAAAATGGGCAATTTTGAGCAAAACTTTAAATCTAAATATCTCGAGAACGAAACGAGATATCGACCTGCGGTTTCAAAATTTAGAATCAGCGCATTGAAAAGTATCTAGAGACATAAAAATTAGATTTTTGAAAATTTTGAAGTTTTTATCTAAATGTGGGGTATATTGATTTTTGGGGCAATAATTCAAAAATGGGTAGATATAAACTCTTTATAATGCTTTGACTCTATATATCTATTGAATATGAAGGAAAATGTATAATCAAACCGTATAGAGAAGAGCATTTTCTTTAATATTTATAAAACATAAAATATCAAAAAATAATATTTAACTGCGTTTTTTTAAGAAAAACTGTTAAAAACTTCAAGTAAGGGTACTTCCGGTGGATCAATTATAACCAAAATCTAATCAGTTATTCATATGGATGTAAAAAAGAGGAATACGAAAGAATTATAATTTTTAGAATTGTAGTATTGGAGTACATTTATAACGCACTTATTTGAATAATATAATCCAGATTTAAAAGTACATAATAATTATAAAAAATATTGAATGCAAATTTCGAGTACGGACCACCCAATTATCCGACAGAAAAAAGTACGTACCTTTACAGGTAGTCCCATAAAGGGGCAATCAATTTATTCTTTAAGTTTCAAATATCGTTTCGTATATACTACTATATATTATGTATGTTTTTATTGTTATGTTTATTGTTATAAATCGTATTTGTTAGGTGTTTTAATTTTATTGCAGAGTATATATTAGTGCGCTAGAATAAATTAAGTAAATAAACAATTACGTTTAATTTTTATAGCTACAATAAACTAATAAAAAAGTTATAGGTACCACAAAGTATTTCTCACAAACATCAATATTCGTTTTAATTTTCACTAATATTAAATTTGTGAAAGATAACTTTATTGACCTAGTTTTCATGCTCCAATTTTGATCTCCAATTCATCTTAAAATTTTCTTCCGAATTGACTAATTATCACAGCTCCTGTCATTATATTGTCAGGTTATATTTTCCATTTATAAAACACTCTTCCTTCTTACACAGAAAAAAAAGGTATCTAAATTGTCTTTAAATTAACTAAACAAATTCTTTATTTTTCAGTCTACTAATAGGTGGGGTATTCCACCATAACAAAAAAAATAAGAAAATTTTCAATTTAACTTAAAATATGACTCAATAAATAATAGTTAAAACAATGAAAACATTTTTAAAATAATTACTTTACGAGATATTTCACATTTGCTAAAAGGGGAAAATGACGTCATACAATTGTTATCTTTTTCTCGTAGCGTACTCAGAGCAGTGTGTGTGAGAAAGACAAGTATAGGGGGAATGTGACGTTAAACTGATTTCTCGAAAATAAAATACTGTTAAGCTAGGAAAAATTAATTTTTTTTAATACTACGAATTGCTTCAAAACTGAATGAAGTTTTATTTAAAATAATAAAAAAAATTGAGTGGAATACCCCTCTAAATTTGTAACAAATTATAGTAAAACTAAATACAAAATTAGATGAAATGACTACATTTACTTACATCGAAATATGTATTGAACTAAATATAAATACTGAAATTAACTAAATATAAATTTCAGTTTCCTATTTAATTTACTTAATTCATTAATTACCGAATAAAAGATAAATTACCGAAAATTGTAGGAAAAAATAATGAAGTCAAAAATATAGTAAACTTAAATAAAATTAGTAATTTAAGTAACATTTTTTGTATATTTAAATTAACGATTTTTATTATCTATTTCGGATTAGTTAAAATGTTAAAGTAAGATTTGTAAATTGTATTAAGTTATTAGACATAAGTATTGCCTAATAAAATAATATCTAATAATAATTAGACAAAATTTCAATTCTTTTTTTCCTGTGTGCAGAAATCTTGATCTCTGCTATTGTTTAGATAATTAATAATCTTACTAGAGAACTAGACTCTAAAAACCTTGGAGACTTCTGCTGTGGTTGACACAATAAATAATGATATACCTATTTAATCAATCCATAAACGAGCATTTATTTTTTTATCTACAACAAAGAGAGTGCATGTGTAGTGATATATCAGGGTTAAATGTTATTTTCTTTTCCGTCAGCATTCAATAGTTTAACATTAAAACACCAAGCTATAATGTTTTATATTCATATAAATTTTGAATGTATATATGTCATCTCGAAAAGGAAATGTTTTCCTATTTTGTATCATTCAATGTCTGCATTCATAAATAATTCAGTAAATAACAAAAAATAAATTAAATTAATACAACAAAATGTATTTTTAAAATTTTATTCCCACTTAATATTTCTTAATGTCAGATCTAATTATTTTTGTTACAATTTACGGCGTTGATGTGGCAAATAAAAATTTGTATATAACATTTAAAAACTAGTTTTACGTAAAATATGCCCGATGCATGTGCACGTGCACATTTCCTACATGCAGATAACTAAAATTAATGAATACAGCGTAACACAGCAAAAAACTATTTCGTTCAGTTGCAAAGATAAAAAAATATATGAGTAGATATGGTGTCACGTTGGTGATATTTGCTTTGAAACAAATTGTCCTCTTTAAAGATGCATGTTTGCTTGGTAATGTCCTGGCGTTGAGCAACAAGTTGTTAGATTATTCCTGACCGGGAATTGGGTCAACAACTTATCGCAAACAATTGCTAATACCGGAGACATAAACTGCTTTTTAAATTACACGCCACATTATCGGGGAAATTTCACTCGACCTCACAATTCATTCGCGAAAAGAGAATAATATCTTCCGGCTATTATGGTTGAAAATAGGGTGTAAATTGCTTTGTTGTAATAAATATTCTCAAATGCTGAAAGCATATTTTGAAAATATGTTGTGGCTAGTACAATACCTCTCGCCATTTACATTTTTATGTTATATAATATTAAGTATTCGCTGTCGAAATATCGGCATTATAATAAACAAATTACAGAACTTATTGTTGTTTATTGTATTTAACATGTCTCTGTGAGTCTGTGCACACATAAAATTATAATTGTATCTATTTTTTCTTTGTATGAGTAAGTTCCCAAATGTCAGAGATTCTTCCAATTCATTAACAAGATTTTCGGTGTGGATATATGCATAGTACCTATAATTTTAAATATTTAATTAATTAAACAATAATAAGATTAAATGTCCTTCCCAGAAAAAGCTTTCAGAATGTCACTAGAACTGCTAATTTTTAATACTGACATTTATCTATTATTATGTATAAACTATGTTACAAATATTTAAAATTGTTAACTGGTTTCCTTGGTGTAGTTTAGCCTGTGCGATTTATTAAATCCGATTATTCTATGTATTACAGTGTTTTATCTCTAAATCTATAGAAATAATAAAATTTTTAAATGTCTCAGATGAAGAATTTTATGTTCTTCAATATTAGTACCTAATAAAACAAATTTTGGAAAAAATAATATTTCGAAGATTTTCCGGTTCTAGTTGCCCATTCCTTACCAAAACTTTTTCAGCTCTTCCCATGAATGTCAGATTGAGGAATTCATAGTTAAACTGGTCTTAAGTCATATAGTTTTTGAACACACACACCTTATCGTAAAAATGTTAAAATCGGATTCTAGGGACCTTCGATACGTGCTTATTCATTAAAATCTGGATATGCGATTTTTAGATAATAAATAAATAAAATAAATAAATATATCATCACGGCATATTACCCATTACTGGGAACGATATATTTTTACCGTGTGGGCGCTTACCAGGCGTCACCTCACGGGCACTCATAGCTGATGTGGAGAGTGTACCACACGGATCACTTTTGTTCCATTAAAAGTCTGCACTGGCCGGGATCGAACCCGGGTCACCAGATTGGCAACCAGACACTATATGCACACGGTCGCGATTTTTAGCATGAATCCAATACCTCTCTTAGCGAGAGATAAAAATATATAGGTGATGTGATACAGATTTTAAGTTTTTAATAAATAACTCTTATTCTCTACAATTTTGTGGTTGTGGCGGATTTATCAATCGCCCAAGGGTTACCGGCATCTTGCCCACTATATTTTACAAAAAAAAAAAATTAATTTGAATCATCAGTACTTGCAAATCCATAATTTAATTATTAAATTTGCTGACCTACAAACTTGACTGATGAGCTGCTCATATATCATCTACTGACTGACAGTCCTGGATCACTATTTAATGCACTGCTTAATTAGTAAAAGCTCATACGAGTCATACGTAATTAGTGATGCCGCGAAATCTCGCATTTGCGAGATCCCAATATTTCGAGACGAGACAAGAGTAATGCCCTCGAAATTTGCTCGAGACGAGAGTAGAAATTCTAGATCTCGATTGTACGATTTTTTTTTATTCAGTAAATATTTCTAATTAAAATATACAAAATAATAAAATATTTGTCGACATAAGTAAATATTTTAATTGCCTCTTCATGTACGTTCATATTTATTTATTAACTTTAGATTTATTGAGTTACAATATTAGATATGTAACTATACCAATTTTTATGAGTATGAAATAAAAAGTTTAACAAAGCTTTAGTATTCACATGTTCTACAATGGGGTCCTATACCATAGTCATATTTTAACTATCTTAAATAAGAAGACGAAAATATACTTAAATTAATGAGTATTAGTGAAAAAAAATTCTTTAAATATTGACTAGGTCACAAACTACAAGCGATTGAAGCGATTACTAATTGGGTTAGTTAGGTACTAAGAATTCGATTGGTCGCCTGATTTGAAAAAGGAGATTCGCGCGCCTGCAACGGTCACCTTTGAGTCACCTTTAAAAGAATATGAAATGTCATGTTGTTCTATAACCTAATAAAACATTTAACAATTTTGTGTTTATGAATTTATTTAATTATAACATCTAGTAATATTAACAATAATAATATATTTATAATTAAATCAATTTACAATATTAATTAAATCAATTTACAATATTAATTAAATTAATAATAATATTAATTAAATTAATATTGAAACTTCAAAACAGCCAACACTAGCGCCATCCGTCGTCATACTTTGTGTAATAATATTGTCAAACTGTTTCAATGGTCTATAATTTATTAGGAAAAAATGCTTATTATTTACGTTATTTATACTTAATACTAATTTCTTCATGAATATAACGTATAAGTTTTTATATACAAACATTTCAGATATGCAAATATAAAAAAAATTGTTCCCTCTATAACTAACAGTTTGTCCCATTGTTTGTCGATCACTTGTTAGTACCTGCTACGTCACGCACAAATTCTTGAACTTTAAAAATTCATATCTCGCTTATTACGTAAAATTTTTAAGTCGCGTTTGCACTAAAATTCTTATTTTATCCTGTTCTTACAGAAAAAAAAAAATAAAAGAAAAATGGTATAGGACCCCATTATGCACAAATTCGGAACTTTTCTAGTACTATACTGCGCTTCATACCTCATCGGGATTTTAATTTAACAAAACAATCTTAGATTCGGGACTGTCCATTTTTAATTCTGGTGATCTAGTGTATGCCTCAACAGTAAGAGTCTACAGAATACTTCAGAACAACAGGCCATGTTTTATTATATCGCGCTTGATTTTTCGGGCCGGGCCAAAATCAAATGTCCGCCTCGCCTCAACTTTTACAAATGATTGGTCCGATTCGGCCCGGCTCGATGATCGATTCGAAATCGAGGCGGGCTTCGGGCCGAGCCGGGCCAAAGCTCGAGATTGAGTGCATCCCTAGAATTAAAGCATATTGGCTTCTGCGAGGAGTGTAATAAGTCATGATATATTTATTTTCTAGGAATGTGAGTATGTTTACCTTTTGAGAACAACTGTGCATCACTTGCTGTTTAAACATTCCATATTCATATTTCACATTATATATGCGTTCATAGCATGTATACAACCATTGTTTGTTTTAATTGTACAGTTATGCCATGAATCATTTATCACGGTATACGTTTCTATCATGCCGTATTCTATTATGAAAAACTCATAATTTGAAAGGTAAACAAGTTTTTTAATCTCTGTTTGCAATATTTTTATCTCATGTTGTAATTCGGGAGAATAAAAATTATGATAATATTTTCAATGACTAACTGATAAAATATCGATAACAATACAAATATTTCCATTTGCTAATAATTAATTATCGATTATTGTAGAAACTGTATAGAATTAACTGAATTAGTGGGAGATTATATGAGAAATTCCAGGAAGTAGTGAGAAAATCAAATTAAAATATTTACGGCCAAATTCACCATTAAAAATCAAGCTAATCTACTAAACAAAATTAATGATCAACTGATTGGTCCTATTCCATGAATCAAGCTTTGATCAGATCTATGATTCCAAATTTTCACATTTATAGCTGTCAGAATTCTCATTTGCAACTTTGCCTCATGCTTCTTCTTCATCTTTATTTAAAATCTCAAAGGTTTCATTACTTTTAAATATACTTTTATTTCTTTCATTTTTACTAGGTATAATTAAGAACATTCCTTTATTAGAATCTATGTAAATTTCTACCTATAAAAATATAATATTGTTATAGAAAAATTATAAAATATATTTTACAAATCAATTAGAAACTTACATATTAATACTTTTTAACAATTACCACGAATAAAATTATATAACAGTTACATTAACTGTCAAAAACCGAAGCAAAACAGTGAATCTGTTGAACATGATTACTTTGTACAGAAATCAAGTTGGTGAATTAAAAAAACGTTGATTTACGAATCAACTTGATTCCCTTATCAGTTGACCATTAATCAACGAAATAATGGTGAATTCGGCCGTTAGAAGTTAACTGGTCATCATTACGAAGTTAATTACACACCTGAAGACCTCGAGTTAATTTAAAATCAGGCCAATAATTTAATTACATAATATGCATTTCTCAGAAAAATTAACTCTTATTGTTGAAAACATATAAACAGTTCATTTATTTTTACCAAAATCTACAGGTAGTTTCAAAAGTGACATTCGTACTTTTGGGATTTGATTTAAAGGTGATAGTCAATAAACATTTGGGATGGGTTATTAAATAAAAATTTAATTGATCTACACATTCCACTTTACCGACTTAATTCAACCTAATATCTTCAATTTTAAAATGAAACTTTACCACTGCCATTTCTCGATGAAGTTCCATTAGCAATTAGATTAAATTAAATTCCAACTTCCAACATGATGGTGTAGCGGCACATTATGGAATACAAGTTAGATGTTTCCCTGATACGTGGATTGGTAAAGTAAAAATCTGTTCGGTCCTAGCTGAAACAAGCCAATAATTTATTACCCCAATAGTTATTACCACAAACCATAAACCACTTTCTTGAGCCTTTGTTCATCAAACGGCGGTCAGTTGTAAATGGAGTGTTGAACAAGGATTGTTCGTTTTGATATATGCGTTTGTAAATTTTTAAGAGAATTTGTATATATTTCCCTGACAGTCCTAAGCCTGTAAAAAGTGTGAAGGAAAGTTGCCATTATTTGATTATTTTATGACGAGTATAACTGTATACTTGTAATAATGACATTTTCCCTTACTTATGCAGATTTCGAATATGTCCCTGTACCACACTACCTGAGGATTTTTTATTTGTTTGTGGTAATATCTATTGGGGTAATAAAATATCGGCTTGTTTCAGCTAGGAGCGAACAGACTTTAGCAGGACTGGGGAAAAACACGACCCACAGGGTTTTTATGAGTTTAAATGGGTTTTTTCTTTGTACCCTTCAATCATCTTTATTTTATTATTATAGTTTTCATGTATTAGTGGTAAAATTATAAATAAATATATCATCACGGCATATTATCCAATACTGCAATCTGATTCCGTAAAAAAATATAAAAAAATAAATAAATGTTGTTATTGAAAATAACAGGCGCCAAATATTTCCAATTTTAAATGGCACAAAATTGACCCCTGTCGGACACTCTCCACACCAGCTATGAGTGCCCGTGAGGTGACGCCTGGTAAGCGCCCACACGGTAAAATATATCGTCATCATTACCGATGTCTACATGTGCTGTAGATACTGGCACACCCAGAAATGGGTAATATGCCGTGATGATATATTTATTTATTTATTTTATTTATTGAAAATAAAATTTCTATTGCTATTAGATAAAAAATGCGCCTACGCAACTTGGAAATAGTGAACTAAATTACATTCGTTACGCAGTTGCAATTTTTTTTCCATTAGTTGATAATTTTATTACCATCAAAAACATCACCCAGTTGCCAGTTCATAGCTAAAACATTCCTTTGAAATGCAAAAACTATCTATGTAATTGCTGGAACATATCGTGTGAATGACATTTATTCATGTTTTCGTTTCTCATGATCCATGAAACAACTGTTGACGAATAAAGGTGGGTTTATGCTCGCAAAATTTAAGAATAAAAATAAGAATAAGAATAGTGATAAAGTTAAAACAGTTATAACATACGACTCGGTTTATGCTGCCGAAATAAGAATAAGGAATAAGAAATAAGAATAAGGAATAAGCCAAAGTTCGTTTACTTTTAACTTTACGCCTTATTCTTATTCCTGTAAGCGAAGAGCGCATGCGTGTCAACTGACAAATACTTCAAACAAAAAAATTGGTCATTCATATTGACGTATTATAACTAACGTTAGTTATAATACGTCAATGTGATGGATTCTCTGCTTTCCCAATTAATTGAATTAGTGCAGACAAAATAATATTTTGATTGTACTCCATTTTAACAAATTAAAAAATAATAATAAAATTATAAATCTTATAAATGTCAAATCAACGCTGCTACCACTATGAGAATAATAAATGTAACTACTTTTCACTAACCTAAAAACTTTAATATCACTACTCTTATTCTTACGCTTATTCTTATATCTGGCAGCATAAACACCACTTATCGTTATGTTTAAAATTATTCTTAACACTATTCTTATTTTTATTCCTATTCTTAAATTTTTCAGCATAAACCCACCATAAGTTTGGCACGATTTCAGGAATATTTTTGCTGCATGTTGTCACGTACAAGTACTTTTTAATCGGGTATCCCCGTATTTGAATAGCAAATTACCATTTATTTTATAGTATGCATACCACGAACTAATGACAATACTTGAATTCAAAGAAAATTATTTTAGGGAAAATTTGTTTTTGTTGAAAATTTACACGTAGGCTTCAACTGACGTAGAATAATAATTATAGTGGTTCGGATTAATTTAGAAATAGAAAATTCTTGTGTATTATAAGATTGATCATAAAATATGGATTCCAAGCCGATCTAATTCTGCATCTTCCAGATTTATTAATATTTTTCTCCATTTCAAAAATATGTATACATATTACTATACAGGCTGTCCCAAATTAAGTGGCTTACCATTGGAATCTCGGAAACTAAAAGAGCTTACAACGTCGGTTAAATGGACAGTGTTTGCAGTTTTGAGTGTTCATTCAGATTCCGTTGTGAAAAATTTAAAATTCCAAACAATTTGAAAGTTATTTAAAAAAAAACTCGCTATTTTAAAAATTGTCAAATAACTCCGTTATTATAAAAGATATCAAAAATATGTCATATAAAAGTTACATGATGTGATACTGATAAGACAAACTTAAAAATGATATCAGAATAATATTGACAGCGGTTTCCAACAAGGGATTTTCCGGTTGACCAATTTAACCAAAATCTAATCAGCTCTTTATATGGATGTAAAGAAGAGGAATACTAAAG
Source organism: Ophonus ardosiacus (assembly GCA_943142095.1). NCBI lineage: Eukaryota > Metazoa > Arthropoda > Insecta > Coleoptera > Carabidae > Ophonus > Ophonus ardosiacus. Next base: position 53,795,256 of record OW964825.1, on the reverse strand, counting down.
AATTATAATTTTTAGAATTATAGTATCGGAGTTATCGTCATACACACACACAAGCGCGCGCGCACGCGCACACACACAAACACACTCATCGTAAAACTAGTAAAATCGTATTCTAAAGACCGTAAAACGTGGTTATTCATTAAAAACTCACCAAACAATTTTTTGACCAGACAATATCTTCCGTCAGTTTTAGGTAAGGAAGGTATATATACCCAAACACAATAAGCCCATAAACCTTAACAAAAAATAATAAAATGTATACTTTATCCTTAAAGTACTACTCAATACTTTGCGAGATATTTGAATTTATTTCCAGGCCACAGATGACGTCACACTATTGGTATCTTCCTCGCGCAACCTACTACAGAAATTAGTGAGAAAGATAGCTATAGGTTTCTTTAAAAATCAAATGCAGCTATACAAAAACAATTATTACGAATTGCTTCAAAATGAAACGAACTTTCATTTAAAAATATTTTAAAAAATTGGTTTATGTGCCCATTCACCACACAAACTGACACGTAGCTATCCCAAGGTGGCTAAAACTCGAAACAACCATCTCCTTGTAACAAAATAAAGGAGAGAGAACAGAAGCGTCCTACTCTACTGACACCCAGTTTTATAGCCGCCCCACCATGATTTTGCTATATAACAAAATAATAACGATTAAATAATAATAATTAATTAATAACTGCTAATAGATGATGAGTGATGTAACTGGACTCGACGGGTAAAACATCTCCGACATATATATATATATATGTTTAAACCTCGCAACAGGAATAAATCCCAATTATAGAGAAAGTTCACATACACAAACATCCATGCCTTAGTGGGATTCGAACCCAGAACCCCGAGCACACTAATGACTAAGAGGCGTCGCTTTAACCATTGAGCCACCGGAGCCGACAACTTGGAAACCGACATCTTGAATTTTATTCTGACATCACTTATAAGTTTGTCTCATCAAATCATATAACTTTTATATGAAACATACATTAAAACTTTTATAATAACGAAGTTACATATTTCATATTTTTTTTCAAATCGCGATTTTCGGAATTTTAAATTGTTCTCAGCGGAAACTGAATGCATGAGCGCTAAACATTGCCCATTTAACCAACCTCGTAGTTCTAGTTTCCGAGATCCCAATAGAAAGCCACTTAATTTGGGATACCTGTATATGGTAAAACAAATGAAATCTAGAGTTCTAGACCTAGACCCTAAATAAAGTTTATTTCTGTTGAAATTTCGACATTCATAATGGGGTTATACAAAAAAAAAAATATATTGATTTTTTTTATATAATTAAAAAAATTACATAATTTTATACATATATGCATGAAAAATATGTAATATTCTTATACTTTTCATTCATGATTTTCTTTCTAAACATTTTGAGTCTTATTTTGTGACGTCATGTGTTTGTACACACATACAATGATAGTCACGCACACATGTACTCGTGCACGTACTGTACATGAATGTCAGCGCAGCGCATTTTTCGAACATAACCAACATTTTCAAAGTAAATATCTTTGCAACAAGTTGTTTTTGTTTAAATGTAAGTACAAATAACGAAATGTTCTAATAAATACAAATTATGTGTGATTTAGATATTACCATGGTTGTATAATATAGTTCTGTGCCGTCTTGCGAGAACATCTCGTTGAGAAGCAAAAATAAAGTTTTTGTTCGTATTCCTAAACCTCGAGATTAATTTCCATAATTAAATTATTCAATATACAATAAAAACAAGAGCACCAGTACAAAATAACTTGTTGTTACGTTTACTTTCAAGTCAAATAACATAAACGTCAAACGTAGTTCCATTTTTATTCGATAGGAGCGACTACGGTCACGGTCGCAAACCCATGAAGTCATTTGAAATTTAATATAAACTTTAAAAAATTATTTCTGTAAAACTAGAAACTTATGTGACATAAAATATATATTTCTGTAAGTGGTTTTAAGTATACTTTCAGAAAAAAAATAAATTGGAAAATGTGGTATGACCCCATTACATATGAATATTGGTGTACAGCTCTATACAATCGAAATTTTATAGTTCTTTATAAATATTTACAGATAATTGATAGTTTTATTTTTTGCATGCTTATGGTTAGTTCAATTTAAATAAAATCATTGTTATTGAATTTTGTTCACTAAACCATGAAAATTTCTACTTGATCTTGAAGTTAACAAACTTTTCTATTTAAAATTTATATAAAAACTATGATTAACCTTCTTTATATAATGATACTTTTTACAATAAAACGAATTTTCATCTAGGAAGTAAGTTATTTGAAAAGTACTTTCTATTGTTTAATTTTAGTCATTTCTGGTTGGCGCTACGTTTTTTCTTCACGCACGCTATAGCAAAAAAACTATTGAAATGTTTGCATCACATTGCATAAATGTATTTAAATTTCTCTGTATGTTTATCTGATATAAATACCGTTATAATGAATATTTAAATTCAATATCCGTACGTATTTTATACATATTTAGTTCAGAAATTAATTACTATCACTCACGTAGCAGTTATTAATTATAAGTTATTAATTGAAATAACACAAATGCATAATATTAACTGTAAGTATTTATAAACAAAATGGAATTTATAAACAAAGAAAAAATAGAAAGAGAATTTATTTCTGATCTGTAATTCAAGTTTAGTATATTATTATTCTTCATAAAAATATATTACTTTTCCCATATAAAAAGTTAAGTCACGTTTGAAATATCTAAGTATGCCTATAAATACTGGTATATTGCAGTACTTCTACTTCAATTTAGCTTATTACTTGCATACATATTAACTATTTGCAATGGCAATACAAATTTTATGGAATACGTGTATGTATCATTACTTTTGCTCATAATACTTACGGCCGGTTTCATAATAAATATAAAGTCACTTTACTTTTAAAATTTGATCTAAAAGTAAAATTATGAAATGCTTTTTTCACTTTTAGAACAAACTTTAAAAATAAAGTGACTTTATATACATATATTATGAAACCGGCCAATTGTTTTTTTTTTTTTATATAACGTTGGTGTCACTGTCTGTGAAGTTTGTGTTTGACAACCATGTATTGGCAAAGCATTTTGCCACGCTCGGCAATTTTTTATTTAAAATGACGGAACAAAAAATTTACCTTTAATTTTGTGTGAGAAAGTGGAAACTATCACAAAAAATTGAAGATATTGTACTTAGTAATCGCTGAATTGAGGCTCCTGAGAAAATTATTGTGGGCCGCAGCCACTGTATTCGCCAGACATGGCTCCCTGTGCCTTTTTCCTCTTCTCGAAGATGAAGAGCAAATTGATAGTAGAACGTTTTCAAATCGTAAAGGAGATAAAGTCAAAATCGCTAAAATAAATTATTACTGTTTGATGTGCATGAAAATTCACTTAATTTTTTTTTTTTTTTCAAATCTCGTATGTGTAGATCGAGGTGTAGATTTAATCAGAACGATTCCTCAAGATTAAAATATATGAACTTTATTCATTATTTTTATCTGCATTTAAATGCAGACAACAATGCATTATATTAAACAACAAACTTTTAAGATAGAACTGGGAACCTGGGATATCCGTCGTAACAAAGTATAAGTTAAATCAGTCCACTCTATCTTAATTGACAAATATCTAAATGGGTTTTTAATGTCAGGGCTATTTTGAAATAATAAAGTTCACAAATGTTGTTTTGATGAAAAAATAAAAAAACACGTTTGTAATGTTGTTTTTGTTTATTCAAGTCTCTGACTTATTTAATTGTTCGTACATGAATGACACGAAGACAAGTGGTCACTGGACACTTTTAAATCAATTAAATGTTGTTTATTATTTATTTTTTTACATGCACTATAATTACCAGTGTTATTTTAATAGACATTTCGCAAGTATATAATAACATTTTGTGGAAGTTTTTTTAAATTAAACTCTTCACTTAGTCAATATTATTAAAAAGACATTATAGATTACGCTAAATAAATAATGTTGGTTCAACCGGGAAACAGAAAAGGATTCATTACCAATAATTGAATAACGTCGTAACAAAAGACGAGCGATTGGAATTATTCGTTGCTGGAACATTTGTCAGTCCTATAATTAATTTGAATTTTTTTACTGAAAACGAAATAAAAATAAACAGATGATAATAACCAACTGATAATTTCACTTGTTTCATTGTCATAACCACTGTTTTTACCCTATAAATATAATATTTTTTGCATTTTCGTTATTGTGTAATACTATCTATTTCGGATCTATACGCTTGGTTAGTAGTCAACACTGTTTATACTTAAATATAATTTCTTTTTTTCTAAAATCGTGCGGGAAATAACTCAAAATGACTGTGGAGTAAAGTCAATTTCCGCACTAGAACGGAAAATATTTTAAAACATAAGATTTTGGTTTAATTTATTTGTGTCATGAAAGCAATGGGGTATGTGACCATAATCGAATTTCAATATATGTCATAATATACAAAAACAAACCTTTATAGCTTCTCATTATAATAATAAAAATTAAACATTAGTTTGTAATAATATTGTTATTAGCAATTTAATGTTTTGGAGAAGGGATCTGTGACGTCAGTAGGGTAGAATTGTAGAAGAAGACAGTTAGACTGAGATAGATATGTTGTGATAGGTTATGCAATGGCGAAAGGACAGCTGCTGTCACTTTCGCCTACCACAATATATCTATCTCAGTCTAACTGTCTTCTTCTATCATTCTACCCTACTGACGTCACAGATCCCTTCTCCAAAGTTTTTATAATTATTTTCTCGTAAACTACGAATAATTAATCAATTTTAAAAAATACGGGTATTTTATTTTTTGGTCTAGTATCATATATGTAAAAATCAAAATTTAGTCACATACCCCATTATCATGATCGTTTAAAAATATCATGTATAGTCGCCCAAGTAGCAGACATCAAAAATTTAAGATATATTTTTGTGGAATATTGCAGAAAAAGTTTTGTTTTCAACACATGCTGAAAATGCGACTCTGATACTCCAACGAGAACAGTGAGTTTTGAAAAAGGTACATAAATAAAATAAATAAATATATCATCACGGCATATTACCCATTTCTGGGTGTGCCAGTATCTACAACACATGTAGACATCGGTAATGATGACGATATATTTTACCGTGTGGGCGCTTACCAGGCGTCACCTCACAGGCACTCATAGCTGGCGTGGAGAGTGCACCACAGGGGTCACTTTTGTGCCATTTAAAATTGGAAATATTTGGCGTCGGTCGGAATCGAACCCGGTTCCCCCAGGTTCGCGACCAGACACTCAGGCACGCGGCCACGGGACCCAAGTGCCTTTTCCCGCACTTGTTACAAAAATAACTAGTTCTTTATTTTTCTTATTATTTGTCATAATCCAAATTGAAGAATATCAATATCAAATTAATTAACGAATTATCTAAAATATTTAACTGATTTGGTTATGTGATTGCCACTAAATTCGTTTTAAAATATATTTTTAGCGTGAATTGCGTTCGTCGTTAGAACACGAGCACTATGTGTTTATTATTTTTTAGTCATATTAAATATAATTTTAGAAACATTTATTTTGTCATTCAAAAATTACGTCACAAGTTACAGCTGATGTAAATAAAAAGCACACTGCATGGAACACGGTATTACAGCAATTATTCCCAGAAAACTAAATGAAAATTTCTTATAAAACAATGAAATTCCGCAAATTCCATGTTTACATTATAAATTATGAAGATCATTATTTATATTTCAAAAAATAATATTGTGAAAATTTCTAAGTAAAACAGGTTATATTAAAACGCAGATCGGACGGAAACTGCTGCTTGCGAATATCATTACCGTATAGTGGAATAATAAACACTTTGATTGTTTGACCATGAGTATATGTAATGATAAATTTAATTCTTGTTTGTTTTCATTCCAAAAATCAAGACTCACGAAAAAACTGTAAACTAATTTAATCTTTACGAACGCCTAGCTGACACGTAATTAGCATTAACATGATTTTACCTTTTAATTTTTCAATCTAGTGATAAATAGCAACATGCATTAACTTTTAACTGCATATTTTGAAGCTATGTAATTTGATTTTAGTTGTTAATTTGTTGAGATCTGACTGTACTGTAACTCATATTACCTAATTGGGTTTAGATCCATGTGGCTACATAAATTACGGTACTCGGCATGCAACTGTTACCAACTACAGTTTGTTGTGTATATTTCAATAATAAATAATATATTTTTACTACGTACTTAATCGTTGAATAGTAAAAATTTGTTATTTATTATTGAAATATACACAATAAACTGTAGTAGGTAACAGTGTGTATATTTCAATAATAAATAATACTTTTGTACCATGACAATTGCTGTTAAACCAATAATATACAGTAGTACACTCTATACAGGTTAAACAGAATTTTTAATATTTACAAGTTATTTAAAAATATTGTTAAGTGATGCAATTTTTATTTCGAATGATTTCGGTTAAATTAGGGCAAAGTTGCCCCAGTAGACATTTTAAAGTTGTATTTGTTTTTCCTGAAAAATGTATAGGATAAATGCGAAAATTAAAATTTTGCTAATTTTTGTTTTTACAAATAACTTCTATACCTATATGAAATATTATGGAATTTGGTTTGCCCTTCTTTAGGACACTTTTTTATTTTCTTTCGAATGATGATGCTCAATTTTTTATCATTGTTAGATATCCAGTTATGAGGTCAAAGTTATGATTTTTATATGGACGTCATATTGGTAAGTTACATCGTTGAAAAGAGCGATGTAAAACTTATTGACGTTCATTTGTTTTAAACAGCGAAACCTAACAATGGGGTATTCCGGTGATATGGAATTAATGCAAAATAATATCTTTTTTCTATAGTTTCCATCTTCATATAGTAGAAAAATATAATAAAACATGTTTAATAAAAAGTTTTAATTCATAATTTAATGTTACAAAATTGGAATTTTTACAGCTCTAGAAACGTCCTTGAAATTTGTGACGTCAAGTTGATAATCTGTTGCTCATTTCAAAGTAAATATTTTCGTTTAAAAACACAGATGGTGCCAGTAATTAACACGCGCGGGTATATTTCTTGTTTGACATTTCGTCCACTTTATAATTATTACTCCTATTTTTACCATAAACATAAATACAGGACAAATACCGAAATACACGCTGCTACTAAAATCATATGTAAACAAGCAAATGGCTGTCATGATCATGTGGATTTAGGCGCTGAAGTTCGTTGCAGATGTGACCATCGAGTTACGTCATAAGCGCGCCTTGATAAGAAAATTTGAATTGCTATGAAATTTTTTAAAATTCATATTTCATGTGATGCATACATTTTCTTACTCAAAGTTAGATATTCCGAGTCCTACTGGTCTGTACTAATGTAAAAAAATATTTTTAAAAATGTCGGAATACCCCATTATTAAATTTATACGGTAAAAGTACTGGTTATGGCAATGTAAAAAAAACCTAAATAACATTTTTTTTTAATTTGATTAACTGGGCAGGTATTATAAATGTCCAGTTAAATTTATTTCCGTAGTAAATAATATTTAACTTGTATTAAAATAAAAAAAACCAATAAATACGTTTAAAATAATAAGAACTCGAAAATGTGAACAAACTGTATATTGTGACATGACATAACCCTGCATTCATGGAGGGTTATACTTTCGACGTCACCCGCAAGAGCAAGAGAGTTGATGTAAAAGTTGATATGGACGATCATAAAACAAACAAACCATCGCCATATTTAAAGTTCTGTTTTCTGTCACTTGTGTTTTGATATTTGAGTTCTACATAATTCAATACCTTCGGATGGCTGTGCAAACTTAAAGAATTTCTCTTTTATCATATTTTCTTTATTATTATAGCGGGAGTCACTGTTGCAAAGACCTTACACTCTTTTCATCTTGTTTCAACTGTCATCATGACAGCGACAGCGTTGCGTGTTATCAATAGATGGCAGCACGAAAATATATCTCTGTCACGTCTCTGTATAACCCTCCATTAGTTCACTATATCGAGACTCCACTGTATTTATTTAAAATTATACGTTTTTCTTACATATTCTTTTTTGTTTCCGTAGGAGCTGGCCGCCCAGCAAGCAGCAGACCAGCACCAATCCTGCATGCTTCGCTCCGCCTCATCGGCCACACTTCCCCCCAGTTACGAGGCCCTAGTTCCCCCGTGCCCCTCAGCCAGCGTGGAGATGCCGCCCCCGACGTACGAGGAGGCCCTGTACCTCATCAGCCCTGACAAGCACAAGCCCGAGGTCATCTCCAGCGCCAGCGACTGTCACACGGACAAACCTTGAACTACAAACAGCTGATAGCGAGGGTCAAATGTCAAATATACAAGTTGGAAGGTGCCAGTTTAGTGGTTGTGTGCTACTTTGCAGGGATGATAAGATAAAGCCATTTATTGTTGGCTATGTACATACATATCTTGGGATTTCTGTACTAAAATTACGAAACACCCATAAAGGAAGCTCTGTGAGACTTCTATAGTGGAGGAGGAATGCTTTCTCAAATGTTTTTACAACTTTCAATATTGCTAAAAAGTCAGTGAATATCATTGATCATTATTTTCAAAAATAAATACGAAAAAAACTATAAAATACAGGGTGAGCTACGGTAACCTGATAGCTTTTAATACGAAATTACACAAAGCTTACACATAAAACTTTATGTTTACTAAGGATATAATAACGAGTTGATTTTAATACAACGAACAACGAGAACACAAAACTATTTGTCATTGTTTCTACTAAGAAATTTTCCCTTTACCTAAGTTAGTTTCCTATGTAACTTTATATTACCATTACTTACATTCATGTTATGAAGTTATGATATCGTTTTCAAGCAAGAACTTCCGTAAGCAGGGAATATTAATGAATCAATTAAGTGACAATCTAAATTTGAGAAACAATGAGAAAATTTAAATTTTCAAATAAATCTGCGAGGTTCTAAACTTATTTTACCGACTTTTATTAAATTTCACTTGTTTTGACCCACTTCCAAATATCCAATCGAGTTCAAGCTTGCATTTTTACGAAGTTCTGAAGACAATACGATATATTCATGAACAAAATTAATTAAATTTTTAAATACATTAAATACGAAACTTAGGTATCGTTTTTTAGACTATTTGAAAAAAAAACATTTGTATCTATTTTTTACAGAACCCCTCCAAAATTTGCGCCTTAACTTTATCATTTTGTGCCAAATTATAGATACTTATGTTTATGTACATATATGTAATACAGTAATCTCTCCATGTACGCGAGCAAGTAGTTCCATGAAAACTGCGCAAAAAATGGAACATGGAACCATGAAAAGGTTGATTAAAGTAGTTCATTTTTTGTTTAAGGGTCGCTTAAAATTTAAGCCTATACATATGGAGTTTTCTTTATTATCTCTATAAAATAGTTATTGATAACAGAAAACACATTTTTTATGTAACTTTCAATTATTTTAATAAAAATTATAACTCATATTTTCATCTCTTGATGCAGCGCTAATTCCGAAGTAGAACTATTTCAATTTTTTAAATAGTACCTATTTTATTTTATGAATAGACAAGAATAGGATTAATTTTTTTTTATGAAATATGAAACTATTTGAAATAAGTGATATCTACAATTTAATTTATTTTTACTACTTTAATTTTTAAAATTAAAGTAGATATTTGACAGTTGAATTAGTGATTTTGGGAAGATGCACTACTTCAAGAAGTGAAAATAAAAGCTAAAACTTCGTAAAGATTGTTCTCTCGCTAGATGAAAGCCTTTCAACCCCGTAAGTAAAATAAAATAGAGATTACTGAACCTACATATTTCTAAAAATTCAGCCTAAAATATAGTATTTTATTTTCCTCAAGATATCTTTTTTATAGGGTTTTTTTTCTTTGTCTCTTTATGTTTTTCCATCGACTTTTTGTGATTCTTTATTACTTTCTTCACTACTTCTCCCGAAACTGCTGCAATTTCTTTTATATTGCTATCTTTAAGACAAGGTTAAGTGATAAATATAAGAACTATTTAATAACCCCAAAGAAAGTAGTCGCAAACAGAATGGTCTAGTTAAATGAAAGTTACTGGGTAAAGTAAGATTCCATAAACTTTTATTATACAATAATAAAGTTTTATGTTTATTAATTCTATTTTAAAAACTGTTAGATTTCAGTAATTCACTCTGTTTTATATTATGTATATACAAAAAAAAGATATATTTTAGAAAATTCAAGTTATTTTGTATTAAATTTGAGAATTATTTTTATTTTTTCATTTTTATTTAGTAGTTGTAGGATATAAATAAATTTACATAATGCCAAAAAAATATATATGCAAAAAATATATAAAGTGAAAGTACGGAAAACTTTATTTTCCAATGACATATTTTTGCCAAAATGTTAATCAATAAAAACTTGTTACGTATTCCACAGTATTTTGATTAAAAAATCTTAACCTCATAAACTTTAATACAGTGTCATCTCTGCTGTTTGTAAAATATATATTCAATGTTATCCGAGCCATAATTTTATTGATATAACAATATCATAAAACATATATGTATAATATACAATCAAAATTGTTGACACCAATATAAAACAGGCGTAATATATCGAATCAACGATCATTTACATTTTATTATCTTTTATCATTCTATACAGAATGGTTAAAAGAAATCAAAATTGAAAATAAATTGTTCTTTATGTCGGAACCAAATTGTAAAATGAGTCTTTTTATAAAACATCTAGTAAACGCGGCCAGATTGTCAAATCTTCGTTAATTTTACTTCCAAAGTAAATTTAATTTATGAATAAATTCGAAACAATTGCCATGTTCTTATATTAAAATCATTGCTGTCAAAAAATCGCGTTGCATTTGTTCAATATATTAAATTTACTGTGGTAGTACATACAGTGTGTTCAGAATAAATACTAATTCGGAGTAGGCTATGTATACATGTATGATTATTATTCAGTTCAAAAATCAAGTCGTCAAAATTGATCGTGAAATGTAATTTAAAGAGAAAAGATAATAAAGAAGGACAGAATATTGCCGTTCACCGTTTTCAAATTTATATTTCTAAAATAAGGATTCAAGAAGAAAACCTTTGATTTCCTTAAATAACATTTTTGACAATGTCTCGGACCAAATTGACATTTAATTAAATAATTTCAAATTGACATGCGTTTCTTTGTTCATAGGCTACTCCGAATTAGGATTTTTTTGAACACACTAAAATTTGATAGAAAATTTGTTTTATGAAACCGGGCATTAGCGTTATTTCATTTTACAATCTGGCTAATAGTTTTGTAAAACGCGACGAACAGTTTACGACCACATTGGAAAATAAATATTTGTACATTTTCCTTTGCAATTTTTATAAATTTACTTTAACAAAATCTAATATACAAATCCACGCCTGGAAAACTCGGGCCGAGTTTTATGCGTTAGGTTCATAAATTCAAAACTTATCACTTTACATTTTGCCCAATCATTTTCAAAATGGCTAGGCGTTTTTATAAAACGATTGTTTTTGCAATTCGCCTACGACATAAGGAACTGAAGTCAGGCGTTTTAGAAAATGACTGAATTATTTGTCATAATGAAAAACGGGCGGTTTCATAAAACGTCCAGCTAGTTTGTAAAATATCGCCAAGTCTACAAAGATTTGACAATCTGGCCGCATTTTATAAAATGTCTGGAAAAGGGCGGACATTATATCGTTATTCTATTCTAGAAGTAAGCAAGCAAGCCTGAATAGTGTAAATATATAATGTATGTGCGAATTAGAAAGTTATCCTGTACAGAAAGTCAATAACTGTTCCTAATATGTAAGGTAGCATATAACCACAACATAAAGGAAACAAGGGTTTGCATCCGCAGTTCGTTTCCAGAGCTCACATCAGACTTTCGAAACTCAGTATTATATAAGTACAAGATTGGTGCTATGTGTTATGAGCTATGCTAACCCGATGGTTACAGGAGTGAAATCACTTAAACTGCCGGTGATCGCGTGTGTGTTACAGTACAGACCTCAAAAAGTTCAGAGACAGGGTAATGCTACAAGATCCGACTCCACAGTGTTAATTAGTGTACGATAAACAAGTTCGAGTAGAGTACACGAATAGCAACGTTGCTAACGAGAGATTAGACTAGTGGCCAGATAAATACATTTCAAATCCGTTCTTAAAATGAAATAAATGAAGCGCCTTTAAAAATGAATTATAATACGCTTATTGGATACTTTTACTTAATTTATTTGTAAGATTGCGAAGTTGTACCTAATGTTTGTACATAAAAAGATACAATTACCAATTTCTGCATATCAAATGCATGTGTTTTATATTTAATTACGATGTTTATAGTTAATTGAAAGTGGTAAATGCATAGGTATTGAAATTGAAGCTATTTTGCTATGAAGCGAAAATCAGTATTTAATATATTGAATGTACTTTAAATGTAAATTAAATTAGTATTATTGTCTGGTTCGAATAAAGACATTTTTTACATGTTTGCTTATTTTTCATTTATAATAAACTTTACTCCTACCTTTTTATCCTATCGCCCACAAGAAGACCTTCAAAGTATATACAGTTGTATACATCTTTAAGGCCCTATTAATTTTAGAACAAAAGTGTAAGTACAAAAGATGTTCAGAATTAAAAATTGCATCAAATGAGCCAGATTTATTGATATACATAATAAGTTCTTTTCATGAGAAACGTCAAATAAAATATCCGTCTTTAAGCTTTTTACAGAGTGCCATACAAGATAAAACATACAATTTAAATAGTCGTATTATTTGACGTTTATTAATTGATATTTAATTACTAATCTTGTTCCATTACGTTTTTTTTTCTGTGATGGTAAATGTATCCATGATTAATGAATTCTAAGTTCATGGCACTCTGTAATAGGTTAAAATTTTATTTTTATTTCGCCTCTGTTTTGCAAACTTAATGCATATAATCAATAATTTTGGACTTGTTTAAGCAGTTTTTAATTATGAAAATTTTTATATTTACACATTTGTTCTTAAATTAATAGGTCAGAATTTACATCCATATGAAAATTTTTACCATTATATTTCCTACAGAAAAAGTAGACACCCGATATACAGCGAAGTTCGTCTGTAAATAAAAGTATATGAAAGCACTATTAACACGTCGTTGAGAAGATATTAGCGCACTGATCGATACAATGATTTAATTAGTCAAAATTCACAATACACAAACTATCAAAATGTGAATTTCAATTGTTAATGCACTCGTCCTTTGCAAAACTCGCCTCGCGGCCCGTTTCCAAACTTGGACGCGTATATTTACAAATTTCCTTATGTTACTTCTTTTTTAATATAATATTGCCATAATAACAATTTTTTTATTATTTTCCATACAACACTATTTGTTACTAATTCGTAAATAAAACACAATCACTTTCGCCAAACAACTGACAAATAATCAAACAACATAAACAGGATCAGATAGGTAGGTCCATTAATTAATTTCCAATTTATTGCCGAAATACCGTACAGTAAACGATTAAATTGGAACGCCTCACAGTTTCTATAGATTTATACTTAATTAAAGGTGAAGGACGCTTTCAATATAATTAAAATTTAATTATTTCAAATATTCAATAAATAAATGTAGGTAAAAGTTACGGACTTCGATTTTCAAATGTTTCAGTAGTAAATAAAATTAATTCCAATATGGCTGTGTGGTGGCAGCACTTAATAGCAGTTTGAAAAACGTCAAAGTGACAACTAACCTCAAAGTTTTATATGTTGCACGTGCGTGATTTAAATAAGTATACATATATTAAATTATTGATATATTTAAAATGGAAAGCATGGAAGACGATGTGCCTAAAGATGAACGAAGACTTTTATGTCGATTTAAGTCAGAAACAGGTGAAATTGTTGGAGACCTTATGGACTTACCTTTAAATTGCACAACAGAACAACTTACACTCATCTGTAATGCCTTATTGCAACAAGTAATTATAATTAACATTAAACATTGTGTACCAAATCGGTATATAATATATTATTTTAGGAAGAAAAGACACCATATTTATTTTTCGTAAACGATAATGAAATAACTAACACATTAGATAGTTCTCTAGACTCAAAATTATTAAACACGGAAGAAATTTTAGACATAGTTTATCAACAACAAGCTGTTTTTATAGTACGACCTGTTACAAGATGCACAAGGTAACTAGATATTTTAATTTTATTATTACCATCCAGTAAAATTTGTCTAGTTCGTTACCAGGTCATGCAGAAGCTGTAATCTCAGTCAGCTTCAGTCCAAATGGACAGCATTTAGCCAGTGGTTCAGGGGACACAACAGTGCGATTTTGGGATATTTTAACGCAATCACCTGATTTTACTTGTAAAGGACATAGAAATTGGGTTTTGTGCATAGCTTGGGCTCCTGATAGTTCTAAGTTAGCTTCGGCTTGTAAAGATGGAAGACTTATTATTTGGGACCCCACAAATGGGCAACAAATTGGTAAAACAATGACTGGTCATAAACAGTGGATAACGTCACTCAGTTGGGAGCCCTACCACAGGTGAGATTTATTTTACTAAATAATAATAAACAAGTAATCAAGGTAACATGAAAAGTACGTAAACGTTACCTTTGTTATGTATACAATTACTAGACAATATATGCATGCCCGGCAATAACATGGACTTGTTTTTTTGCTTTTTTTCACATTTTAAATGTCAATTTTCCCTGAAGAAGGCACCAGTTTATGGTGCCGAAACGTTCGGTTTTTAATAAAAATACAGAACATAAACTAAAAAGGTAGTATTATTCCAATTATTAATATGAGTTCTGAAAGATATTTTAATAATTTAAACAATATATCAATAGATCAAAAGTGAGGTGAGATTTTGAGATTTGATTCAGGGTGTTAAAACACAATGGCTGGTAGTGCGAGCTCGGTTTTAACTAAAACGCTGTTTTACGAAACGTCAAATTCAAATTTCAATATTTAATTTGATCCTTATGTTTAAAGAATGATTTTTTAAAAAATATTTGTTTGAATACAAACTATGTTCTGCTTAAAAATCATATTTTGATAAATTTTATATTATTTATTTTTGTTATTAAATAATGAAATTTGACATTTCTTAAAACAATGTTTTAGTTAAAACCGAGCTCGCACTACCAGCCTGAGTGGGAAAATTTCTGATTGTCTATTGTTATTAATTTATTAAAAAACAAATAATATTTGAACTTTATTAACAATGAATTATATTAGAATTTTCACAAAAATAATACGTGTACTTTAATAAAGAATGTATCAAAAGTGATGCTCGTACTTTTGGGATTTGACTTAGGCCGCTAAAACAAACTGAAAATTGAGAATGGAAAATTATCTGATTGTCCTTATCGAGTTATTGATAAAAAACTAATATTAACATTTAAAATTTTTTAGAACAAATAAACTTAAAAAACAATATATTTGCCACAAAATAGAACTAAAGTCTAGAATACCTACCACTCCCACCATGAATTTTATTTTGATGGTTATATACAGGACATTCATTTTAAATGGGCAAACAATTTCTATTTCACAAGACAAATTTAAAGAAAAGTAAATTTTTTTTTTTCGACCAGTGGTAAATATGAGACCCAACTTTTTTATTTTAAATGAGAACAAATATTTTTTTATTTCCTCTTTCGTTAGAGAATTTAATTCTGAATTCAGTGATACAATACCTTTACACCCTTACATAACGATATTTTTAAGAAAAATGCATGTAAAGCTTTTGCTTTATACTAATTTTATTAAAATATGGCTATAATAAGAGTGCCATGAATTGAAAAAATGAATACATGTTAATTTTTTTTATATAGAATATTAGAGTGCCCTGATAGAAATAAGTGAATACTTTCTTTTAATTGATCATAAATGTCAAAGCAAACAAAACATTCACATATTTCTTGCATGACATTCTAATCCTGTGTAAAAATCAATCAAAATCAATCTTCAACGCTCTTCCCATAATTATTGTAGTTTACTGTTGAATTGATTGAAAAAATGTTTGACACAGAAGTCTAGATTTAAATTTTTTATCGAGGTACCTATTTTGATTATTGTTATTACGTATTAGATGTTTAGCTCGATTTTTCGCAGAATTTTTGTTATGCACCCTTATGATTTGTGTGCATGATCATAAAGGAAAAAAATGACTGTCTGATTCCACTACTAAAAATCAATGTTGCCATTTAATTTGTTTGTAATGACGTCATAACTGAAAAACAAATGAAAGTCGGAAGATGAATCGTACATATTAATGTGTATTTTAAAAAATTAAAATCGACGTGTTTCAGCGTTTTGAAAAAAAACAGCGGAATTGTTTTTTTTTGATATTCCATATTTTAATCCCACACTATAATATCATGTGCATGAACTAGATCTTTGTCATATAAAATTCATATATTTTTTTGTGTATATAGATTCACTTGAATGTAAATACATACTTCAATGTAGAATGCTAAACATCTTACTATTTCAATTATGTTCATCTAGTTTAAGTAGGATGCTGATTCATTGGTACGCGCACTTACTTTTCGTAAACAAGAAGCGTTTTTAATTCCTGCACTTAAAAATTAATCAAAATGCGTCGTTCGTCTTATGAACAAACAAATAAAATTATAGGTTTTCTGCTTGGCAGGGATTAACATTTGAATAGTTTATATAATTTTATTTCATTTTCAGAAATCCAGAATGCAGACTCCTAGCATCGTCCTCAAAAGACGGTGATGTGCGAATCTGGGATACAGTTCTCTGCCAAACAGTTATGACATTGTCAGGTCACACAAAAAGTGTCACAGTTGTGAAATGGGGTGGGTCGGGTTTAATTTACACCGCCTCCCAAGATAGAACAGTTAAAGTATGGCGCGCAAGTGATGTAAGTCTAATCAGCCATAATTGATAACATAAATTAATCAATTTTATTACCAGGGAGTGTTATGTCGCACGTTGGAAGGTCATGCTCATTGGGTAAATACTTTGGCACTTAATACTGATTACATACTTCGAATAGGGCCTTTTAATCCAATTACTGAAAGCAATTTAAAAATTACAGACAGTAAGTATAATTTACTTTCTTGCAAATTTACATTACATTCTATTTTAAACTTACAGGAGCTGTACTGCAAAAGAAAACTCAAGAACAATACGATACCACGATTCAAAATGTAGGCGAACGTTTAGTTTCTGGTTCTGACGACTTTACGTTATTTTTATGGAATCCAGAAAAAGATAAAAAGCCGTTAGCACGATTAACTGGTCATCAACAGTTAGTAAATGATGTTAAATTTTCTCCTGATGCTCGAATATTAGCATCGGCATCATTTGATAAGTCCATTAAGTTATGGGATGGACATACTGGAAAATTTATTACAACGTTACGAGGGCATGTACAAGCTGTTTACATGGTGGCCTGGTCAGCGGATTCCAGGTTGATGGTTAGCGGAAGTGCAGATTCTACACTTAAATGTAAGAACAAGAAGCATTATTTTAACTAATATCGTTATAACTAAAATTTGCTTGTCTATATTTAAATTCTAATGGTTCGATCGACGTCAGACTTAAAAATAATTGTAGAGAATTTCGCTATAGCTTCCAATTTTTTTTTTTTCCAATTTTGAAATAGCAAAATGCGTTCACTAAATCATCTTTGAATGCCCGTGATCGATAAACGTTCTCAACGAAACAGAAAAGAATCTGCAAATAAAAAGCAGATTAGTAATTTTAATTTATTTTTAATTTTTGAATTACTCTTCGTAGATCTTCGTAATGGAATGTTTTTGGTGTCATCCTTAGTACTAAATTATTTCGTTTAGTAATCTATAGATTGCCAATTACTAACATTGCCATCAATTAAAATTTTCAGGAAACAAAAAAAAACCTTCTCATTTTTAAACCGTACATTGTACGATTGTGGCATTTTTTCCATACATATAATAAGTATAAAAACAAGATATTCAGTTTGAAATTTTATTTTATGGATCAACCATTTATTGAAAAAAAATAGAGACGGGGAATAATTTGATTTTTGTAGAATTGCAAACGTACACTCATATAAATAAAATACAAATAAATAAATAAAATAAATATATCATCACGGCATATTACCCATTTCTGGGTGTGCCAGTATCTACAACATGTAGACATCGATAATGATGACGATATATTTTACCGTGTGGGCGCTTACCAGGCGTCACCTCACGGGCACTCAGCTGGCGTGGACAGTGCACCACAGGGGTCACTTTTGTGCCATTTAAAATTGGAAATATTTGGCGTCAGTCGGGATCGAACCCGGTTCCCCCAGGTTCGCGACCACACACTCAGGCACGCGGCCACCGGACCCCATATTGTTTATGCTTACCTTTTTGACAAAATCTTGTTACAGTGTAATGCAACCGGAAATAAACAATATTGCGAAATAACGGAAATCTTCAATAAATGAGGAAACCCTTGTTGTTTTAGAATGTAAATTTCATTGCTTATGATAGAATAGAGCTTCAATTTTTGATAAATTAGCATTATACTTAAAATCCTTTACAATATATACAGGTGTTAATTAAAAACCGGGCCATAAACTTTTAACATGGGAAATCAGTTTTTCCTTGCGCAAAACTTTCTATTTAATTTAAGACAAAAATGTTTCAAATAAATATTGTAAAGAATTAAATTCTACAGGTATATCCTTTAGTAATCTGTAAAATCAAATTTAAAATTTTATAAATATTGCTCATTTGTATTAATAGCCATGGAATTTAAACGAAATTACAAAGAAATGCATATCGTTTGAAATGTTTTAGTTTAGTACTAAGTACTGAAAATATGTCAAATATTTTTTGCAAAGAATTGTTAAATGAAACTGCCTAGGACCATATTCCAATACAAATTGCGGATGTATATCTTACTGTTAGATATTTTATCTACCTCAGTTTTGTTATAAGCACTTAACCAAACTAATATGCGTATTGTTAAAAGCTTTTTAAGCGCACTGAGTGCTGTTATGAATATTACCGCACTGTTTTCTTGTAAAACAAAGAATGATACAAATTAAAGTAGAATTTCAGATTCAGTAATTTTTAGCAATGTTTTTGCTCAAAAACTAGTGAGGTAGATAAAATATAGAACAATACACGTTAGATTATGGCCAAACGAAAATTGTTGATCAAATTAGTTTCGTTAAATAAGCCATAATCAAACTAAAACGACTTCTTTCAGTGTGGAACATGAAGACGAAAAAACTGCAAATAGATCTACCTGGTCATGCAGATGAAGTCTTTGCTGTAGACTGGTCGACCGATGGACAACGCGTAGCATCTGGAGGAAAAGACAAAGTTTTAAGATTGTAAGTAAATTAATTATTCAATTAAAGATAATTTAACAAAACGTTACATTTGTCATTGATTTCAGAAATTAAAACTAATTATACCTGAATTATTTTTAGGTGGCAACATTAACAAAAATAAGGAAACTAAACAGGAGAGGATGAAAATGATAAAAAGAGAAGATTGTTTAAATATGCAATACTTTAATGACAATATTAAATCAGTCATCATCGATATATAAGTATACAAGAAATGTACTATATAAAAGAGTCAAGCACTTGGAAGTTGAGCAGATGTTGGCCCCTCAACATAGTAATACTAAATTAACTTACACAGTAGCTGTCTTAGCATTAAATGTGTTTTTATTTTTATAAAAAGGACTGGTTTCGTAAGTGTTTTATAGAATAACATGTTAAGTAAAAATGTGTCTCAAGCTGCCAATGACTTCCATCTGATTAGTCTCAAATAATTTGTTAAATGAATATACTGAAATTACATCATCTACAATATAATAAATATATACAAACTCATTCTTGGAACGAATGTCTTCCGGCAGTAAAGAACGTTACATTACTTAAATACTAATTACTTCTCAAATAAACATTATAAACAAATTAGAAATATATTCATTCTTGTCCTTACATAATAAAATATTAATACACTTAACATTTCAATACTTATACAATTAGTTTGGCTAGGAAGCGAATGCGCTTCACTGCCGTGGCTAAAATGCTGTCACAGCTACCTTGGATCTGACTAGACATATTACCTGCACCACAAAACTCATTAAATCAACACAGCTGGATAATGGAACACAAAGTAGCGTGTTTACTATATTATGTACAACTCGGGGCAGGATTATAAAGCACTGATCTAATAATACTACGTTATAAATGCACGTTATTCGAACGTCATGACTACAACAATACTGACACTTCAAACTAAATATCTTTTAACGAAGACAGATTTGTGAAAAATTCATGAATCTCACTGGGATTTGAACCCAGGGCCTTCCGATATCTAGTCGGATACTCTACCAACTGAGCTATGAAATCCCGTGAAGTTCTTGAATTTTTCACACGTCGCATACATCGTTGTAAATATCTTTTGTCCATTTAATAACAAATTAAAGATAAAAATATAAATTTATACGGAAGTTTAGCTGGTTTTTTTTCTTTAAAAAATATTTCGAAAGAATTTAATTTAGTGCTATAGATATTAATTTTTTAAAACTAAATTCACAGTGCATTGAAGATTTCCAAGATAATGGTTAATTAAAAAATAATTTACAAATTGATATTGTTTGGGAACTTCATGTTGTAATTTGGAAAAAATAATGGAGGCCTTATAGTTCCTTTACTTTTTATTGCAACTATTTATTTTAAATTTAATTTTACAAAAACCATTGTTTTTCTTTTCAAAATAAATATAATTGATAATATTCCTTATTTGTTAATCAATATCAATTAACAAAGGACTTGAATCACTTTATTTCCCTAGGGAGTACTTTATTTCCCTCGGTAAATAATGAAGCATATTAAGCTATGATTTTAATAAGAATTAAGTAAACATTATTTATCGGTTGTATATAAAATTTAATTATCAACATTACATTGGACGTTTCGTGCTTTCATCCGCACATCATCGGCAAGAAGTTTAATTAAAGTTACAGTAACATGGAGTAGAAATACAGTATTCAAATATTATAATAATGAAACACTGAACTCAACATTAAACTGCGGCGATTCCCAATTAATGTTGGTTTCAGTGTTTCATAATTT
This sequence comes from Ophonus ardosiacus, assembly GCA_943142095.1. Classification (NCBI taxonomy): domain Eukaryota; kingdom Metazoa; phylum Arthropoda; class Insecta; order Coleoptera; family Carabidae; genus Ophonus; species Ophonus ardosiacus. The sequence goes on along the minus strand of OW964825.1, from coordinate 53,774,043 downwards.
TATTTCAATATTCTACTCGATGTTATTGTAACTTTAAGTAAACTTTTTGCTGATGAGGGAATGAACGCACGAAACGTCCAATGTAAAATTTATACATAAAAATGCAAAGGAACTATAAGGCCTTCATTATTTTCCCAAATTATCAAGTACTTTATTAAAAAAGGAAAAGTAAATTAATTATGTTGTGACGCATCAGCCCAAATACTGCTATCTTCATACTCTTGGGGCCCGCGCGTGTGTCTGTTGATGTAATTTGCCTCGAATTTACTTGTTTAACGTTTCAATTCAATACCTCAGACAATTATATCCTATCAAGATTTAAAAATGTACAAAATAAACAAAAACATGTGGCCAAGCTATGTTTATGTTTCATTTATTGACTACGCGCTTCTATCGTGGCGCTATATTCACTCTACTTTCTTTATAATTCTAATTCTATCTTATTGCAGAAAAGTAGTATCTCTCACTTTTGTGGCCATTACGTCATAAGTAATTTTCAACAACTTTATTAATTTTTGCTCGAGTTAATAAATTCTAGAAAAAAAAGGAATTTAATTTTTTTGTCAATTGTGGAAATCCCCATTTCTCACACAGTCCATAATAGAATATTATTTAACAAGCACGTAATGAGTGTTATTATTTGTTCAAATAAGTTATAGCCATTATATGCAAGTAAAATACTATATTTTATAACTTTTCTGTAAGAAATTGCACTTTTCACTTTTACAAATTTTGGCAGTTCAAAGTAAATATGAAATTACTATTTATGTAGTAATTAAAGGTTTGTGGTTCGCTAATAACAGTGAAATTCATAAATAATCAAGAAAAGAATATGTAATGAATGTATAACTCAACAGGAGTAGATAAAATAGTAAAAATAAAATTTAAAATATGCTAAACTTCCGTACTTCTGTTTTAAAACTATGCAAACGATTGTTTTTTAAATTTATCCGAACATTATTTGTTTAAAGATAATGAAAATTATATTTAAAATATTATTTTAATTTTCAAAAGTATCCTACAATATCGATTATTTTGTAGTCGTAATTTTACCTAACTTCGAGTATAAATTTACAGGCATATAAAATTTAATATTACTTTGTCTTCCCATAATATAATTACTCATTATTCAGTCGATTCATTATTTATAATATAATTTTCAAAAATTTATATTCTGTATATGGTGTATTTTGCAACATTCACTTTATTTGTATTTATTTACGTATATTTATTTCATTTCCCTCTTTATTTCTACGCTGTAACGTCCATCTACAACATCGCAATATTAAATCAGCGTACGAAATCAATTCTCCGCACTAAATACGATCATCGTGAAAAATCTTATCCTGTAATTAGCCAAAAATATTGACATCTCATTATTAATTAGCACTTGATTGATAAATGTTGTGACCAATCAGTCATAAATGCATAAAAAATAATTACCTCGGTTTCTAGATTATCGTATTGGTGCGGTATACCGCGATATGGGTTTAGAAGCAATTTGTTCGCTTTGGTATTCAAACGGGCTTCGCATGTTTGGCGCGAAGGTCATCCAGGAAGCAGTAGAGGATGCCGGCCTGCGCCATGACGTCCACCGTGCCGGCGGCCAGCATGTCTCGTTGCTTGTTGCTGTCTGTTTTGCCGCCGGGACGAAGAAGGGTCGGGCCGAATACGGTGGCTAGGTTGTGGAGGGACATTTTGTTCTCGGGCTCGTGGTGGTTTACCCTAAGATAAGATGAATTTATTAAAATTAAATTTAGTACGGTGTGACAGTTCTTAAAGATATGAATATGTTATGATCAATTCGAACTAGTGCTGCTACAGTGATCTGAGTCCAAAGAGGCAATATGAATTTACCCGCACACCCAGTGAGACATATTTGAGGTAAATAATTCAGATTCAAAATAATAAGTTCAAAAAGATGTAAATGTCATTTTTATCTTTCAGAATTGTTTAAAATAAAGTTTCTATAGCAGACTTTGAAGTGTGCTTTTGTCTACTTAAAGAGTGGATCAAGTAGCACTTTAACCACAAGGGTACATAAAATAATACTTTAACTATTTGGGCTTGTTTATGACGGATTTAATTTATAAATACATTTAGAATTGAACCTTTATAATTTTTTATATTTTAAAATTTTTAAAACACTAATCAGAATACAGTTTTCTTTTAAATTCATAGCAACAAGTAATGAAATAAATAAAATGAAGTATCAAAAAAAAAGTCAAAAATAGGCAATTTATGTTATAAATATAACTCATAATGGATATTCAATATGAATTAGATATGTAATTTACTTTTGATGAAAAATTGCACAGTAATTTGTATGACAAACCAAATCATTCAAGAATATCATTTATTTGATTGGATTAATTTATAAATCTACATTAAATCCATCATAAACATTTTTATTTAATGGTTGATTACGATGATCGACTGATTTCAGAATATAAAAATGGAAAATAATCGGACATGCAGTCGTTTGTAAATTATTTATTTCCTGGCCGACGTTTCGACTTTAACAAAAGTCTTCTTCAGGGCTAGAAATAGTCAAAATTGTAAAGTAGCAAGTGGATCCCCTATGCGACCCATTGGAAAGTCCAGGTGAAAATAGTAAAATAAATAAATAAATAAATATGTTGTGTTTGGTCAATTTTTAAAAAATAAATTAAGCTGGAGCGTCCTGAACACATAAAATATGTAGAATCAAAAAACTTTTGAAAAATTGTAAAATAAAAACATGTATACCACTCGTGGTGATACACGTTTTTATTTTACAATTTTTCAAAAGTTTTTTGATTCTACATATTTTATATGTTCAGGACGCTCCAGCTTAATTTATTTTTTAAAAATTGACCAAACACAACATATTTATTTATTTATTTTACTATTTTCAGGCACTTGTGGTGATACACGTTTTTATTTTACAATTTTTCAAAAGTTTTTTGATTCTACATATTTTATGTGTTCAGGACGCTCCAGCTTAATTTATTTTTTAAAAATTGACCAAACACAACATATTTATTTATTTATTTTACTATTTTCACCTGGACTTTCCAATGGGTCGCATAGGGGATCCACTTGCTACTTTACAATTTTGACTATTTCTAGCCCTGAAGAAGACTTTTGTTAAAGTCGAAACGTCGGCCAGGAAATAAATAATTTACAAACGACTGCATGTCTGATTATTTTCCATTTTTACATTTTTATTTAAATTAAATACAATATAGATTTTGACGGTACTTCAATAATTTTGAAATTAATTAAATGATAAAATAATAATTTAATTTATAGAAGTTTTTTTTTTAAATCTGTATTAGAAAAAAAGAAATTTATACACGACGATAATAATTATTTTTACAACAAGTGCGAGAAATCAGTAATTCTGAAATAACAGCAGCGATTATAAAATTTATATGAAGTTTCAGAATCACGTTTTCCGCTTGTGATACGAACAAGATTTTTTTCTACATTCGTCCACGTAAATTAGAAAATGTATTCTAGCTGTTTGGCATATAATCTGCTACTTGGGCTGCTATGCATGCTATTTTGAAGCTATCTCAACAACTGCTTTCAAGACAACAAATAAATATAACAAAAATGTTACGTTTTTAATTATTTCTCACACTAGTGCGCGAATTGATTGTAAAAAAATATTATTATAAACTGTTTTTATGCTAGAGACAGCCTTTTTATTAAAATCTGTAGTCATATTTGTCAGGTCTTATACAAATTTCAACATTAAACTGTTAATAAACTATAGTCTTTAAGTTATTACATTCTTGCTGCGGTAAATAAATAAAATATTTTTCTTAAAAAATATTATTTACTAACTTTGAAAATGTAATGAGCAATTATAATTGACTCATATGTTCCAAATCATATATTATAAATCATATTTTTAAATCTACACTACTGAATTGATACGTAACAGCCCAGCTCTCAAAAAAGTTTAAGCTAATCCTCATTTTTTGATTAGCAAATTCTATTCTATTCCGGTATTTAAAATTTAATCTTTAAAATATCAAAAAGGTAGATACTAGGAATAGATTAGATAGATTATATTTTAAGGTACTGTCAAAATTAGAATACAATTCGCTAATCAAAAAATGAGGATTAGCTTAAACTTTTTCGAGAATCGAGCTGTCCGAGTTCTGATAAACTAAAAATAATAAGTGATAAAAAAAATAGTGAAAAAGTGAATACAAGCGCAAGGAATAGAACATTAGCCCTAAACGAACATACCTACGCAACTAAACATGAAGGTAAGTATAGAAATATATTTCAAACCTGATAAGATGATCAAGGAGAAAATTAATACACCGTTGATTTTGTTCTGGTAACTTGGCGAAACAATCCATCAAATGCTTCAGCCGCACCAAAGAATTGTTGTTAGTTGTATTATAGGCTTCGAATAACTGTGGATAATATTGATCTGTAAATAAGGCTTCAGGTAATTCACGTAAATATAATTTCAATATTCCGGTAACTGAATGGATGTCTACTTCTTTTAACAGTTGTTCAGCTTCGTATGAATCTAAAAATAAAAATAAGATTAGTATTTACAATAGATTTTTTTAATTTGAAATACTTACTACTTTCGAATGATTTTTTCATTTTAAGTAAATCTGAAGCAGAACCCGATACCCTGTAGATCCCAATCTCAGACATTCCTCTTCGTTCAACTTCTCTCACACATGCAGTTATTATAAATGGTATATCACGTTTTTGTCTCCTACAACCAAAACATTAACCACTGCTCCCCAGAATAATTATTTCATTTTTATAACAAATGCAGGAAATTATTGATTCTGAATTAAAATGGAGTTTCAAAATAATGTTTTTCTACAATCGTCAAAAAATAAGAAAAATTACGAAATGTATTCTAAATTTTTGATGTATCATCTAGTACTTCGCCGATCATGACAATCAGGTCGTTCACCTTTTCATTAAAATTAATTTTATAAAATTTCAACTACACAGAAAGCGATCTGTACTTCTAGAACGACTTTATTATTATTCGTTAAGTAATATCAATTTCAGAAAAATTAATATCAATTTCAGAAAAAGTAAATTCAATTTCGTAAAAGGTAAATTGAATTTGAACCCTATTGCTTTCATGATAACACAAAAAAAATATGTTTTAATTATTTCCCGCACTAATTTTGAGTTTGAAAACACTTATTTAGAGTACGATTGTAGAAAACCATATTTTCTGTCATCTTACTTGCAAACTTGCTGAATTTTAGCACCGAATAAAGCACCAGGTTTAGCAGTGGGCACTCTTCTAAGAGTAACCTCACTTGGAATGAATTTTAAGGCCATGTTGAACACATAGCTGTTGTTCAATTGTATACTCTTCTCAACTAATTGTTCTCCTAACCATGTCCGACTTAATTTTTGTGTGTGCTTTGCAAGCAACGTCGGATTTGGTTCAGAGTCTTGGTAGATTAACACTCGTAGATTTTCTGAACCTTCCAGATCTATTACAAATGTTTCGTTCCAAACCGGATATTTGGATTTCACGACGAGTTTACTTTTTGCTTTCCGGAAGAAGTGGCCGTAGAAGTCGATTTCAATGCACACATAGACATCTGAAATAATATTTCTCTTAGTAATCTCCTATTTAAGTTTTTATATATACAAATTTGTTGACAGTTTAATCGTTTCATATGACAGCAGAAATATTTTTACAGTTTGCTGTAAATTGCTTTCAATATCTGTAATTTAGTTGAGTTCTAAAGAACCCGGTGAGACACTTTTGAATTTGTTACCCCCGAAATCCAAAGAAATGTATGATGAAGAATTAAATTTCAGTACTTGTGATAATAAAATCTCCCCTAGGGGGAAAAATGTCCACATTGCACTTCTACATGCAAAATGGTATATAGGTCTCTCATTTTCGATGTCGTTTTAATGTATTTCGGGTAATATTACCGATAAAGCAAAACCGAAATTTTTTATGAACATAATAAATACATATAGAATTAAAATAAACAAATCGTGATTTTTATTCATTTGTTTCTAAATAATTTTCAATTTTTTCACCCTTAAAAATTAATAATTCATGTTTAAAACAAAAGGATGTAGACTTACTATTAAAGTTATATAAAACAAAAATAAACACAAAAAAAATTAGGCCATTTTCAACACAGGTTTGGTATTATATTTCGAGGATTATTAAGGTTTTAAAAAAACCTAATTGCGCCATTTTATTCTACGAATTCGGTATAAGTTAAATACTATAATCAAATACAATCAATTTTCAAATTTAGCTAATTTTGGAGGCTTTGTAGATAATTATTTATAAAATAATGGTAATAAATTTAAAATCCTGATGTTCTGATATATTTATTCCAGAAATTATGAAAAGTGGAACTGCATTTTTTTTATGTATTCCAATATTCGGGATAGGTATTTTTACATGTTACATTTTGAAGCTAAATAACATAAGAACAAAAAAAATATTGAACTGCACTTTTAAATGCTCTTTCTGGTGAAAGATGTAAGTTCATAATCTAATCCAAGTAAATTTTATAAAAATTGGTATGATTTCTATCCTTCCTTGTACAAAGTAAAACTTCCAATTAAAATAAAATAAAAACATGCCTGCTTAATGTGAAAGCTGTAGTGTCTATTTTCATTGAATAAATATTCTACAAAATCATTAATTTTACCTTCTGGTCGTTCGAGGCCCTTCAAATCTTTGACCGTAAGATGCAAATCTCCCACTAATAAACTCTCATCCCTTCCAGAACGAAGTAAATACGACCCCATATTAGTTTTCAAAAACGTCCTACAAGCTGTAATCCAAGCTTGCAATTCCATCATCCCCACAGTAGCCGTTGGAGCTGGTGGTGTAGAAGACATCTTCAGATTATTAATAGATTCAACCCACTGCATCCTCTCAAACTCTGAACTCAGGAAGAACACTTGCGTTCGTTGAGAATTCTTATTCTTGATGCGGAAAACTAAATTAGGAGAGGCTAATACTAGCTGGGCTTCGAGTTCAGCTAGTTTTTTACGATTCTTTTCAGAACGACTGCCCAGTCGAATACGTTTATCTTCGGCTGTACGCTCTTCTAGTAAGATTTGATCGCGAACTGTACATGCTTGGGATTTTAAGGCTACTATGTTTGCTGGGCTATTCTCGCGTGGTTCTGCGTTGCATTCTTCTAATATCAGTATATCTCCAATAGGAATGAACCATTTTAGTTCAAATGTATACCTCTCATTTCGTCCAGAGGACTGGAAAATTATAAATTGGTAGAATGTGTTTTGAATTTTTGGGAAGAAATTACTTACAACTTTATATTTGGCACATGCAATAACATCATTAAATAAAAATAAGTGGCGCAGTTTTCTCTGCCCGTCGACTAATTCAACTATGAACGAGTTTTTGACAAGTCTTCTTTGTGCACGATCTGTAGCCTGTAAACAAAAGATTATTCGTATGTATACATTAAAAACCTTAATTGTCTCATACAATAATCATTCTTCGTTATAAACTTTTTCTATTCACTCATACTACTTACTTTTACATTCATAAGAGTTCTTGCAAGCTTTTCTATTTCTTGCATTTGAAAACTTTCTATAAACTAATTTGATTCAAAATTGGACATTATTACTATTTATAGAACAAACATAAAAATATAATTAACTCGAAAGCATTTACTACGTAGCTGTGCTGTAATACATTCGTATTATTTGTTGCTAAATAAAAATGGTTGTTCTGAACAATTTTATAAATAAATCACTAATCGACTCGTAAATTTTAGGATAGTTACTGTTCAATTAATAGAACTTAAGCTGGTTTTTCAACTACGTCTTAATAGGCTATTCCACGATATTTTTTTAAAAAAAATTTCTTGAAGTACATAAAAATATAAGACCACATGTGAAAGTCCGAGTTAAAAATTCCTCCAAATAAGCGAGATATTAAGGTCCGAATTTTAAATTACGTTTGTGACGTAGGTAATGTGGATATCCCAGAAGTAAACAAACAGTGGTTCACAAGCCACGAAAAAATGTTAAACAAACTACAAAATAATGTATGTTTAAATTGTAATATTATAATTCATTATTAGAGACATAAAATAAATTATTATACTTAATTTATTTCATCTTTTTTGCTCATTTTATAAAAACAAAGAAATTAGAACGTCACCCGAACAGCAACCGAACAAATCCGACACACCCGAAGAAGTATATTCTTAGTTAGGGCGGGGCTTTTCAAAACCGGATATCATACTTGGATCCTATTTGTTCAAACACTCGTACACATGTCCTGCATCATCAAAAGTAAAACTCCCCGTGTCTTCTAGAAGAAATAATTTATAATAAAAGAAATATGGTTTTCCTTATCCTTTAACTATTATCGTTCATATTTTCAATAAACTTTTACTATTTTTGATTACTGTGGAATAGCCTATTTAAATTTGTACTAAGTACCGGTTCAAATTAGATTCTATTCCGATTCTAGAATTACCCAGGCACCTTGATTATTAGAATGTATAACCAATTCTTGGTTCTGGAACCAAAACTTGATAATACTGCAGCGTGCGCGCGACCGACGCCACTCGTAACCTAGCTACACCGCGCGAGCAACTGAGTAAACAAACACATGTGCCGCGTGACCTTGTAACAGGATTAGACCTGCTTTTTTCTCAAATGTAATCGAAACTTCTGCGAGGCGATGACTTAATTGTTGCGCGTCCGCAGGAGGCTTACGTGTGTCTGGCCTGATCTTGTACGTGATTGTTCCCGATATTTTCTAGATAAATACAGAGCTATATAAAGGCGAAGGGGCTCTGCGCGAGTAAGATCAGTCCAGTTTAGTCAGGTCAGTGGTACTGAAACGCGTGGTGACAGGCAGATTAATATAGAGACAAGTGAATATAAATAGTAGTGATATAAATATCGCGTAGACAGTCTACAACAGTCTACAACCAACCGGCAGTCTGAGATTGGAACGCGAAGTGAAATTAATAGTTGTAAAATAAATATACCGTTTAACTGTCAAAGGCCTGTGACAAGGCAAAAGAAAAACAGAACTTCAATTTGAATATTGCCGGTATACAATGGTTAGAAATTTAAAAAATATTAACATAAAACAAAGAACTTTTCAAATATTAAAACTAAACAAAATATTTTTAAAAAATCACGCAATGTTCGAACTGACCCCGGTCAGCCTATTAAGGGTTAATAATATTCTTAGTGTGTAATTAGTGTTGAAAAGGTGTTTAATATTTGCTTATTCATAATGTTTGTTATTTTTATTATTTATTTCTCGTTTACTAAACTTTTATTTTAATATGCTATTCCACAGTAATCAAAAATAGTAAAAGTTTATTGAAAATATGAACGATAATAGTTAAAGGATAAGGAAAACCATATTTCTTTTATTATAAATTATTTCTTCTAGAAGACACAATTTAAATATATATTATTTTGTAATTTGTTTAACATTTTTTCGTGGCTTGTGAACCACTGTTTGTTTACTTCTGGTATATCCACATTATCTACGGCACAAAGGTAATTTAAAATTCGGACCTTAATATCTCGCTTATTTGGAGGAATTTTTAACTCGGACTTTCACATGTGGTCTTATATTTTTATGTACTTCAAAAAAAAATTTTTTTTAAATATCGTGGAATAGCCTATTATTAATATATATTTGTTTTTCACCAACTCCTGACATTTACTCAGTCACGACTCAAAATTATTTAAAATATTTTCACATTGACGTGAGACACAGTCACAATGGAGTTCTTTGTAACCCTACTAAATTCACGATCCATGCCTAAATAAAGCCAAAATTTAAATAATTTAAAATTGTTGTACATAAAATTCTTTAATCTAACACAAATTCAATAGCGATCAAATAATAGTAAAAGAGTCAAGGTTAAATTATATATTACAATAAAATTACCCCTTGCCAGGGTTGTTTGACCTCTGGCATGGTTGACATGTTGAGTAATTTTGGCTACTCTGTTTAATTTCCTTGTTGTCCTACTGATGATGAGAACTTAGTTGTCGAAATACGTATTTAGTTTTATTAAAATTAAATTTTAAGGTTAAGGGGTAATTTTATTAGTGTTATTTAGCGATCAAATAATTTGATATTTACATTTTATGACATGCAAATTAACCGCCCGATAAATTCGAAATCTACAGTGGTACACTCTTCTTTCATACATTTTCATCCACAATCAACATCTATCAAATTTTAAAATAACTTGTAATAACTTACTGGAAACATCGACTTCGTTTGAATCTGATTAAATTCATCCAGAAAATCTTGTGTCATCGATAACGCATCACGCAATGCTTTGTAATCAGGATGATTGGCGGGTGTATATTTTAGCAAATCGTGTAAAACTAGAGCGTTTTTCTGAACACGTGCAACTGGTTTGTGAAGTAAATCTTCTAGAGATATCGACTGTCCAGCCAGATATTTGCACTTCATATGCTTAGCTATTTCGCTGAATCTTGCATTATTTGCACAACATTTGCGGACTGTGTCTGTTGCGTTACCGTAGTTGTGAAGAAATGAACCGTATAACATTAATTTTGATGCCTAAAATGAAATATATTTGTTATAAACAAAATATTTAGAAGTACGGGACAGAGTCAAATGAAAAACTTAAAAAAATGTGACTTTTTCTTTTGTATATTTCCAAAAAATACTATATTGTAACGGTAACCTAAAGCACAGAACTCAATTTAACAAAAAACAAATGGTTACATCCATTTTATAGGAATTTAACCCTACTTTTTTCAGAAAAAAATCAAAATCACTATAAATATTTTTTTCCGCGCCCTAATTTTTGTGGAATTTAGTCCTCCATCGTTTTGGAAGCGCTTAAATACCCGAAGAAAAAATTCTTTTGGTATATTTTTAAAGAAATTTTTAAGCTTTTTATTTGTCTCTGCCTTGTATAAAGTTATATTTACCATTAATTTAAAGCAGTCACCAATATGTCCATCCCAACTTATAGTTCGTTTCTTTAATTTATCCAAAAATTCAGAATGTAAGGAATGTAGTTCAGGAATTTTATAAAAAATTGTCTTGTACTCGTCTTCTGAGATCACTGATTGTGAAGAACCTACTGCGGCTCTCAAAGCTTTCATATACTGAAAATTCATTGCAAAAAATAAAAATTTCTTTCGCACTATGAATAATTCCAACTTACTTGTATCATTACGTTCAGGCAGTCAACATAGACCGTTTCACTTTCTATTATATTCGATATTATACATCTATACATTGTCATTCTTTCTGCCTCTGCTGTGCTGTCAACATCCTAAAGAAAATGAAAATAAGGTTATTTTAAAGTTTAACTTATTCACTTTCAAAAGTGAAACAATGCATAATTTGCATAAATTTCCGTTACTACACCAGTTACATAATTATTCATAAAAGTAATTAAAGAAATATTATTTTGAATTTTACCATAACATAGGAGCATGTAAGGTTCGCCGATGCAAAAGAAATATTAAATTACTACTACTACAAAGCGGTAATTAACTAAATCAATAAAACGAAATATAAACATAGCTACGTAATTTTTAATTTCTCCTACATTTCATTGTGATTGATTTTCAATAAGACCTAAATAACGCTAAACGCATAAAAGGAAAAATAAAAATAAATGTATGTAAATATGAAAACATATCGCGCTATTATAGATTATGATAAAGTAAATATTTTATAAGCAATTACATGTATGTATATATTACGGGACGTAATGTACAGGTTTCTCATATAAAAAACTTATTTTTCACTTATTTTGAAAATACCTCATACATATATCGCTTATTATGAGAGATACAGAAAATATGTTTAGATACTTTTTATACAGTTTTTTATGTAGAATAACGTGGTGTAATTGACTCCGAAAGCGTGACGTCAAAATCGACCGGGAATTACAAAACCTGAAAGTAGGCTTCCTGTTTTTTGACTGCATCTTGAAAGCGTTTATTGTGAACGAACCGAACTAGCGCTAAATTTAAATAGCTGTCATTTGTCTTATTCGAAAACTAGAAAATTTAATGATGTTATTTTGATACATATTCCTGTTTTATGTATTTAAAATAAATACAACTTGTTCCTGGTCGAAGAAGAAAACAACTGATACCACAGTGCAAACAGTTGCAGATCTATATCCTTAAACACCACATAGATCCACTGATGGCGCAGTTTCTGAGGAATATGTTGAAGTATTAAGAAACGAATTAGCCAAGTTTGGAAAAGCAGTGGGTTTTAATCATTGTAAAGTTGCGAGTTAATCAGGCGTTAATTTTTAATGATTCCATAGTTTACGGTGGAACAAATTCAGAAAACATGAAATATTACGAGGGTAAAAATACAAATAGAAAGAGCCATAGGAGGAATTAAAACTTTTCAGATATTATATATGATTGCTTTTTTTAATGCCCCATGCAACATTCATCCTTAAAGTTTGTGGGGCTTTGACAAATTTTCAATACCCGCTTATAAGGAAGTCGAAATATTTTACAATGAACAAAGTATGTAATCGAATTTTTGTAAATATGTACAAAGGCTTTTAATGAATACGTGTTACAAATTTAAAGGGTATGTACGAGATGCAAAATAGACTTTACTAATAAACTCAAAAATGGTAATTATCTTTCTTAATTTTCGTTGGCTGTTACGATCTCTCACTACAGTTACTAATTTTGTTTATTTTATTTTTGTATCCCCTACATATCCTATAAATTTGTAACACGTATTCATTAACACTATCAGCCCGATTCACAAAAGAGTTTAAGCTAATCCTAATTTTTGGATTAGGGAATTCTATTCTATTCCGGTATTTAAAATTTAATTTTCATAATATTATCAATAAAGGTAGATACTAGGAATAGGTTAGACTATATTTTAAGATATAAACTCAAAATTAGAGTAAAATTCGCCAATCCAAAAATGAGGATTAGCTTAAACTTTTTTGTGAATCGGGCTGTATATTATTTATGTATGTGACAAATATATTTTATTATATGATAATTTACTTTTCAAATTTTGCATATCTGCTTCTTTTATTTTTCATCTCCATTAGTTTTCATATGCATTATTCATTTTATTAATTGATTATATTGCAAAATATTGTTATAAAATTAGCTTTATAAGAAATAATTTTTAATTCTAAAAAAGTTGTATTTACGCTGTACAGATAACAGCTTTGATGACAGCTATTTAAATTTGGCGCTAGTACAGTTCGTTCACAACAACTCTTTTTTAAGAAACCGGAAGCCTACTTTCAGGTTTTGTAATTCCCGGTCGATTTTGACGTCATCACTTTCGGAGTCAATTAGATTCTTTCAAAATTTAATAAATCTCTAGATATCACACGAGCATAATATTTTTTAAATGGGAACATATGTTGAAAATAGTCTCATCGTTTTCCTTATTTTATAAACTTCTCAATGATGTATAGTAAATCTACATTCTCTTGTTTTAAACATGGATAAAACTTGAATTATTAATTTTTTCGCGAATTATTTGTTTCGAAAAAATCTAATTACACTACGTTATTCTACGTAAAAACTGTATAAAAAGTATCTAAACATATCTCATAATAAGCGAGATATGAGGTATTTTCAAAATAAGCGAAAAACAAATTTTAGCATGTAGCTCAAAAACAAAAGAAAATTCCTGTGGTGCCTACTAAAGTTGTTTCAAAAAGTTGGCACATAAAGTCCTACATCATTTTCTGTAGCACACATATTTTCATATAAGGAACTCGAATTTGTTCCACCTGTACATATATGGTTTTATAAAAATATATCGTGTTTTATTAGATTTTGATAAAACGAGTAAATATCTTATAAGTAAATAAGTTATTCATACACATTAATTTTATCAGTAAAATGTAAAATAAAATAGGTTAATAAAGGCCCTGAATTTTGGAACAGTTATTTCCTCAAAAAATTGTAAATTTATTTGGATCAAATGATAAGTCTATAATTTAGAGAAAAATCAAATACCGAGCTAGATACAAATAATTTATGTGGCACGATAAGACTCGACGGTGTAAACGTTATTGTTTAGGCTGCATGTCTGATGACGGGTTGGAGAATTTATGTTTTATTAGCGAAACTATGAATAAATATAATTATTTATCAATTTTAAAGGAAAATTTGGAATCTTTTGCGGATAAACATGGATTGGGAGGGGATTTATATTTTCCAGCAAAATAATGATCCCAAACTTACAGCACTTATTGTTTAGGAATGGCTGTTCTTCAACATACCAAAACAACTTCAAACACTTCCCCAGTCCCCTGATTTCAACCATATTGAGAATTTACGGTCGGAACTAGTTAGACGTCCCCGCAAAAAATATTTTTCATTATTTAGGAACTCAGCATGAATCTGACTGAAGAATGGGCGAAATTTCCATCTTCCATACCATCTAATTTAATAAAAATCAATGCCTAGGCTACTGGAAGTTATAATTAAAGCCAACGAGTACCCCAATAAATATTAAAATGTAGTATTAGGTGTTAAATAATTTTGTTTATAATTTATTTTCAGTACAATTACACAAAGGACTATCATTTGATTCTGAAATATCGAAAGAAGATTATGATTAATTTTTAATGAATTTCTTATTAGAAACAAGATTTATTTTATATTTTACTGATAAAAGTGTACGAAAATTTTTGTAAGCCATTGTATCTATATTCAAATAAAATTATATAAAGTGCAATAGACACTTACAAAATTGCAATTTGCACGAGCGCCTCTAACAGCAAAGCATAGAAATCAAGGTTGCTTTGGTTACCCCGTCCAAACAATGACCTGTCATCAGTCGTAGACTCTACACTCTAGCCATCGTTTTAGTTGAATAATCGAATGATCTTCAATATTTTCAAATAAAAAAGTTGCCCCAGACACATCTTCTGGTTTTAAACTCATTTTTATTAAACACAACGTACACATCACAATAAATAATTTAGACAACGAGGGGAAGTTTGTTTGGATGCATGATCTTCTATCTCTCTCTTGCAGTGACGTCAATTTTGTAAGTGTCTATTTAAATTTGATAGAATATATAAAAAAATATAATATTTGTAGGAAAAATGTTTAACAATAATAGTACTGACTTGGAAAAACTTCCTTTTGCTGGAAGGAGTAGCAGATTCCAAAGAACTAGAACTGGCGTAAGAACCTTCCTCATTAGGAGCTTCTGGATCAACGGAAATAGTCCTCAAAAGTGGAGGAACATTTAAGTATTCATCATCTCCTTCGCCATCACTGCTGCTTCGGGTATCACCAGTCCCCGTTCGTTTCCTAGTAACAGAATAGCTATTTGTGCACAAGTAAGGAAAAGTGACATTTTTCCATAATAGGCATAGGGTACTATACCACAGTCAAATTTTAACATAGATAAGAAAGTAAAAATATACGTAAATTCATGAATATTAGTGAATTTTTTTGTTTAAATATTAAGTAGTTTGCAAACTACAAGCAATATCCTAAGCAATTTAATTGGTTTCCTGAATTATGCGTATAAAAAATTCCCCCATATCATAATCTTTCTCGAAACCACAAAAATATTTACTCATTCATTCATCAGCAAATAATCTGATAAGACTTGTTTACTTACTGTATGAAGTATTCAATGTTAACATAATTGGAAGATTTTCCTGGTGATTCTGGTTCGCAGGTGACGCTTGCCAAGCTGCTCGTGTGGCTGCGGGGTGCAGGGAGGGGAAGAGTGCTTGCATTACTCGAAATGTCATCGGTACTTGAACCTCGGCCGCCTAGGAGAAAAGATTAAATATAAATAATAGTTATTTTTGTAACAAGTGAAGGAAATTATTGATTCTAAAATGAATGCAAATTTGGTTTCTGCAAATTTAGCGTGGTTAAAATTTTAATCACTCGTTACTCGGCAACCTGTGACTAATGAAACCTTGTTAATAAGCAACCGTTTTACAAACTTAAAACTAACAACTAAACCTCCATTTTACGAACTATCATACATAATAGTTATTTATACAATAAGTGTGTAAAGTAGTAGTTTTTTGGTCGAGTGCGATAGGGAAATTAGCACTATTTTATACACGAGTTGCATACAATGTTTTTCCTACAACCGAAATTTTAATGCTATTTTTCATAATACTGACTGTGAGTTTAAATATTATTAGCGCTATTTCTAATTATACTCTACAAAATATAACTTCAACATTCGAAAGATTCTCAGACAGGTGAATTAGTCTTCTAGAATTGTACATTTAATATATTTAAAAATTAGGTTAGATTAGAACTCATTATGTCAAAAATATATTACTGTTCTTAAGAATTAGGTTAGTACTCAATCTGTTAATAAAAATTGTTACTCTTGTTTCAATTGCAGTGTACAATAATATTTCTTAATAAATTTCATTACTTTCATAATTATTTAGTACCTAATTATCTACTTGATAGGTAAATTAACCGAATGTGTATGTTGCCTAGCAACTCATATTCAGTTACCACGCACTATTACTTGAAAAGTGACAATTTACACACTGCAAAGAGTGCGCAAAGTATATATACTTTGCGCACGGTTGTAGGAAAAATATTTTAAAATACGAATATTTTTACAGGTAGTAAAATTCTTCGGACTTGCAGTCAACTAATAAAATTTATTCACGCCAACGTTTCAACTATACAATAGTCTTCATCAGGGCTCGAGAATGTAACATAAGAGAGAAATAGTACGTAAGAACACAATATAAATTATAAATTAGATAAACTACAACATGAAAACTTTATTTTGTGTTCTTATGTACTATTTCGCTCTTATGTTACATTGTAGAGGCCTGACGAAGACTACTGAATGGTCGAAACGTTGACGTGAATAAATTTTATTAGTTGACTGCAAGTCCGAAGAATTTTACTACCTGTAACCATCTCCATCCCAACACAGTCGAAAATTGGTTTTTAACTCCCATGAATATTTTTATCTAACAATCATTCAACACTAAAGCACCATTCGTTTTGTTTACATTCATAATACCATTTACACTGTACACTATACTGTTGTTTTAACTCAATAAAATATTTTAATTACTTGTCATTTTAACGACAATCATAAACTTAAATATTTTACAACAAAATGCGTATAAATTTTGCAAAATGTCCTGTTTACAGAAATATATCAAGTGCTACTTATTACACAAAATACTCAGAGACAATAAAAATTAACTGTTAAAAGGTTAAAACATTTTCCTCACATGAACTCTATTTATAGAGAAGTGATTTAATGCAGCAAAATATATTTATTTCGTAATATTTTACGCATAAATACACAATTAAACCACAATTCATATGCAATATTTACGTAAAACAATTAAAAAACATTAAATAAATACTCTTGAAAAGCCACAATCATCCAAATATCATTATATATAACAGGATATGGCAAGACACGTTATTTTCATGTATTCAAAATAAAATATTCAATAGAATACCACAAATTTCCTGCAATTAGCGGTGTCAATTTCCCTATTCATTGTAACAATTAGATCATGATCTGAATGAGACAATTTTCGGAGAACGAAGAGATAACAAGCTATCTTGTTTTGTGGTGACAAGGAATACTTTGCAGACGTGCTGTTAATAGCATGACAAGAATACTAGTGGTTTACACTTTGACAGAAACCGAGATAAGAAAATTTGCGTCATGAAAAATTAAAAATATTATTAATTATAGGTGTTTTCTCCTGCATAAACCTTATCATTTTGATTTACATGAAAATTAATAATTGCGCAATAAATTTCACTTTTTAATTAAGGGAAAAAATATCTACTTTAAGATGGCGTGACGCATAAAATTTTTAATATAGAATAGAGAATATAAAAGACTCATAAATTCACCCTGTATTACAGTCATTCCAGGAAACTTATTTCTCTAAATAAAGCGCCAACGAAATAAAATTATCTCTCACATCCCGTCATATGAATTAAAGGGAAATGAACTATGTAAACAAAAACAAATGATAATATTTGAACATTTTCAAAATATAGTTTCATTTTCTTCTTGCATAGTTACATACAGTCGAATATGACTAACTCAAACGTTTGTAATGCGATATTATGGATAATTCGACCGTTTCCCACGGTCTCTTGACATTCCTATATAAAGCAATTTTAAAACGTCGTCAGTACTTCGACATATTTGGATAAATCGAAAAAAAATAAGATATTTTAGTACGAAAATTATGAAAATCAGTCCACATACTATTTTTCAAACGAAGAATTTTGCATAAAAAAACAAATAAAAATAACTAGCTTTTTAAATACTTTTGAATGTTATACATTTTGACTTTTAAACTTTTGGGCCCTGCTATAAAAAAAACACCTGTATTTGAAATCCAAAATAATTCGAATGTTTTGGTAGGCCCTTCAAATTCCAATTAGGCAAGTTCGAATGCATGTATTTAGATATTTAGAAAAAAAAAACTAATTGATATACATTATTTTTTGAGCGACCTATAGGTAAAACACGAAAAAGTATAATACAATTTTTTTTTCCTAAAATCATATCATTACGGAAAAACCACACATTTTTTCTTGTTTATTTATATTTCTTGCACCAATATTCCTAGAATTTTTCAAAATATAAAATTTTTTATAACAACTGGTAAGAAATATCTGTAAATTCTATGGTCACGCTAGAATAATTGAAAATTAGACGGGTGGTTCAGGTTTTTCAGAATTTTAATTTAAATATGTTCAAAATAGTTCCCTTCAACAATAATATAGTTCATAATTTTTTCCTTTCACTTCTTAAAAGCTCCCAACCAATTTACAATCTTATTTTGGAAAGCTTGCTGACAAAAATCCCCCTTATTTTTTTAAGTTCCAATAATAGCCAAATGTCGCACATTATTAAATCAGGTGGTGAATTGAAGGGTATTCTATTACTTTTATATTACCAAAAAATAAAAATCATGATTTGAAAATGATCTCTTGTTAATTCTATATTTTCACTCACAATTATACTTTAAAAAATTGATTATTTAAGGTAATTTTCATAACCAAGCAGTGATTAAGACTTTAATTACAATTACTTACTTTATTTTTATTTTAAAGTAATACTACGGTGCTCACTAAAGTGCTAAAGTTATATTAAGAACACATCTTTAATTTTAATTTAAAGTGTTAAAGTGAAGATAAATATTATGAAAACGGCCCTAAAGGCCGATATTATAAACGGCCAGTGCCAGTTAACTTACCCGCCAGATATAATAAAAATATCGCATCGATTATCAGGAGGTGAAAAAAACCGGGCCTAAATTTACTATAGAACTAAATTTATCTGGACGTTTTATTATACCGGCCTTTAGGGCCAGTATTTTCATCTCTGGTTAAACTCTCCGTTAACTTAAATGTCAGTTATAATAAAAACGTCTCATTGAAAAATTATCGAACTTATGCTATAATACTGATGCTACAATTTTATTTTAACTGACAGTTAAGTTAAAAGATGCAAATACCGGTACTAAAAATATGATTTACTAAGTTCTAACTATATAACTTAACTATCGTAAACTTAATTTCAAATGACAGCTATACTTCATTTCACGTAAGAAAATAGCATATCGCGCTTGAGAGCCGACCATTTTTACATGCATTAAATAAATAATTTAAATTCGTGAAATCAAACTTTGTCAATAATAAAAATATTTTTACCTGTAAAATGTTCGAGTCCTGAATATTAAAAATTAGATCAAAACATGGTTGAAAATCACTTAATTCTGTCGATTTTAATTGATAATTGACAGCTGACAAGTGATATTTTTTTTCGCTTTTGTGAACTAGGTTAGCATTCTGACCAATCAAATGGCAGAATTTATATCCCTATCTAAACAACATTATTTTCTTACTTCAAATGAAGTATATCTCAAATTTTGTTTTCCTAGGCCTACCTGATTTAGTTATTCTCAATAATTCTAGGGTGATCCTCGTATGCATATCACATCAAAAACTATGCTATTGTGTACACGGTTTCAACACTACTGAACAGTTTCATATTGTAAAATTAAATATTTTTAATTTCTTATAAGATATAATTGTGTTGCGCAGTAACACTACCGTATTGGCTAACAACTAATGAATTATAATTTAATATCCAATCATTCATGAATATCCAAATAATAATTTCTAATTTCAATGTTAATGTATTCGTTTAATGATCAAAATCAACAGAATAATTAAAAAGGTTACAAATAATATCTTACCTTGTATATAAACATATTCTCCAGGATCTCCGGCCACTGAGTCGTAATACGGTTCTTCTTCGCCATCCGGACTAACACTATCTAACGAATCAGAATGACTGACAACTTCTGTGGCTAGCTGCTCTGTAGAAGACACCAAGGATTCCTTACTTCGAGCATTATCACTGGATGGAGTTTCACCATCAGTTTCAGGTAAGCTATGCTCTCTTTTCACGATGTTTTTCGGTGGAGGTCTGTTAATCAATAAACATGATGTTACACAATTCCAAATTTAGAAAAAAATCACAATAAAATCATTAAAAGGTCTTGTCACAGGAAATATCACAAAAATGTGAAATAAATCAATATTTACTCAGAGATAAAAATGAGTCACTGTTTATAGTGCTGTTATTGATATGTTTGAAGTAGAAAAATAAGGTTTTTTAAAGTAAATTTAACTTACTTGGGTGGAACTTTTTTCTTTGCACTGATATATTCACTGCTCAAACTGTGTTTGTTTTTAAGACCGTTTACTTCGATGACAGTGACAAAATTACTTGGGTCGGTATTTCGATGGGATTTATCGGAAGATTCAACTGGTAACGATTGAGATACAACGTTATTGGATTCGCTTATACCAACTGACAATTCATTGACACACTGGTTAATTGAACACTGATTATTTTCTACAATTACGGCTTGTGACTCCGCGGTGTCTGTTGATACAGTGGAAGACACGACGTTGTTTTCTGTATTTTCCTAAACATAAACATGCTTCATAAATTACCTAGCAAATTTTTCCTCTGGGTTAATTTAATTTAACTCCAATTAATCAAAATAAATTTATGGCTATCAAGAAATGCTTACACTGCAATGTATTGAGTGATAATAAGTACATAGAAAAAATAAGCAGAAGGCAAACATTGTTAAAAATAATATTTACCTTAGATAAATTATCACCAACAGTCACTTTATCACCATTATCTTCTGTTAAGGTATTATTTTCTGTAGCTCTCGACGAATCTTTCGATGCCTTCTTGTGTTGTTCTACATCGGAAAGCAGTCGTTCCAAATATTCCACATAAAATTCCTCCTTTTCTAGTTCTTCTTTCAACACCGCCACTTTCTGTTTATGCTTGGCCAAGTTCGCTCTGACATCTTCCTCCCAAGCTGCAGGTAACGCACTATTTGGGAATCTTTGCAACCACACTCTTTGAAAATCACCGAACACACTCATTTTCTCATATGCACAATTTTAAACACTTTACACACATTTTATCCCTCAAAAAGGCGAGGTTTACTTATCTGACATATTCTGTTGCTGCTCTGTGACTGTTACGTTTACATTTTACCAACATAAACCACAAATGTCAATTCCAAATGTCCCTAAACTCATATTACGCAATCTGCGCCTGAAATGCGTAGACCCGTCTCACACATATGTCCTGTAATTTAATCAATTTAGTATAAAAAGTTTAGGAAATGATTTAATAAACAGGTTTTTGAAAAAATAGAAAAATTTGAAGGAATAGGAGGACCAGGAGATTAGAACTGGCTAGGTCATCGAACTAACCGTTATTGTACTGTTAATTACAAAAACGATAAATGAAATCAATTATTAAAGAGTTAGAAATAAGGCAGGAGTTAATTTTAAAATATTTTATTCTAAAAATATAAAATAACATGTCATCATTTAAAAACTAATAATCCTTGAACAAATTATTGTTTGTATAGTGACTATAATAATAAAAATAATTTCAAGCGATGATAATAATAACAATACATGTTGTGATATCAAAATAAAATAAATTTATTGCGAAATTAGACTACTAAATTACAATATTCTCCTTGAAACTATTTTCATACAAGATGTTAAAAAACAAAAGTAACAAATTTTGAGAACATATAGTACTGAACAAAATGAGTAAAAAAAGCTGAATCAACATGGATCTGATCTTCAATTATTTCCGAGAAAGAGACCATTTTGTATTAAAATCGAAGAAAAACTGACAAAGATAGTGATTGAACAAAATTTTGTCTGTCTCTAAATAAACTATAAAAAACGAATAAAATTTTATATGATTTTTTTTCAATTTCTAATAGTTACGAAGTTATTTGAAAATTAAATATTGGCTCAGGTCACCGCAACATTTGTCTTAGTACAATTATTTGAAAGGTAAATAAAAAGTCGTAACTCTTATAGTTTTCGAGAAAGCAGAGATAAACCCCGTAAAAACTAATTTTTCACTGCCTTAAATCTCGGAAACTATTGAAAATCAAACTCATTTAGGGCAGTACTAAATGTCCTCAAAATTTGTTACTCTTATTTTTTAACATCCTGTATAACATCAGTCTTGTTAAAATAGCTCATTACAAGCAATAAAATCAATTTCTAGCCGTAATTTTCACAGATATAGGTAAAGAAGGCACAGAAACCATTCTTAAAATCATTTCCACGTCTTTATCATCAATTAGTTCTATCGAAAACTTGCTAACAATCTGAAACAAGTTGTTACATTGAAAGGAAATTATTCTACAAGCCGGAAACAGATGTTACCTCTTTCATCGCAACTTGCATTTGTGTTTCCGCTATTTTTCGACCGATGCAGGATCTTGCTCCCATGGCAAATGGTAAACTAGCATTTGATGACGCTGCAGTAAATTCCTTTACACCGTTTCTAAACCACCTTTCCGGCCAGAATTTTTCCGGAAATGTAAAGAATTTTGGGCTTCTACTACATGAATATAGGGACATTATTACTAATGTCTGTAAAGATAATAATTAATACACAAATATTGTAAAAAAAATATTAAATTTACCCCTGTAGGGACTGCATATCCACCTATACTTGTATTCTGAGGTAATATTCTAGTTAAAAACGGTGCAACAGGATACAATCTTAAAGATTCTCTTAAAATACCTTTCATATAATTCGAAAATTTCGTGTCATCCTCTAAATTTTTCACTAATTTCTCCTGTGCGTCAGCATGTTTCGCTAAAAGATAAATTGTCCATTGCATAGAATATGCAGTCTGTAAAGCAGAACATTACTGTCAATTATTTGTACGACCTGGATATTACGTTTGTGTGTAATTGGTGATTTAATTGCTAAATCTCATTAAAGAAATATCAGGTGAAATGAAGATTTTGATGAATGAGGGTGACAGCAATACAGCAAATAGGATGGGTTAAAAGCAATTATTATTAATCTAGGACACAGTGTTTTAAAGATGACAAATTTTTTGAAAGAACATGCGATGATAATGTCAAACAGTCTGCTAGCACATAATTAAGTGGTAGACCCCTAAAGAAATTGGCTAAAAAAGAGTAGAGTTTGTATATTTTTATGTTGTCATTTGGTATACATGTGATACGAGGCAAACATATGCAGTCTACTGCTCTACATTTTAAGCAAGTATTAATGTTTTGTAATGTTTTTATACAATACAGGCACAGGGACGTAATGAAATAAATTTTTAAATATCACAAATATTGTTATAAAAAAGCAGTACATGTGTAAAAGTATATTTTAATAAAATTCAATTTACTGTAATAAATTATAAGTTTTATAATTAAAACTTTTAGGAAATAAATTTTATAAATACTTTATTATAAGTTTTTTATGATAGGTAGGAATATCTTTAACTAGCTACATAAATTTTAATAAAACATTGAGATGACGCGTGGTAAACGCCCCATCCGTAAAATGTATACGAGGTTGATAAAAAAGTCATAAGAATATTCATTTGAATCAAAAAGTAATAAATTAATCATTAATAATAATACTTTTGGGTATAACCATCAGCGAGATTATACGGAAGCGTAGAAGGGCCATACGCAAAATTGTTTAAAAATTAAAATTTCACCTTTTAAACTTTAAATTTCACCTTTTTAAAACTTGAAATTTCACCTTTTAAACTTGATATTTTAACTTTTTCAAACTTGAAATTTCAATTTTCGGGATCCCGAGTTTAAAAAGTCGGGATTTTTAAACACCAAGTGAGTATAAGATGCATGATGTATACGACACAACGCACAAAAAGTTGAAATTTCAAGTTTTATTTTTTTTTGCGTATGGCCCTCCTACGATTCTGTAAGATTGCCTTTATCTCCTCTATGATCGCAAAACTTCTTTTCATAGTTCTCTTTATGTTAACAAACTATCTATTTAGGGCTTGTATACAGCTGTCTCAGTTTACCCTCCAACCAAACTCACCGAGCCGCAGTGTGTTAGTACTGCTGTACAGCCGGTTGAATTTCAGCCATTGCTACATTTATTTAAGACATATAAGTGGTCAGCTTATAGCCTCCGAGGATGATAAGTAGTATTATACAGTAGCTGTATTTGTTTTTTTTTTTACGACAAATCACATATTGTCGACAAACTACATATTTTATTTGTGACGTCGCACGGTATAGTAAATCCGCATTGTTCTAACTTCTGCCGGTAGCGCAACTATCGATTTTACCAGTAAAATCCTCTAATACTACAGTGTTTTCCAAAATTTTTATTCTCGCAACTCCCTTCAGACTTCAAAAATCTATGCGCCCCCTTAAACCCCTCCCCAGCAGTAGTTTTTGATCCTGAAATAATTAATAGTAGTTCTAACTTCTGCCGGTGATGCCACCAAGGAAAGCGCAACTATCGATTTTACCATAGTTTCAATCAGATACACATAGCGTTCCAAATTCGAAAATTCTCTTTTGATCAAACCTCGTATATACAGCCAATTTCTCAAATATGCTTAAGCGATTTTTTAATATAATGAATGAAATAAAAAAAGAATCTTTTCGCATCACCTTCCCGTAAAATTCCAATTTCATTCACTCAAAAACTCTTCATGCAAATAAGATTCCAATTAGTACAAAAAAATTACCGTGTCTCCTGCAGCCAGAATTAAATCTGCCACTATTCTTGCGATATCTTTCTCATTTACATTTTCCTCCATCATTTTCGAGACAAGACCATTTCCTTTTGGACATTCCTGCATTATTTTTTTCGTTAACTTAAAAGCTAAAAAAAGATAACATAAGAAGAATATATATTATAAGTAATTAATGATCTTTTTATCGGTTATGTTATGGTGAAATTACAATGATATGCAAATAACGTTTCAATTATGTCAGTATCGTAAAAATAAATGATTTTTTATAAATATCAAGATCATTTTTTACGTATTATTTAAATTTTGTTATGAAAACAAGAATTAATGTAACAATAACAATTATATTGTTTTTTTTTTTGTTTATTAATATCTAGTATTAAATTTTTTATCAAAAATGTTTCTATTTACGTAAATTTAAAATTAAAAAGAGGTTAGATACAATTATCTACTGATTATACCCAGTTTTGATATTCTAAACACGTTTTGAATTAATATTTTTTCCCAAACATATACTGGCATTACATGTTTTTTTTTAACGACAGAAATTTATGTCATTTTTATAGTTGTCATTGCAGGCCTGTTTTAATTTAAAATTAAATCCCGAAACAAGTCACACAAGTTGTTAAGATGCCACAAAAATATTCTGCAGGAGTTTTCCTTATCAGATAAAAGATTATTTACCTTTATTTATTATTCTGGTGTTTTTATACGGAAATGCAGTATGTTGCATTACAAAGCAGTTTTATTTAAAAATTGCAAGATTAAATAATCTAATCTTGTAATTTTTAAGAAATTTTATCCTATTATGAGCTCAGACGGAAGCTCAGCATAATCTCAGCGAGAGAATTAAGGTGACGCGCTTGTTTACATAAAAATGTTACTGAATATTTAGACATTTCGCATTCTAAACCGTTTTAAAAAATTCTAATAAGTCAATAACCTTAAACTAGGAAATGGCGTTTGTTAAACATCGAAAACAACAAAATGAATCACAATGCACATACATACAACAACAAAAATACAGCACAAATGTAGGTTGTCACGAACCCAAACTCCGTCTGTTTACAAGAATTTTGTGTTGAAATAATACAAATTTACGATCTAAATTTTATTCTTCTACATTCATAATAGGAAAATCGATTTTTCTAAAAGATATGGATCTTTTAGTTTCTGAAAGATCGATTTTTCTGAAAAATGGAATTATTCAAAGATCGATGGAAAAAATCTTTTGATTGCAGCAGTTGGCGTTTGACGCGCGTAATATGTTAATTCGAGAGTTGTGTTTCGTGATTTGATGTGCGTATGCGTAGTAGAAACTTCCTAACAATAAAGATCGACCTTTTTGATTTTTTATTTAAATCGGCTTTTTTATCTATTATTAAAATCAATCTTTTGATTCTTTATTAAAATTGACTTTTTGCTATAGTATTTCGATTTCTATTAAAAAATTCGATCTTTTGCGATTTATCAATCAAATCGATTTCAAATTTTTAAGATCGCGCAGCCCTAATTGGGACTCAAAGACTTCTAAAAGCGTTATTAAAAAATATAAAATTCATACTTCACATTCAAATATAAAAAGTTCTTGCACAAGTATTTTCTTAATATAACTCATACATTTTTTAGATCGTTCAAAATGAAATACTAACCAATATCTAAACCATCGTCGGCTGCATCAACAAATTTATTCCAAACTGGCAATTTGAACCTAGCTGCCCATTTTGCTGAAATCAGTTGCAATTTCGCACTAGTTTGAAATATTAAATGCACAACCGAAGCCAGATAAGCAACATCAGTCTCCAAAAAAGTATTACATTCAGAATATTTATCACCTAGCAGCACTGCTATCATTGCTGCAAGAAAATTAATTAGAATTTTATTCAAATGAAAGAGACAATTCGCTCACTATCAATGGAAAACCTGTAGAGTTGTTCTTCAAGATTGGAAATAACGGTAGAGTTAGAGTTGCTGGAAGTTAACAATGTTTGCCATCTTGTAACAATCGCTGAAGCTACTTCCTCGCAGGGTTCTTGAAGCCACTGCATGGAGTCGGATTTCAAAAGTAATTTGTTCATTATTCTCCGGAAATGCAGCCATTCATCATCGTCCCTATACAATCAAAGATATAACAAAAATGAATATTCAATGGGGTATTCCACCATAACAACAAAATTTGAAAAAAATCAATTTATCATAAAGTATGGCTCAATAAATAATAGTTAAAACAATGAAAACATTTTTTAAATTATTACTTTACGAGATATTTCACATTTGCAAAAAGGGAAAATTGACGTCATACAATGTGACGTTACACTGATTTCTCGAAAATAAAATACTCTGAAACTAGGAACAATTAAGATTTTTTAATACTATGAATTGCTTCAAAACTGAATGAAGTTTTATTTAAAATAATAAAAATAATTGAGTGGAATACCCCATTACTTTAGCATCTGCTTCGTCATCATGAGTACACAAACTTTCAAGAGATCAATAGAGCTAAACAATTTAATTAATTTAAATTTAAATTAAAACCATAGAAGACTGGTGTTAACAATTTTAGATACCATCAATGGGGGATTACGGCTCAATCGAATTAAAGGAAAATAGTAAAAAAATACGAATGTATATGCTGAATAACGAATATTAATAAAAAAAAAAATTAAATGGTATAATTGAGACATTTCGGAAATAAAGGGTTTTTTGTTATAGCGCTTCGACACTAATATGAAAATATTTTGATTGGCGAACGAGAGACCGCCTATATATGCATTACAAATAGCGTGTTAGGAGGTGGGGATTACTACCAATGGAAGTTAAGAAATTTAAATTCGAAAGGACGGGCTAACATTCCTGTACTGCAGTTTCCAAACAGTTTTTATTTTAACATAAATTTCTTGCGTTAAACTTAATAATTTAAATACACCCGTAATTATAAAGTATGTAGACTTATACAGTATTATAATATTCATTTATTTTTATGTAAATATAACTTAAAATAGCATATATTTTAAGAACATTTAGGTCCACGATGAAAACAGTTTGATATAAAAACACATAAATGTGACGTCACGTCAATCTTTTCAAAATTCGGGAGACCATAACTCGCTTATTAATAGGAATTTTTTCACCGGAATAGTCTTAGTTTTCCTAATATTTTCAGATGAAATTATAAAAAAAATGGTGTAATCCCCCCCGACAAAATTGGGAAAATTCACGACAAAATTAGCAGTCTTAACGACAGGATATTTGTTCTAATGGAAAAAATATAAGTGAACGGCAAAATACTTGTTTTTTACATTATTTTTTAGGGGGCTCCCCAAATATAATTTGCCTAGGGGCCCCAAGTATCTTTAATCCGCCACTGATGAGTTTAACCCCAAAAATAACCTCTGCGTACGCCACTGTTAGGTGTAGGTAGAGAATACCAGCTAGGTATAGTACGATCACCGAATGGAAGTTGACGTTATCAGATGATACAGCAATCCTAGAGTCGGATCTAAAAATAATCCTGTTTTGTAGAATTGTCACACTAAATAGTTTAAGTCATAATATTTTGATATAAACAAAATAAAAGAAAAATGTTTAAAATATTTTAAATACACCCCTGTTTTGTTATTTATTAGCTATTATGCAGGTAGGTACCGTAGTCATCCATTTATCAGTATTTAAATGGGTACTTGCACAAATTCTCAAATCATAGGGAAAAATTGTTGAAAGAAACCACATCTATAATAGTATATTACATTCCAAGTTAAGAAAAGTGAAAGTTTACCAGACGAGTAGGGCAAGTTTAGTCAGTAAAATTACTTTTCTCACGCGGTGCGTACATTATTTTTTCGTATTTTAATTAGTATTAAAACTAGCGAAAACTCGGCTACGCCGAGTATTCCCTAGGGCTCCGCCGATAGTGTTTTATAATAGTTGTACGTATGTCCAATCCGTCTAGGAACAATTTAAATGCAAAGTGCTACCGCTAAGAGTTTTTCAAAATATTTTTTTCCCGCCCACCCAAACAGCCCACGCAACCTGTCCACCCAAACTGCCCACGCAATCTGCCCACCCAAAGTGCCCACGCAACCTGCCCACCCAACCTGCCCACTCAAACTGCCCACGCAACCTGCCCACCCAAAATGCCCACTCAACCTGCTTACCTTTCATTTGATACTAAACACGACATAATTCTGACAACTTTAAACAAAAAACAAAAGCCGATCGAGCTGTCAAAATTTTGACATTTCTGCATGACAGCCCTTATTGTTACCTTTCATTTGATACCAAACACGACATGTTTCTGACAACTTAAAGTAAAAAACAAAAGCCAATCGAGCTGTCAAATTTTTGACATTTCTGCATGGCAGCTCTTGACGTTACCTTTCATTTGATACCAAACACGACATAATTCTGACAACTTTAAGGAAAAAACAAAAGCCAATCGAGCTGTCAAATTTTTGACATTTCTGCATGGCAGCCCTTGACGAACACTCTCATTTGATACCAAACACGACATGGTTCTGACAACTTTAAGCAAAAAACAAAAGCCGATCGAGCTGTCAATTTATTTACATTTCTGCATGGCAGCCCTTGTCGATACCTCTCATTTGATACCAAACACGACATAGTTCTGACAACTTTAAGCAAAAAACAAAATCTAATCGAGCTGTCAAATTTTTGACATTTCTGCATGGCAGCCCTTGACGAACACTCTCATTTGATACCAAACACGACATGGTTCTGACAACTTTAAGCAAAAAACAAAAGCCGATCGAGCTGTCAAATTTTTGACATTTTTGCATGACAGCCCGTGACGTTACCTTTCATTTGATACCAAACACGATATGGTTCTGACAACTTTATAGCAAAAAACAAAAGCCGATGGAGCTGTCAAATTTTTGACATTTCTGCATAGCAGCCCTTGACGAACCCTCTCATTTGATATCAAACACGACATGGTTCTAACAACTTTAAGCAAAAAACAAATGCCGATCGAGCTGTCAAATTTTTGACATTTCTGCATGACAGCCCTTGACGTTACCTTTGATTTGATACCAAACACGACATGGTTCTGACAACTTTAAGCAAAAAACAAAAGCCGATCGAGCTGTCAAATTTTTGATATTTCTGCATGACAGCCCTTGATGTTACCTTTCATTTGATACCAAACACGACTTGGTTCTGACAACTTTAAACAAAAAAACAAAAGACGATGGGGCTTTGAAATTCCTGACATTGGAATATTTGTTTTTTACTTAGTTATTTATGGGATGTTTGGCAACACTTTGGAAATGTACATGAATCACGGAAATGAACCTTCAAAAAATTTAATTTTTAAATATAATGTTTTAGGTCTTTTAAACTACTATGGAATAACCGCCCATTGCCATAATGTGTATTTATGAATTTAATTTTTTTCAAAATGTCCTTATTTTATAAATAATGCCATTTAAATGTTTTGATTGACATGTCAAAGAAACGTTCTTCGTCTTAAATTTTTCAAAGAAGACTAAATTTTTGATTTCAAATTGTTTCAAAAAGCTAAAATACGACCTTTAAAAATTTTTTACACAAAAACTATGCACCGTACAGAAAAATGACCTATTACCAGGAAATCAAGTTGAATTATTCTCTACATCTTGGAAAAATTTTCATTAAAATCGCTCTTACCGTTTAGTCTGTACAGGCGAATAAAATTTTCGCGATCGTCGTGATGAATTCAATATAGAAATATATATAGATAGTGAATCTACCCGTTTAGAATAAAAGATTTGATTTTTTGTGGCATATAATATACTGAATTAAAAACATCTAAAAAAACATAGTAGTCTGATTGACAGTTATTGTTTTTTTGAATCTTACAACCTCCAAACAAATTAATTTTTGGAGATCGATTTGGAAAACGATGGATCTAGATTATGAAAAGAACATGGAAAACGATTTAGAAGATAAACAATAAAAAATAAAAATAAACAATTCCTTCTGTTAAAATATATTTTAATCACAAAACCGTTGCTATGCAGTAACGGTTGCTATGTTTTAAAGTAACCCATTACTATACGACTTTGAGTAGGTATATTAAAATAGTACATTACTGTACAAAATACGAAAAAATATTTTGCTGTACGATTTTGAGTATATTAAAATAGTACATTACTGTACAGTCGGATTCGATCCTGGGTCGTTTAGAACCACAACCGATCACATAACGCACTCATAAATAAATTACTAATACAATAAAAAATAGTTTATGTCTTAAGAAATATGTAAAAACAAATTTTTATCCATGTTTAATGTGCGTGATATATCAACTTCAACTAGACAATATTTTACTAGTTTGCATTTTGCATATTATGTCTGCATATTATGAAAATTGAACATGATACACATATTATTATACTACAGAATTACGTAATGTTTTTTATTCATTCATTCATAAAATTATGTAGTTTTCGATTGCTTATTCTTTAGCAGTTCTTCGGGAGCAACGCACTAAATAACGCATCTCTTATTCATGCGTACTCATTCAATGAATTTAGTAAATTGAACAATAAGAAAAAAAAAAACAGTCGCCTGTACTGCATTTAATTAAACGCATATGCAAGAGGCGATTAAATGATAAAGTATGTTTGAATGAGGGCGCTCTATCTTATAATAAAAATAATAAATGAAGTTGTATCGTTTTCTTTTTACAGTTAAATGAAGCATGATGTTCTACAAAAATCACTTTCAATGACATATTTTTCAATATAAAATGCAGAGACCTTTATAACTGTTTTCTTTTCTTTCAATAATATAAATCTACCAGGTACCTGAGCTTTCAGGTAGAAAGGATAAGAAAATATCTTCTTAGAACTTTGGTTTGTTGGAATCGGTACAGTATTCATAATTTATTTCTAATAAAATATTCAATTATAATCTGAATTTATAAATGGGGTTGAATTATGGATTAGGTGCTTGTGTAGACAAATGTTTCTTT
Organism: Ophonus ardosiacus; assembly: GCA_943142095.1. Lineage (NCBI taxonomy): Eukaryota > Metazoa > Arthropoda > Insecta > Coleoptera > Carabidae > Ophonus > Ophonus ardosiacus. The sequence continues at coordinate 53,741,949 of OW964825.1, read as the reverse complement.
TATTTAAATTTTATTCATATATACGTTGGATATAAATAATGGAACTTGACAGTCGATAACAATAATTAATCATCTACGAAAACAAATTTATCATCTCAATGTAGAAATTATTCTTGCTTTTTAATATTAACCGCAACAATTAAGAAATATTGATGTCATATAAAAAAGAATGTTGATAAACAAAAGATGTTTTTTGTTATATTTTACTTATATTATTGTAAAGAAAACAATAGTTTGTTTAAAAATGATGATTCTTTGAAATTGTCCTTGAAAATGCCAAAAAATGAGATAAGTAGGTAGTTTTTTTTTATAAATTTTATTTGATTATCTATTTAATAATAGTTATACAAGACGATAAAATTCTATTTTTATACGTCTTTCTTGTAACGTAAATTGCGCTGTCACACTTTATAATGTATTTAATTTAAATAAAAATGAAATAAAATACCTTAATGTTAAAGCAAATGTACTTTTTACATCTGATGTACAAAAAAAAAACATTTAATTAATATCTAGTATACATAGGATTTGACGCACTCGCCTACAGCTCGTGCAGTCTAAGTTTCATATTCGTGAACTAATAAGACCATTCTTTTTATTCTAGTTACTTACAATTTTTTTTTACGTCCGCAACAAATGCGTGAATAAAAATATACAGACTGCTTTCTGGAACCCATGTAAAAAAATCATGTGTCAACCACCGGGATTTGAATCCGAGACCTTTACCTTGCCGGAGTAAAAGTCTCGGGTTCAAATCCCGGTGACTGACATGATCTTTTCACAATTTATTTCAAATATATAGACCGGTAACTTATTGTTAATTAATTAATAAATATTTAAGACATATCCACTGTTTCATTTACTTACATGAAAAAAAGTCCTCTCGAGCACCCATACATTTGATTATAAACCACCCAGGCTTGCGGCAGAACATGTTTGGGGCACCTTCCTTCCCTATTAAACACCTGTCTCATGTCCGCCGGGTCTGCCACAAAAACCGCATCCACCGGTCCAATACTCTCCCTGTAGATGGGCCCCAGCTCCAAGTGTCTCCGATCCACATACTCGTGCAGTCGAGGCGCCGCCCCAGCCGCAATGAGCGCCAAGGTCGTCCCCACGAAGGGCAGACGCCGTGGCGTCGGCATCTCCCTGAAATCCAGCGCCGGAAGCGGAGACGTCATCGTCGCACTCTGCACCGATCGACGCCACAAGAACTGCGGGAACTGCTGCCAAAGAGACCGCATGTTTGAAGATCCGAGGTTTCTAAGTAACTAACGGCACTTCTAATCTTTTCTCTAACTCTAATGCTGCTAAGTGACTAGTTCTTCGTGCTCAGCGCGCAACGGTTAGCACTGAAGTGAAGAATCGAAGCAATTACTGGTTAGGAAGCCACCACGCATTCACGCACTTAGGCAAAAAATAATGCTGATATAAAACAATGATTTGGATATCATGTTTAGCATTTCCAGCGCTGTGTACTGCGATAAACTTGAGTGACTGGCCGAGGCGTCGCGATCTTATGAGTAAATAATATTTTCTTTTGACGATTTTTTAAACAGATAATTAAACTGCAAGATCCTATATTGGAATTCACTCTAAAATAAATTATAACATTTATTGTTCCATTTTTACAAAAATTGCTAGTATTTATGAGGTATATCAAAGGTTTTCACTTTTCTCATTTATTATAAATTCAGCTGATGTTTCGGCTATTGAACTCCGAAAAATTCTCCATTCAAGTATTACAACTGAATACTAAAATCTTAATTCGTTATAAATAACTACACTCTTGTTTTTATGCAGTACAATGGTATACATATCAATTAGCATTTAAGAAATAAAGATTAAATATAAATTTGAATTGTTTTTTTTTTTTATTCTTTCAATTACAAAAATGATAACAGTTATATAATTTTTACAAATAACATTTGAGTAGCATACAATTTACATGTGATGATTCATAAAGGTGTGCTAAAATAAAACCATATATTTGGGGGTCATTTTGAGTTATTTTATAAGTAGGTATGTCCGGAACGTATCGTTATAGTTACAGTATTTTGAAGATGCCCCTCAGCAGACACATGGGTCGAATTCTGCACTCTCCTTTAAGTAAAAGAGCTTCTCTAAAAATAACAACATAAAGAGAGGCATATGCATTGATACATTAATACGAGAAAGATTCAAGCTGTTTCCATATTTACTAGAGACGATCACTACACTAGTGAAGAAAGAGTGCTGAATTCGGGCCAATGGCTGGTACCAAAAGCCTTGTTTTGAACAAAAAAAAAATCAGTTTTTATTTCACCCTTATATTTAAAGAACGTTTTTTTCTAAATATTTATTTGAATATAAACTATGTTCTGTATATGGCATTTTCAAATCAGCGTTTTCAAAACAATGTTTGTGGTACCAACAATTTTTTCGTAATAAATCGCCGAGAGATTCCTCTTTAGCGACCTCTGAAGGATTGTTTTTCCTATCTTTATCTTTAAGTTTTTCCTTGTTAGACTCTAAACCACCCAATTTTTTAAATTGTTTTATATTCGCCCCTAAAATTTGGAATAATTACAATCATTATAAATTATTGAAATTATTTGCATTTTTGATACTGTCTAAAACCCAATGAGAACCACTTCCTTATTAAATAACTGAAAAGAAACAATGACATTATTAAAAAAATATACCCAATAGGACCACGTGACTTCCAAACCGCGTCTCTGATTGGTTTAATTTGGATTTGTTGGCCTTAGATCCCAACCGGTTGTATACGTGGATTTGCCGAGGTTATACCTGATATTTTAAACGTAAATATCATATGGATTTGTTAAGTTTTGATAGATTAAAGATAAACTGATATTGGTGTGATCAACAAGTTAGGTAGAATGAGAAGACGAATCCGTTGTAGTACCAAACATAATTTTCGCCATAAACGGATTTGAAATTAGACGATTGATGATGAGGTGCACCTTCAAAAGACTGCACCTCTGTACCGATATGTTTCCGGACCTACCTTCATCTAACATTTTTTACTCAAAATTACTCCCCCAATATATAATTTAATTTTGGCACACTAATCATGAATACCCTATATACTTGAAAATTATTCAGGAATTATCCTCTTAAAAACATCTTCTTCCTTATAAGGCACAGTAGGTTCAGAAGTGTAAGCTTGAGTAAAAGGCACTACCTAAACAAATAATGATAATTAGTTCTTTCTATTCAAGTGTTAACCTTTACTCGAATATCAGTCATACAACATTTATTGTCTTATACACAACCGATGACGCTTCGGTACACTTGTATCTTCATTGGTAAGATCTACAAATTTTTAAATACAAACATGTACACAAAATACATTCAGTTTTTAAACGTCTTGCTAAAATTCATAAAAACCACCTACACATCCGTCAGCTCTTATACTTCATTCCACATAGAAAATAGCGTTGGTTTAGATAATAGGGATATAAATTCTGCCCTTTGATTGGTCAGAATGCTAACCTAGTTCACAAAAGCAAAAAAAATATCACTTGTCAGCTGTCAATTATCAAATAAAATCTATAGAATTATGATGTAATATTTAACAATCATGATTCGTACATTTTAAGGATAAAAATATTTTTATTATTGACAAATTTTGGTTTCACTAAACTAAACGGTCAGCTCTCAAGCGCCATCTGTTTACGTGAAATGAAGTATATATTCGACAACAAAATGAAATTTCTGTACGATCCTAAGATAATATTTACCCACATGAAAGTACAAGAGTAGGAGTGTACCGAAACATCGATTATATAAAAAAAAAAATACTGTTTGAAGAAGATTTCGGTTAATTGTTAACACCTAATACCTAATCTATAACCACAATCGAGAAATTTCGCACATTTACTTTTTAATTTATATTATTTTAAATAACTTACCAAATCTACGTACTCCATAGGCAAATAATCCATACAAAAAAAGTAAAAATCATAATTAGTTGATACAATATTTCTCTGTGCCAGCTCTATTTTTAATTTATCCACTTCTTCTTTTAAATTTTTTTTGGACTTTATAACTAATTTCACATGTTGAACAATATATTTCATTACATTTTCTGATTCGTTTATAGTTTCTTCTTCATATCTAAAATAGGTATAAACTAATTAGTGTTTATAAAAGTCCAGACTCTTAGGCCGGTTTATATTGTGAACAAACAAATGGGGCACTATACCATAGTCAAATTTTAATTATCTTAGATAAAAAAGTAAAAATATACGTAAATTCATGAATATTAGTGATTTTTTTTGTTTAAATATTAATTAGTTCCTATATTATGTACAAGCTATTAATAATTGGTCCGATGTAACATGTCCTAAGCAATTTGGTTCATTACCTGATTTTAAATGCGAGATTCGCACGTCTTGTTCGCCCGCCCACCGAGAAATTACGAATGGAAAACACTAGCGCCATCCTCCGCCATATTTTATAGCCACAATGTGGTCAAATTATTTCAATGTTAGGACAAAAATGAATTTTATTTGTTATTTATGATTAATAATAGTTTCTTCAAGAACATAACGTATAAATTCATATATAAAAATATTTCAGCTATGCGAACATGAAAAATTTGCCCCCTATAGAACTAACAGTTTGTCGACCACTAGTGAGGACATGCTACGTCACACGCTAAATTCTGACCTTTAAAAATTCGTATCTCGCTTATTGGAAATGGTGAGAAATTCCTACAAATTTTTTTCGCCTAGTTTAAATTATAGATTTTAAACTTACAAAAACTGAATATGGAATTCAATTATTCCGCCATATAATATTGGGTTACATCGCCTTTACTAGGCAATGTAATTCTGTTAGAGTATTGTCCCATATTTCTGGCACGGTAGATTTTACTTTACGGACTGAATTTTTACGAAGTTTTCATTTTGTACCAGAAGTACCTAATGGGTCTCGGTAAAAGATAAATTTGGACTAGTCGGCCACTTTTTTATGAAAGTCCCCTTAACTGGGTATTTTACAACTACAAAAAAAACTGAGTTGATTGTAGTTATCAATGATTTAAGATGTCTATTTCATTCTAAACTACATTCGTAATGCACAAATTAGGTGAGAAATAAATTTAATTTATAAAAGTAACAGAAACAAGGCTGCTCTATTTTAATGGATCTCCTGCTACTAGGGGATTCCACTCATCGAATTTTTATATAAATTATATAGATAATTATTTCGTCCCTTATAACTATATTATTCTTTTCTATATGTTTTATCACTTTTTTTATATATGCTAAAATATATTACACTTTCCAAACGCGCGGATTTTTCCGGGCTTGATGACGCAACCGAACCCGGATCTCTTTTATTGGCCGACACTGTAAGTAGACGTTCCCATCATCAAACCAGTGGCTGCCAGACTATGCCACTTGGTTGCCATATTTGGTTACGGTGGTTATTACATATATGTATTTACAAATACTTAAATACTAATAAACTATAACTACAATATACTAAATTTAAGACAAGTAAAAGAAAAGAAAATAAGAACAAAATGAAATTTTCAAATATAAAGCGATATAACCTTAGCCACACACGCTGAACATAGATAAATGGTTTAGAACCTCTGATAATAATATACCTATTAAACTATATACTGCTGAAATATCCGGAACATTATGTATATCTGTACTCTTCTGGTTTGGACACCATCCCTTGCGCGCATGCGCCAACTGCATTTGATTCAGTGATTCTATTGGTCAAGAAGTTTGAAGTTTCAGAGAAAAGGAAATGAATTGGAGGGAATGCTTCTTCCACATGATTAGGTGTTTATGAATTTTGTGTGTGTTTATCTTATCATCTCTATATTACATCTCATTGTAATCACTTAAATATTAATATGAAGGCATATATGTATAATATTATACACGAGTAAAGCTATAATATTAAACATTTTAAATAAATTGTTAAATATTATGAATAAATATTTTTTACATGCAACTAAGTATGAAAAATTTCAATTACGGCATTTCATTTTCTTCACCAAAAACAGAACTTTAACCATACAGATATTCAAATAACGGATTTTCCTAATCTTTTATTGGTGTACCCTATTGTCTTTTTCCAAATGGAATTTGAATCTTTTATTTTTATACAGAAATTCATTTTTCTAATCTTATGCAGGTATCCCCTAATCTTTTTCTCCAATTATAAAATTTGAACCCTACAGATATTCAAATAAAATATCTTCCTAATTTTTAACCGTTATTCCCTATTATCCTTCTCCATATTTTGCAAATGAAATTGTAACCTTTTATCCTTTTATACTGAAATTCGTTTTCTTAATCTTCTGCAGATGTTCTCTTTCTTTTGAGAAAAATCAGAATGCCCTGTATTAATTTATTTCATTATTAAATAAATAATCTAATATAAAAATTTATAATTATAAGAAATATTTTTGAAATCATATATAAGATTTTCAAGCAGCGCGAAGATGCCTACCGCCTGTGCGCGCATGCGCTTGTAGACGTGTGTCCAAACGCTAGAAAAGGATGGAGATATTAATCTCCCGGACACTTTCCGCTAATACGAGAGATAGGGATTCAGCGGTATAAAGTTTAGTAGGTATATTCTGATAACAGCAGCTGTTGAAAGAAAGCACGATATAATACCATTGCTCTCCACCACTGGGTTCGCTTGCGTCGTAAGCCGGGACCCACTGTATCCTAAATATTTGCCATTATTTTTTCTTCCACAAGAGGCCGAATTTTAAAACAAGAAAAATTAGGAAATTTCTGAATTTAAAAATACTATAACATATAAAAAAATCGTGAAAACCCCCATTACGTCGTTGAACCGTCGTGGTAACATTTTAATGCTATTGAGTAGTAAATCTAGTCTGTTAAAATTAAAACTAAAGGTATTTTAGAATGAAATAAGCATCTTAAAGTAATGATAACTACAAACAATCAGCTCAGTACCCTATTTACTTGTAAAATTTCCGGTTAAAAAAAAAGAATTAAACGGGTCGATTTTTTTTGCCGGTCTGTGTATTATCATCCAACATTTGCCGCACAATTATTGTAAGTTTTCAGATTGTTTGTAAAGTAGTCGAAAGAATTTTGTAGAAATTTCTCACCATGTGTATCGATTTGTTGAAAAAGTAAGCCGATTGAACTACTACTACTATGAGCCTGGGCTCGTATAATATTTTTGTCAAAAACATACTTATCTCTCATTTGTTTTTGAAGAAACTTGTAAAATATCGTCGAACACCATCGTTCTCCGCGGAATAATTTTTTGTTATAGTACGGTTTTCCATCGATAAGTCTAGCTGTACACACAGGGCGTGACACTTTTTTAACTTTGTTCAAACTTTTTGGAATAGGTTTTAATTTTTCGTTCTTTCCCAGTTTTCCAAAGAAATCTGTAATTTTTTTCACAGGAACTTTCTAAAAGATGTAACAAAAGTAATATTTAAAAATATATGTCTTGTGAAAATATTACCGGTGCAGTTTTCTGTTTAACCTTTGGTAAATCTTTCACAGCTTTTAACATTTTTTTACGTTGTAATATTTCCTTTTCACTTAAACTTGCTTCTGACTCAGGTTTTGCTGACAATATATTGCTTTTTCTGATGGATGGATTAAGATCAACTCCTAATTCCAGTTCTTCGTCTTTATCATTTGCCAAAACGCTTTTAGATAACCAGTTTTTAATACGCTCATTTGGATTTAATTTCTCACTCATATCACTGGATCTAATAGATATAACGTTATTGTATGGAGATTCTTTATTAATTCCAGAATTACGTTCCTTGCGTTTCGCTGCTAAATCTGCTATTGGTGTAAGCAAAATTTCTACAGCATTGGCTTCAGAGTAACTAATATCTGATTCTTCACTAGGAATATTTTTTGGTTTTGTATTTCCTGGTGCACTATTTTTTTCAGGGGCATTGGACAATGCACTCAGTTTTCGTGGAATTTTTGATACGAATGATTTTTTTTCTGTTTCATTTATACTTTTCGGCGTCAGCAAATTTTCTAGGGGTTCATTAACAGCATTTTCTAGGGATTCATTAGCATTTTCAAAATTTGGAGAACTGTCGTTATTTTCATTTATTTTTAATGATGTATTTCTATCCATATTATTTGAATTTTCGGGATTTTCAGGAATAACTGACGCTGAATGAGATTGTTTTTTACTTTTCGACGTACTTTTCACAGATACTTCCGAATTTCTTACTGAAGATTTTGATTTTCTACTTATTTGTGATGAAGAATTTGTTACTCTATTAATTTCTTCTGTTTCAATATTCTCTTGACTATTATTTTTATTGATTGCAAGATGAGATTTTTCCGAATTTCTTGTTGATGATTTGGATTTTCTACTTGTTTGTGATGGAGCCTCTGTTACTCTATTAATTTCTTCTGTTTCAATATTCTGGTGAGTATTGATTGCAGGATGAGATTTTTCAGAAATACTAGAATTTGAATTTGGAATTCTTAATTTAAAATTATTTTCTGTTTCAACTGTATCTATTTCATTTTCAGAAATCTTTCTTAATGATTTAGATTTTCTTCCTCGTTTCGTATTTTCTTTAACTGGTTCCATAACTTCTTCCGTTTCAATATTCTGGTGAGCATTGATTGCAGGATGAGATTTTTCAGAAATACTAGAATTTGAATTTGGAATTCTTAATTTAAAATTATTTTCTGTTTCAACTGTATCTTTTTCATTTTCAGAAATCTTTCTTAATGATTTAGATTTTCTTCCTCGTTTCGTATTTTCTTCAACTGGTTCCGTAACTTCTTCCGTTTCAATATTCTGGTGATCATTGATTGCAGGATGAGATTTTTCAGAAATACTAGAATTTGAATTTGGAATTTTTAATTTAAAATTATTTTCTGTTTCAACTGCATCTTTTTCAGTTTCAGAAATCTTTCTTAACGATTTAGATTTTCTTGCTCGTTTCTTATTTTCTTCAACTGGTTCCATAATTTCTTCTGTTTCAATATTCTCGCGAGTATTGATTGCAGGATGAGATTTTTCAGAAATACTAGAATTTGAATTTGGAATTCTTAATTTAAAATTATTTTCTGTTTCAACTGTATCTTTTTCATTATCAGAAATCTTTCTTAATGATTTAGATTTTCTTCCTCGTTTCGAATTTTCTTCAACTGGTTCCATAACTTCTTCATTATCATTACCAGTTTTATTTTCATTTAATATCGCATTATCTCGTACATCAGATAAATTTTTATTTGGTAGTACATTTTCCAATATTTTATCTTCTATAATATTGATATTTTCATTCACAGCGGATATTTTACGTAACTTTGCTGCTCTCTTATTTTTGGCTGATTCATCTGATCCTCCGCTTTTCTCTCCATTTGGGTTTATCAATAATTTGGTGGATGATATTAAGCTTTCATCAAAAAATTTACTGATACATGAATCTGCTGGACTAGTAGAACGTAAACTCATCCGTTTTTTAGAAATTTTTTTAGTACTTCGTTCATTTTCGGACTGAGTTTTAGACAGCCTGATAGATTTTTGTTCTTCTTTCGTAGAATAGAGACTCTTACGAGCTTTAGGTCTAAATAAAGGATGTTTGATTTCATCTGATATATCTATAGACGGAATAGAAGAAATATGGGTATCGTCGTCACTATTTAACTGATTTACTACATCGGTCAATTTTTTATTTATATCTTCTTCAATATTTTGGGATGGAACATGTAAATCTTCTTGTACTGGTTTTTGCATGGCCATCAATTCCATAAAAGCTTCTGAATATTTTGGATTCTTATCTGAACTCTCTTTCCGTTTTGATATGAGTTCTTGAACTGTGAGTGGTTTAGTTTGATTTTCTTTTTTATCCTTATTAACGTTGTTTTTTGGCGAAACTTCTCTCTCATCACGTTCAATATTTATTGAAGTGTCTTCATTTTCAGTTTTGTTGTTTGATGGAGCGAAAGCTTGTGAATATTTTTTCTTTTTCTGATTAACTTTAAATAATTCTTTTTTAACTTCTGTAGTGTCTTTCGAATTGTCTGCAGTAGTATCTTCATCATGGAGTAAAATTTCTTTATTACTTTTGTCACTTTCTTGTAATTTTTCACGGGAATCGTTGTTTAAATCACTTTTTCTAGTTTTTAAACTACGTTTACTAACAGGTGTAGAATCTCTTTGAGTTTTGTCATCGATTTTAGAATTATTTTTCTTACTTCTTAAGATGCGGTCACTGATAGGTGAAGAAGTTTTTTCAATGTTTTCCTCTACTTGGGCAGTTTTGCTGGTCCTAGATCTTAAACTACGGTTACTAGTAGGTGTTGAATCTCTTTGAATTTCATCATCGATTGTAGAATAAATATTTTTCCTACTTCTTAAGCTGCGATCACTAGTAGGTGTAATAGCTTTTTCATCCACTTGGGCAAAGCTACTTTTCCTGGTTCTTTTCTTTTCGTTACTAACAAGTTGAGTATTTTTCTGTGATAATTCTTCTTCAATAACTACTTCTTCTTCTGATATTTTACTATCTGATAAATTTTGATGTGTAGAAATAGCAAAAGCTTCAGAATATTTCTTCTTTTTGGGATTCATCTGAAATGATTGTTTCTTCTCTTTAGCAGTTTCTTTTGAAATATTATCTTCAACTGAATCTTCTTTTTGGGAAATATCTACACAAGTGTCTTCATTTTCAGTTTTGGAGTTTGATAGGGCGAAAGCTTGTGAATATTTTTTCTTTTTCTGGTTAACTTTGAACAATTCTTTTTTCACTTCAACAATATCTTTCGAAACATTGCCTACAATCGTATCTTCATTTTGGACTACAATTTCTTCATTACTTCTATCAGTACTTTCTAATTTTTGGCGAGATTCGGTGTTTAAATCATTATTTTTCTTAATTCTTAAGCTACGATTACTAACAGATGTAGACTCTCCTTTTTGAGTATTTTCATCGATTTTAGAAGAATCTCTTTTCCTGGTCCTTAAGCTACGATTATTCTCATTTGATGTATCTATTCGAGTTATTATTTCTTCTATATTTAATATTTCTTCGTTTGATGTTTCATTATCTGATAAATTTTTATATATAGCAAAAGCTTCTGAATATTTCTTCTTTTTCAGATTAACCTGAAATATTTTTTTCTTCTCTTCAATATCTTCTTGCGAATCATTATCTATAATGGAATCTTCTTTTTGGACAATATCTACTGAAGTGTCTTCATTTTGAGTTTTAGTGTTTGATAGAGCGAAAGCGTGTGAATATTTTTTCTTTTTCCGATTTACTTTAAACAATTCTTTTTTCACTTCAGCAGCTTCTTTCGAAACATTATCTGTATCGGAATCTTGCTTTTCAACTTGTAATATGTCAATATCGTTTGCAACAGATTCATCTTTTTGTATTTCTGGTTTATTTTCTTGAGATTCAGTGTTTGGTGCAGTAAATATATCGGAATATTTCCGTTTTTTAATCTTTTTTGAAAACAATTTTTTTGTTTTACGTTTTTTCTTTTGCTTTCTTCTCCCATTTGAACTTTCCTCTGTAGAATCTTCTTTAATAGCATTAATATCTTCAATTTCTACATCTTGGTCTGGTTGCTCATTATTATGATCTTCCTGTAATGCTTTTTCATTTTTTAAGATAAAAGCATGAGAATATCTACTTTTTTGTGAACGTACTTCTTGACTAGTAAAGATACTCTTCTTAGGAAAAATATTTTCTAAACTTTCTATTTCAAGTTGTGATGTTTGTTTTTCTAAAATATTATCATTATCCACATCCTTTTCATTTACATTTATTAACTTCTTAGCTATGGACTCATGCTCTGATATGTTTCTCCACCACTCTGAATTATTCTGGTCTTCACTATCTCTACTATCATCATTTAACCCCTTAAAGCTATTTGAATTTAGCTTACTGTTAGCTAATAAACGTCTTCGTCGATCATTATCTGAAAGATTCTTCCACCACGAGTTACCTATAACAGTTTAAATATTAGTAAATTGCATTATAAATGTCAATAATTTAAAAAACATACGTTTGGAGTGTAGGTCGTCAGACAAGAAATTCAAAATATTTTCATTTTCAAACGATTGACGGATTAACTGTTGTGAGGCAGAACGCCGTGTAGAACGAGGCATTTTTTAAATACTATTAACTACATAAATTATTAAACACTATCAAAATCTAAACTGCGCTTAAAGTTTAATAAAGCTCACAAGTTTTTTCAAGTTTGAAGGTGATTTGAAGTTAAAAACAAACAGTTAACAGTTACTTTGTTAGCAAGTTAGGTTAAGTACCAACACCAGTTAAAACCACCAACAAAATACACTTTTGTATGTTGGTATTCCACGAATTACATTTTGGCGGCACATTCGGCACATTTTAATGCTTTTGTTTTGATAGTCATTTTTTCTAAATGAGTGACATGTATATACTGAGAGTTTTTTTATCAGTGAACATGGGCGTATGTCATTACCATAGTTACATTTAAAATGATTGACAGCAATGCATTATCGCGTTTTTTTTATAGCGTTTTCCGCTTACCAAAATTTAGTGCGCACTGGAACGGACTCAGTGCAATGTATGACGTCATGCACTGTTCTGGTTTTGTGAACGGTGCGCACCCATTTAGTGACAAGTGGAAAATACGTTCATATTTCAGTTCACATTTGTTTCTGCAAAAGTTGGGGTTAACAGGGCTATTCTGTAAGCGATCGTTATGACATATCGAATCGTTATATCGTTAAAATAACGATAATCGTTAAAGTGGTATTCTGTAAGCAAAAATTCAATTGTTCATATCGACAAGATGATAACGATTTTCGTAAAATCGTTATTTTTTAACGACAAGAAAAAACTGATCGTTATGTTAACGATTTGTTGCATTTCAATCACATTTCAATATTCTTGAAATATTAATTGCCATTATAATGAATGGTGATCCCGAATTATTATTATTTCTTCACTTTTTCGAAGAAAATAATGAAAGGTAATTATATATTTTAAAAATATGTCAGATTATATTCCAATTTTACTAAATATATTTAACAGGAAAAATCTTCGAAAAATTCATAGGGCTTTAAGAGATAAAAGTGATCCTTTTACTATCCCACAGGAAAATTTAGAAAATTATTTAGATTATCACGAGTCGCCCCTAGAGATTTTACTGAACTGTTGCCATTTCTAGAAGCAAATACAATGATAACTGCTATACCAAATCTCCTAAAATTGCTCTATATTAATCATACTTTTACATATGCTTTATTTTACTGAGTGCATTTAATCCCCTAGCCAATTCAGCATATGCTTCAATCTGATTTGGATTCTTTGGATAATATTTATTTGTTCTCAGAGCGACATTACTTGCAAGAAAGTCTACATAATAGTATATCTAATATAATAGAGAATAATAATAAATAGCCATTAATAAAATGAAATATAATATAAATCTTCACCAACAATTTTCAAAATGAAATTTAAATGTCAGTTTTAATAGTGAATTGAGTAAACAATAGTACCAATCGCAAAAAAATTATAACGATTTCGTTATCAATGAAATTCAACGATAATGTTTTAACGATCGATCTTAAGGTCGATTCACAGCCTGAAATTTGGTAAAATTTCAACTACGAAATTTAGTCCTCTGAACTTAGTGCGTTCACAGCTTGAAATTTGTATGTTAGTTCGTCACAGTATTAAAACATGAAACTTTTATTAGCTGTTTATATTTGTTTGATAGATTAGGTTTGTATTTGCGTAGTTTGTTGTTTATTTATCAAAAGACTGATTTTTTTTCAATACAGGACCCACAATTGATATTAAAATATTAAATTGTTCCATATTGTCGTGTATTTAAAAAAACATGTCGATATCCCACAATCGTATTTTCCTTATGAGATTTTACTAGTCTCCTTGTTAATATCTTTTTTGCTTTATAAAACGCAAAATATTTACCTCAAAATAATTAAGAAATAAATCTAACTAAAATAACTTAATTATAACGTAGTATTTTAACGAAAACCTAATACACAAGCAAAATGTGAAAAAGGGTTTCATTCAAATATATGAATTTTTTCTACGTAATTAATAGAACGTACCCTAAATTACGTTGGGAGCTTGGAGATTGCAAGCTTTCTACCGAAATGAAATTTGATGATCTCAAATTTCGCCGCTATGAACGCAACTACAGGATTGCCACATGACAAACTTTACGAATTTCATGGAAGTTCAACGAATTTCGAGCTGTGAATGGCCCTTTACAGAATACAAAAATAACGATTTTCGTAAAATACAAATAACGATTTTCATAACAACGATTATCGTTATGATAACGATTCGTTAAGCGAATGTTTTACAGAATAGGCCTGTAAGTTTGGGGTTTGAAAGTTTTATTGATATAATTGACAATAAATATAAAATATGATGATGGTGTCATTTATAATAACTTTTAATTCTGAAGGATTCTTGAAACTTGATAAAATTTAAGTTTTTTAATTGTGTAAAACAATATATGTAATTATTACCTGTTTGTCAAAATATTTATGTACTACACTAGATATGAAATTAATTATTTTGGGTTGGTCTGGTTTATTTAAATAGTCTAGAGCCGTTTCTGTTATATGATGATGACGAAGATGAAGATAAAAGTCCTTCAATAGTAGATACCGCTACGCATTTTTGAAATCTTCCGCCGCCATATTTGCACTCAAATTGTCGCACTTGCTATAGTAGTCGGTGCAACAAAATGCGCACTGAGTGCGAGTTGATGTTGCCCTGAGTGCAATTTCGTAGTAAGTGGAAAATAAAAATCCGGAACAGTGCGCACTGAAAAGGAAAGTGGAAAACGACACTCACACTCAGTGCAGCTAAATTTGCACTCAGTGCGCACTGAATGTGTAAGTGGAAAACGCTATTAAAACTGGACATGACATTTAGTATATCTGTCAATGTCATCAAATTGTCATACTTCAAAATGTATACAGTTAAAGAAAAGTTCAAATTGTAAATTGGAGTAATTATAACGAGTCTACAACAAGTTTCTGACTTATGTGCATTAACTTTTAATAAGCGACCCAGTCCAACAACCATAAGAAAAATTTACAATGACTACAGAACTAAAGGATACGTCAATAAACAGCACAAGAAAAAAATCAGACCAAGTACTGTAGTTAATAGTAAGAAACAAGAAATTATGCAATTAATTGAAAGTGACAACACCCTGTCAACAATTTTTTTTTTCTGAAATTAAGAATACTAGTATACAAGGTTTTAAGACAAGAACATTTTAAGAGTTTTAAATATCAAAATCACCAAGAGTTATTACACAACGATATAGAACGAAGAAATATATTTTGCGAAGATATGATGAACAAAATTAATAGTGGGGAAATATTACTGGATCGAATTTTATTTACGGATGAAGCGACATTTTATAATAATCGAGAAGTAAATTCACAAAATTGCAGGTATTGGAGTCGTCAAAATTTTCACATATCTGCACCAGGTATTCCCCCAACGCTGGATAGGACGTGGTGGAGAAGTGGAGTGGCCTGCAATGCCACCAGATCTTCCACCAAACGATTTTTTTTTTCTTTGGGGCCATTTAAAAAATTGTATTTATAATGGCGACAAAATAAATATTGATCAATTAAAAAATAGGGATAAAATATAATTTATATTAATTATTTCTTGCCTTAGGCTTATGTCAGAGTATAGAATTATACCATACAATTTGAACTTTTTCTTCAACTGTATACATTTTGAAATATGACAATTTGATGACATTGACAGATATACTAAATGTCACGTCCTATGTCCAGTTTTAAAAAAAACGCGATAATACATTGCTGTCAATCATTTTAATGTAACTATGGTAATGACATACGCCCATGTTCACTGATAAAAAAAACTCTCGGTATAAATTATTATCTACGCAATTCTTTTTGCTTACAGGCATATTATATTTTGTCATGTCGAGGTTTATGATAAATAAAATATGTATGAAACAATACTTTTTCGTGTATTCAATGAAAAAGAACATATTTCTTCGACAAAAAACAGTGTTTTTTTTTTTACTAGCAACACTTTCTACATAGCAACAACCAAACTATATTCATTCAAACATGAAATAGTACATTATTAGAGTTGGTTTTATAAAGCTCCACTTAAATTTACTACCAAACTTTATTTAATTGAACAAATTAGAATCAGTTTTCATGTCCTTGTTATTAAAATAATTGCTATCAAAAAATCAAGATGAATTTGTCCAAGTCGACCTAGGAAAAAAATCTGATTTGGCCAACACAAAACCTCGCGCAATTTAAATTTTATTAATTAAAATACATACCAACGTATTTATTAATGCTGCAGACTGCTCCATTGTATATAACTATTACTTTATTTACTATTTTCTTTTTAAAATGTCACTATGAAGTGATTAGTTTTTTGACAGTGACTTAATTTTTATTAATTTAAATACATACCTACAAATTTACTAATGCTGCAAACTATATAAGTTCCTTTGCATATAACATAAAACTATTGCTTTATTTACGATTTTCTTTATTATTTAATGTCACTATTATTATTTTGAAGTGATTCGTTTTTTAACAATGACGTTTACCTGTCAGTTACATTCATTTGAAAAATGAACTGTGTAACAAAGGAATTATATTTATCTTAGGCTCCAGGATTAAAAGAAAAAAATGATTTTTAAATTTATCTGTAAAATATATAGAAAAAGTATTAATGTATACTTGTAGAAAATTCAATATTCTTTAATTTTCATAATGACAAAATGCGAAAAAATGGCATTTAATGTTACTTTTTGAAGAAAAACCATTATGAGCTTCAAGTAAAGTGCCATTTCCGTTTGTCCAATTTACACCAAAATCTAATGGCTTCTTTTTATATTAGAATAGGGTAGAAATACAAGCTTTCAGAATTTTCTGAATGATAGTATTTGAGTTAGAGCGAAGACAAAATTCATACACATACATACAGACATCATCGTGAAAATGTTAAAATTGGATTCTAGGGACCTTAAAACGTGGTCATTTACTAAAATCTCGATATGTGATTTATAACACGATCCCTATACCTCCCTTACCGGGGGGTAGCGGGAGGTAAAAATGTTTATTTGTCGTTTTGATATTTTGTCACCGTTTTAACAACATACGAATCATGGCTTCTTTGATTAAATTCTTTTTATGGCAGTGGTAAATTTTAAATTTATTTAAAATAGCATGTTCAACATGTAAAATGAGTTTTCAAGCTCGTGTAAAATTAATGCATTCACTGGGAAACAACCACTTTTTATTTCTTCAAATATCTCATTATTTATGTGTTTATACTTTTAGTAGTTGTAAAAATTGTGCTAAGTTTACAAATATGATTAATTAGACTTTATAATGTTTACTAATATTTGTGATAACAACCTCGGCATGAGTTGCATTTTATAAAAAAAAAAATCTTCTCTTTCACTAGTGTAAAGGTTTTTATTTTGTTAAATCTCATTACAAAATATATGAACAAAGTTGTATCACAACAAAATTGGTTAGTAGATGATAGGTATATGATTGTTCCGCAATATATTCTATATTATAGTCTTACATACTAAATATCTAAAATCTCTTCTAAAACTTTTAACTATAAAGCAAAATAACAAAAAATATAACAAAATTAATTATTGTAACATTAGAGTCTTATTGTTTTGTGTCGTTTTTACAACTTTGCCGTCCAAGGTGCTTTAGTCTTGTTACGTTCAATTATTGAATAAACAACCGAATGTGCTTCGTCATAGTGGGGATTCATTATATCTCGTACTCTTTCCATCCAAGCCTTGATATTTGGTCTACCTTCGCTTGGGTCATAATCAGCCATTCCTAGATAAGAAAAGTATTTATATGTTTAGCTATTCATTTGATATATAGGATGTTAATGAATACGTGTTACAAATTTATAGGGTATATAAGGGACTTTACTACACTTCATTTTATGTAAGAAAATAGTGACGGGAAGATATATGTAGTTTGATCTTGTTTTTTGATTAAGAGTAATTATCTACCTTAATTTTAGTTGGCTGTGACCTGTCACTTCATATTATTTTGTTTACCTTATGTTTTACATTGAATTGCAGACGCATTATGAATGGTATTAATGTATGTATGGCAACATAAGAAAGTCAAACAAATCCTGGCGTTTTTGAACGAATGTATCAAAATATGCTCCGAAGGTGCGAGTTTGCATTGAAGTTGGTGGTTTTGAACGATTATTATAATATGTACTACAAGAATTAATAAAAATATTTTAAAAAATCAATGCTAGAAATTAAAATTAATAACTGAAGTGATAGGTCACCGCCAACTAAAATTGATAGATAATTAATCTACGGTGCGTTTCCTAATAAGAGCTTATTAGTAAAAGTTACACATCCCCTATATATTATATAAATTTGGAACACGTATTCATTAACACCCTGTATTATTGTTAACTTACGGGGTTGTTCCAATTCGCACACACCCAAAAGATCAGCTACGGATATTTCACTCCCGGCAAGAAATGGACTGTTCGCAAGCCATAGATTTTCAATATTATCTAAACATTCAACCATTCGTTTCTCAAAACTCTGCAGCCTTCTTTCCTTTGGAGGTTCACCGGATAATAAAGGTTGTAACCACTGAAAAACGGAATCTTATAATCTAGATCTTTCATAAATGATATAAATACCGACTTTAACTTGAAAATACATAGCACAATGAAAGCGTGTATTATTATGCTGCCATTCTAAATATTCATCTACACGAGCTTGCTTGCGTGAATCGCGCGGATACCAGTGATCAGGAATTGGGAATTCTCGTGCTAAATAACGCATTATTGCAACGCTGATAAAAAATAAATGAACAATCATTCAACAATGATGAAACATTTATATAAAAATGAATTATACCTTTCTGTCAGTTTGAATCCATTGTGGTCGATAACCGGAACTTTTTGGAACCTAGTGATGTCTCTGAATTCTTCTGTCAGATGTGCACCTATTAACCGGATTGTTTAATGAATAAATAATGATTTTGTGCAATTCTTTTACCTTTTCTGAGTGCAACAGGTTTAGCTTCAAAAGGTATATTTGCACATTTTAAAAACATGTACAGAGCTCGAGAAGGTTGTGATAGTAAATCGTAGTATAATTTTAACGACATTTTAAAAGACTAGTGAGTGTAGTATTTGAGGATATGTTTCGTTATTGACTGTTGTGTACTGAGGTCAGCGTCTTAAACAAATGAATAACAACAACCTTTACACCCGGTGCTTACGTCGTTTTACGTCAAATGTTTTTTGCTTGACAGAAGCGCGCACTGCGAAACAAAACACTGCGCATGTGTAGATCATTTATTTTTGAATGGTGTGGGACGTGACATAAATTCAGGTATAAATCTTATTATTTTTTTATGATATGAAATAAGAGAAACACTACTAGATCAATACTGTATGCGTGTTTATTTCAAGGCACAGATATATTAACAGGTAATGGCACAATCAACGAATATAATGTAGCACAATGAAAAATTCAATTTAAAACATTTCAATCAATCACATACATTTGAATTAAAATGTAATTACAACAGGAAAAGTATTTATATATAAATATATAAAAATGACTATATAAATAATGAAAAAAATATGAAAATTTATAGTAAAAACTTAGCGTCAGAACCTGTTTAGTAAGAAAATATAATACATTTTAATACTCCATAAATGCTCACAATCAGTAAATAGAATGTGATCTTCAAAAGACCATAAGTACTTAAAACGATGTTCAAAATAATAAAGTTAGTTTAAAATCACATGCGACTGATATCAATTCTAATTAAGTAATATTAAATCTATATCAATAAATCTAATATGATATTGTTATGCCTGACTACTGTAAATACGTAAGAAATGGCACTGCCACGATATTTAAAACTTTAAATAAATATAAATTAACAACCACAAATTCCACTTTAAAACTCATATAAAAACAGGCGTTAATATTTCAAAGACATGAACAACTATTATAAATGCTTCTAAAATATTTTAACGACTTTCTGTACGCCCGTAACATGGAATATATAAAAGTAGTTTTAAAATACTTTTAAGGCGTCTAAAAGGCCACCGACTTTTTTGTAAAAACTTACGTGTAAAACGTTATATACAAATAATAATGTATATCACTATATGCAAAACTAGATAATTTTATCTAGCAACTATATTAGTAACCTTTTATCTGATTATTATGGTTGTTAGTGTCTAGCACCGCATATGAAGAAGGTAACATGTAGATAATAGAACCACTGCTGTTTTTGAATGTTGGTTCTGGTGTTTCTGGTGAAACTTGTACTTTCAAAATTCTGCTCTTATTTCCCAAGGCACAAGCGAATGAATTTTCAACCGTTACAGTTAAATCTGAATTCCTTAATCTGAAAAAAAATATCGATTATTTATATTTATATGAACTTTATAAAAATTTAAAAATAACTTACTGGGAGTATCTTGTGCATAAAATACCAACGAGTTCACCAATTCTGTCTTGTTTGCTGTTCGTGACTAAGGACATCACGAAATCGTTTCCGAAGTTTGTGTGGATAACTACTAGTTGGTCTTGGCCTGAACTTACACTTATACCTTTGATCTGAAACATGAAAAAATATTTTAATATATTTTTTTTCTAGTTTCAACAATAAATCGTAAAACTTGAAATTTCACTTTTAATAGCAGAGAGTAAAATGTAATGTATTTTTTATGGAGTTTATTCATGCACTATATCCAGAGAGCTCTCATATTTGTTTGCACGAATAAAATATTTAATAGATCGTTGAGTTTATTTTTTTACATTTGACCTTAACAGCTTGACAGCACGACAGAATATTTTTAAATTCTGAATATCGATCGTACAAAAAATTTGAGTATAAAAATCAGTTTCACGCACATATTTTACAATATACTATTTTTAATAATGGTGAAAAAATTGCCAAAAGTACGTATTATACAAAGTTAAAAATAATTTTGAATATATTTTATACTTTTTCTTTTTAATGGGGTCCCGTGGCAACGTGCCTGAGTGTCTGGTCGCGAACCTGGGGAACCGGGCTCGATCCCGACCGACGACAAATATTTCAAATTTTGAATGGCACAAAAGTGACCCCTGTGGTGCACTCTCCACGCCAGCAATGGGTGCCCGTGAGGTGACGCCTGGTAAGCGCCCGCACGGTACAAATATGTCATCATCATTACCGATATCTGCGATAAAGCAGATTGGCACACTCAGAAATGGGTAAAATGCCGAGATGTTATAATTATTTTTTAATTAATTTTATTTATTTTCTTATTTTTGTGAACGATTGCGGAATAAATCTTTTTGCAACACGTGGCGAAAACGTGATCCTGAAACGAATTAATGAAGTTTCAGAATCACTATAAATATAATAATGAACTTCTATGAAGACAACATAAACTAAGTAAATATATATTTCATTTTTGAAGTTGACACAATCATCA
The DNA here is from genome assembly GCA_943142095.1 of Ophonus ardosiacus. Lineage (NCBI taxonomy): Eukaryota > Metazoa > Arthropoda > Insecta > Coleoptera > Carabidae > Ophonus > Ophonus ardosiacus. Next base: position 53,720,417 of record OW964825.1, on the reverse strand, counting down.
TTTCAAATTCTGCATATTTTTGTTTAATTATATTCGATCAAAGAAAAATATAGCACACAACGCTTTCAAAACTTTATTTGCACTTATAAACTTTTCACTTGTTGTATAATTAGACAATTAAATCATAAATACTTAAATAATGAAATCATTATTCAGTGTTCTATATTATTTGAAATATTTAAAAATAAAAGTATTTTGTATTTTTAATTCAAATACATTTCAAAAGTATTTATATATTTTAACATATGAAAATACTATTATTTATATGAAATACTAATTTTCAATACTTAAAATACTTGTTTTTATTTGAAATACAGTTTGTATATAAAATACACAAGTATTTGAAATTCATTTAATACGTTGAATGCGAAAAACATTTTTATACAGTAAGATATGTTATCTGTTTTCAAATAATTAAAAGTAAAAGTATTTAAATATTGGTATATTTAGAATACTAAAAATTAATTCTATTTTATCAAACATTTGAAATACTTATATTTAGTATTTTATATTTTGTATTTGAAATACGTTTTTCTCAGTACTTTATACAACACTGTCATTATTACTATTTTATCCACATTTCAGTAATTATGAAAATTTTTACCGACGAAAGTATTTTGACGATTTTTGAATTATAATCATTTATTAAAATATTCTTTGTTAATTTTCTTTATTTATAGTGCCATTACACTAGCAATGAATAAAAAGGCGATATATTTATTTTTAATATGTTCTAAATTTTTAATCTACGTGTATTTGGGTTGTTGTAACATTTTTGCAATATACAACTTTCACTTTATTTGTATTCAATGTTAAAAATAACGTAATGGAATACCTTATGATACACTGACAAGAATATCAATGAATTTGTTAACAATTAACTAGCACGGTACAAATATGTCATCATTACCCAGCAATGGGTAATGATATCTTTATTTATAATAACAATGAATAAAAAAGAGAATTACCTATTATTCAATTCAAATTATATCAAGCACGCACACAAGTTACGTGGGCGAAAGTGGTAGTAACAATGCGCGTGAAAATTTTAGATTGAAAATATATGATGAATATCCAATTTGAATTTGTTATATCTTAGAAACCAGATGGGCTTGCATGTTTTTCTTTAACTAGTTTTTTTCCCAGACCTTCATTTATATTCACTTAGTTTTGAGTCAAAAGTATCGGAACTGAGCAAATTGGCTAGAATTTTTGATTTACATCAAGGAAAAAATTATTAAGGTTTTAAGGATTTTACTTGATGCTCTAACTACCTTAATTTGTCATTTATATTAATATTTCAACTTGACACATTGGAAATTTGCTTTAAATAAAGCTGCCTTACTCAATTTGAATAATAGCTGCAATAGCACATATTTAATATTATATCTTACCTCCTGAATTGGAATGCCCTTCTTCATGCTCTTAAACTTGCAATTATCCATTTTGTAAATCGAATGATCTGTGATAACAATAACTCTTTCTGCACATTTATTAAACTTGTTAAATTTCTTAATATAAGAAGAGAATAAAATTTCTTTAAAGTGATCGGAATTCCTTAAGTTATTTATACTCATATTAAAAAGCGCGTAATTCGGATTTTCATCAGATTTTGCAAGATAATTTCCTTCCCATTTCCTTGCTTGTCCCCAGAGCGGTCTTTTGTTTCGCAAAACAGAAGCCGCGTTGATTTTCAATCTCAATAGCGGCCACTCTGTCTTCGGAACTCTGCTAAGAATCATCCAAGCTCGCCAGCGATTACAAGCTGCACGTAGGGTTCCTACAACATTCCTGCAAGCCGGTGGCGGCGCGGGCCATTGAATGCTTTTGCCATAATCGCGCATATTTTTGGCACCCTTGAATTTTTGATTAAGTCTTTCCACATATGTCCGCAGTTTATATCTTCTGTAGCACCTCATGATTAGCAAAGCAGCCTTCATTCTCTTGTATTGTTGTCGGCATAAGTAACCGCGCCATTGTTTTTGAAGTAACGTAACAATTCCAGGAATTAATTCGTTTCTAGCATTCTCAAGAGCGAATAATGTCCTTGGAGATCGGATGAATATTTTAGTGTAACCATATTTGACGTCAGATGAGAAATTGTGCTCATCCATGATTGTTTTCACGCCGTCCTTGTCTGAACCTCGGTAGTTTGGCCAAGTATATTGAGAGATCATTTTGTATCTATAAAAATCAAATACAAAATTTTATTATTATTTCTCAGTTGTTCAAATACTCTTTACAATCAAATAATATTAGTGCCAAATTTATATCTCTACCCATTTTTGAATTATTGCCCTAAGAGTCAATATACCCCATATTTAGATAAAATCTCAAAATTTTCAAAAATCTAATTTTCATGCATCTAAATACTTCTTCGTGCGCTGATTCCAAATTTTGAAACCTCAGGTCGGTATCTTTTTTCGTTCTCGAGATATTTATATTCAAAGTTATGCTCAAAACTGCCCAATTTTGGGTAATAACCCAAAAATGGGCCGAGATATGAATTTGGCGATGTCATCATTCGATTCTACGGGCAAAATTACATAAGTACACCAATTTTTATGATTTTTGCACACCGCTTACAATCTCTATAACAAAATAACTGAAAATGGCCAAAAATCGTAAAAATCTAAGGTGTACCCCTTGCCATATTTTCAGATTTTGGTCATTTTCAGGGGTTTTCAAACTTTTATTCATAAAAAATGAACCGGTTGGTCAAAAATTATGAAAATTGGTATACTTATGTATTTTTGTCCGTAGAATCGAATGGTGGTATCGGCAAATATATATCTGGACCCATTTTTGGGTTATTATCCAAAAATGGGCAGTTTTGAGCAAAACTTTAACTCTAAATATCTCAAGAACGAAAAGAGATATACACCTGCGGTTTCAAAATTTGGAATCAGCGCATTGAGAAGTATCTAGATACATGAAAATTAGATTTTTGAAAATTTTGAAGTTTTTATCTGAAAATGGGGTTTATTGACTTTTAGGGCAATAATCAAAATATTTAATTACAATTGTTATAAATTTAGTATTTTCAAGAAATTTCCAAAATAGGTATAGGATTGGGAATAAAAACCGCACGCAAGTACTAACGAAAATGTCAGAATATAAAATGACGTTGATAGATTACAGATATTTGTACAGGTAGACACTTAAAAAAATTGACATCAGTGTAAAAATATCTTGTCCAGGTCATGCAAAAAAAATATTGATAATATCTTTATAAAAATAGAATCTATGACACTTATTATCCATATTGCAACATAGAGCATCCCAAAATATAATGCTTTTCATTCATAATTTACTTAAAAGATATTTGCGCTACGATTTTCTGTGACGTCATGTATCGGCTACTCACCCAACGACACTAGTCACACGTACATGAAGGTCACAATGTCACAAAATTCAAACACGAAATTAAACGTAAGATCAGAGTAAACTAACCAAATATTTATAAAGCTGTCAGAGGAAAAGTGCGCTCTATTCAATCTTTTTTGTTTCATAAAGATTTATTTATCTCATTAGAGAAATATTGGCTCGTAGTATGATCACGGTTTTAACTAAAACACTGTTTTTAGAAACGTCAAATTCAAATTTAAATATTTAATTTCACCCGTATGTTTAAAGAACGATTTTTTTAAAAATATTTGTTTGAATACAAACTGTGTTCTGCTTTAAATTCATATTTTGATACATTTGTTATTATTTATTTTTGTTATTAAATAATGAAATTTGACATTTCTTAAAACAGAGTTTTAGTTAAAACCGTGATCATACTACCAGCCATTATTTTTAATTGGAGGTTAGTGTACTTGATATATAATTTAATACATAAAAGTGCAATAATTGTATATTTATAATGATAATAATGATAAGACATGGTGAAGAAGAACTGTGCAATTCCAACTTGTGGAAACAATTTATTAAAAAATCCAAAAAAACTATTTATAAACAATCTTAATTTACATTTTGTCCACCAGGGTGAACTGGAATCGTTCAGATACATGACGTATGCGCTCACGTGACCTCATTGAGATTTAAAATTGACCCCTATTTTTAAAAAATTATATCTACAAAACAATTCAAACAAATGGCGTGAAAATATTATTTACATATACTGTGACCGGTAGACTTCCAGGAAAAAAACAAAGCAGAAAATGTGGCATGACCCCATTATAAAATTAAAATAATAAATGATGACCAATACACATTTGTATTAAATTCTTGTACAATTTTATATAGTTCCTTAAGTTTTCCAGTGTTTTACTTGTTAAATGAAAACAGGTTATAAGTACCATTCAATAATTTTGAATTCTTATACGATTTCAGAAAAAAATGAATGAATTTTGGTTATTTGCCTCGGCTTCTCCATATTCGTCATGAAAAACAAACTTCCCTACCTTAATAAGTAAATAACTATATACCTATTTCTATTAAAATAAGTAAAATTATATCAAAAGAACAATATGAATATGAAGTAACAAGCGCAGACAAATCAGCCGATTTTAACCATTTCATGGTCTCTTGAATTGCGTGTCTGCTCGCGCCCTATAAATAAGTTAAATAGGTTACATTAATATTTATATGATTTGCATTTCTCTTATCTCGGTTTACATTCCCTAAACTTATTGGAATTTTGCTCATTAATCGTGAATTAGCCTCGCAATCAAAGTATATCAAACAATAATTTTGCTCGCTATTAATTTTTTGTTAAAATTTTTATAAAAGGAATATACTGAAATTCCTACATGCGCTTTGAGCTCTAAACATTAGTAGTCAAAGACCAAAATATCAAAAAAATAAAAATTTGAATTATTAATATTCATTATTAACCATACACTTTCTTATTATTTTTTTAAGGCTCAATCACAAATCGAATTTAGTTTTAGTTTTATGATTTATTTTTTTATTTTAAGAACATTGACACCATGTTATCTTATGAAACCATTCACAAATCATGTAGAGAATACCTCAAAATTTACTGTTGAATTGTGTTAAATATAATCTCATAAAACTATAACTAATTTCGATTTGTGAATAAACCTTTAATTCGCATGTTCGCGTTTGCTCATTACAAAGCATTTTGTTTGGTTATATAATATACAAATGTCAGATTGACAAAAAAATCTGGAGGGGATAAATGTGTAAGGAACTACAGCGCCATTAGTTCGTTACTTAACGTTCCCATTTCCTTTAATTCAATTTAGTTGGAATCCCCATTAACAAGCACATTAATTGCAGCTAAACGTTTTAAGGTTGCTCTTGTTGTAGTGAATTCCAAAATACTTAAAAGATTATTTCTTAAAATTTATGACAATATTTTCTCCATCATTTTTTCTACAGAAATATGTAAATTAACTTCATTGTTTATTCACAAATTGTTTTTAGTTTTAATTCATACATATATGCAAACTATGACTCATTTCCACAACAAAAAACATGTTAACTAGATTAACAATAATCATGAAATCACCCATACCTTTTCAGGAACACATCGTATCGTTGTCGGTAAACGAACCCAGCCCTGCGGACTCTGACATTTTCCACAAGGCCGAGGTAAGAGACCTGATGTCTACATCGCTCGTCGTCGAAAAGCGATGCTGATTTTACTTCGTTAGGCTTAATACAGCGCACATAGAACGGTTCCTTGCTTGTTAGGTGCTTTACAAGAGCGGTCATCGAACTGCGGAACAGCGTTCCGGCAGTATGAGGACGTTTTGTTGTCTGGAAGGTATGACAATGTTATTGTTAATTGGATAAAGTTAATTAATGACAGACTGCAAGGTAATTAAAATCATATTATAGAATTGTAAAACGGTTAAAATAATTTGGCGCATAATTCTGAAAGTAAAAGTTAATGTTGTCACTGATTAAGTTCAGATACGGTATTTAGACAGTTTAATAAAGTGAGGTATATGCAATTTTATCTAAATAACTAAATGCAGTAAAAATAAGTAGTACATAATTTCAGGATTTCTAATGTAATAGTAAATGAATCATTATAAAAAACAATAGAGAAATATAAATAAAATAAATAAATATATCATCACGGCATATTACCCATTTCTGGGTGTGCCAGTATCTACAACACTTGTAGACATCGGTAATGATGACGATATATTTTACCGTGTGGGCGCTTACCAGGCGTCACCTCACGGGCATTCATAGCTGGCGTGGAGAGTGCACCACAGGGGTCACTTTTGTGCCATTTAAAATTGGAAATATTTGGCGTCTGTCGGGATCGAACCCGGTTCGCGACCAGACACTCAGGCACGCGGCCACGGGACCCCATAGAGAATTATAGGTTATTTTATGTTAATAAAATAAGTTACATTAACAAGGTTCAATTAAAATTATTTTTCCAGAAAACAAACAGCATGAACAAATAATTTTAGTATAATCGCGACGTAAAAATTATACGGAGCGAAATTTGAATTTTTAATTTTCAGAATTTGGTGTGTGACGTTTCAATTCTTTAAAAAAATTATGACATTTGACAATATCACTTTTTTATCTGAGGTAGCTAAAAGTTGGCTATAGTATCCTATGACTTCAAAAAATAAAAAAGTATATACTCCATTCACGATAGCAAGACAATTTTGAACTATTTCTTGAACAGACACAATTCAATAGCTGCATTCAGCACCTCTCATCGCTGAGCGCCGAACGCAATAAATGGACGAATGGTCCAGCAATTGCATTCGGCAAACATCGGTGCTCATCGCTATCGGGGTATTAAACGCGCCTATTTTATTGGTTCGGCTCCAAAATTATCCTCTTTTGAGCAATAGAATAACGTATCTGTTCAAGAATTAGTTGCAAATCTCTCGCTATCGAGAATGGAGTATAATGAAATTAAATTTCAAAGATGCATAATACAAAACAATAGTACATACATTGCATACAAACATTCTGTAGTAATAAAATTATGTAAAACTATAGTGTAATATTTTCAAAATAACTGATTCAGTTGGCAATAAAAAATTACTTGAAATTGGAAAGGCTGATACAAAAATTTATTTCCTGTTGTCAGTGACATTTGAAATACATTTACAATTTTTCATTAAAATGACCGTTGTTTCCCTTATCTACATCTTTTTGTTTCTTACACATTACCCACAGAAAATTATTCTAAACTAGTCAAATTATTCGAAATCCTATTTGTTGTCAGGCCCCTACTCGGACATAACCTATTTGTTTTGTATTGTAAAAATGATATGTCAATAATATTTTCGCCTTTACCTGACGTAGTGCAAACTGTACAATAAAAAGATCCCCAGAATTGTATTGCCAAATGAATAATTTATTTTTGATTATTCTGTATTACACAATTTAAATCTAAACAAGCTAGGAAGTTGCTAGAATATGAATAAAACTACAATGCTAAAAAAAAAAATAACTGAAAAATAATTACCTCAGAAATATGTTGAGCGCCCTCAGGCCACATGCTACTTATAGTGGAATTAGTCGAATGAAACAATAATCGTTTAAAATCTTGGAAAAGTGGATCTTTATTTTTATCCAGAAAACCATTAATATTGTATACGACATCTCCAGCATAATGTCTATAATAAATAAAATACCATACATTACAAAACTAATCAAAGAATATAAAACTCCATGAAACTAATTAAAAATAATAATAAAAAAAAAACGTTCTTGAAGGAAACAATTTCAATTTTTTTGCCTACTCATCCGTCATGCAAACTCATACAATGCACATATAATAATTAATTATCTTACGGATATGTCTACAACAGTAAAAAATAAAAAAACTTACGTAATTCGGAAATCCACTTTATGTTTGAGTTCCTTTGCCGCTGGTTTTAATTGCCGCGACGTGAAATGAGGATGGTCTTTAAGTTTTTTGTCCATGGCTTCAAGTAACATTTCGTCGGTTACTTTTCCTACATTCAAGCAAGCTTCATCCAAAATAGCAATAATGCCTTTGTGGGGCAGTTCGATTAAATCGCAAATAACTTGATTGTTGAAATAATCGATCTTTTTCCATTCAATTCCTTCTTTCTGGTATTCTTCTTGTTCTTGCTTAAGCACGAGTTCTACAGAGAGATAATTCCATTGTAATAAATATTTGTTGAAAAATTATAAGGCCATTCTAGTTGGTAAATGTTTGAATATTTTTTAAACTTCTGGGTTCATTTTTTTCCTTGAACAGGATTTATAGTAATGGAGCCCTTCTTCCATAAAATGAATTGTTGATACCCCCAAATCTGTATCTACCTATTTTTGAATTATGTCCCTCAAAACTCATAAAAATTTTCAAATATATATTCTACAGTTTTAGATACATTTAAATGTTCTGATTCTAAATTTTTAAACCACAAATTAATACCGCTTTTAGTTTTTGAGAAATTAGCGCTCAAACTTAAAACCCCAAAAGATTCATTTTTGGTAATAACCCAAAATGGGTACAGATACATACCTAGCATCATTCGATTCTACGGGCAAAATTACATAAGTATATATATTTTCAATTTTTTTAAACAATCGATAGAATTTCAAGAGTAAAATAACTGAAAATGGTTAAAAATCGCAAATTTTAGACATTTTTAAGGATTTCTGATTTTTTTCTGTAAAAACTGAACTAATAAGGCAAATTTTATGAAAATTGGTGTATATATGTAGCCATAGAATCGAATGGCGAGGTCGCCAGGCTCGTATACCCATCCATTTTTTGGGTCAGTACCCAGAAATGGGTAGTTTTAAATGAAAATATCTCGAAAACGAAAAGTGATATCGACTTCGACATGTGGTTAAAAAAATTGAAATCAGCTCGATGAGATGTATCTAAAATACATACATACATACATAAAATCACGCGTTTCCCACCTAGTGGGTTAGCAAAAACCCGAAAACAATAAGAAAAGGGATGAAAGTAAGAGCTCCACTGAATCACTTAACTCTTTAAAAACATTCTTCTTTCGCCTTCACCAAAATCATCATAACATTCATACAAAAAACATATTAATGTGACCGATTTTCGGTAGCGAATAACCGCATCCGGACCACAATAATAGTTACGCAACAATCATCTTTCGCTACACATTCCTATCCATGCACACTTCTTTCACCTCAGCCACATTCATAAACGTATTCATACATAATAACATATTTCGCTACCAAAAATCGGTCACTTTAAAATACATAAAAACGGAATTTTAAAAATTTTGGAGAAAATTTGAGGATTTGGGTTTCTTCTCTCAATTAAAAAAACTTTGTACAATTTCAAGAGTTTTAGTTTTGAGTGTGAGTCATGGTCATTAGCTATCATAAAACGTTAGTACAATGAATTTCGCTTTGGGCGTGAGCGTGAACAATTTTTAGAAAAGTTAATAAAATTTTCAGAATGAAATACTGTGTTTTACTATATTAAGCTCAAAATTAAAAGAGCAGCTCTGGTAGATTTCTCATCAAGATTGTAATATGTGTCATATTTTGCAATAATAATCAGCTAATCTTGGTATGATATTTGTACATTATATCATGCGGTTATCTCTAACCACAAAACAAACCAAACTTTCGCAGAACTTTGAAACTTACCGATAAATAACTGTTGTAACTTTTCATTGCAGTAATTTATACAAAATTGCTCAAAACTATTAGCATCAAAAATTTCAAATCCATAGATATCCAGCACTCCAATAACGGAGCTCCTGTATGTTTTATATACTGATCTCGTATCCACAGCAATGGCTGCATTAATTTTGTCTACAATCCACTGGAAAAGTCTATCGTATATAGCTTTCCCTAAAGCGTCACGACCGTATTCGGCTTCCGATCTTGTGTGATTTTTCTGAATGACGTCACCGCGAGCAGCAATGACGCGTTCACAGAGTGCTTTCGCTAGTTGATGGTCTGTTACGTTTAGAAGTTGAGCCACATAGCTGGCGATTTTGGGATTTTTGACGCGGACTCTGTCTTCGTCCATTTCGAATTCTACGTTTCCCTGAAATAGATTGAATCATAAACATATTCAAATATCGTTAGAAGGCGCAGTTGTTACGAATGTGTAAATATAAGCTGCACCTCAACTCAAATGCATAAGACAAATTTTGTATTATCGGATATTTAATCACACTTATTCGTCTTAAAAATGGGTATAATGCAATACATACTACTGTATTATAATATTCAAATAAATATATGTACCGTGGAAACTTGTTTATTAGAACTCCAATCATTAGGACTCTTTTTTTAAAGGAGTTTTCCAAGGCAAGGCTTTTTAAAAAAATGTATATTGCATATTAATTTTAGCCTAATCAAAGATGTATGTACTTAAGTACTTTATTAAATAAATGACGTTACATTTTGAGAACTTCGCCAGATGCCTACCAGCAAACATTAAATTGCGGCGATTCCCAATAATGGGGTCCTCCACTCAATTTTTTTTTATTATTTGAAATGAAAATTCGTTTAATTTTGAAGCAATTCGTAGTTTTAAAAATTCTTAATTGTCTTTAGGTTAACTGCATTTTATTTTTAAAGTCAATATGGCTTCACGGCAACACTTCTATATTCCTTTCGCTCCGCGCTAGTCTCTACAGTAGGCTGCGAGAGAAAGATAGCAACAGAGTGACGTCATAGTAATATTGACAACAAATAGCAAATATCTCCTAAAGTAATTATAAAAAAATGTTTTTTTTTTAATCTTAGTCGTTATTTATTGAATAGTACATTTTATTATTTTTTGTTATGGCGGAGGACCCCATTGTTGGTTCTATGTTTCATTATTATAATATTTCAGCACGGAACGCCCAATGTAAATTTTTATACATTTTTATGCAACATCTGTTTTAATAAAAAGCAAAGAAGTTCCCAAACTATTTCAATTAGAAATTAAATTTTATAATAATGTTGTGACGTCACGGCCCCAATATTGCCATCTTCAAGTGCATGATCTATTGTTGATTAATTTGCCGCAAATTTACTTGTTGGACATTTGTGACTTCTTCGTACACATGTGATTTTCTTTTTTTACAAATTCAATAACTGATAAATAAATTCTGCCTGGATTTAAAAATATACAAAATAAACAAAACATGCGATCATATTATGATTATGTTTGGTTGTTTGACTTACTATAGTCGCCGTCAAATTACTATGGACTCATGCTCAACTTTTTCTCTTCTGCGCAACCTGTCCATTGCCCTGCGGTGTTCCCGCTTCTTCATAACAGCATTTTCAACATCGCCCGTGAATTGGCAACATTGTAGACATCTCCCGTCCATATTTATTTGACGGCAAGTATAAAAGTGGCATAGCATGAAGAAAATAGGACCGTGTAAAAAAGGCACCGAGTATTCATTTTTTTATAGACCCTACATATTTTCATTTCTACGTCTTGAAAAAAATAATTCATGGGCCCCCTTGGCTCATGGACCACACCCGATGCATCCCAAATCCCCAACTGCTACGCCACTGTTTACGCACCTTGACACTGTATCGAGCACTGTATTCACTCTACTTTTTTGTCATTCTATTTCTGCCTCACAACGGACACCTAGCATCTCTCTCTTTTGAGGCCATTACGTCAAAAGCAACTTTCAACAACTTTACTAATTTTTTTTCCTCGGTTATTATTAATTTTTTGAGAGTTTAATTTTTTTATCAAGATTAACAAATAAAAAAATAAAAAATCGAATAAATCCCCATTGTCTTTTACGTTATTTCCTAATAAAAATTTATTTGGTCCCGTACAGTCCGAATAAACTCTATATTATTTGTATTGGGACTGATATTTATATTTTTGCACGATCGGGTATTTTTTAATGTCTACCGAAAGGGTTTATATTCATCAGGTGGCGGAGGCGATAAGTAAATAAAAATAACGATCAAAGCTTACTTTAAAATTTTTTAATGTGCCAAAATAATTTTCAAATATTTTTTTAAATTTTGTGCGTCGATCAAAAAATATAATAAACATTGTGATCAGCAAGTGCTCTTCTACCGGTATCGGAGATATCGACTTCCTTTACTTATACAATCTCCAGTTAAAATTTAACTGTAAGTTAAATAAACAATATTGAATCGGATTACTGACAGGAATTATCAATTTGCCATTTGACATTTCATTTCGTTTCAATTTGTTTTATTTAACTGAGAGTTAAAATTTTAACCATAGGTTGTAAAATTGGCTCTTAATAATTAAATAACTATTCTATTCTAAATAAGACATAAAATTTATATGGTTTTGTTTGCAAATAATACATTAGGAAACATTTGCGCTGACATCATATTTAATTCATGTAAAATTGCAATATTTCTTATCAACTAAACTGAATGCTTATGAGCTATTTAAAATATTTTATCATTTTTGGTTACATGCCAAATATGGATAATTTGTAATTAGGTATTGTTCCACTTTCATTTATTTAAATACTTTTATTACAATAAACATAACTGCTTTGCGAATACATAACTGTGAAAAATACGAAAATAGATATGAAAGAAATGAATGACATTTAACGATTTCATAACAATCATACATTACGGATTCATATCTTGCTCGCATGATCAACTTTCCTTTTAGTCTGATTTCTTGACGTCATATAATTTTATCATTTTAACTCATCATTACCCAGAATTAGCATGGAAATGAATCATCCACAATTACGTGTTAAGTGGGCTCAAGTAGGTATTTTAACGATCTTAAGAGTTGAAAGTACTAGAAAAGCTGTAATCTACTTACTAAGTGCATGATTGCCGCGACTATTTTCCATAAAGTCTCCACATCCGACTGAGAGAATGACAAGGTTTGCAATGAGGAAGACACCGTTTTGTAGTCGGAATTATCGTTGATGGTGTCCACTCGAGAAGCGTTTCCTTGGTGGATGTAGAAATAATTGGCGGGGTCGCGATTTAAATGGAAGGATTTCAGCATGTTTTCTGGGCAGCCGTTTAGTAACTGAAAATGTAATAAATCAACAGCTGCAGATTTTTATTAGTATAAATAAAGTATGTTGAAAACAGGTTACGGTCGTTTAAAATGTTACTTCAAATATCAAACTATAAATTAACAGTAATTAAAATATTATAAGAAACTATAGTTTATAGTAGGTTAATACAGCATTATTTCTGATGAATATTTTTTGTTCGATGCAGGATTTGAACCCACGCCTTATGTCCTTTAGATATTACAAAGTAACAATTCTATAGGGCACGAGCAGACACGTGACTCGGACGACCTTGATATGCTTAAAATCAGCTGATTTGTGTGCACTTGTCACTTCATTTTACTCTTGTTCTTGAGCTACTTATTTTTTTAAAGTACAGGTACTTAATTCAAAAAGATTGTGGGAAATAATTTAAAAAATTGTTATTTTTTTTTGCTGTCACATGATTGCAATTACCAAGATCAAAATCACTTAAAATATAATTCACAGTCACCACAGCAGCAAGTACATAACAAATTTTGAATACCTTTTGTAATTCTAAAACTTGTATTCGTTTCAGAATCACTAATTTCTGGAACTTGTTACAAAAATAACTATTTTATAAAATAAAGAACTAAGCTTTTAGTCATAGTTCTATTTAACATGTAAAATTATTATTTGAAAAACTTATGATTAGAGGAATAGGACTAGGAGAAAATTAAAAATGAGAAAAAGAATTGCAAAATATAAAGCATGGAAATACTAATGTAACGTGTTATTATAGAGGTGTTTCATGTAACAGTACAAGGCTTCGGAGTATGAATTCTAGACAAACACGAGAAAAAAAAAATCCTAATAAACATTGGTGCTATAACGCTTCTTAACAGAGATACCAAGGATTTATATTAAGTGAAGCTTAATACTGAAATCATTCCATTCATTTCAATCCTATATTTAATTATATCACCTGTTATTTAATATTATCAGAATATTTCCAATTCAAAAAATCTGTTGTGGCCAGCACAAAACCTTCCGTCAATTCGATCTATTTTGTACAAATCCCATACCAAAAGTTCCTTGAAAAAGATTCTATATATCCTGTAAAATTATAATATGGACACACTATTTTTTACAAATTCCATACCGAAAGTTCCTTTGAAAAGATTCTATAAATCCAATAAAATTATATCGCGAACGTACATAATGAAAATTGCACTTGGCACTTCCTTTTTCTTTAGCTTTTCCCTATTTTATTAAGGGTCGCTGTTTCTTACTTTTCTCTTCTACTCATTCATGTCCAACGCATCTTCTTCACACAGTTCTTCCTCTCTCAAATCTTCTACTACACAGTCCTTCCATAATTTCTTTGGACCGAAGGTAAAAGAGTATTGCAAATCCTTCTGTACTTTATAAAAAATCTGATGTGGCCAACACAAAACCTCCCGCTATTTAATTTTTGTTAAGTTAAATACATACCTACTAATGCTGCAAACTGTTCCATTGCATAAAAATAATGCTTTATTTACTATTTTCTTTTTAAAATGTCACTATTATTAATTTGAAGTGATTAGTATTTTGACAGTGACATTTACTGTCAGTTACATTCATTTGAAATATGAACTATGTAATAAAGGAATTGTGTTTTTCTTAGGCTTCGGGACTTGAAATAAAAAAATATTTTTAAATTTATCTGTAAAATATATAGAAAAAGTATTAATATATTCCTGTAGAAAATTCAATAATCTTTAATTTTCATAACGACAAAATGCGAAAAAATGGCATTTAATGGTATTTTTTAAAGAAAAACCATTATAAGCTTCAGGTAAAGTGCTATTTCCGATTATCCGATTTACACCAAAATCTAATGGCTTCTTTTCATATTAGAATAGGGTATAAATACAAGGTTTCAGAATTTTCTGAATGATAGTATTTGAGTTAGAGCGAAGACAAAATCCCTACACATACACACACACACACACACACACACACACATATATATACATACATACACACATCATCGTGAAAATGTTAAAATTGGATTCTAGGGACCTTAAAACGTGGTCATTTACTAAAATCTCGATATGTGATTTTTAACACGATCCCTATACCGCCCTTACCAAGGGTAGCGGGGGTAAAAAATATGTACTGAATTTTGAACATTTGCTCTAAAATTATTTTTATACTTAAGTACTTATTTTTTATGAAATCCTTGGTATCTCTGCTAGGAAGCGTTATAATAGTGAGATTTTTTCTCGTTTTGATATCTAAATTTATATTCCGAAGCCTTGTACTGTTACATGTTACATGAAACACCCTGTATATTTGTTTTTAAATTTCATGTGCTGTATTTCTTGATAATTGTAAAATAATGACTTCTGAGCAGTTCAAAAGATTGTTTTTGTTAATTTAACAAGCACATACAAATCAGCTGATTGATGATTGACTCGCGCCATATTAACCATAAACTGAAATAATTTCAAAAAGAAAATAAAATCTTGTGGTCGTAATATATTTTATGAGCATTTAAATATGCCAAAAAGTAATAAGAAAACAATGAAACTTGAACATATCTTGAGTCATTAATTTGATACGGCTTGTCTTTTACTATTTCAGGAAATTCTCCCCGTTTTATATGGTTTTATGTGTGTGGTATATTTAGAGTTATATTAACGGCATCACTAATATAAAATAGTTATGACTACTTATTTCAAACAAGAAACATATGATTTATGTTCAGATTAATCTGAAATAACTGATTTATTAACTAATAATTTTATTTCATTGAACTATTCGATACATAAAAGGAAATAGTCTATAAACTTTTAAAATTAGTACAATTTTGAAATGAATCGTTAAATTTATGTTTTATTAATGTATCACTTTCCAGTAATAAAATAAGACAGATGATTAATCATTATTGAATAATAGTTATTAAAGAGATGTAAACTATTTATTTCAGTAAAAGTGGATGCTACATAACTGGTTATACTGGTAGTAAAAGTAATATTATGATTTAACACACCATCATATTCATAACAATTTACTTTTACAGATAAAAGTGAAGCAAATAAAAAGTTAATACAAATTTAATAGATCATTTAATTATTTTATTTTTAATGCAGCAATTTATTCTCAAATTTATTACATGCCTTATTTAAAATTTTGTACTGACGGCATAATGTTAATAAAAATAAATTATAACTCTAATAATGCTTGAAATTAAATATAAATTGTAGTTCCCATTAACTAGTTTATATATTTATAGTTAATCGGGTCACCCAAATATATGAAAATTAATAAATACAAACACATTTCAAAATAAAGATTTAAATATAAATACCTGATAAAAGCAGTGGAAATTCCTCTCTCCATTTTGTTGCATTACAACTCTAGATTTTTCTAAAAGATATTTATCAATGTGTCCTCCAATTGGATCACCTTTAAAATCAAAATGTATATCCATATATTTTCCAAATCTTGAAGAATTATCATTTCTATTTGTTTTTGCATTTCCAAAAGCCTCGAGAATGGAGTTAGATTGAATTAAAACATTTTTTACTCTGAAAACAACGTGGGATACCATGCATTAAATGATGTCAATTGTTGAAAAATGATACTACATCTCATAAATATCAAAAAGCGTGAAATTATTTAAAATATGGTGAAGATTTTTAATTATGCTGTTTACAATTAAAAACGAATTAAAAGAAATGTTATCACTCGATAAGAATTATCCGAAGAATACTGTTATTTACACTTATGACAATAATACCGTAACATGTGCAACGGTTTAGTTGATAAGTCTAGAAAGAAAATTTTTGTACATATACTTTATCTTTTTAGTAGATTCATGTTTAAAGCATAATAGATGTGAGATAATGCATTTTGTTTTATTAATTTATAGTTATAAAATATTTAAAAGGTGCGGTTTCATGCAATCATCATGATAATGAATGACACATAATATAAAAGTATGTCATTTTACACAAAAACGTATTAATAGAGGACAGCAAACAAATAAAAATATGTATAAATCAATTTTATTTCAATATTTGTATAAATTAACTATTAGTACCTCGTTTAGTAATTTTCGAGGTAATTTTATAAGTAATAATTACTGAAAATATGCCATATAAATGTCAACTATTTTATTTTATATGTATATGAAATTCTATATATCATGTTATGAGACACGAGGCAATTTTATTACTTGTAAAGTGGACGTTAAATTCACTTTTATTATTAGTTTAACACAACAATATTATTATGAATTAATTATTAAGTGTGACGTATGTAACTTAATAGAGAAGTACGATTAGTAGACGGATGTTATGAAGAAAGTTTTCTAATGCAAGCAACAGATTTAAACGGTTATAAATGTGGTTGAGGTGAAACAAATTTGTTTGAATAGGAATGCGTGGCGACGGATGATTGTTGCATGATTGAATTACAGGTCCGTATCAACTTTAATCGCAGAAAATAAAGTTATATCGGCTGTAGAATGGAGGGTTATACTTTTGACGCCACACGCATGAAAGAGAGAGTTGATGTAAAAGTTGAGATGGAAGATCATAATACAAACAAACCATCGCCATTTTTAAAGTTCTGTCTTCTGTCACTTGGGTTTTGATATTTGAGTTCTACATAATTCAATGTCTTCGGATGGCTGTGGAAACTTAAAAAAATTCTCATTTGTCATGTGTTCTTTATAATTTTAGAGGGAGTCACTGTGAAAACTTTACACTCACTTCATTTTAACGATTTGATTGTATTACAACAGGTGAGTCATGTGTAATTCAAATAAAATATCAAGCACGAAAATATGTCCCTATTTAATTTAAATTATACTATTTACAATCGCGCGGGAAATATGTGTTAAACACAAATGAATGCAATAAATACTCAATAAAACATAAGAGTTTTATTTTGTTATGAAAACGGTAGTTGTAATGATCGCGGAAAACGTGATACTGGAACACTTTGCAAATCCGAAACTTGCATTCTTTTCAGAATCACTAATTTCCCATACTTGTTGCAAAAATAACACATTTGCCCATTTTTCGACTTCGCCATTAAGGTCTCGAAAACTATAAGATAGAAGTTAAATTATGGCAAAATTGCCCGATTAATAGATAATTTTCAAGATGTCTGTACTATGTCATCTATTTAAAATCACAATTTTGCCAATGTAACTCGAAATCCAATAGTGATAAAAACATTTGAACATCGCCATTCGAAAAAGCATGAAAAAATGCAAGCCAAAATTCCAAATTATTTCACAATTAAAAGGTATTTGAAAATACAAACAAAAAAATTGGATTTTTGTATTTTTCTAGTGACCTTTCCATTTTTTGGAAAAAACAAATACATACATCTTTTTCCTTCTATAACAACTTCGTATATCTTATGATCACCGAGATCCCAATGGTGAAGGGAGAAAAACAAACACTTGGTATGACAGTTCAATCTTACGCCCGGTATTTTTACATGTATGAATAAAATAAAAATACGTTAATTTTTGAACAATTCAATTAATTCTGTTAGTATTCCGGCTCATTAAAAATTTGTCGCTTAGTATGTACATAAACTATTATCTTTCTTTTAAATATTTATTATGATTATTATTGCTCACTCAGTGATAACATTTCTTAAATTCTTCAAGATGCAGAATCTACACCATATGTCAAACTGTTTACTAATAAGAGTAGTAATCTTATTCACCTTTCAATTTCTTTCTGTCCACCGACATTTGTGACAGCAGCAATGTATTTCATGATAATTTTAGAAGCTTCAGTCTTTCCCGAACCAGATTCTCCACTGATTACAATACAAGTGTCTTTGCCTTGCTGTTTCATAATCTTGTGTGCAGAGTCTGCGATGGCAAATATGTGTGGAGGGTTTTCGAATAGTTCGCGACCTGGAAGAGAAAATTCGTACGTCTAACAACAAGAAGAAGAATATTTTGGAAGGAAAAATGTCAAGAAAGAATTAAGTTCTTTAAATGTTGTTATTTTACGTCGTTAAGGTTACTCAGCATGTACACCATGCCAGAGGTCAAAACAGCTCTGAAGAGTAAGGGAAAAAACACGGATTATATAGGAAGAAGAGTCATAGGTGAGTGGATACCTAATTGGGTAACTAAAATTAAAGAAATAACTGTCTTATATTAACTATATATAATTTAGATCAATTTATCTTTAAATTTATGTATTATTAAACTCTCGTGCGCGGAAATTTTTGAAAAACAGAATTTATTTTTAAAAAACAAAATGTCTGCACTTTTCAATTTAATCTTAGTTTTAAGTTTAAAGTAGCTATTTATCTCCGATGACCGGGAAGTCATCTTCATAATTAAAAACTAAAATGGAGTCTTAAGGTTAAATTATAACTAAAAAAGAAAAATCCCTTAACCTTAACAATAATAATAATAAAAAAAAAACTATATACGAATTTCGAGAACTACGTTCTTATATTCAATACAATCTACAAAATAACTCCTCTGTCTTATTATTTTGTAGTTTCTACTGATGATGAGAACGTAGTTATTAAAAATTATTGTTAAGGTTAGGGGATTTTTCTTTTTTAGTTTTAAGGAAACCTAACCATTAATACTAAATAATGCATAATGTTATTTTTTAAGCAATGAACCTATTAAATTAAAAGAGAGAGATATTAATAAAAGTGAGATGTGCATAGTGCGCATTTGAATTTTAGCGCAGGTGGGTGACAAAGTGTAAAACATTTGAATTTAAAAAATGGCAGCAAATACATGTACAATAAATTTAATAAAACTGACTCAATTTAGGTATAGTACTTGCGATGAATACTTCAACTTAACTACAAATCGCATGTTTGGAAAACTCGGGTCGAGTTGAGAAATATCCAAGTTAATTTAATAAATTTGACAGTGGGATTTTAGAATCTTTCTACAATTTATAAATACGTGAGTGGCACGGTTCATGCATTCTACCAAGAATGCTATGTTTAAAACGGTTTAGGTTATTTTGTGGAAGAATAATAAGAAACAAAATGAGATTTGAGGATGTTTATGTTTTTGAAATATTTTCTTGATTTACAGATTCAGATACAATTAAATGGATGTAATCAATGCAAAAATATAAAGTTTCATTTCAAGAATACGGGATATTGTTTTGATGCAGTCGAAAGAAAAAAAAAAAATTGAATGTTTGATATTGAATGACAGTTGAATAAATCGTTTCGGGTTCATGTCAACCTACTTAAGAACTAACTTGATATTATGTATTAATACAATTATGTATGACATACATATTTATGTATACATATAGCAATGTGCATAATCTGCTGTACCAAGAATGTATTACAATATTCTTCACTCTACACTGAATATCTTGCTCGTAAACGATCATATACTATACCAATATAAAATGCTATAAAATTTTTAAAAAATGTGGTAAAAAAATTATTTCACCCAATTATGTATTCTAAATATCACAAATTTAAATTCATTGGGTTTTATTCTTATCCCCTGTATATATTCATTTTGCGACCCTCATCATTGGGATCTCAGTTATCTTAAAAGATACAAAGTTAGTTAAAGTAGATCATTTTAAAAATGTGTTTGTGCTTTACAAATAACTTTTGTATTAAATACATAATGTGGAATTTTGGTTTGCACTTCTTTAGAACACTCTTTTCTATACTTTCGATCGAAGACGCTAATTTTTTTAACACTGGTATATTTTAAGTTACGTCAAAGTTATAATTTTTATACAGGGTGTTCATTTTAAATAGGCCATCCCAGAAAACATTTTTTTCTTTCGATCAGTGGTTCTCAAAATACAGTACCTATCTAAATGAGAAGATATATTTTTTATTTGCTCATTCGTTAGAGAATTTAATTCTGAATTCAGTAATATAATATTCTTATATCCTTACATAACGATTTTTTTGAGAAAAATGCATATAAAGTTTTATTTTAACTTTATGAAAATATAGCTATAATAAGAGTGCACTCTTATCATAATTACATTTTAATCAAATTAATTTAAAACTTTATATGCATTTTCCCCAAAAACAAAATCGTTATTATTCTCTAATGAATGAGGAAATAAAAAATATATGTTCTCATTTAAAATAAAAAAGTTGGGTCCCATATTTTGAAAAGCACTGGTCGATTTTTTCAATTTAATTTGTCTTGCGAAATAGAAATTGTTTGCCCATTTAATAGTCTTTGTAGCTCTTACTCTCTTACAGTACTCGATATAGCAGTGGTGGCTAATTTAAAATGAACACTACTGTATAGCCACCATACTGTAAAATTAACCATTGAAAAATTCATTTTTTTTAGCTTTCCAACGATATTTAACCTACATATGTTTACTTGTTTCAAATAGCAACAATGCAACAATTGTTAATGGCAAAAACCTCGGTAAAAACAATGGTTGTGGCAATGAAACAAATGAAATCATAAGCTAGGTATTATTATATGTTTATTTTTAACTTTATTTTCTTCATTTTTATTTAGCCCTGAAACACTTTTGAAATTTGGTTTTTAATATGTCATCACTATGACTTCCACATAAAAAAATATTAAAATTAATTTGACTGAGGACCAGTTTTTAAATCTCCGGTTAAAATTTTAACTGCCAGTTAAATAAACAATACTGAAACGAAACCAACAGTCAAATGACAAATTGATCATTGCTGTCAATAATCCGATTCAATGTTGTTTATTTAACTTACTGTTAAAATTCTAACCGGATATTGTAAAACTGGCCCTGAATGAAATTTTGAGAATTATATTTTCTATGAAAATAAACAAATTATAATCTATAGTTGTATTTGTTACATTAATTGTTGTTCCCTTAATTAAAAAAAATATTGAGCATCGTAGTTCTACAGAAAATAAAAAAGTGTCCTAAAGAACCAAAATTCCACATTATTTTTTACTTAGAAGTTATCTTTAAAATGATTTACTAATGGGACAATTTTGTCCAAATTTAACTGATCGCATAAGATAACTGAAATTCCGATGGAAAGGGTCGAAAATCGGGCACCCTGTATTTCCATAAAATTGCAATTTTTATCAAAATAATGAATTTTAAAACAGGAAATTTGCAGTGTTTTATTTCGTAATGACGATAAAAATATTTTCCTGTATCTAAAACTGTATTTAAACGGAAAGCTAAATATAAATAGGAATTATTATGTTTTATTGCTATTTACTAACAACTTATTTTAAATTTGCCATGGATCTAATATCAATAATAAAGAGTTGTTTCGAATCTTCAAAATTTTATCGCTAGTTTATTCCTGCACAATTCTTGTCATTGACAACAATTTTATGCTTCCTAGTATAGTAGTAATAATAAAATAGTTGTCTGGCACATAATGCATACATCAATTTTATTACACATTTGACATTTCTCATTACATTGAAGCTAAAATATGTAACAATCACAAAATTTATGGGAATTTCTTCATAAAATGACAAATGTTGACCTAACATTTTTTTCACAATTAAGGAAATGAAATCTGCTTATCAAATAACTGCCAAGGTTACATATTTTGATTATAATACTTCCTTATATAGCAAGTCCTTTTGGGAATGTGATTTGTGTGATGAAATTCTTTCTGAAAACATGCATGAATTCGAATGACATCCGATGGACGTGGTATTCATGTTTGATCAATTGCATTATGCCTAATAAAAACGATTTGCGAAAATAGGTCAACGGCATTATACGTTTATTGCAGAAAGGTACAGAAAAATATTGATCTGCAAGGGTGACCTCTTTGGGGAATTTGCAACCTTTATATTTTGGGGATATAATATTTTATAATACTGGAGTCATCCACCTTAACAAAAAAAAATAAAAATAGGTCAATTATATTCAAATTAGACCTTAAAACTGTGTGATAAAGTTTTAAAAAATTATTGGTTTTTAAAATATTCGAGTTTTTAATGTCTGTAAGACCAATGTCATACATCTGCCCATTCCAAATTTTTACTAATTTTAAGCTTTTTGCTATCGACTTTTTGAAAAAGTAATACTTTTTGTATTTATGATGCGATGCCAAATAGAAATCATTTGCATTTGTATGAAAATGAAATGTGTTATGTAAAATGATATAGGCTGCAAGTGGTAAACAAAATTTGGACTACAATATACGTTTTTTCTTATTAATTATTTTTTATTTTATGGAATACTTAATATGCATGCATATTTCCAGTTATTGATCACAAAAGTAGTTTTTAACAAATAAAATAGAGCAATGAGGTCATGCACTATTTTTCATTTTAAACTTTAATCGATAGAGTAATGAAAAATAATAGATTTTTTTTTTCCTCAAATCGATCTTTAATAATAAAAAGATTGCAATTGAAAATAACATTCTTCAAAACGTGGGTGATTTTTCCCCGCTTCGTCAATCGCCCTAAGACGTATTCTGTCAAACCCCTCCACCTCTATGGTTCATCAACGGTCATTTTGATTTTCTATACGTCAAAATGACATTTACAGTGCGGGACACCAATCTTCAGCTGAGGGATAAGGGAAAGAAATGCTTATTTCGTCATATTCCATTGACGCCGTCATATAATAATTATTACAGTAACTTTCTCTGCTTCTAACTTATTTGTGTACGTTTATGATCCCAGGGTAAACAAGACAGGAACTGATGCCACAAAACAATTGCACAGATCAATTGCCAATATAAGAAAGGCTAATTTGGGCAACTTTTATTATGTTATATTAGGTATTAGGAATGCCAATTAATTGTATTTCATGTGGATTTAAACGGAGCGCAGATATTAGATAGTGATGGCTGCAAGAACTTCTTGACTGGAAAGGTGATGAAGGAAAGAAAATTACTGGATTTCAGTCAATAATTAAATATATTTTCCGCCTCTACCGGTTTCGACACCTCATGTGTCTTCTTCAGGAGGTGAAAATTTTTTTAAGATTGTAAAACATGGATACAAATATAAGACAATAATAAATAACATATAAAACATACAATGGTCGTCAAAAATTTAAAAAAATAAATAAATACATTAAAAAACTCATTTAGTCGTCAATAAAATAAGATATAAACCTTGATTTAACAATAGCACCCATTTAACTGATTTTCACCTCCTGAAGAAGACACATGAGGTGTTGAAACCGCAGAGGCGGAAAATATATTTAATTATTGACTGAAATCCAGTAATTTTCTTTCCTTCATTAGATAGTGATTTTTGCTAACATATATTTCCCAAATCGTCATGTAATCTACTACTTTCCTGCCACAAAATCGGCAGGGAAATTCAATTTCCGTGCTCAGGCAGGGAAGTAAAATGCAATGTTGCCATATTTATTTCCACAAATACATTTTACGTTCTAATATGAAATACAATTATAATATTAGATAAATGGTATCCAGTATACATTTATATTAAATTCTTGTACAATTTTACATAGAGTTCCTTAAGTTTTCAATGTGATTAACTTGTTAAATGAAAATATTCAGTAATTTTGAATTCTTATACGAGTTCAGGAAAAAAATTAATACTTATCTCGCCATTGAAGTTCCTTTTCATGACTCATTATGGTTATTTGTCGAGGCGTAGCCGAGGCAAACAATCTCCATATTCGTCATAAAAAGACGAACTTCCCTGCCTTGATATGTAAATAACTATTCTCGGACTGTAAAGATAACTTGAAATTTACGAAAGTAAACAAACGTTATCTACGTTGGTTTGTGCAGTCGTGCCAAAATACGTGCCTATAGAGCTAAACAAACTTCTAAAGCATCTAATCTTAATCTCAAATCTTTACGAAGTACACAGCTGATGTGACGCGTGGTTAGCTTCAGGGCAAATGAAAATTATATTTATAAAAATAAATATATTATAGAATTTTTTTCAAAAATTTAGATATGTAATTCTCAATTTATAGTTTTTTTTTTAGAAATTTTGTGTTCATATAATAAGTCGTTGAAATGTGTCTGAACATGCAGTTCTAATAGTTTACGTCACAACATGGCTGGTTTTTGCAACTTTTTAAAAATATTAAGCTTTAAAACAATTTTATACAACAAAAAACTTAAATAAAATAGTATATTGTATAACTAGTGCTGAAAGTTGGATATTTCACACGAACGTGAAGTTTGAGCCACGAGCCGAAGGCGAGTGGTTTAATCACGTGAGTGTTAAATATTCTTTCAGCACGTGTTGTACACGATATTTTTCCGACGACCACAAAAAATAAAACAATATAAAATTTTCATAAAAATATTAAAACAGATTATGTTTACATCATTGCTATCAGAATTCGCCAAAAATTATGTTAAAATCTGATAAATCAGGGTCCAACCTTCTTAATACGTGTAAATTCTACAAATTATCTGCAACTGTCAAATTTTTAAATACAAATTTTAGGTTAGTTCGCTCAGTTATCGCAGCGTGATAAAATCATATCACACAGTTGCGGACGCATCTGATTGGCTAACGAGCTTTCATTTCACACAGCTTTGGTAGTGATGTGCAATGACCAACTTTCAGTATTAGTTTAGCGTGTGAATTTATGTACTTTTCGTAGTGGTCGTCGGAAAAATAATTTAATAATACAGAACGATAAATTAGATTATGCCTGTTCGATTTAAACCAAAAAGGAACAATTATTTTTTTGCATGACCTCATTTACGCTATTTCAATTATTAACAGACCCCACTGTTTGAGAACAAAATGAGATTAACATCTACGTCATAGAATTTTAAAATAGTTATTATTCCTTTCAAAGTAGATGAAGTTTCATTAAAAAAATAAAATATTGTTGTAAAGTATTAAGTGTTTTTAACGTTGCAATTAAACGGTGGTACTTATATTTATCTATTCCTAGAGATACTGTTATCTTTATATTTAAAACTGTTCAAGGTAAATACGACTAGCCTTACCTTTATACATTTTTACAAAATCTGGACCATAGATATTCATAGTTCTGTAGGGATTTACTGATACACATACTTCTCCGATATATGTGTAAATTTTGCCGCTCTTAAACCTGGAACAAAATGGTAATACATTAATATGATTTTTTTAACATAGGCTATTAGTCATTCTATCATAAACAACTATGTTATGTTTATCTTTTCTGAGTAATACCTTAAATATATATATAATTTATTCCGAGTACGATTTTTACCACAAATCGCGCACATTTCTTATCAAATATAAATACCTTAATTAAGTCTCGGATTGTTATAAATAATTTTATCTATATAAATTCATTTAACCGACTGGGAAAGACATTTTAAAACAATATTTACCTCCCGCTGTCATTGGTAAGGGAGGTATAGGGATCGCGCTAAAAATCGCATGAGATTTTGGTAAAACAACGTTTTAAGGTCCCTAGAATCCGATTTTAATATTTTCACGATGATGTGTTAGTGTGTGTGTGTGTGTTTGTGTGGATCCTCGTTACGCTTAACTCAAATACTACCATTCGGAAAATTTTGACACCTTGTAATAGGCCCATAAACTATAACAAAATATAATAAATATAATAAAATGTACACTTTATCCTTAAAGTACTACTCAATAAATTACGAGATAAATTACGATTAAAATAAAGAAAAAAGCATTTTTTTAATAATTACTTTGCGAGATATTTAAATTTATTTCCAGACCATAGGTGACGTCATACTATTGATATCTTTCTCGCGCACCCTACTACAGAAACTGGTGTAAGAAAGATAGCTATAGGTTTAATTAAAAATTAAATGCAGTTATACAAAAAACAATTATGACTTTTTGATATCACGAATTGCTTCAAAATTAAACAAACTTTCATTTAAAAAAAAAAAATTATGGGCCCATTCGGCACTTTTCTAATATGGAAAGAAGTCAGTAGTTTTTGATGTAAATCGAATAACCGGAAATGGCACTTTAATCAGTTCAAATAGTTTTTCTTCGAAAAATTCCTTTAAATGTAATTTTTTTTTTACAATTTATGTTATAAAAATTAAAGATTACTGAATTTTTTACGGATATGTATTAATACCTTTTCTCCTGTGTATTACAGATAAATTTTTAATATAATCTATTTAATAATCTCGAGGCTATGTTTTAAAGATTAACACAATTCCTTCTGACAAAATAATCTGGAATGAGCCTGTTTCACATTTTTCAAAAACTATTTTAAATGAAAGTTTATGGAATGATTTTCTTAGTAATAATTTTTATTTTAATAATTTGTTGTTATTTGTGGAAATAAGTAAATAAAAAGATTGGCCTCCTGAAAAACTACCCCCCACTCCTGTGACGTAGAAACACATACATTACATCATTAATAGCCAATAGGAAAACAGTTTTTCCATCACCTACGTTTATTCATATTATGTATATAAATAAACGTAGGCTAAAGTTTGTCACATGTTAATAACAAAATCTTTTAATTTGACATTTGACGCTGACATTACTCATTGTAAATGAATAATAAAGTAATAATGGCTAATTCGAATTACACTCAAGCTAAATCGGACAATTAACCGAGGGTCGATCGCTGGATGATGGCTAAATTTATATCAGAACGATTGTTTTACTGCTACCGAAATAAGGGGTGTTAAAGAGTTGAGGTAAAATAAAATATAAAAACTGATTTTTTTTATATAAATTGATAATATATTTTACTTTAAAGTTCTGGTAGTGATTCTTATTTGACACTTGTTTGACAATACACTTGACACCTTAGAACCGCTGAAGATGTATGTACTCTGACGTCACATTCTGTTTCAGATCACGTGACTTATTCAAAATTTTATCCAAATTTCAAAAATTAATTGTAAAATATCTAAAGGATATTTCGCGATATTTTCAAATTTGAGGCTCTTTAAAGAACAATATCTTTTCAAATTTAATACTTAGAAGTCATATAAAAATTCTTGCAACAGCCCTATTTTTTAAATGCGGTCTTATTGGGTTAGGTAAGTTAATAATGCGACTTTCCAACATGAAAAGGTTCCCACCGATATATCAAGTCCTAGTTTAACCTCCAATGATAAAAAACAAGAAATGCTTAAAAATATCAACTTGACATGCATGCATAACGCATAAGTATTTCTTAATTTACTATTCGGTAGCCATCTAGTGTTGTTACCGGTACTATAGCACAGGCCTACGTCATTATAACGAGCTGGGTAGTAGATCATAAAAAAGTCATAGAAACTATGAATAAACAAAAAATACGTGTTTTTTTTTGTAAAGAATAACATAAAAAGTCTAAAATTAGTTAAGTACCCTATTCTGGTTTTTGGACAAGCTCCATAAAATTTCAAAAGAATGTGCGATGCTTGGATAACGAATAACGAGTTAATAAAATGCACACTTTTTTATATTTTCTGTTTTTAATTGTATTCTTGCATTTTCTACTTAAGAATTAGGAGTATGTTACTTTTGAATATATTGGCGGTAACATGTAAAATAGTGATTACGCTTTTTGAAAGTCGTCCTTTTTACTTATCTCTATATAAAAAATAATCTGTTTTAAAATTTAGTATCTCATTTTTTACGCAAGTAGTTAATACATTGGTAATAATTTCCAAGAATTATAAATATTTTAAAAGATTATGTTGCAGATTAATAAACAATGACAACATTATTTTAAAAACTGATTTACCAACAAGCCTAGCAACTATGTATTATCTTTTACTTCCAAGTACTGTAGATCCAATAATATACAATATAAAAATTAAAATGAATGAGGCATTTCTGGTGCATGTTTATTTTCACATAAAATAAATATGACTAGTGACTACTTACACCTTGGCAATGTTTTTTTTTTTATAAATATTATTATATTGGGCTCAAGAGTTATGTACGAGTAATTATTTATAAAATACAATCATTATTGTAGCGTAAAAAATGTACCTGCGGTGAATTTTAAATACTTGTGTTGTTAAGAAACTTTAATTAATACAAAAAGATTAAAATGAAATAATGAACATTATTTTCCATTCTTTTAGTAAAAAGTTATTTTCTCGTCAGAACCATGATTGTTGGAAAACATCTGAAGTTCACAATCTTTAAATCTTTTCAAGGGTGAGAAAGAAAAAAGTACCTCTTTGATTTCCATAATCATATTTTCCTTTGTTTTGAATTTATTTACAACAACAAAAACATTCTTTTATATTATAAACGTCAATGTACCTTGAATTACACATTTATAGAAAAAAGTTAATTTATTTTTAATATACGGAGTTACAAAATTAACTGTACCATATAAATGTGACAACAGAATGAATTATAAAAAGCGGTTTTTTTTTCAGAACATATGGTTTTAATTTTTGTATTAGACGGAAGTAATTATTTCTAGGCACAAATGACGTAAATCCGTTAAATCAAATCGGGATTCAATTGTTAGTGACAATAAAAAATGCAACAATTAAAAAATATTGGGAAAATGAGTGACACTTGTTATGTTATTTTGATCACTTTGTAAAAATAAATTCTTATGATTTCAGCATGAATAACCATATGAGTAATTTATTTTTTTATAATTTTATTGTCAATATAATAAATATAGGTATGTCATTGAATAAAACTTAATTATTCATATTTTAAACATGTGTATTTTATATTATTTAATAATATTCTACATTACATATTTGTTTTATAAATATGTATTACGAAACAATAAGTAATAATACTATCGCAAATTTTATATCAAAAGTATTAACTGATAAGATTGATTCACACTTTGAACAAATATAATTAGGCGCCAGTCATAAAATTTTCCTATAAATAAAATATATATTTTGGATTTTTAAAAGTTAATGATTTTCTGGTTTACGTTATCAGTTCTAAGTGCCCATACTATTTTTAGCCCAATTATTACTTTATAACATGCTAGCAGTTTGATTTAATGATATGACAATAATTACATTCAAAATTAGGTACGTCATGATCATTTTATGCCAAATAATATTTTCAAGAAATTAATTAATTCAAAAACCAACGAAGTGTACTTCAGGTGTTAATTCTTAATAAAATAAATGCTTAGTAACTAATTATTTACACGTATAATTCAACTATTTACAAGCCTTAACAACTTAACAAATTTATTTTACATTTACTTTAATGTTATTTGTTATTTTGTATGAAAACAAAACAGATGTACAAAGCACCTCTTCTGTTTTTATTTGAATAAAAATATTCTAGGTAGGCGTGGTCTCGATCCAGACAGGTGACAAAAGACAGTCTACAACAAATGCCGGCGATGCCCCAAAGAAATACGTTGTTTCATGCATCATAAATAACATTTATAGCGGTTCAGTGGGCATTACACGTTCGATTTTAATATAACACATTTATTATGCACCCTTACAACCATAAAATGCACCAGTAAACATTTAAATTATGTGTCAATATGTGTGAAGTACCTCTATGATAAGAATATTTACTTAATTTTTTTCAAGTAAATATTAGCAAAAAAATCGCACGACATTTATGATAACATTAGCAAATATTCTTACTGCAAATTAACTAAAGGCCGGTTTTATAAATGACAGATAAGTTAATAAAATTTATTCCTCCAAACGAAGTCGAACTTTTAACAGTAATGTTGAATAAAATTGATTCGAATTTGTTAGTTTGAATAAATTAACTACCAAAGTAAATTTATTCTGCCCCTTATAAAACCGGGGGGAAAGAAAAATAAATTTTAAATGACATTTATAGGTTAAGAAAAAATGAAAAACAAACGAAAATCACCCCTTTTGTGAACTTGGCTTTAAAGACATATCTGACAGAAGTAAGAAAACATGTGTGATGAATATGTTCTGGATGACACATACAACAATATTTCATTAGTTGACTCATGGGTAAACGTTCATAATATGTAAATTAAAGTAAAACAAAAGATAACAATTCCTTCGAAAAACAATTTAAATTTATCTAACCACACCCTCTATGACAGGTAATAGAACTACATTTCAGGTAAATGAACGTTGAAACAATTTAAACTGTCGTAACAAAAAATACATACCGTAATTCCAAATTTTTCATGAAATTGTCGATATTAATTTCGTCCATAAGGACGAAATCTCCAACCCCAGGTTCTTTGTGACCTGCCATGGTGACATGCACTTAAACAATATCACTTTTCACTCAACAATTCGTTTGTATACGTGTGGTCTGTTGCGAACACTACCTCTTTGCAAACCGCACTCTGCCACACTCGAAACTGGAAGCCTGAGCCAACTTTACTTGCCGCGTGCTTAGATAGCACACCACACACCACTACTTATTTTCCGACTACGTTTACGACTTACGTTGTCAATGACAGCATAATCTATTTTATAATACATTTGATTCATTTGCAACGTTGTATTTGATATTTTTGTACCCATCGTATGTATTTCGTTTGATGTTGCTGCGCATAGCAATTATTTAAGCAAAATAAAAACTGATAAACAAAGATAACAATCAAATTAAAAATATTCCCTAATAATTTTATAAAATATTTTGTATATCAAAACTTTTTTTCCTGCAAAACTTAAAATAAAAATTAAGTTTTCTTTGTTTTTGCATAAAGTTAAAGGCATTATATTTAGAATAATGTAGGTATGTGGTTATGATATATTTATACATACATATCTATTATTCAGTTCTCAGTCCATAAGTTAATTTAAAAGACAGAGAAAGAAAGAAAAAATAAATGAGTACTTCTTCCAGTGTTGCCAGATTTAAAAACAAAATTATGTCAGCGCTAAAGTTAATATACCGATTGTCATTTATTTGTAATATGACTCATTCGTAAACTGGAGTCGTTTCTTCATACACATCGTTTATTTTACGGAATTCGTAAGTGCAAAGTGCTGCCACTAAAGTTAAATCATCGGTAAATATTTTTTTTGCATTGTTAAATATCTCGAAAGGTAAAAATAACCTAAATATGTATTCAGTTTTTTCAGGATTAAAATGACTGCGGGATATCGTAGTGATTTTGTTCAAAAGTTGAAAGATAATACAGAACCTGAACAAATTAAACTTAGCGAATGGAAATTGGCTGTTTATGGGCTGTTCTTGTCTTTGAGTGTTATTTGTGCTAAAGTTTTGTACGCAAATCGTAAGTATTTTTGTAATAACTTTTCTAACCTTTAACAAGCATAAACAAATGAATGCCTGTGTCGAGTTCAGTACATAACTGTAAAATCATTTTTGTGGTGTTAGGAAATGCGCTGCACAACATTGTATTTGAAGACAAGTTGTTGTCTTACGAAACAATTGAAGCTAATGGACAAGTGATGTTGCATTATATGCGAACGACGGTGTTGCGATCAGGTCATATATTGTTTCCTCTTTTTTGTGGTATTGCGATGACAGCATTTACTTGGCTTATGGTTTATCTGGATAGCGCTCAGCCAGGAATTCAACCTCCAACTCCTTTCTCACCTTCAAAATACAAGTTCGTGTTAATGTTGCTTTAAGTGTTTTGTTTGCTGATGTTTGGAATGCTTGCAGGGTGCGATCGGGACATACGTTCCATCTCGGTTATGTTATTGCAGTCGTGAACGGATTATTGGTTTTCACGTTAATGCTTGTTAATGGAATCTCTTTGTAAATTTTTTATTTTCTTGTTTTACGGCGGAGCTAAATTGACGGTGAAGGACTTCATATTTAGCACTGCTACAATTCCTAGTTTATGTACAAGATCTGGTAGCTGTAAGCTTTATTTATGTTATATTTATTTATATATATTTTTATACACTCAAAATTGGTTCTAACAATTATGAATGCCTTATTTTGCCTTACAATGTAACACATAGATTAAATATGTATGTTGGATTTATGGTGCAGCTATATTTTATGTAATAAACCATTACAGCTAAATAATTGTTGTCTTTATTTAAATATTTTTTTAATGTTGTGCAATATATTGTAAATAAAATTTTGATGATTGGTGGGGGGACGATTGGGGGAATGACGAAAAGAGTGGGGGTAACACGTGTATCAAACAGCTTTTGTAAAATAATCGGAGTATTTTATTTCAAATTCTTTTCTCTTGCAGAATAATCGCGTAAAATCAGTGACACCATGGAACAAATCATAAAAGTGTACGATCGTGACAACTATCTAAAATTAATTAGTGGAATTATTAAAGTGGTGCAAATAAATAAAATTAATAATCCAAAACAAGAAATAGGTAAGTTGTGCAATCTTTATTGTCGCACATATATGATTTTCATAATATTTGTTAATAATTTTTATTATACATGAAAAATTCTAAAAGAGTAACATTTTTATGGTATTTAAAAAATAACACTTGACGTTTCACAAGATTTCTGCTACAGGCATCATATCATTTTGGTTTATCATCCGTCCACTCAACCTAGTCAGTGCCTCCTAGATGCTTTAGTGTACTACACTGATGAGCTCCAATAAAAGCAAAACGCGTCTGTGGTTCTGGTTGAGTGGGCCAGTCTTGACCGAGAAGTGATTCAGAGACTGAAATCTTGTGAAACATGTCAAGTGTTATTTTTTAAATATCATATTAGAATTATGTTGTACATTTATTATTATAATATTTTTATCTACATTATCACTCATTGAAACACCGATATAATTAATTTTTAACCCACTTAAATCGATTTTAAGATAACATAATATGTAATTCTGTTCCAGTAACAGAGGTTCCAAGTTTAGAAGATTTAAATATATCCAGTACATTATGCTGCTCTTTTTGTAAAGTAAATTTTGAAGATTCCATTCAACAGCGCCAACATTACAAATCAGATTGGCATAGATATAATCTCAAACTGAATTTAAAATCTCAGGAGCCTATAGCTGAAGAAAAGTTCGATCAATTAGCGGGTAAACTTTAATTAAAATTTTGTAATATTATGTATAAAATCGAAGTAAAATTCGTATCCAAAAGTATATTAAATTGAAGAATATCGACGAATGATGGATAAAATGAAGGATAATAAATTAATATAGTCCTTGTTTGCAAACGTTTTGGTTTTTATAAAAACAATCCTCATTGCTGAAATAAAACAAAGAAACAACGATACAATATAAAATATATTCCATATGCCACACGTATACAAAATAAAATTGTAAATTGCTCCTGATGGTAATCACTAGGATTGTTTTCAAAATAAAATACATTTATCTTCAATTTGACTTAAAAAATTTTTTTCGTTTTCATAATATAATTTTAGCATTATAACATTACTTCAAAATAAAGATAAAGTCTTAAAGTAATTTTAATTAAAGTCTTAAAATGAGCCTAATTATGAAAACGATCCTAAACTCTTAAAGTGAGCCTGGTTATGAAAACGGGCTTAAGCAATTTACAATTTTATTTTGTAGGTGTATGTATGGCAAATGTAATATTGCGTACCATCATAAGCTGTTATTACATGATGTAGAATGATGTAGTAAAACCTTTTTTTAAAATATTGTTACATGTGTGTAACAACACTTGTAAATTTAAGTGTAATAGCCGCCCCTGATGGTAAACTATTTACAATTTTATTTTGTATATTTATGGCATATGTCATATGTAATGTATTTTATATTGCATCGTTGTTCCTTTGTTTTTCTTTAGCGCTGAGGATGGTAAGCAATTTACAATTTTATTTTGTATATTTATGGCGTAAGTAATGTATTTTATATTGCATAGTTGTTCTTTTGTTTTTCTTCAGCACTGAGGATATTTTAATAAAAACAGAAACATTTGCAAATAAGAATTAAATTAACTTTTTTTTTTACCTCTGTTACAAGAAGCACACTTTTCTTAACGCAAACGTGTGAAATAATGAACGTTGCGACACTTTTTTTCACACTTTTATAGCAGACGTAAAAAAAATTCTATGCAACTCGAATAAAAAGTGTCTTATTCCACGAATAGGAAAGTTTGAAAGTTAAATCCTATACTTTTTACTCTTGTTGCATAAATAACTAATCCTTAATTTTATCCATATCATTCGTCGATATTCTAACAAAATATATTTTGCAGATGATGTTTCAAGTATATCTGGTTCAGATACAGACAGTGATGATAATTCTGAACAAGAAAGTAATATAAATCCTTTATCTCAAGGCAAAATTTACTTCAAAAATGAAGAAGGAAAATATTTCTCCATGCACAAAAGTTTGTTACATGAGAAAAAGGTTTACAATTATTTTATTTGTATATTTTAAGTCACTTATAATTCCTTTTTCTTATAGGACGCACCGGCAAGTGACGATGTATTAGTGAAACTAGCGCGACAAAATTTTAAAAACATTTATTGGACGATTTTAATGCTTGGTGGAGGACATTTTGCAGGCGCAGTGTTTAATGGTATCTCGAAAACAACTTATGCATAGTAAAGAATTTAATAATCGTGTTTATAGGATCAGATATTTTAATACATAAAACATTTCATCTTTACACGGTTCGTGCTAAGCAAGGCGGCGCTCAAGGATCACGTGATAATAAAGGCGGGGGACCCAAAAGTGCAGGGGCAAGTCTGCGACGATACAACGAACAAGCTCTTACTCAGGTAAGAGTTTATTTACTCTTTTAATATACGTGACGGGTGAAATGCTAATTATATGCATATTTGCTCTGTATGTTTACTTAAAAATCAACTGCAGCGCACTCAGAAAATATTTGGGGTGGGGGGCAGTTTAACAAGTTCACTGTAGAGATTTTTTTTCGAGTTTTACTGTAGTGGTTGGATTTAAGGTGGCAAGTACAATAGCTTGCGGACACTCATGTGACGAAGCGAATTAGCCAATCAGAACTTGGGGAGAAACTGTCACATCGAAGGTCAGAGAGCTGGGCAGGTTTCAAAATTAAAGAGTACCGTAATTTAAGAGTGTAGTGGGTTTTGGAAGAATGAGTTTTGTTGGAGTACAAAATTTTAATTAAATTTTAAAAATTAACAAAACTTCTTAAAATTACAACATGTCAAGCCCCCTCTGAAACTAAGGTTATTAGTTTTGGAACGATTTTGAGTAGATTTTTGGAACGCAACCCTGAATTTTGTTTTGGTAGCGTGTTCAGAGGTTAAGAGTTTTGTTTTCACAGTTTGGCAGTTTTCATGCGTATTGAGTTATTTTATATTTTTTTGCCAAACTATGAAAACAAAACGCAAAATATGCTATAAACCAAAACAAACTTCAAATCTCCGTCCTTCAATCTGACAGTTTCTTCCCAAGTTCTGATTGGCTAATTCGCTTCGTCACGTGAGTGTCCGCAAGCTATTTTGTGGTGAAAAAAGGGTGAAAATTGAGCATCAGTCCATATTTATTTGACGACGAGTATAGTTTTGGAAACTAATTTGCCTTCATCAAGAGCTATAAAAATGTTTTTATTTACATGAGTTCTAGCATTTTTTCTACATTTTGTTTTACAGTTTAATTTACGTGATTTTATTTAATAAGGTATAACAAATTTTATTTTATTTACAGCACGTTTCCGATTTGATAGAAGCATGGTCGCCCCATATCGAAAAATCAAACACAATATTTTATCGTGCTGCTGGGCCATACAATCGCACCATTCTGTTCGGCGGAAAAAATCCAATTTTAAAGAAAAATGACCCTAGACTTCGAAATGTTCCATTTTCAACTAGACGCGCAACGTTTACAGAAGTTAAAAGAGTTCACGATATTTTAACAAACATCGAAATTTTTAGTTCATCTGAATCAGTTACAACACATTTATCAATTCCTAAAGTTGTAGAGGAAAATGATGAGTCCCTAGGACGTAGCAGACGAGAAAGTCCAATAAAAAATAAAAATATTAATCGTGCTAAATCTAGGGAAGCTAAAGAACGTCCTCTACCTGGAGCAGATGAACAATCAGATGATTCTGACTCAGAAAATGACGAAGAAGTTCAGTTAGAATCAGGAGAATTAGAAATATCTTTAACTGATCTCAAAGAATTTGAAGATACAGTACCTCGTGGAACAAAGAAACAAAAAACTGCAAAAACGAAAAAACCGAAGAAAAAAGATCGAATTAAAAAATGGGAAGAAAATTTAAAGAAAGAATTATATCACGCATGTAGTAAAGGAGATTTAGAACAATTGAAAAATATATTACTTGGAATTAAAGATAACGTAAAAGAACTTGAAAAAGAAGAAAGTGATGAAAGTAATATTCAAACAGGATTTATAAAAGCTATAAATATGTGCATAGATGAACACGGAAACACTCCACTGCATATAGCTGCTTTAAATAATAAAAGCGAGTTAATAATATGGTTAATGGAAAACGACGCTACACCCTGCTGTAAAAATGACAAACAAAATACTCCATATACCATTAATGCAGATAAGGAACTCCGAAATGTTTTCAGAAAATTTGCTGCTGATAATCCAGACAAATATAATTACGCAAAATCTTCAATTCCAGTTATTGTTTCAACTATGACGGAAGAAGAAGTGGCAGAAAAAAAGAAAGCACAGAGGAAAGTAAAACGAGAGCGCGAAAAAGAAAAGAAGAAAGAAAAGGACATCCAACGCAAAGAGGAGGATGAAAAATCGAGATTTTTAAATTTAAGTGATAGAGAAAAGGTTAGTGTTCACTATTTTTGAATGAATATGATTAAAGAAAAACATTTTCAGAGAGCATTAGCAGCCGAAAGAAGATTGCTGGCCCAAACTTCTGCAGTTTTGGTGCGGTGCTTTTTATGCGCTCAAGACATGTCTGGAAAAGTTCCTTTCGAATACAGTGGAAATAGATTTTGTTCTATTGAATGTTTAAAAGCACATCGTTTGAAAACTCCTGTAGTATTATCATAATAAATGTAACAATGAATGTTTTAATAAAATTAAGAAAATCTCAGTTCACTTTAAAAAATCTGATGTGGCCAGCACATGACCTACTGCCCGTTCCATGTTTAAAATAGCAATGAGCGTTAATTAAAGTATCACTCCCGGTTGATCGTTTGTAAACAAAATCTAATTTGTTGTTCCAATAAATATAAAAGTCTAATTGAAATTTTGGACTATATTTTATTATGTTTTTTCTCGAAAATCTGTTGTTAAGAGCCCCAAATTAGTACTACTTTCGGTTTATCGTATATATTCAAAATCTAATATGTTCTTTCAAATTATATGCGAGTTTTGAATAGCAAATTTGGGAAGTTTTGGAACATATTTTAATAATTTTTTTCAAGAAAATCTGTTTAGAACTTTCAGTAAAGTACCACTTCCGGTTTTCAATTTTAGAAAAAAATCTAATATGTCGTTCTCTTAAATACCAAATATAAAAAGTTTTGGATTTCATAATATATTTTTCAAGAAAATCTGTTCAGAGTTTCAAGTAAAGTATCACTTCCGGTTTATCAATTTTAGCCAAAAACTTACATGTTGTTCCCATTTACATAAAAGTCTTTAGTGCTAAAATTGAAAAGTTTTGAATTATAGTATAGCTTTTCATTAAAAACTGTCATTTTCTTCAAATAAAGTACCACTTTCCAATTTTACCCAAAATCTAATCAACTCTATTACGCTTAAATATGGATGTGTGATATGAGTTATCGTGGAACAAAAATTGTGACACACAGACAGTAAAAACGTGTTGTGGGGACCCTAATTCGTGCTTATTCATTGAAAAGACTGAAAACACAGTATCGAATTTTTGGACCGAAAACATTACCTCACCTCCCTTACCCACGGCTACGGCCCACAAATAGATAAATGAATTTCCACTTGCCGACATGGCGTCTAACCTCAAAATGATATGATGGTGTAGCGTCTTATCTGTTATTTTACGATAAAATGAAAGAAACTTCCAAGCAATTTTAACTTAGCAAGTATTCACATAAACCCATCATAACTATTTGAATGAAGTGCAATAATAGTCATTTATATAATTTTACTCCAAGAATAACTCATAAATATGGACAACTTAGATGTGGATGTGAATGGTACAATGTTGAATTTATTTTTAAAAAGGTATGTCATGAAATAATAATGCTATTTAGGAGGGAATTTTATTCCTGCTAGTCAACGTCCAGATGGAACTTGGCGAAAACCGCGTAGAGTTAAAGAAGGCTATGTACCTCAGGAAGAAGTACCCTTGTATGAAAGCAAAGGTAAACAATTTCTCAATCGTAAAACTCAGATGCCATCTGGATTGCCTACGGAAGTAACGCCTCATCGTTCTATACCCGGACTTTTTATTGGCGATGAGAAACCCAAAAAAGAAAAGAAAAAGTCCAAACCAGGTGCGTATTTTTAAAATTATTATTAGTATTTAATACGTATTCATTAACATTCTGTAGATATGTAGGTGGTCATTATTTAAAATCTCTAGGAAATTCGGCTACTTGAGGTATTATTATATAATTTTGTATTCATTTCAGGCGCTGAAAAACAGGCGAATGTTGAAAAAGTTACCCAAAAACTCGCGAAAACTAAAATTGCTGAACCACCAGCAACTGCTCAAGATCCTGCCAAAAGATTAAAGAATTTACAGAAAAAGTTGCGAGAAATTGAAGCATTAGAACAAAAAATAAACGCTGGGGATATCAAAAATCCAGAAAAAGAACAGCTTGAGAAAGTGAGCCGTAAGAAAGAGGTGATTAAAGAAATACGCGTTCTGGAGGCAAGTATAAATAGCACCTAAAGACAAATGTGTTCATGTCATGTTACAATCATTTTAAATCCCTCATTTAGTCCCGATAGATACAAACATTATGACCTGCAATTTTAAACCTGATTATATTTCAATTTTACATTGTACAGAGAATGCAATTTTAATATAGAGTGTAAAAGAATATCTTTTTAATATAAATAGTTAATTATTTATGTTAAATTGATAATCTTGTTGAATACTTAAAGTAAATATTTAGAGTACGAATTATAAATATTTGTATTAAAAATAAATTGTGAATTTTATTGATTACCATAATTTACACTTCTTCTTTGGATACATTGGTGAATTTTCTTCGCATTTAAATGCCTGGAGGAATTCTTCACTATTTGATAATACCCCTAATACTCGAATTTTATTTGGAATATGTTCATCGTCCATTATTGCATTTAGAAGATGTTCGGAATTGGAAATTTCGCACCATTGCTAAAAAAAAAAAAAAAATTTCTATGGCCACAACAGAATATTGCAAGTTCAATTAATTATTAAGAAAAGAAACATATTCTTTATTTAAAATGAATTATTTATATCTTACTAAAGAGTGTGGTCGTAGAAAAAGTATAGTGTGCCACTCATACAGAAACGCTTATTGCCCACTTGTGTAATTACAACAAAACTCTCCCACTTCGTGGGTAATAATTGCTTTTCCGCACTTGTTTCGCAATATACTATTGTTTCGTTAAG
This sequence comes from Ophonus ardosiacus, assembly GCA_943142095.1. NCBI lineage: Eukaryota > Metazoa > Arthropoda > Insecta > Coleoptera > Carabidae > Ophonus > Ophonus ardosiacus. Next base: position 53,680,210 of record OW964825.1, on the reverse strand, counting down.
TATTTTTGACTTACATTTGCGAAAGAAATGAAGAACAGTTGATCTGTGGAATATTTTTCTAGTTGTGGTAGTACTGTAGTTTTTTCATATTTTTTTATTTCATTATAAGCTTTGTATGCTATTTTTAATCCTATTACATCGGCAATATTTTCGTCTTGATTTTTCTTATCTGTAATCTAAATACATCAAGGAATAAAATTAAAGAAACAATTTAGAAAACATACGAGGGCTGTTATCTTAATCTTCAGCCTAACTATTTAGTAGGCCGTAATTTTTTTTTGATATATTGCTATTTTAACTTCATCTTTTGTCATTAAAAAAAAAAAAAAAAAAAATCACAAAATATTGTGGCGTTTTGAGATATATTTATTGGAAGTGAACACTTCTTTGAAAAATGATGAAATTTAACAACGAATATTTTTGAGATGTCATTTTCTTCATTTCAAATGTTTTGATGTACTGAGAAACTATTTGGGTGTGTCATGTTCATTGTTTCTGTTCAAAAATTAGTTCCACATTCTCTCACTATCGCGAATGGAGTATAGCTATCGTAATATGTTAGTGCAATGATTTTGTTTTGGCCGTGAATTTTTTGATGTAAACATTACGGTTGTACGCGGCATGATAGAGGAAGACCGTCATGTTTCTTTTTGTTCGATTCAAAAAAGTATATGGCGAATATTTTGAGAGAATTTAATAAAATTTTCGAATGAAATAACATGTTTTACTGTATTAGATTCGAAACAGCCTTCGCATTTTGAAAACTTACTTTCAGCGTACTATCTTTACGCAAAGTTTGTAGCATTTCTATAATATATTTATTAAAATGTTCTCGAAAACATTCAAGATTTTCCGTATATTTTGTTAAAGCTTCTTTAGACCACCAGTGTTTTATATTTCCATTTTTGTCTGCTTGGCGACCTAGTTTTCATATCATAATTATTCTGTTTGTAATTATATATAATTTGTACCTGTATTATCAAATGCATGGCTAAATTCGTGTGCTAATATTGTTCCAATCGCTCCATAATTTAAAGCTTGTAACCGTGTAGATTTATAAAATGGATATTGCAGTAAACCTGCAGGAACAACTAAAAAAAATTTTGTTCATTTAATTTGAATTTATTTACTATTAAACATACTTATTAAGTTTTCTAGTACGCTGTAGTATGCATTAACATCAGTTACGGAATTATACCAGCTAAAAATAATATAATTAATTAAAAATATATGAAAATAATTATTTTATTAAATACTTTTTATTTTGATTTGATGCCCGAAGTTGTATAAATTCATTTCGTCTAGAAAATTTGTTCCAATTTATAATATTTACAACGTGGTTATCCGTTACTATCAGCTGGAAATTGTTAATTGTTATTATTTTACCGAATAAGGGGGTCACGCAAGAATTATTGAGAATGATTCACATTTTCTAAAATTTTATTTTATATGTTTAAAGTAATTTCCTTTCAACAATAGTACACTTCATCATTCTTTCCTTACATTTCTTAAAAGCTCCCATCCAATTTTCTTTTTACTATTCCACCTTATTTTCTTATTCTTAATAATTCTAGCGTGACCCTCGTAGGTAAGAACTATAAACAATTACTTCTTTATAATATTCGTCGATAAAAGTAATATTTTTCATGTAATTCGGATATGCTACTAAATATTTAATAGCTTTAGCTTTTTCCAACGCTCGTGATTTTGTTTTTTCATCCATCCAATTAAAAGAATTTAATGTCGATATTAATACTGATTTAATATTTTCCAACATCAGTTCAATCTGAAAATTAATTTACAATTAATTAATACTCATTTACATATTAAAGAACAAACATTTTTCTTAGTGGAATCATCTATATATTTATTTATATACTCATTATTTAAAGGTAAATTCATTTTCTTCTTAATTTCTATTGCGCATTCATGATTTCGTGAAAATTTTTCTTCTATTCCATATAATAATTTATCTATTTTAAATGAATAACTTTGTAAATTATTTGTTAAGTCTTTTGAGAAATGCTTTACTATGCTCCATCCTAAATAGTTTGCTAAAAATATGATAAATTATTTGCATGATTTGAGAATGAAAATATTTTATTTACCAACTATTTTTGGTGGAGTTTTCTCAATTAATTTTATTAGTTCTAAAAAGTAAACTATGTCCTTTACTACGACGTAGTCATCATTACCTATTTTTACGTTATAATTTGAGAGTAAAATATTAATAACATCACTCCAGATAACCTGAAAATTTAAAACTAAATACGTTAAAACTCAAATATTTTTATTAATGTACAATTTTACTACTTCTTGATGAAATTAAATCCGTCCAAAGTTGCAGCTGATTTACGCTCATTTTTCTGTAAACATTTGTTATATCAGTTTCATCTTTTGTGTTAATCAAAGACGCAACTTGAATTTCAAATTTAACTATTTCGTGTACTTGATGTTTTATATCATGATATGGAATATTATTATTACTTATTTGTTGTATTTCTGTAACTGTATTTATTATCCATTGAATGTATTCATTTATTTGATGTTTATGTGATGCTGGATTCGATAAAATCCATTGTGGAAATGCAAAATTCGGATGATCAATCTAAAAAAAAAAAAAAAATCAGATACAAGATTGATGAAATATGCAAAATGTTTCAACAGTATCTCCCGATCTTTTCGAATTTGATTCAAGGGGCTACAACAAATCAAAAATAAACTCTTCCATAAAATAAATTACTGATACCCACAAGTCTGTATCTTTACCTATTTTTGAGTTTTGCTCATCAAATTAATATCTTTTTTCGTTACTGAGATATTTGCGTTCAAACTTATGATTCTATTCTATTTACAGATCTGTAAATAGTGAAGAAAATCATAACGAAAGCTACCATTCTTATGTATAATTTTATATTAATAAACAAAAATAGATGCGTATTTGTCAGTTTTTTACAGATTTGTTCAAAATTGGCCTATTAAACAAAAAAAAAAAAAAAATGAGAATTAACCCAAAAATGGGTAGAGATACATACCTGGCGACACTGCCATTCGATTCTACGGGTAAAATTAAATAAATTTTCGAATTTTCTAAAATTTTCAACAATGGCTACAATTTCTACAGCAATATAATTTGATAATGGCCAAATATCTAAGGTTTTTTGTTGTTTTGATCATTTTTAGAGATTTCAATTTTTTGGCTGAGCTAATGGGATTAAATTTATGAAAATTTGTAAACGTATATACGTTTATCCGTAGAATCGAAAGACGAAGTCGCCAAGTTCGTGTCTCCATCCATATTTGGGTTATAACCCAGAAATGGGTAGAGTTTTAAATGTAAATATCTCGAGAACGAAAATAAATATCGTCGTGTGGTTTGAAAATTTGGAATCAGCACGTTGCGATGTATTTGGAATTTCTGAAATTTAGGAGAAAACGTGTCTATTTGGGTTTTCAGGGGTGATTGCGACAAAGGCTGAAAGTATTTATAATAAATTTATTTTTGGGTATTTTGATTAAGGAAATTTTGTACTTTTATTACAAATTAATTATAATTACATATTTTTCCGTTCTTATGAATTGGGAAAATTTAATTTTATTCCATAACAAATAATAAACGGTCCATGGAAAATGTTATTATTTATATTTTTATTATTTTAAATGAAAGTTCGTTTAATATTGAAGCAATTCGTAGTACTAAAAAGTCGTAATTGTCTTTAGTTTAACAGTATTTGATTTTTAATGTCAATATGACGTCACTGCGAAACATCTTTCACCAGACTCTGTTGTAGGTTGCGAGAGAAAGAAAGTAATAGTGTGACGTCACTGCGACACTGACAACAAATTTCAAATATCTAGTAAAGTAATTATTAAAAAAAATGTTTTTTAACTTAATCGTTATTTATTGAGTATTACTTCAAGTACAAAGTGTTCATTTTATTATTTTTTATTATGGTGGAGGACCCTATTTTTTTGACCCCCTGAATCATATAAGCCAAAAGCACGGGAGTTATTTTTGAGACAACTGTATTTTCGCATACGTACGTATAAAATGTATTCTGAAGTATTATACAAATTTATGGAAACGTGGAAATTGATTAGTGGCTGTATATTTAATTTTGAATTTATATTTGTTACTTGTGATAACCAAAATTCATTGTTAGTCCAATTTGTTTTAATTATTGGCCATCCATCGAATTCATCCAATAGTTTTAATAATTCGAACACGTTTTTCGTTTCGGATTTATCTGAAAAGCGGAAAATTAAATCATGAATTTTAAATTATATTATTTCTTACCAAATTTTTTACAAGTTTGATACATTTTTCTGACACTATTCATTGCATTTATTTCACTTTGTAAATTATTTTCTAGAATTTCTTGTATTTGTTTCTCAATTTTAACACTAACAATTTCCCATTGTGTCCATGTTGCTTCAGTGCTTGGTTTATTATTTTTTGCTCCCCAACCCCCACAAGCAAATTCATAAAAATCTACACAGGGATTTACTGAAGTATTTATTGATGCTAGTATATGTTGCGCTAAATAAAACAAAAATCACATTAATACAAGTTTATTTAATTTTAAACAAACGTGCTATATTACATTTTTGGGTTTACAGTTTATATTTTAAAAATACGTACCATCTTTGTAACAAGTTTTACTATTACAAACATCCAAATCGAAAAAAAATGGTAATATATTGCTTTTTGAATACGATCTCGGCAAAATTTGAAACGAAATGAACAAGATCCTGTAATATTATTTAAAATTACAATTGCATAAAATTTATTATTAAAAATATTATAAATATTTTTATTTATTACAAATACAAAACATTTTTAAATACAACACTATAATCAAAGTTATAGTTTAAAACAAAGACTGTACCAAATAATCTGCATTTTCACTCATTACACTTTAGTTCAGCATTCACAATAACACTAAACATGAAATACGTAAAATTGAGTTCATCAACCTAATTCACCCGCTACTTTCATTGGATAAGAGAAATTATCTCTTCATTCTTTTTATATGAAATTTGTGTTGATAATAGTAGCAAACGGTTCTAGTCCGTAATATTTATATAATCTAAAGTACAATCTGGTGCAAAATTTATTCCCAACGACTCTTCTTAACTCTTTTTGTTGGAGCCCCCGATGATGTCTCTGGAGGTGGTGAAGAAGGGGTGTGTTGTGTCCACGATATATCGGATGAAGCGGTAAACTAAAAAGTAAAAAATAAATGAAAATAATATATTTAGATATGAATATTTGGTGACAAAATGAAGCTTTTAAATTCAAAATATTACTTTTTACCTCCCGCTACTCTTGGTAAGGGAGATATAGAAATTGTGCTAAAAATCGCATATCGAGATTTTAGTAAATGACCACGTTTTAAGGTTCCTAAAATCCAATTTTAACATTTTCACGATGATGTGTATATGTGCATGAATTTTGTCTTCGCTTTAACTCAAATACTATCATTCAAAAAATTCGAAACGTATTTCGACCCTATTCTAATGTGGAAAGTCACCATTAGATTTTGGTGTAAATCGAATAACGGAAATGGCACTTTACTTGAAGCTCATAATGTTCAACAAATATCATTGAATGTCATTTTTTCGCATTTTATGTTATAAAAATTAAAGATTATTGACTTTTACTTTTCTACAGGTATACATTAATAATTTTCTATATATTTAACAGATAAATTAAATAAATCTCTTTTATAAATCCCAAAGCCTATGTTTTAAAGATAAACACAATTCCTTTATTACACAGTTCATATTTCAAATGACAGATAAATGTCTCTGTCAAAATCATTTCAAATTAATGGTGACACTTTAAAAATAAAATAGTAAATAAAGCAATAGTTATATGCAAAGGAACTGAATATAATTTGCAGCATTAGTAAATATGTAAATTAATAAGAATTAAATAGCGGGAGTTATTGCGTTGGCTACATCAGATTTTTTGAGTGATGAATGGTGAAAAAATAAACGGCCTGGCAGTCAATTCAATGATTTTATTTCAATACCGACATTTTGACTGCATGGTAGTCATCATCATGGGTAGAAATAAATGGTATAAAAATAAATTAAGTTGTCGAGAATTTTTTCAGAATCACCAATGATTAAAATAATAATAAATAATAATTTAAAATTGTAAAACAGTTCAAGAGTTAAAAATTATGAAAAACGTGTATCACAGAAAAGCAATAATAACAATAATCTTGACATTGTTATAAATGTATATTTGTATATTTGATGAAGACTACAGGGTAGTGAAATAAAATTAATGAATTGACTGCCAGTTATATAGAGCACGAGCAAACTCGTGACTTGAGCGACTTGAAATACTTAAAATCAGCTGATTTGTGTGCGCTTGTCACTTCACAATTTTATTTTGCTTTTCAAATTTTTATTTGAATATAAATGTCTTGCATTAAATTTAATAATTTAAATTCACTTTCAGTTATAAAGCATGTAGACTTATACAATGTTATAATATTCATTTATTTTTTATAAATATAATTTAGCATATATTTCAAGACCATATAGGTCCACGAAGAAAATAGTTTGATATGAAATATTCGTGACGTCACATCTATTTTTTCAAACTTCGGGGAACCATAACTTATTAAAACGAATTTGTCACCAATTTTTATAAACAGTTTTAGTTTTACTTATACTTTTAGATGAAATAATAATAATAATAATAAAAATGGTGGAATCCGGTATTTACGAGTAAGATTCTAATACGAGTTCTAGGAAAGACATTCAAAATGAGAAAAATGAAAAGCAAAGAATAAAGCACGTAAGTATTACTTATTACTGTAATCTATCCTTACTTGTTTAATTTCATATTGCCTGAAAAGTGTATAATAATTATTTTATAGTTCTTGTGCAAGTGACAAGCGTGCACTATTGAACCTAATCCTGTATCTTGAGTGCATCAATTGGAACATTAACGAATCGATGCCAAGCTTGTTTACGTGTTCAAGGTCATCATTTCGAAAGAAAAAAATATGTAAAATGTTATGAAATCTATCATTTTATAAAGTAATCTTTTGAAATTGATGAATATTTTATTGTTAAAACTAGAAATTCCTGATAAAACTCTGCAAATATTTTTAAAACGAAGTATCAGTGAGAATTTGTTTATATGAAGTCCATTTATTTCTAGATCCTTTTTTCAAGTTTTAAGCGTTGTACATATAAAGCAAATGTATAAGAATAATTCGTATGGCTTTCAATGGAATTAATAACCGTTGGACAATTCCCGGTCGAAATAGTTCATGATATTTATGGTTAGCTTCTGAGATTGCGTTATTAAAGCTTTAAGCATTATTCTGGATGTATTTTAGTATATTACTTATTAAAATAAACAATTAACATTGTAGCACAAGTCACAAATACTTAACTTGTAAATTTCATTAATACATACGTTTCTTAATAGTAGTACTTTTTTTCATCAGTATTTAAAAATAAATAATTTCTAACGGCCGATTTCACCACCGATTCCTAAACCGTTGCCTAGCAAGGAATTTCCTAAATTTAAGAACTGCCTAAACTGATACTTATCCATTTTGGATTTCACCAAACAAAGCAATGCCCAGCTAGGAATTACTTACGTAGGCATCGGATTGTTGGTTACTTTTGTGATATTATATTTGCACCCTGGAAATAAATGAATAATATATGACATTTGTCAATTGTATTTATCAACATTGACATTGGAAATTATGTGGAGATATTATTATTACTTTGAGGTATACAAAATAATTAAATTTTTAAAGAAATTTGCTTTACATATATATTTATAAATTTGTATTACAGAAACAGAAGTGAAAAATATAAATGAAACAAAGATGAAAATGAACAAGAAGAAAAAAATATAAATGGCAAAATATAGAATAAATAATACAAAAACAGAGACTGAATCCTATGATTTCAAGAAAAAAATTAAAATATGACAACCGGAACGCATATTTATGATATTTGGCTATGGCATTTTTGTAGAAATTATAAATTTAATTACACGTGAATACCCAATGTAATTTCCCAAAATAAAGAATAAAAACGATATATATTTATGTATTTACTAATTAATTTTATATCATATAAACTCGTATAGGTATATAAAATTCTGTTTTCTAATGAAAAGGAAATCTTTTCCAAAACCATTTTTCATTACAGAATTCAAAACAATTTGTACTTTATTTTCTATATTGTGCACGTCTTTCTATTTCTTCGTTATAACTATCAAAATATTCAATAAAATTGTACAATTTTCATTTTGAAGTGTCAGGTGTCAAACGTTAGGAAATGCTTAGCGATTTGAGCATCGGAAAACAGATACCTAGCTAAGTAATTCTTAAATTAAGATAGGCAATGCTTAACGGTTGGTGAAAACGAAATTTTGCTAGGTAATGCCTATGTGGTGCACATCGAGTACATAGGCATTACTTAAATTTTAGGAATCGGTGGTGAAATCGGCCATAAAAGTTATATTTCATTTTATAAGGTACGTGACGTAAGACTTCTGCCTATTCATTTTCACTATAAGTGAAATAAAAAAAAAAAACTTTTTATATATTAACTTACTTGGTTTTGATACTGGCTCTTAAAAGCGGCTTTCATCGCCGACAACCGATCCGTAGCCGGCCCACATTTACTAGCTGGTTTCGGTAACCCAGCCAAAGTAGATCCAATATTTTGCGCAATATCTGTCGCTTGTATTTGCGGTCTTCCCGGTCTCTCTTTGAACCCAAGTCCACATCCTCCTACATTCATACTTTTACCTTTCCCACTCTTGAACCGCGATTTGCGGAACCAAGAACTCTGCATAGCGAGTTCCATTAAGTACTGAGGAACTTCTTGGTTAGCTCCTTCTAAGTTTCTAACGAGATGACCAGCGAATTCTTTGTCTTTTTCCGTAACAAGTGTGTACGCTGTTCCTTTTTCTCCTGCACGACCTGTTCGACCAATTCTGTGTGTGTGAGTGTCGATATCTCTAGCGATGTCGTAGTTAACAACTGTCCTAATGTGAGGGATGTCTAAACCTCGAGCTGCTACATCCGTCGCGACTAATATGCTGATTTCATTTCTTTTGAATTGTGTTATGACTTTATTACGTTCAATTTGATCCATGTCTCCGTGGAGAAGTAATACTTGGAATTCTTTTACTGTGAGACTCGACGCTACTTGTTCTGCGTCGGCCTAAAATAATTTTACATTTAAATACATGTTTTATTATTAAATATTATTTGGTATGCATTATTTTAACAAGTTCGCTGTTAATATGAATAGGCATACTTACGCCAAAATCACAAAAAAAATATTTTAGCTTCTCTAAACAATATTTCTTGGTGATATTTCAAATCGATAAAATGCAACAATACTTGTGGTAGTGTTTACAGTCTACATAATGATGATGATTTATTTGAGTTTCTTTTTATGATAATCTTCATAAAAATATTATATTACTATTTTTTCACAAATGGGAGCGTTCACGCAAAACTTTTGTAGGTAGCAGCACAACTGTTCACATAATTTTGTAAAAGTTGACAGTGTATACACTTTTATGACAAAAAAAAATGTTTCCTTTAAGGCCCATTCACAAATCGAAATTAATTTTAGTTTTATGATTTATATTTTTATTTTAAGAACATTGACACCATGTTATATTTGTACCGTTTTTTAGGTAGAATAAAATGGCGTAATTAGATTTTTTGAAATCTTAATAATTCTCGAGATTTAACACAAACCTATGATTTTTTTTTTAAATGGGAACCTATATTGAAAATAGTCACATCTTTTAGATTTTAGGTTCCCTCAGGATTATAATCTTTCGCTCAGTCAATAATGCTTTTCATAACCGTGGTGTATATATTATTTTTTTCACTACTAAGTATTAGTTACAAAATTTATTCCATTATATTGGCAACTGACTTTAAACAATATGGCATCTGGTGTCAAAAATAATGGAATGAAAACGATAACATTATTATTGACCCTGGTCAATAATTGATAGAAAAACAATTTCACGGTACAGTAATGAGTCAATAATGATATGTTTATAGACTAGTAGTGAAAAAATACTATTACAGTTCATTTTTCATAAAAAAAACTAAAAAGTATTTGAAAGATATTAGCAATTTATTTTTTAGATTTTTTGGAATTTTAAATACTGCAAAAAAATATTTAGTTTTTGTTTTAAAATACTATTTATACTGAAGTATGTATGTCTTCAATTACTTGTACGGGAGTATTTTAACATGTTTAATTTATATATAGGGTGTTAATGAGGTCATAAAAAAAAAATAATTGTATCTTTTTTCTGTTTAAATCGAAAAAGGATAGTCTAATTCATCGATCAGTATGATTAAATTATTTTTTATTTATATTTAGTGTAAAATCGTTTTAAAAAATTGCAAAAACCAGCCATGTTTTGTCGTCAGAACGTTACAAACCAAGTTCAGACTCATTTCAAACAGATATTTTATATGAACACTTAATTTCTAAAAGAAAAATATATATAAACTATAAATTGAGGATTACATATCTGAATATGCTATAATATATTAATATAATATTGTTCTATTTATTTTTATAAATATAATTTTCATTTGGCGTGAAATTATCTACGTTACATCAGATGTTTCTTTCACTTTTGAATCTTTGAATTAGACGGTAGAAGGTTATAAACGCATGTGAGACTTTGAATATATTGCAGAATATTATTTTATACTCTATTTTAACTCGAAACAACGTTCCATCGACATGTTTACATTCATAAATTTTAGGTTATCTTTAAATGTCACTTTGACGTTTAAGACAATGTGAAAATCAAAATGGTCGTGCCTTTCACTCTGTGACGTCAAGGGACAAGGGACGAAGCGGGGGTCTAGCAGCCTCATTTTAAAGAATGTCATTTTCAATTACAATTTTTTCATGATTAAAGATCGATTTGAGGAAAAATAAAAAATACGGGTCTATTATTTTCACTATTCTATCGATTAAAATTATAAAAAAAAGTCGTGCATGACCTCATTATTAAGTGGCCATAGGAAGTTTTCCGCAAGGAAAAACTGATTTCCCATGTTAAACGCCTATGGCCCGCTTTTCAATTAACACCCCGTATGTATAACATACCTTTTTCGTAACGAATATTAATACACTTCCAGCAGATAAAAATTCGACGATACATCTTGTTAACCAGCTGAATTTATCTGCTTGGCTTCCCATCATCAAAACAATTTGTGTTACGTCGGTATTAGCTTCGCCAACATCGCCTTGCACTATTCGAACTGGATCTGTTAATACATCTCTGGCTAACTTTTCGACTTTCTTTTTAAATGTTGCACTGAATAATAATGTTTGTCTGTCCGGTCTTACATGGTTACAAATCGACCTCACTTGCGGTTCTACAAAACATTAACGGTAAATTTGTTTTTCTATTTTGGTTGCTTAGTATGTACTGTATGAAACTCATTTGGATGTCATAAAGTACTTCTTTAAAGAACTCAAACTTAATTTTTGATAGGTTAGTAACTAGAAGAGCTACTATTGAAATGTCAAACATTGTCACCAACAATCAAATAAAAAAAATAAATATTCTTAATGTTCATAAATTAAAAAATGAAATAAACGAATATTTTTAAATATTTTCTGACAAAAGAATCCAAATAGAAAAAATAATACAAAATACACGTTTTATAAGCCATTTTAGCGCACTTGTCCCTTAGAAAACACGTGTGCTAAAATCATGTCTTATGAAACATATTTTAATGTATTAATGTATGGGCCAGCCAGCGAATCAAGCGGTTTACGTCGAAATACAATATCACTAGAAACAATGACGTCATATGTTAAAAAGTTTACATGAACATGTAAAACGGATTAAAATATGATCTGTAGGTTGCCTTCATAAATCCAAATCTTTCTTAAAAAGGTAACACGTCTGGTATAATTTTTTTCCAGCGAAATCCAATTTTATTTAAAATATTCTGAACGATACTGCTTACGCCGTTATAAATACTTCATTCTTGTAGTATAATGCAACAAACTATCTAGTATTATGTGAGATTCTTAAAAAAATACAGAATATTGCATACCATACAATTTCTAACTGTTTCTGTACATTGCGTATAGCGTTTGCCACACGCTGTACATATAGATTTCATTTTCAAATTATTACTAACAAATAGAACGAAATATTACCTCAATATTACAATTCAGTGAAAGTAAGAGCCCACCAATCTATTTTTCATTTTCAAAATAAGTCAATAAATTAACTACTAGCTCTTGAATTTGACATGACAGAGCATTTGACATTTTGTCAATAAACAACGACACCAAAAACAAAATGAAATCACAATACAGGTTGAAAAGTATAATATAGACATATAATATTTAGTAATATACATGTTCAGAATTACCAATTTAAAAAAAATATAATCATACGTCATTTTGCAAAAATTTACAAAATTTTACTTAATAATAATATATCCAAATATAATTATTTCTATTACAGGTGTCAAATACATAATAATAATAAAAAAACCAATAAAATACCGTTAATAAAATATATTTTAAAAAATAAAGAAAATTTCAAAAATCCCTAAACGATGACGTAAACTGCTTGATTCGCTGGATAGCCTATACTATTAAATTATTACAAACATAAAAATATATCTTACCAAAACCCATGTCAAACATTCTATCAGCTTCATCAAGAACCAAAAACGTAACTCGTTGTAAATTAGTCGCTTTGATTTTTACTAAATCAATCATTCTTCCTGGAGTAGCAACAACTATTTCGGCGCCTGCTTCAAGAGCTTTAGATTGTTCCCATTTAGAGCCACCGCCGTACGCACATACAACTTGAATATTGTACACTTTACCAAATTTTCTGGCTTCGTTGTATATTTGCTGAGACAATTCTCTCGTAGGGGCTAAAATTAACCCGATAGGACCATCTCCAGGTTTTAGTTCCCTTTGGTCCATAATATGAACTAACATTGGCCAAATAAAAGCAGCAGTTTTACCACTGCCGGTTTTGGCGATACCGATTATATCTCTCCCGGATAACGCTGCGGGTACTGCTTGAGCTTGAATCGGTGTTGGTTGAGTGTATTCTGATTTGATTATTGCTTTTAAAAGCGCTTCATCAAATGATAAATGGCCAAAACTTGTTATTGGATTTGGTGGAGATGGACCAGTTACCTTTAATATTAACAATGAGTTAACAGTCAGTATATTGGAAATAAATTAGGATTTGAACCCGGGACCACTACCTTGCCGGGGTAACGCTTTGACCAACTGAGCTATGGCGGACTCCACAATGACTGAAATGCTCTTTCACTTAGCGTACAACTGGTAGTATATCTCTCCATTGAGGGATTTTTTTTTCGGCACGTTGTGGAGTTCGGATTGCCATTACACACCGATTTTTCACACTTGACCGTTACGTCATAGTTTGATGTTCGTATATTAGATATACGTATCGAAGACAGAATGCAGGAAATCATAAGTAAGACAGAGATAAACATACGATACGTATTTCTAATATATGAACATCAAACTATGACGTAACGATCAAGTGTGAAAAATCAGTGTGTACATTTAAACATCTTGTCATGACTTCTTGTTAATGTTAACTTAATATTAATATTAAAAATTGGCCCGATAGGGCCACGAGTAATTTTTGACATGTTCACAAGGGCTCGTAGTATGATCACGGTTTTAACTAAAACGCTGTTTTATGAAATGTCAAATTTCATTATTTAATAACAATAATAAATAATACAAAATTTATCAAAATATGATTTTAAAGCAGAACGAACATAATTTGTATTCAAACAAATATTTTTTAAAAATCGTTCTTTAAACATAAGGGCGAAATTAAATATTGAAATTTAAATTTGACATTTCTTAAAACAGCGTTTTAGTTAAAACCGTGAACATGCTACGAGCCAAGATGTTTAAATGTAGTGGTAATCCCTATCCCACATCTAATAACGTCATAAATAAAAATATCCTTAATGGATAGATATAATATAGTCAATTTTTTTATGCAGAGTAGTCACGTCATTAAAGTTTGTAAATAGATAATGACGTCACAGAATTACTTGGTTTACATGGTACCTATACTAATTTAATTTTAACAACGAAGCACAACTGGAAAAACAGTTACTGTTTGTATTGAAAAATACAAATTTGATACGCAACAAGACAAAAGTAATGAAATCTAGAAAAAACAACGAACAATGTAAACAAATGTTATCATACGAAAAGATTTGAAAAAAAATTGGTTTCAAATTTATTAAAAAAAATTTGAACGTTATTTCAACCATATCATACGAAAGATAAAAACGAATGAAATGACATCAAATACTGGTCGACGAGATAAATTGTATGCATCTTTTATTTGAAGTTTTTTTTTTCATATTGTAATGTTTTTATGACGTAACTCCTCTACATAATTTTTTTTTACTATACTTCATTTCACGTTAGAAAATAATGACGGGAAGATAGGTGCAGTTTGATCGTATTTTTTGATTGGATAATACTCCAATATTATCCAATCAAACTGCACCAATCTTCCCGTCATTATTTTCTTACGTGAAACGAAGTATATGACAGTTATACGCTACGTGGAATATCATATCAGCCATCGAGGCAGAGCAGCCAATATCTTAGTTGGTATTTGGTAAGAGCGTCACTCCGGCAAAGTGAAGGTCTTGGGTTCGAATAGGGGTTTCCAAGTTTTTTTTCATTTTTTAATATGTTAATCTGTACATGCTGATACTGAATTTTAATCTCTCGATTTAGAGTTTCATTTTGATATTAGAGTAATAAAAATCAGAAAATTAACGAATGTATTGATATCCAATAAGTAATTATTTTAAAAGACTTGTAAACCCCTACAAAATTTATTTTAGTTACCTTTAATCCTAATGTATTCCTCAATTCTATTACTCTATCTTTAGTTAGATTATTAATCTCTTCGTGAGGTGTATAAAAATTCTTTTCGTAAGGATCGTAAGTGATTTCTGTATGATCAATCGGCGGTAAAGGGTCAATAATTTTTTTAAGTGTTGGAGCTATTGGATTTCCATCTTCGTCATATTCTATTTCCTGGTCTGATCCTTCTTCAATAACTCCAGCATTAGGGTTTTCTTCCATGTACCTGTAATATGATTCTTCCACATCTTCTTCTTCAATGTCGTCTCGAATTCCACCTGGTGCGGCTGAAGGAGCTTTGCTGCTTTCCGTCCGGACTTGTTCTTCAATTCCTGCCATGAAAGCATCCAAGGGATCTTCTTCCTCTTCAGGTTCGGGTTTTTCTTCTGGGAGTTGAACACTTGTAGGACTACCAGGTGCAGGTATGTAGGCTAAAGCTGGAGTACTTGACATACCATCGTCATCGTCTTCGTCAAAGTATTCCTCTTCGGTTTTGGCTCTCTTTCGCGGCATGCCCCAGGTTGCTGCGAGAGCATTTTGGCTGATTGCTGTCATGGTGGAGTAGCCCTGTTTGCTGACTCCACTGGACGGCGGAGGTGGAATTGCATTGTTTACTCGTTTCGGCTTCGCAGGGAGTTGGAAACCCGAGAAACCAAATCCTGAACCCTTTTTAGAACTCATTTTTTATGATTTTGTAAAATGTTACATTACACAATGTAATTATATTTTAACACAGGCTACACTTTCACTCTTTCACAGTGAAAATTCAAACTTATGAAAAACACTATTTTAAGGTTAGGTTTGAACTGACATGACATGATTTACACTAGGGACTAGGGTTGCGTTCCAAAACCGTAGTCTAGAGTACGAAATAAGGCTGCGTTCAGCACGTCACAGTGCTCAGCGCCAAAACTTGCCGAACGCGATAAACGGATGAATGTGATTGGTTCAGGAGGCTGATTCTAAATGAAATTCCAAGTTGTAATTAAAATTTGGTCTTGGAATTGTACACGTAGCCATCTAGTGAGTTATTATGGAACATCGATATGACGTCATGACATTACAAGATGTTGGAATTAATTTCAACATCTAACGAGGTGTTGGTTTCACAATTGCACCTTGTTTTTCCGGTTTTTCGTGTGTTTGACGTTATAAATAAAATAACCCAAAATTCGAAAGCTGTTGAAAATATTTGTTTTACGGGAAATTTAGTAAGTATGAAACATAATAAATACAATTTTGTTTGATAAATAGCATGAAGAATATTATTTTATCTGAAATATTGATTGACATTTCTTTTATAATAATTATGTAACTGATTTTTTTGGTCCTTCAAATCCATGTCCCACAGACTTGCTCATGTTTTACGGCCTTCCACTCCTCCATAAAATCCATCAAGGTAGCCTTTTGTACTTCGGTTACCTTTTACCTTAACTTCGCTCATTTTATTTAGTAAAAGTAAAACCAAACAAAATTAATTAAGGAAAACTAACAAAAATAACGAAAAAAATCTAACAAAACAACTAAACTAATGAAGCAAATCTAACAAAAATAACGAAGCAAAACTAACAAAATGAAACAAACTATTTAGCAAAATCAAATTCACGTATTTAACTGAACTGCCGCTCAAAGAATGAATAACTACCTCTTAAATTCAAATACATACAACCTACCCCTTCCATTTCACACCCAGTACCAACATAGACTATAATAGTCAACTACCAATCCAAGAACAAAAATTTCCTATTAATCACTACATGTTGGAATCTTTAGAATCGCACGTTTCACTCTTGGAATGACGTCATCAAAAAACAAGACCTGGGTCTTGTTTTCATTTAGAATCAGCCTCCAGTAACTGTATTAGGCAAACTTCGATGCTCAGCTGTGACGTGCTGAACACGGCTGTTACTCAGTCATTCCAAAACTCGTAACCTTTCTTTCAGAGATAACTTTAAACCTCTAAAACGTGTTTATTATTATTAAAATCATCGATTTTTTTGACCAAAGATAATAACTGCCTTAGCTAAAGATAGTGGAAGGTAAAAACGAAACTAATCCTGTGGGGATGAGCGTGACGGTCGTTGTTGTTAATGACGTCATCCTTGACCTATTGAGGAGCAACCACGACGATCGTGGCTTTAAGTGAAACCAAAGTGGAATCTTCTACTCTAATATTCGGTACTCTTGATTTTGGAACGCACCCCAGATGAAACAGGCAGCATCATAGCTAGGAACTGTTGCCGCCGATAATTTTGAATGACTTCATTGAGAGTTAATTATTATAATTTTTACCAGTTGTATAACTAAAAATTCATTTTTCTCAAAACGATTTGCACAAACAAATACTTGATATATTTTTGGACTTTAATATTATTATTCTTTTCTTCTTTCATCCTTTAGTTGAAATACTATGTAAAGTTACCGCCTTCTCGAGGTGTGGATAAAAAAGAAGAAAATTTGTATTTTTATAAACACATATTCAATGTATTGGAACGTTTCGGAAGCTGGAAAACTTCCATCATCAGCCAATCTTTAATATTGAAAACTTTTACATCAGGGCATTCACGAACAATCCTCATGACAGGTATGGCCAGAAATACGACGTCGGAAAACGCCATGTGTTTTCGTTAGTGTTTTTGTATCCAAATTCATCGTGTTGTTAATGTGTCCTTTTTGATTGTCCTTTGTCTTTTTCTGGATGCTGGTGGGATTCCCTCAGGGTTATGTTTGGAGGGAGGACTATTTGCATCCCTAGTTGTTTCCTTAATTTCGATGTTGGGAGGTTTTGGGGCTGGAATCAGCCCTGCCAATTTAACTATTCATAACGTTTTTCACATGTAATACATTTTCCGACGTCGTATTTCTGGCCACACCTGTCATGAGGATTGTTCGTGAATGCCCTGATGTAAAAGTTTTCAGTATTAAAGATTGGCTGATGATGGAAGTTTTCCAGCTTCCGAAACGTTCCAATACATTGAATATGTGTTTATAAAAATACAAATTTTCTTCTTTTTTATCCACACCTCGAGAAGGCGGTAACTTTACATAGTATTTCAACTAAATTGTACTAAGAGGTATTTTAAAGAAACTACAAACTTTCATCCTTTAGTAAACTATAAGAACATAACAAGAACGTATTATTTAAAAGAATAATCCAAATACAAGATAGTTTTACGTAACTATCTGTCATTTTAATACCGGATTCTCCAATTATGAGTTTTTTCGGCTAGCGCGCTCTTCCTAAAGTACACAAATTTTATTACATAGTTCTAGAAAGTTCATAGGATGGCGCCTGCTCCCATTGCCAGATCAAAATCTCTAATATAAAAATTGATAAAACAAGTTTTGTTTGGTTTGTAATAAATTGCATATACGAATTCTAAATGCATTGCACTAACCTGTCAAAACTAAAAACTAATAAAAATGAAAGTATTATAATTATTTTAAATTTATATATCTTTATTTAACAAACTACCTACAATAACATTCAAGTATTTTTTATATTACATATCCTGATATTCTTAATTTAAAGTTTTTATCATCGTTTTCTATTAAAATACAAAAAATAAATGTAAATAATTATTCTACATTCTTATTAATAGCTTTTTTTGATTTAAATATGTGAACAGTATTATCAGCTCCTCCTGATACCATATATTTTGGGTTTGACCAATCGCAACAAAGTACTTGCTGTTCATGTCCTGACATGTCGTACAAAGGAGCTTTGGGACTAGAAACAAAACATAATTAAACAAAAACATATTGTATAATAAACAAAACAAACCTTCTAGTATCCCAAAGTTTAACTTGATGGTCCTGACTTCCAGAAATAAATAAATATTCGTCTGTTTTTGACCATCTTGTACTTTGAACCCATTTATTGTGAGATGTGAAGGTACTCTTCACTAAAGAACCTTCTGTTGATCTGGGGTCGTATAATCTTACATGTCTGTCTGCCGAAGCAGTAATTAATAATTTATTTAATGGAGAATAATCTGCATAAAAGAATGATTTGTTGCCAACGATTTCTGTTCGAATTCCGCATAATTCCGCGTCCCATAATTTAATAGTATGATCCATTGATGCTGTACATATTTCGTCATTTGCTGTCCAAAGTACGGAGGAAATTGCCTCTTTATGTCCTTTTATTGTATGAAGAGGAGTCTAGGAATAAACATTTTTTAGTCATAAATAAATATAATATAAAATTGTTAAATTCTTTGTTAGGTTAATCAACGTGACAATTCATAATCTTTTAAAGGTGACCGCAGCAGACACGCTAATCTCCTATTTAAAATAAGGCGACTAATCAAATTTTTAGGACGTAACGCGTCATACCCAATTAGTAATCAACTTCAATCGCTTATAGTTTGCGACCTAATCAACATTTAAACAAAAAAATCACCCTATTGTAAACAAAATAATACTTACTCTAACTTTTGAATTGTCGCCTCGCATTCTTTTTGAAATTGGTTCTCCATCTTGTGTGTCTTCCAAAACTATAAAAACACAGTTTCATTAATATTTTACTTAAAAAATATAAATATTACTTACAAGCTGACCAAATTTTCAACATGGTGTCCCAACTTCCAGTGGCAATTTTCTCTGAATTTGGGCTAACACCAACACAATCTATGCCCCGTTCGTGTCCACGGCAAATTTGTTTACATGTTGCCTTATTAGAAATAATATCCCAGTGCCATAACATAGCTGTTTGATCATGTGATGCGCTAAATTCATTGTAAAAATAAATAAACAGGTAATTAATAAAAAATATTGACATACCTAACAAATGTGCCAGTTGACTCATCTAAAGATATCCAAGCAACTGATTTTACTAGTGATGTGTGATCTTGAATTGATAATTTGTGTTTTCCTTTTACGGTCCATATATTGATTGTATTATCGTAGCATCCGGTAAGAATCCTAAAATCATGAATATATTTGACCTATAAGTTCTTTTAATTTTTCTGCAGAGCATGAATTTCACGCTTGAATTTTTTTTGCTTATACGAGGGTCGCAGTAGAATTATAAAGAATAAGACACATGGTGCATAATATTTAAAATTTTAAAAATAATACATTTTTCCATTCTTTTTTCAACTTCTTAAACGCTCTCAACCAATCTTCTTTTGAAATGCTTTCAAAGTAATCAAGAATAAGGGATTTCACCATTTTTAAAATGATTTCATGTGAAAGTATTAGGTAAAACTAAGACTACTGGTGAAAAATTCCTATTAATAAGCGAGATATGGTCCCCCCGAAGTTTGAAAAAATAGATGTCACGAATATAAGTTTTCACATTAACTGTTAACTGTTTTTTTTTGTGGGTCTAAATGTTCTTGAAATATATGCTATTTCTAAATTATATTTATACAAAATAAATGAATATTATAACACTGTATAAAATTAAGAATGTATTGAAAAGTTTAAACAATACATAACATGTACACAAAAAAGTTTAAGCTAATCCTCATTTCTGGATTCTATTCCGGTATTTAAAATTTAATTATCATGATATTATTAATAAAGGTAGATACTAGGAATAGGTTAGACCATATTTTAAGATATAAACTGTCAAAATTAGAGTATAATTCGCTAATCCAAAAATGAGGATGAGCTTAAACTTTTTTGTGAATCGGGCTGGTAATGTGTTGGCGGTAAATTGTAAAATTATAAAATACAATAAATATGAAGACAATTTTATGAACACGACTTTATATTATCTTAGATAATAATTTAAAATATTGATTAACTACGTTCTAACTAAATTTTCGCAACTTAATTTCAAATGATGAGTGTAAATTTTGTTTTCTACGGTCTATCTGATTTTCTTATACTCAATAATTCTAGCGTAATCCTTGTAAAAGCAGATTAGCACACATAAAAAATGAATAAACCGTGACGATATATATTTAATTAGTATAAGTCCGTGAAGATAATACGAGTTTATAAAACAATTGATAAAAAAAATTGACAATCGCATTCTCTGTCTGTGACTTACCATTTATCGTTAGCATGAACTGATGAGACCCAGTCATCGTGCATAAGACTGTCTTGAGGTTCGGGTGCAGGATATTTCTCAACATATTCGATATCTACTGTAATTTCGCTAGACACTGAACGTTCCGTTAAATGCTCATTTAACTGAACCCTTAAAAATTCGCCGCAGACTAAAAAATCGAATACAACTTTCTTCCATTCTCCAGCTTTATTTTCCTTGATTAATTCGTTTATTAACTTATTTAGAGCTTTACAATCTATATTTGCCGGTACAGATAACGGTACATCAGGAACTGCGTACCTAAATAAAAATATTGCACATACATGCTGGTAGGAATTAGGTTAGAATAGTATTTCTTACTGTTCTTGTTTTGTTATAAATCGAATTTGTAGTTGGGCTTCAGTAGAATCTACTGATATATTCATTTTAAATGTATGATGATCTTTTGTCACTGTGAATTACCTGCAAAGTGTCACAAAGTGAGAAATTGCGATTGTTTCTCACGTTTTTAAAATTTTGTGACAAATGACAACAGTCCAGGCTCACCAACTACACAATTTTGTGAAGTAAATGTCACTATGTAACGCGCGATATTTGAGTTTGCAATGTAATTGGTATATTGCTTTTATTATTGTTAAATCATTTTAATTAAAAATTAAGGAAAATAATTGATATTGTATTACTTGAGAAAATTATAATAATTAGGAAAAAAAATTAAAAATTATAGGTCCCACCGAGATTTGAACTCGGATCGCTGGATTCAGAGTCCAGAGTGCTAACCATTACACCATGGAACCGTTGTATTACCTTGAAAGTACAAAGAATTTTCAGCCGGTAAAAAAAATCAGAAAATGCAATAATATTTATATAAATATATTATTTATTTTTAAAAAATAATGAATGAAATATATATTCTAAAATATTTCGTTTATTCAACGGTAATACTACTACAACAATTACAATAATTAGCTTAATATTTAATAGGCAGTGTAGGTATATGATATGTTTTATATACAAAATGTAAATGCTTATTTTTATTTAATGAACAAACGCAAAAGTTCTGCCAAATGATTTATACACAATCTAAGCTATTCTCTTTTTCCAAAATATTGCAATTTTACACTTATTATTGTAGTTTACAAATTTAAAATTAAATACAAAAAATCTTATATATTTCTTATTTTAGAACATAAAAATGTATATTTGTATATACAGCTCTTACATATTTACAGTTTTTATGTACATTTTAAAAATTAATAACAATAATTATTCAAAATTTTGCATTAAAATGAGCCAATGATAAAATATAATAAAAATTAGTTTAAAAAAATACCTAACTTGTTAAATATTAAATGCTGAGTAATTATTTAGCTGCAATTTTCAATATCGTTAATTGATTATTAATAATTTCAAATATATTTTAAAATAAATAAATAATTACGCAGATAATTTCAAGCTAACAGACTTGTTTTAATTTGTTGTGCACGTTTACTATTATAAATTTAGTTGAATACCGGCTGTCGTACTGTTAAGAGGTCTGTATTTTTACGATTGTTTTACGCGAATATAGGTGGACATGAATGTGATTTAGTGTATTATAATTTGTTATTTTGTGTAATGAAATACTTTGCGCGAATTTAATTATGATATTCACCGCCATTATTGTCTAAGAATGATCGACTCCGAAAAGCAATAGAATGGTGAGTTAGTATTATAGTTATTTACTTGAATTGTAAGTTATCATGTACTATGTTTTCGTATTTACGGCGGCATTTAATTCTTATTTTTATTAAAATAAATAACTTTTAAGTACTTTTAAATAAACCTTGTATATATTTCTAATAGCACTTAGATTAAATAGTATAAAGTTTTTAAAATAGCACCATAAGTGAATAAGTCACTTGAACTATTTACGCGGCACTGCAGGCAACAAGTTTTATGCAAATTTCATTTTGTATACACCCTGTGTTCACTTTAATTTTCAGTTTATTTTTGATTGAAATAACTCTTAATTTTATATAATAGTTTATCACACAGATAGTTTTTATTAAAATTTATTATCCTATTTTCTACCCAGAATAAGTGTGCTGATTGGCAGTTTCAGAGTCAGGAGATAATAACTTCAGAAAATATATAAATCGTATATAAATTTGTTTATAGGGTTTGCGATAGGATTTATATATTTTGGAATTTAATTTGAAAATTATTTCCAAACAGATTGGTACACCAAATAATCTGTAACAAGTCGTGATATATTTACTAATGGTATTTTACAAATTTGCAAAAAAAAAAATACGAAAAAGGAACGCAATAATGAATTATTCTTGATTAAAAGAGGGTAAGAAACTGTTAATTTTTAAACCGGTTTGAAAACATTGTTAATCTATAGTTTAAGATCCAAAACGCGACATTTAACCGAAATAGATTTACTCCGTTTTTTATACCGGTTTTAAAAGGAAAAAAATGTACTTTTTTCATTCCATTATTTAACCGGTTAATCTAACGTTTTACAAACCGGTTAAGTAAAGAGAGGATAAACAGGTTAAAGAAACTGTTTTAAAAATTACGTCCACGATTTTTGCTAACTATTAATGGTAATTTAAGGTTTCGTGCTTTGATTTAAAATCGATAACCTAAATTTATCTAGCTTTACAGATTATGCTTTTTTGTTTCGAATACACAATTATTGTGAAATCACATAACTAAATACCTTTTTTACATTGGTTAAAAAAGTGCACTTCATTAAAATATATTCATAATAGTTATTTACGATTTAAGTGTTAAAAGTGACATTTTACTTTGTGAGATGGAAGTTTGGAATACGACGCGAAGCGGAGTGGTCCAAACCTTGGAATAAAATAAAAATCACTTTTAATGTATACCGTGTGTCTATCTTAAAGGTGTACATAGGAGATTAACATGGTAAATCAGTTTTTTGCAATTCCTTGCTCGCCTAATTATTTTAAGTAAAAACGCTTCAAATAAAAGTTTTAGGGCATAAAGTTCTGCATCTAATTCAATAAATAGAATTACTTTTACATGCTTTGTAACGACAGAAATTAAATATGAAAATGTCGAAAATTACGTTGAAAATCTTAACAGCCATGGAAATTGAACAAAAAATAAATAAATGAGAGGCGTTTTATCTGTCACATAAATTATTTGTCGTTTTCTGATAATTTCATTTTTTGTCTCTGGTTTTGTTGTCTGATATTATTAAAAAATGAATATTTATACTAATGAAGAGCGTGTTTTTATAATAAAATGTTTTTATGGGGGTAACAGTTACCGCAAAGTGCGTGATTTATTTTCCGTTAAGTTTATGGATCGGCCGATTCCCAGTGCAACTACAATTGCTAAATTGGTTACAAAATTTGAAAAGACTGCTAATGTGTCTTCAAAAAATGCACGTGAGCCGCGTAATCAGAATGAAGGACGAGCAGAAGAACGTGTCTTGCTGGAAGAAAGAGTGTTAGGAGTGATAAATGTAGACCCCTTCTGTAGTACTAGATGTATTGGAAATGAGTTGGGAGTTCATCACAGCGTCATACATAATATTTTGAAAAAAAATTCGTATTCTTATAAAATGCAATGTCACCAAGAACTTTTGCCATACGATGAAGAAAGTAGAAGAGTGTTTTGTGAAGATATGCAGAACCGGGCTAATAATGATCAAATTTTTTTATCATCCATTTGTTTTACCGACGAATGCACTTTCACTTTAAATAATGAACCCAATATACAAAATACACGTTGTTGGGCTAAAGAAAACCCTAGAATTAATATTTGAACAAGGACACAATATCCTCAGAAAGTTAATATTTGGGCCGGAATTTTAGGTCACCACATAATTGGTCCTATTGAAATACGTGGCAATCTAAATGCAGATAATTATTTAGAGATGCTACAAAACGATATTGGTCCTACAAAAGACGATGTTGTGCGTCCAGATCGAGAGGTCTGGTTCCAACAGGATGGATGTCCTGCACACTATGGTAGAAACGTTAGGGAATATTTGGACCTGGCATTTCCTGGTCGCTGGATTGGACGAGGGGGTATTATTAACTGGCCCGCTAGATCTCCAGACCTTGCTCCTTGTGACTTTTTTTTATGGGGTCACTTAAAAACTCTAATTTATAAACAAAGACACGAAAACCTAAATGACCTAAGAGATGCCATATTTAATGAATGTCATCGTATAACACAGCAGCAACTATTTAATGTACGAAGATCTTTTTACAATAGGTTATTATCTTGTCCAAAATGGTGCTGCATTTGAGTATTTATTGTAACTACATTGAGTGGTATTCTATTGTCAATGTTAAAACTTAAAGGTTACTGTTAGCACTGTTTAGAGCTGAAAAATACCTGATTACGAGTCTAAACAGCCCTAACAGTAACCTTTAAGTTTCAACATTGACAATAGAATACCTACCATTATCTTTAAATTATAATTGTTTTGTTATTCGTTTACTATTTATAAAACGTTTTTTGTTTGAGCATATTTTGTTATGAAATAGTGAATTCTTAATAAATGCATATTATTTAAAGAAAACTGTATTTTTTATCTTTATTTATTAATCTAATATTTCTATTATTGTCATACTTAACGATATTTGTCCAAATCAAATTGTTAGAAATGTCAAATAATTTAACTTACGTTGTGACAGATAAAACGCCACTCATTTATTTATTTTTTGTTCAATTTCCATGGCTGTTAAGATTTTCAACGTAATTTTCGAAATTTTCATATTTAATTTCTGTCGTTACAAAGCATGTAAAAGTAATTCTATTTATTGAATGAGATGCAGAATTTTATGCCCTAAAACTTTTATTTGAAGCGTTTTTACTTAAAATAATTAGGCGAGAAAGGAATTGCAAAAAACTGATTTACCATGTTAATCTCCTATGTACACCTTTAAGATAGACACACGGTATATCATACATTATTTTTTTACAAACACGACTTTTTCAATGAATAATACTTTTTTTAGTTTTCGTTCTGTAATTGTTTTTGGTTTTGTCTCGTAAGGCAGCAGTTAATGGTACCGAAACGTTGGAACTAATAAAATATTACAGAACGAAAACTAAAAAAGATTGAATTATTCCTAGTGTATTATGTGTTCTGAAAGATTTTTTAATAATTTACAATTTTTTCATTTAAATTTGTATTTCTAATAATTTTTTGACAAATGTCAAAAATATCGATTTGTTGTTCCATTCGTCATTATAAAGGTAACAATTTAGTTTTAACACTCGTGTTAAAAGTAATAATAGATTTGTAGAAAAAGTATATTTTTTTAAAGAGTGAAAGCCTGAAAAAGTCTTCTTTTTTAACGCAAGCAGGTGAAAAATTGAAATGCTATGGCACTTTTTTCGCGTTTATATTGTAGGAACTCGTAAGTAATTTTTTTTTATTACAAGGGTTTGCAAATTTTCTGTCTCGTAATAAAAAGTTACACTTTGCTCACATAAATAACTATTATTTATTTAAAATTTAAAGGTGCAGATCAATTTCTAAGTTATTAACTCCTTCCTCAAAGCAGACATTTTATTTTAGCCGTAAGAGCGGTTTCCAGCCGATATCTCACGGACACTCATCTCATGGTAGACATACAGATACAGGATAATACCCAATAAATTTAAAACGACTAAATTTCACACGAATGTTTCCTAGCTGGCTAAGAATGGCTCCCCTTCTCTTGAATGTTTTTCCAAATTGCCGGATAGAGTCTGATCTACTCTCTGTCTCTTGAAGAAGCCTAACTTCCACAAACAAAGCGTTAAGATGATCAAAAGTAGTAATCCAGCTACTACAGCTACTATTATAATCCAGAGGGGTACTGGAGCTGCTTCTTGTTGGTCTTTTAAGTCGGGATATGCCAAAGTTTCCACCTGGAATAATTACAAATAATTAGAAAGGCTATTTTTACAGTTTTTATTTTTATTTATACCGTAGCTATGTCGTCACGTGTATCTTGTTCCACTGAATAATCTGGTGGTATAACAATTCGAGCTGTTGAAACAATTCGTACCCAATCGATTTTGGGATAATCTTCAACTAGAGTTGAGTTCCATAATCTTGATCTGATTTTTATAGTAGCTTCACCTTTCTTTTCCAAATTTTTAATAACACAAGAAAATCTGAGACACTTGGCTGTATTGTTTTGACAATTCTGAAAGAAAATACATATTTTTGAAGCTTAATCAAAATTGATAAAAATGTGGGTGAATTTCTCGACTGAGGTGTTAACAATTTAGGAAACTCTGGCAAAAACAAGCATAGTCCAAATAACAAATAATATTGTAAATTTACTGTATACAGTGACATATACTTTTAAGGATGCTTAAGACAATCCTATAGCAGTGCTCAAAATGATGTAAAACATGAGATTCGCGTGAAACGCTGCAGCCCGCACAATTGAACTATTCATTACAAACTATACATACAGCGTTAGTTAAAAGTATGGAGACGGCGATTTATTGTCGTTAATATTCATTTTAGGAAATTATGTTCAATACAAAAGTTTTTTAAGAAATTTTGATCTATATTAGAGAATACTTGAATTTTTTTTCTTCAATTGTTTTTGAGTTACGCTTGCCCGCGTAATTTTTTTAAATGGGAACCTATTAATTTTACTCTACCATTCGATAGAGTGTTTTTTCCTCTTTACAACAGTATGTTTGTTTTTTTTTGTTTTTCAATTTATTTTAATAACATTTTTACAAGGAAAATCACCGGTTCAAGTATTTACGAATAGTAGGTACATCTAAGATAGACAAAAGACCAGCGATAAACAAACTCGAGCGATGTAATTTAGTTAGTTATTAGTTTGTTTTTAATGATAAGATTGTGACCGACAACTTTATTGGAAATAATTTTGTCTATATCACATGAACCTACTATTCGTATGGTAGAGTAAAATAGGTTCCCATTTAAAAAAATTACGCGGACAAGCGTATCTCAAAAACAATTGAAGAAAAAAAAATTCAAGTATTCTCTAATATAGATCAAAATTTCTTAGAAAACTTTTGTATTGAACATAATTTCCTAAAATGATTATTAACGACAATAAATCGCAGTCTCCATACTTTTAACTAACCCTGTATTACTAAAGAAGAAAGCATGATCTAAAAATTAACCGTAATTTTTTCAAAAATTTTTTAGGGGCCAAGTTATGACTACTTGAAAAACAGCTATTTTTGAAAGCTGATATCAGTCCTTTGCAAAATTTCGTTTGGAACATATTGTTAATTGGTTTTATGTTAATAACATACTAAATATTTATATACAAATTCCTAGAAATAGAGGCTGAGAAGTTTCGCGCAATAAACACTATTTTCTAGAATTCTTATTAATTTGCGCCCATAGTTCAGGAGTACAGTCTTAGCTACGCACTACCTTCACTTCCTTACGCTTCTTTACCTCATATACAGAAGGGGACGTATAAATACTGTCTTCGGGACTGTAGTTGAATCATCTACACTTTTTAAGCGTAACAATTGCATTGTCGCTATAGAATCAATACTTTGGTATTTTTTTCTTGCAAAAATAATCTTAGTAACAAATTATTACATTGTAAATTATGTGAAAATAACCTTAGTCCTGACACACTGGTTGTTTTTGAAGGAAACGTGCACGCTAATTTTGTATAATAAATGTATTTTATTTTTTATAAAAGAAAATGTTCAATGATTTTCTTGTTTATAAATTATTAGTTTCTTACAAAAAAATAATTATGTCCTGTGAAAATCACTAATAAATAATAGCTCAACATTGTTTAATTTTTGTTACTTAACATTCATTTCCTAATATTTAATCATCATTTGAGTTAAATTAATTTCAAAAATCTTAAACGGGATGTTCGAATTTTTTTATCTCTCCCGTGGCCATGTGCCTGAGTGTCTGATCGCGAACCTGGGGAACCGGGTTCGATCCCGACCGACGCCAAATATTTCCAATTTTAAATGGCACAAAAGTGACCCCTGTGGTGCCCTCTCCACGCCAGCAATGGGTGCCAGTGAGGTGACGCCTGGTAAGCGCCCGCACGGTACAAATATATCATCATCATTACCGATGCCTATATAAGTTGTAGATTCTGGCATACCCAGTAATGGGTAATATGCCGTGATGATATATTTATTTATTTTATTTTTAGATCAAAAATAATGGATTTTTTGCCAGAAATCTCATGCCCTGTTGCACCAACAAGATTTAAATTTTAATCTACATTTAAACAAATAAATGCAAATCGAAATTTTGACAGCAATGTATTATAATTCATTTGACATTTCATTTCGATGCAATATTGTCAATTTAAACTATGTTTAAATCGGCCATCAGTCATACAACATTTATTCTTGCAAATTCAATATATACTTATACAGCAGGGCAGGATGAATAAGATCTTACAAATTCATAAATATAAATTCATGTTGTTCTGTTGTCGGTTTTGAGGTCGAACAGATGTGTATGTGTTTTGCAAATTTTTGTACGATGATTATAAAAATGAATGTTTAAACTTTAAGCAGAAATATTTGTGGACATGAATTATGTTTAACGTCGGTTTTGTAAGAATAAATACTAAGGGAGATTTCGAGTATTTGTTAACACTTAATTAATAAAAATGTTTTATTTACCATATTGACAATTTCTCTTTTGTGTCCATCATTATCAATGAAAGTTTCCGATTTTATAATCATTTCTACTTCTCGTCTACTCCTTGGATGTGTCATATTATGTGGAGCATCTTGATTTGAAATCATTTCACCATCTGGAGGAATATCCTGCGTCCCTGGTCGAATTGTTAGTTGCAGTGGGTTCACTGCATCTTCTGGCATGTAACATCTTTCTCCTCCATCAACAATTGGTATTTCTTCTAGATAAAGTAGCCATTTTCCTAAAGGTTTGTTGTTGGCAACCTGAACGGGCCAATCTATGTAAACTTCAAAATGTTCCAACTTCCAAGGGCCGTTGTTTATAACTTGATAAGTGTGGACGACTCGAGAGCCAACATCGTCAAAGTATTTCATAACAGATTCGCCTTTGATTTCGCCTCCGTAGAACACGTGAGATGTAGCGGCACCGTTGATGGTTACTTCTGCGCGTTTAACAACGTTGGCAATAAGATGAGCTGAAGTGCGTTTCGACATTTCTTTTGAAGTTGAGTTAACGTGAACTTTAAAATGTAATTTCTTTTGTGTTTTGGCTAAATTCTTTGGTTCGAATCTTAAATATGTTTTTACTAGTTGATCTTTCTTGAAAGGATTACCTAAGTTGCACACAACTAGAGTGTCGTTCTTGTAATTACAAATTATGTTTCCCTGAAAATAATATTAAATAAATAACTGTAATAGTGTACTACACACCGTGTGGGGAAATGCAGTATTACAGTCGAGCGCTGAGTTAGATGACCGCGGTCAGGTATGAGCGCGAAGCTGGAATAAGCATTTTCGCGAGATATGTATATTATATTCACAATCATTTAAGTAATCATCAGTAAAAAAAAATATTTATTTTTTATTTTTTGACGATATCTCAGGAACCGTTTGATTAATCTGCTTTAGCATATATATCTTTGGTAATGTAACAAGGTATAACATGACAAATGTTTAAAAAATCATATATGACACGTTTAGTCTTCTTCATAGTTCCGAAAATTAAAATAAAATGTTAAATATTTTACACAAAATTAAGCACATATATAACATCAGTCATTTGAGCTGTCAATTTACGTTCTGGCAAAAGGATTTGAATTTAAATATAATTTAGAAAAGCTGTCTTAAGACAAAGCTTTGCATATATGGTTGCGTACAGTGCTTTAAAAGGCATGAAGTTGTTATTATTGCTTGTTAATTATGAATGAATTAAATGACAGTTGATGTTAATTTACGTTTTATTTTCGAAGGTGTGTACACCAACTCTACAGTTTCTGAATTAACCTGTCTGTCATTTATCAGAGACTGGCCCATTCTACCAGAACCACAGACGCGTTTCGCTCTTACTGGAGCTCTTCAGTGTGGTGTACTGACGCCTCTACGAGGCACTGACTAGGTTGAGTAGACGGATGATAAGCATCCCACAATGATATGATGATGTTTATCATCTGTCCACCTACTTCTAGTCAATGCCTCCTAGAAACGTTAGTACACCACACTGAAGAGCTCCAATAAGAGTGAAACGCGTCTGAGGTTCTGGTTGAATGGGCCAGTGTCTAATAAATGACCGAAAGTTTTATTCAGACTGAAATCTTCTGAAATGTGTCAAGTATGATTTTTTTTATATTTTATATTAAAACAGTTTCACCAAGTATTACAACTGTACTTTGTACATTTATTTGTGACATATTTTATTAATTCTCGACATTTTTATAAAAATTTAATTTGTAAAAATGGCAATGACGTTTTAGCGGTTGGTAAGTAATATTTAGCTAGCCGGAATAGTTATTTTTTTAATAAGTTGGGGGAATTAGTATTTCTGAAATTAACTCAATATTATAAAACGAGGGCAGCGAGTTTTGGAATTTACATGGAGTCCCCGAATTAACACGTTCACTGCCTATGACACATACGTTGTGTTATCTGGTATTTTGCGTGCTATGCCGATGACACAACGTCTGTGCCATCATTATATACATTCTTCTATGCTTCAATATCTCACAGGCATTAGGAACTTACAGTTGCGCTCTTATAGGCACCTCAGGTACACTTTGTACAGGTACATAGTTGGTTTTGGGAACTCTGAGTTCTACAATGGACAATCAATTGCCGGGACCATCGGTGCAAAAGAAAGTACGTTCTTGTCGTGACAAGAAGCTTATATCAGATGCAGAATTACAGAACAAAAAATTTGGAGAAGTATTTAGAAAACCAAAAGCGATAATATAATATAATCAATATGTCGGGAGTAAATTGCCAGGACTAAATGCTGACATAATACATCTCACATCACTAATTTCTAGAGTCCCATTACCAAAAATGTAATGACACAAGTGTTCTGTCATATGGCATAGTAAAAATAATTGTGATATAGTTACTTTCTACAACTAAGACCCGGCATAACAGGCAGTAACAGGGTAGATGATCGGCAGTGAACGTGTTAAGTTTTCTGCATGAGTTGCAATCAATATTTTTCTGCAATCGTCCAAGGAAAATTCAAAATATATTTTCAATTTTTGGCTTTTTTATAAGTGATTATGATAATTGCTTTCATAAGTACAAAAAAAATTTTTGTTTTCATTATTTCCCGCACTAGTGCGAGAATTTGCTATTTAAAAGTTTGAGAACACTTATTTCCCGCACGATTGTAGAAAAAAATTTCAGCTATATGTAAAGTGAAGTAAACACTAGATTCACTTCTCGATTGTGAATAAAATATATATGAAATAGTTACCGTTTTTTGTCCAATTGCAATATAGCTCAAACTCGAATGATGTTCCACAAATAATTGCGTTTCATAAGCAGGTTCTCCTTTATTATTTACTGTAATATCAAGTTTAAGTTCATTTTCTTCTCCTAGTGTGAGAGTATATTCCCTCATTTCATCTTTCCTGCTTTCGGCTTCATCTAACATTAATCTTGCATCTAAAACCAAGTGGCTTTCACAGATATCGTTGTCGCCACAATCTTTCTGGAACGTAGCTTTGAAAATAGTTTCAGATTTTTGTTTATTTAAAATGGCAGTGTTTGGTTTATCATTTCCTAGGGTATAGTTTAATCTAAATCTAATAGGTGATAAAATATCCCTTGTATTTTCTTTCAAGTAAACAGTTTCGTCTTGGCAGTAAGAATATTTGTTTGGTTCAAGCGCAAATCTTCTAACAATGACATGTTGCTTTTGATCATTGTTTGTTTTGAAGTAAACTCGAGAAAATTTACGTTCTCCGTTAAATGTTTCAGCCTCAATTGTGTATATTAATGATTGGTCTCCTTTTAAGGTTCCTCTAGCTTGGGCTTGGAGTTTTAACGTACAACAAGCTTTAAATGTTACACTGTAAACAATAAAATTTAAAATAATATACTCTAATTTATTTTAAATTGTTCATACCAAGTAACATTTGATTTGGGATCAATTAAACATCTTTGCTTGCTAGGATCAATGTTACGTAGTTCATTCTCCGTGATATTAGTGTTGATATCAATGATAACTCGACCTCTGTACATAATAACAGTATCGACTTCATAAGCACCTACTAAAAGATCGGGGTAACCGTTTTCATCCATATCTTGCCCGCCGCTCAACGAATATCCCAATGTTGTGATACCAGTTTTCAGTGGTAACAATTTCTACAAAACAGTAATTATTAAATCATATACATACTCGTATACGAAGTT
Organism: Ophonus ardosiacus; assembly: GCA_943142095.1. Lineage (NCBI taxonomy): Eukaryota > Metazoa > Arthropoda > Insecta > Coleoptera > Carabidae > Ophonus > Ophonus ardosiacus. The sequence continues at coordinate 53,646,903 of OW964825.1, read as the reverse complement.
CGTTAAAAAAGTAATGAGAATTTTTGAATTTCGCGCATTTTTCATTTTCGATTGAGCTAATGGCCGCGTTCGGCAAGTCACAACCATATAGTAGTATCTCTCTTTTCTATAGGCACAGCGCTGGCAGTGCCATGGGCACGCCACGGGGCAGTGTTGAACGTCGAAGATTGCCGAATGCAATGAATGAACGAATGCAATAGACACAGAATTGACGTCATATGCAAGAGAGAGAGAGAGAGAGAGAGAGAGAGAGAGAGAGAGATAGAAGATCATGCTTCCAAATAAATCTCTCCTCGTTGTCTTACGTCCCGCTCCATGATTCTATCTGTCATTATGTTTACATCTGTTATTGTGTTAACCTAATTCTTTGTGATTTGTTCGTTGTGTTCAATAAAAATGAGTTTAAAACCACAAGATATGCGTGGGGCAACTTTTTTTGTTTGATAATTATGCCCGTATTCATAAACATTCGTAAAAATTTTATTTGTCAAGTTTGATTCTATTTGTCAAAAATTATAACGACCCGTTTAGAAACTTTACGAGTGTTTATGAATATAGGCATTAATATTGAAGATCACGATGGCTGGAGTGTATAAGTCTATGGCCATTTAATAAGTAATATATATATATATATATATATATATATATATATATATATATATATATATATAATATTACTTATTAAATGCTATGGCTGATGACAGGTCTTTGTTTGGACGTGATAACCATAGCAACCTTTAGTTCTATGCTTTCCCGCTAGATGCGCTCTTGCAAATTGCAATTGTGTGTCTATTGGTCCATTCAATACGTTTGGTATTTTTTTTTTTAAATAAATGAAAATTCTCGTTATTTTTTGAGCAAATCTCGTATATGAAACAATGTCAGCCCGATTCACAAAAGAGTTTAAGCTAATCCTCATTTTTGGATTAGTGAATTCTATTCTATTCCGGTATTTAAAATTATATTTTCATGACATTATCAATAAAAGTAGTTACTAGGAATAGATTAGACTATATTTTAAGATATAAACTGTCAAAATTAGAGTAGAATTCGCTAATCCAAAAATGAGGATTAGCTTAAACTTTTTTGTGAATCGGGCTGTGTGAGTTAATCTTACTTGTGAATGTTCTTTGATTAAACCATTTTTGGAACCCAAATAAATATAAACAGCGCCATCTCCTTCATAAGGCGCTCCAACTGCAACATCTTCAAAACCATCTTTGTTGATGTCTCCTAACCCGCTTATAGCAAAACCAAATCTAGACTCGAGTTTTCCGGTCAGTTTTAAATTCCATTGACAATTCCATCTACAGCTGAAATCTGTGTAGACATATACAGCTCCTCCTTCTTCTTTGTTGCTGAAGTAGAATGGTGCTCCCACCAGCAAATCAGCTTTTCTAAAAATAAAATAAGTTGTTTGTAAATTTTGTGGAAGGTTGCAATAAAGGGTATAACATACCCGTCTCCATTAACATCAGCTGATGACATTTCGTACCCAAAACTAGAAGCAAATTGTTCGCCATTTAATTTCATAACAACATTCATGATGGAATTTGAGTGGGTTTTATTAAAAATAACCACTTGTCCTGTTTCATTTGACCGTGGAGCACCAGCAGCAAAAAGTGTCTCTTTTTCGTTGATAAAATTACCAGCAGTTACACTCATACCTATAAAAATAATCTTTAAATATTTTTGCATTTAAAAAGTAATTCGTGAGTCTAGAATAACAAGGTTGTAATTGTAAGAAAGTAATATATGGCGTGGAAACTGATTTGAAATTTTAATTCGCTATTATTTGAACACATTATTGTTATCAAATTAACATTTATTAATTCTAACAATGGATTTAATTTTCTTACAAGAATGTGGAAGAAAAATTACAATGGTATGCTTAGTTACAGAAAAAAAATATTACAAAAATAGGCTTTTAGAACTAATGTACCTTAAATTTTTTATCTCTTTCACGGCATCAAAGTTCTATCTGTGTATATTTAAAACAGTACTCAATACAACATAGAAAATTATTATTAATCTTTATTAATAAAACATGAACAGCCCGATTCACAAAAAAGTTTAAGCTAATCCTCATTTTTGGATTAGTGAATTCTATTTTATTCCGGTACTTAAAAATTTAAAAATTAATCTTCATAATATCAAAAAAGATAAATACTAGGAATAGATTAGACTATATTTTAAGATATAAACTGTCAAAATTAGAGTAGAATTCGCTAATCCAAAAATGAGGATTAGCTTAAACTTTTTCGAGTATCGAGCTGGAAAATAACAAATTTATACGCTAATAATGATAAAATAAATTAAAAAGTAATAAATTTCTCCATTACACAAAAAATCTAATTTAATTTTAATAAAATTTATAATATATTTGCTATTGCATCATTACACATATTATTGGGCGCGATCGGCACCCCGGTAGCATTGGCAGCGATGAGTACCGCTGAGCGCCGATGATTGCCGAATGGAATTGCTAAACCAATCATAGCATTCCGCTTCTTGACGATAATTTCTGAACCCCTTTTAACTTCTTTGGCTTAAGGCGATTGCCGGTGCTACGCTAAACAGCACTTTAGTAGAAATCAAACTACACTCGTAAATAGTAAGTTATAACTTCAAACTTGATACCATTGTATAGTAGATAGATCAATGCATGGGGCTGACCAATTATTTTGCATAATTATTAATTTCTATTGTATTTAAATTTAGTTCGAAAACATCATAAAAATGGCTATTTTAAAATTTATTTTTAACACGATAACTGTACTTTTTACAAAAAATGTTTGTGTCACCCCCATAGCGCCCACCTTTAGTAGTAAGTCTGTGAAAAAAAATCTAAATTATATCTTTTAATTTAGCTGTGATTTGATTTCTACTAAACCTCTTTTTGCCGCTTATTTCAGAAATCGGAACGATAGACTATGGAGGAGAAAGTTTTAGGAGAATATGTTCCCCCTCTACTACACACAACTCCTCTCTCACCCCAACAATTTGCTTTTTTGACAAACACATATAAAAGCAGATAGAGAGAAATAAACTTAGCAATCTTAAAAGTAGTGGGGGAACGTAAGAAGTTTGTCTGCACTAGTGTCATACTAGCTACAAAACTGATTTCGCTGAGCGACCGGCAATGCTCGTAAGTAATACTTGTTTTAAAGTATTTTTATCTGTACTATGTTGCAGTTAGAATTTCGTCTCTATACGTTTGATTTAATTTTGCGCAGATAGAACTTTGTTTCTATACTATCTCGAAAATAGACAACAATATCTAAAAACTAATATCAGACAGAAATAGAATATGGCTGATAGAATCTAGCCATACAAAATTATCATTTTACCAAAAACTTGCAATTGTAACGTTGTTATTCTAGACCTGAGAATTTTTATTCGTACCAAGATAACTGTATTTGTCAACTGGATCAGATGAGTCACTTAGGGGACCCATATAGACAGTTTTATCACGACTTAAAAATTCTCCATCAACGGTTTGTACAAAGAGGGTACCCCTCCATGTGAAGGGACCTGGAGCACCGAATATAGCGTTTCCATCGGCCAGTAGAGCTCCGCTAGTCCCCGTTTGGCATAAACTGAAGTCTTGATGCTCCCTATAATATGAAAATTTGTTTATTATATGTTATAATTCTGAAATATGAGGAATTCTTTTGGAATTCCTATTAAAATATTTTCTTGTAATTTGTTGGAAGTAATATAGATTACTTTCCGGTAACAATTTAAATTGTTTCAAGCATTCCTAAATAATAACACGTCTGGCTTCGGTGAATTGAATGATGTGTTTCTCGATGCGTTAAATAAATTTAACACATCAAAAGAACCGACTGAGACTAAATGATGGACATAAAATCAATTGTATGTTACGAATATTTCTAGGAAAACGTATTTCGGTGTAGAATATAAAAAAAACTTCAATATTTGAATTAGTTAGGTACTACCGCAGACTAAATAGACAGAGTGATAGAAACAGTAGAGTGTCCTTATTATTATTTTTAGACCTATAGTTCAAATTATAGTGACTGTATATACATAGTGTGGCCAATCGCCGCCATATTTAGGCAAAACGCGCGGGAAATTTGAATTCATATGATGTGATAACTAAACAAAATTCGATAAACAATTAATGAAAGAGCATATTAAATGGAAACAAAATATTTATTTTTACGAAAATACAGCACTGAATTACAAAAAGAGGTATTATATGATATTTTTGTATAATTCATCTCTAATTATACTTTTGATTCTTCGAAAAATGCTAGTTTTAAAATATTGATGAAATTTCCTTTGTTAGATTCATTCTTGTAATCAGCATTATTTGGTTATAATCAACATCCTTTGTTGTAATCAACAATTTTACAATTTTAATTTGCAAAATAACAATGCCAGAAAATTATCCGTTTGGCAGGATATTTCTTTTACTTTTTTATAGTAAATTTTAATAGTAAATAAGGGAAATTCAATATCGGCAGAACAGAAAAATAAAAAGATCTTACCTTCACAATTATTATTTCAATATAACGAGAATAAAAAAATATCCGTTTTTACTTATATCTACTATATATTAACTGTGTTGTGTTGTTTAGTATAGAGAAACATATTAATACAAATCGTGTTAATAACAACTTTGTATTGACACACTTAACCTAACCAAACACTTTTGAGTTACAAATACACATATAATTTAATTATTTACACTATTGGAATTATAAATATAGTATAATTACTTTAAATTTAGATATAATTCACAAACAGTATCTTAAATTTCACTTTTCTGAACTTAATGCATGTAAACAACATTTGAGCTTAGCATAATATCCGCCATATTTAGGCAAATTCGCGCCGACCAATCAAAATCGATCCCGCTATTGGCCACACTATGTATATACAGTCACTATAGTTCAAATTACAAAGTTGGGGACGACGTTATGAAGGCGATTATTTATATTGTTTATATTTATTTTGCCCTGTAAAGGTTATGTTCTAGTTGTCAAAACAGACTTGCCAACTGCACCATTTAAATGAATCAAGCTACTTAATTATGACAGTAGATGGCGACACAATAGCAAACAGTGGCTTTCCGTTGTTTTAAACAAGTTTGTTGATCAAAAAAGAATTCAAAATTACTGATTGGTACAATATAACCTATATTCATTTAACAAGTAAATCACATTGAAAACTTAAGGAACACTAATTAAAATTGTACAAGAATTTTAAACAACTGTATACTGGACGTCATTTATTTTTAATTTTATAATTGTATTTCATATTAAAACGTAAAATGTGTTTGTGAAAATAAATATCGCAACGTTGCATTTTATTTCCTTGCCGATTTAGCGGCGATTTCAGGAAAAGGAGATTTTCTTCTTTCTTACCTTTTGATTGACCTCCCTTTGCAAGGTTCATACGCATTCTCGTACTCCAACTCGTTTGTAAGGGTGTAGCACAACCCTTGTCCGCATCGGGAATCCCTGACGATGGTGACGTATCTATGTGCGCACACCAACACCAATCCTTCAGGACCCTGGCTCTTTACAGTCACCCCCATCCATTGACCGTCTTTGATTTCATCCTTCCGGGGCGCAAAGAGATCAGGAGAGTCCTCAGCTGTGTAGAAAGTGAGGTTAGAAGAGGTTGGAGAAGAAAAAGAAGGATTAAGTTTCAATTTTGTCTTTTGTTGTTAAAATGTTTTTGACAAGTTTTTCATAAGCACAGGTGGAACTATTTAGACTTCTTTATATCAAAAACTGTCTTGTTACGCACGCTACTTTTGTCTATAAAATATATTAGAAACATTTTTTAAAAAAGATTTCAATTAAATCGAATTAAGAGAAATTAGCAAAAAAAAGCAAAAGAATACACTTGATAATGGATATTAATAAAAAAATAAAATGATTTTAAGAACATTTGGGTCCACGAAGAACATAAAGATGAAAACTCATATTTTTTCAAACTTTGGGGGACCATACCTCGCTTATTACACAGAAAAAAAGCTATCTAAATTGTAGTTAAATTAATTAAATAAACTCTTTATTTTTCAACCTATTAATTTTTTATTAAAATATCAAAATTGATTTAGTTAAATTTTCTAAATTTGTAATAATAAGTTATAGTAAAATTAAATACAAAATTAGATGAAATGACTACATTTATATCGTAATAACTATTGAACTAAATATAAATAAAGAAATTAACTAAATATGTATTTAAATTTTCTATTTAATTTACCTAATTCAATAGATAAATTACCCAAAATTGTAGGACAAAAATAATGAAGCCAAAATATAGTAAAATAAAATAAGTAATTACAGTAACCATTTGCATATTTAAATTATATTTCACTCAGAAAATTGTTATAGCCTAAAATCATAAAATTTACATTTTGTTGTTTGTAATTCGAAAACAAATGAAAAATATAAAATGTCTATACACCAATGAGGTTGTCTCTAAAACTTGGTCCATAATAATCTACATCAATTGTCTATAGCGTGCAATATTAAGCAACTCGAATTTGTTCCACCCTATACATATTAAATAAAAATTGCAAAAATAGACAAAATTGAATATTATGTAAAATTGAAACCTATTCTGCAATGAAAATCACATAAAAAATATATAAAACAGTGCAGACAGAATAGATTTCGTGTCCTGAAAATGTATATGTAACCAGTTTCATATAAATGTAATGCTGCATGCATAAACTCTTGGCTGAAAACCGCATATCTGTATTCAGACTGTTTCATTTTATTGTTTACTAAATTTCAGTGAATTATTACTCAAAAATAAAACAGTCTTATAAATAAAACTACAAAAAGTATGTACAATTCAAAATGGCATTGGCAATGTTCATAGCAGGCTGAAATCACACAAAACTGCAATACTGCATCAAGTAGCTTGTGGAAATAAAACACGGTGCAAAACAACACACTGTTCCAAAACAAACAAATAAATTACTGCAAAAATATTTATACAAATCGTTTGATCTTTTCACTTTTCAGTGAGGTCTCTTTTGCGATTAATGTTAATTAATTAATGAGGTTAAATTGTAATTAATGTCGGAATTTAGAGCGCTATGATTCAGTTAATTTTCATTAATAATTATTAGGTTTGTTGATTAAATTATTTAATAGTTTTGGCGCTTCATTTAGTAAATTGTTATTATGTAGTCCATAATATTTGTTAAAACTTGGAAGATATTATTTTAAACTATTTTATATTACGAACTACTGGTAAATATTTGCTCATTAGTTTGATAGTTCTTTGTTTGATTATAGAAGATTTTTCCCTGTTGTTAAATTAGAAATGCAGGTTAAATTTATGAACGGTGTAGCAAGGCCAAATGATGAACTACTTGGCTTTAAATTCTGTCTTTGAAATTATAACTAGTTCATATGTATTTTAATCTGGTTTGACCTATTTAATTGCTTGAAAATTAATGCCCTGTGACAGGTTTAGTTAATTTCCAACAAACGGTGTTGTAAGATCATTTTTCACATTTTTCGCCAAATTAATTTATTCATGACGGGTTTTTAAAGTCATAGATCATATTACGAGTAGCTGCAGTACGTTCACTTTTTACAAACTTGTGTATAATCTTAGATGAAATACAAGACATGAAGAATAAACTTAAAAGGCCTATAAACAATATTAAAATAACCAGAAAAAAAAAATACAAAAACTTGAATTTGTTAAAAGACATTACGTAAATGTTTGGAAGTAAAGAAGACTTGAGTCCTAGGCAATGTGAAACTTAGATTGTATCAGGGTAATTTTGAATTTATGAACTCCTCTTAGTTTATAAATGGATTATAATTTAGCAAGGACGCTATCAGTCATAGTACAATAATTTTATAAATTTCTAAAGAAAAACTTCAAGTAAGAAGTAAATTAAATTTATTGTATAATAAATTCGAGTATGGCCCTGTTTTTAATTCGTCAGTCTGCTATATCTTGAAACAGACTACACCTACATATGTATAGTCTCTCTCATCTTATGGTGAATATGCATTTGCTGTCTTTCATAGCAATTTCTTAAGCAGGTATTAAGGGTTGGGAGACAGAACCGTATTAGAATTATGGCTGGCGCGGATTAAGTTGAGACTGATCTAGTGTGCGCTGAACCTACTTGGCCGAGTCGACCCAATGCTGTAGTCGTAAAATTAGCAGAGGGTATACGCTGAAAATATATTTTTACATTTTTTTCAAGGGATGTGAAGTTGCATGTTTTTTCCCTTTCATGTATAAAAATAAATTGCCAGATCACAGAATATTTTAAAAAAGAGAATAAACTGTCTGAAGTCTAAACATAAATCTGCGCGCGACTATTATGCATTATAACATTAGTTTTACAAATGTGTACAGTTACGTAACATTGTCTTTACAAGCAAATAATATTACTACCAAGTTTATATCTCTACTCATTTTTGAATTATTGCCCCAAAAGTCCATATACCCCACATTTAGATAAAAACTTCAAAAAATTCAAAAATCTAATTTTTATGTATCTAGATACTTCTCAATACGCTGATTCCAAATTTTGAAACCGCAGGTCGATATCTCGATTCGTTCTCGAGATATTTAGATTTAAAGTTTTGCTCAAAACTGCCCATTTTTGGGTATTAACCCAAAAATGGGTCGAGATATGAATTTGGCGACATCACCATTCGATTCTACGGGCAAAATTACATAAGTGTACCAATTTTCATAATTTTTGTCCAACAGGTTCATTTTTTATGAACAAAAGATTGAAAACCCCCAAAATCTGTAAAAATCGTAAGGGGTACACCTTAGATTTTTGCGATTTTTCACCATTTTCAGTTATTTTGCTTTAGAGGGGGTATGCGGTGATCAAAAATTCTGAAAATTGGTATACTTATGTAATTTTGCCCGTAGAATCGAATGGTGTTGTCGCCAAATTCATATCTCGGCCCATTTTTGGGTTATTACCCAAAAATGGGCAGTTTTGGGCAAAATTTTGAATTTAAATATCTCGAGAACTAAATGAGATATCGACCTGCGGTTTCAAAATTTGGAATCAGCGCATTGAGAAGTATAGAGATACATAAAAAATAGATTTTTGAAAATTTTGAAGTTTTTATCTAAATGTGGGGTATATTGACTTTTGGGGCAATAGTTCAAAAATGGGTAGAGATATGAACTTGGTAGTAATATTATTTGATAGTAAAGAGAATGTTACGTAAGTGTACGCATTTTTAGAGTATTTATATATGAGTCTACATAATGTATATTCATGTGATAATTTTATTGAATTTATAGAATATTTTCCAATGAACTTTCTGTATGGAATTTGTAAAAAATTGTATTATGTTCGTGTTACAATTTTACTGGATATATAGAACTTTTGGTATGGGATTTGTACAAAATACATCAAATTAACGGAAGGTCTTGTGCTTGCCACAACAGTTTTTTTTTAAATTAAGATGGGTAGCAAAACATTTGAAAGATAATGTTTTTTTTAATGAAATACTTCGCTTTCAATCAGCAAAAATATCCACTTCTACTGCTACATGTAATAATGAATCCGCTGAATATGATTCCAATACAAGTATGAAAATAAGAAGCATGCAAGTCCGCAAAATATTTTATAATTTTAGTGAATTGGGGTACAAATTCAGACTGACAAAAACAATGCTCATGGCTACTAATAATACTAACGGTACAAAGATTAAAATTAGATACAAACAAATCTTTAGATTGTTTAAATAAATATTAAACTATTTTAAAGCTTTTTAAAAAATATAATACGCCTTTAGCATCGTCTGCGCCAGTAGAACGATTATTTTCATATGCATTTATGATAATGAGACCAATTCAGATGTCAGATGATATGTTTGGAAAACAATTATTGCTGAAAGAAAATTGTAAATATGTCTGTATGTAAAAAATACTAAATTAAGGTATATAATTTAGTTAATATTTTTAAACCATTTTTTATTTTCCCATTCCATTTTAAATAATGTATTTTCATTTTCTATTTTAAATGGTTTTGTCTAAAATCATTTTCATTTTGTATTTAAAATACTTTCTAGCAAAAGCATTTTGCATTTGATACAAAATGGATTAGGTGAAGCATTTTACCCAGCTCTGTTATATTATATACCATTATTACAACGAGAAAAATACTCCATTAACATTTTAAATTAATATAAAGGGGATTATTCATAGGCCAAAGAAATTATATTCGATGTTTTCAGATTGGATAGTATGCGCGGTATCACTGTCAACTTAACCCGCGCCAGCTACACCAATATTTAATTTCGCGCGTAAGTTTAGCTTAGTATTAACTATTCGAGATAAAATCTGGGCAAAATCATTGTTATCCAAATTATTTTTCACATAAAAGCAACTTCTGTAGCGAATATTCCATATCAGCTATAAGTTTTTAATGTTTGTGAAAGGCAAGTCAACTTTATATAAGTTGAGACAGACTTATACTTGATAAATTGTTTAAAATATGAATGATTCAAAATTATGAAATTTAAATATTAAAAACTTTTGATTTATACTTATATAGAAAACTAAAAATTCTAAAAAATATTTTAAGTTGTAAAATCAATAAACTAATACAGTATAGCATTTATTTGTTGCTGTATATATTCCATGATTTTGTTTTGTTTGTTTTTATCATGTAGCACTGCCAAAAAGTTGTATGTTTAAGTGGAATTATGAAACTTTACGTAAACGTTTTTAAAAGTTTCAACAGATGTGACTGTTATTTATAAATATTTATTTAATCCCTGCAATACTCTATACTCCATGTTTATATACAGACACAGTCGAGTCAATGTGCTAAAGATGAGAGCATATAATTTATTTATAGAAATGGCAATCTGTTAAGAGGCAAGTGGCTTCAAATTAACGATACAATATACTCCGTCCAGTAAATAAACATCTATGGTCATTGCATCTCAGTTCAACTGTCACTCGCTAATTGAGTTGGCAAATTGTTTATCTTGATGATTTTCTTCCATTAATTGGAATAGGTTTGCTTTCAGTGTTTAAATTGATTCGTGGAATTGCAACTAACTGTTTTACCGGGTTTTAAGAAGGTGAAATTACATGTAAAGTATTTAAAACATCTGTAAATGCAAGATAAAAATTCTTGAATAATCTGAGCGTGTGAAACGAAGTACGGTATGTTGGACTGCAAAGAGGAAAGTAAGAATTTTTGTAGCCGGCATTCTTGCTTATTTTTAAATACTTTTCGGCGCCTTGAAACATTACACAAACTGGAGTCTTACAACAAATGCCACGAGGACCAAAAATTTAACTTAAGCAAACACAGATTTTACTCCGATAATTTAAACAAATGCAACATAATTAAAATTTAAACCATTATAAATTATTATTTGCAACTGAAAAAAAACATAAATGAAATAGCTATTTATGAAATAAGTTGCGAAATGATAGTACTTTAGGCAGGCGACGTGAAATTTGTATGCACGAGCGTAAGCGAGTGCTATAACACGTCAAGTGCCTAAAACACTCATTTCGCAATGTATTACATACAAGATATTTTATAAAGCGTTTGAAAACAATCATTTATTCTCAAATATAGCAACGAAAATGACAATCAAAAAGTCCAGAATGTACATAAAGCAAATTGGCACACCGCAGTAATAGAAAACTAAATAGTACAAAAATAACTATTTATTTTCTATATCTAATATTTTTTTATTTACTATGACGATAATCGTCTTCCGCAAATTTAAAAATAAACGTAAGGAGATAAGTGTAACAATGTTTACTCATAAATGATGTAATATGCAAAATCATTGTCGGAAGAATGATAGTGGTTATTTTTACAATTGTCGGTTTTTCTTTTCATGATGTAATAAAGTAGTGCGTCAGGTTTTGTGGTTCGTGAACCATGTTTTCATTAATTTTTTTTTCTTGTGATCATAAGTTATCTTTTAAAAGTGGTTATTGTGGTGGAAGATAAAATAATTTTAAAAAAATCTGTAATTGCGTTTTGATTTATTACACAATTCGTGTTAATAATATAATTAATTAAAAAAAATAACAAAAGAAAATAATATTTTTTATTAGGGAAATAAATATCTGAGAATTTTCATATTGTAGTGTAGAATGTTTAGAAGTACCTAGTAGGTATAATATATACCGTTTTTATCCATAATGACAATTACATATCAGCTATACGCGGTTTCAAAATTTACTGATACCTACATATTAATGTACAGTTGATCTTACTAGCTATAAAATAATTAAGGATCTTGGTATAACTAGAAGAACTGGATGAAATGTAATAACATTTTAGATAATAAAGTAATAGTATTGAAGTAGTCTCCTTTATTATATTCTTTTCCGAAACGGGTGTCTGAAAAGTGACGCCCGTACTTGGATTTTTTTTTGACTAGGTATTAATCCTTATTGAAAAAATGTAAATAATTCAGATAACAAACACTGTACAAAAGTTGACAAAAAACATATAGGTACAGTAAAATTTTTGAAAGAAGTCTGATTAAGGCCATCTACGAATTGCATCTATGAATTAAGATTTTATGCTGTCAAATTTAGTAGTGTCGTTTACATAGTTTTTATGAGGTGCACAAGCTATTATGTACCGTCATAAAAACTAAGTAAAAGACACTACTAAATTTGACAGCACAAAATCTTAATTCATAGATACAATTCGTAGATGGCCTTGATCGGACTTCTTTCAAAAATTTTATTGTACACATTTATTTGTTTTTAAAATCGACAATACATAAAATAAAATAAATATATCATCACGGCATATTACCCATTTCTGGGTGTGCCAGTATCTACAATACATGTAGACATCGGTAATGATGGCGATATATTTTACAGTGTGGGCGCTTACCAGGCGTCACCCCACGGGCACTCATAGCTGGTGTGGAGAGTGCACCACAGGGGTCACTTTTGTGCCATTTAAAATTGGAAATATTTGGCGTCAGTCGGGATCGAACCCGGTTCCCCCAGGTTCGCGACCACACTCAGGCACGCGGCCACGGTTTTATACATATACATATGTGATATGACAGATTTCGTGTAATTATCCTAATCTACACCATAGTCGACAAATTTACGCATATTCAAATGTTGATGCCTTTTTTTTTATCAATAACTTGATAACGAAGGACAATCAGAAAATTTTCCAATCTTAATTTCCGTTTTATTTTTGCCCAGAAGCATAGGCGTCACTTTGAGATATCCTTTATTTATTACTACCATTAAAAAATTACGAATACTCTTACACTGAACAAAAAGTAACTGTTCTTAAATGATGCGGCAAAAATGAGTTACTAATCTAGCAACTAGCTTAGCTTAATTTTTTCTATAGGTATCACATTGCTTCATCCTAAAACGCTCTCATCTCATGTCTAATGATATGATACTTGACTTGTATATAATACACTCAGCTATCAATCATATGTTTTAAGTTATAGGTTATAAATATTCCTTCATCATCCTCATCTGGTTATAATATCGCGCTATCTTTGATTTGACGAGATAATCGCGCCAGTTTGATTCTCACTTGTTTCACTTCCACTTGTCATGCATAAGGCGCTGTAGTTCTGCCCAGCTCATGTTTGGCACGCCTCTTTCATGTCACTATACATGATATGTTTGATCACATTACGTAGCGATAATTCTTTAACAGAGTTCTGAACGTTACTTGTCTTGTGGGAAAATATTACTAGGAAAAGGAAATCATTTTTTTTTTTTTATTTCCGTTGTTTTTCTGAAGTGTTGTTATGAGAATTAGGTTATGTTTTATGATGGTACGTTATTTTTATTGAAATGTTTAAAATGTTCCTTACCTTGAAGCAGTAATATGACTAATATGTAAACCATGCAGACATGCAGCAAGCAAATTGCAAAATGCGTTTTTATTGCAATATAATTTATTACCTTATAATTTTACCTTGTCTTTGTGTTTTTGTTATTTGAGAAATGTGTTTCGCAGAAAGATGACTTTATACAGCAAATAACAATAATTTTATATGATTATAGTTTAAAGAAAACAGTCAGGCGAATAAAAAATAAGTACCTGATAAAATTATATGTAATTACTTGAAGGTACTCTAGTTTAATTTAACGAAAATGTTTTTTTTAAGAGAACAATTTATAATATATTCGCGATATTCGAATATCGCGAAAAAATTCGAAGTAGCTGACCTCTACAGCGCCAATTGCGAACTAGAGAAAGAAGGAAAACTTTGGTTTTATCATTTGTGCATGTATGAAAAAGTTGCTCTAATTTTAATTGTTGTTATTAGAATATATTTTAAGAATTGTTTTTATTAGATCTAGTATTTTATTAAGTTTGTAAATAATAGTGTACATAAGTTAATGGCTTTAGTGTAAAACGTTTTTAAATGAAGGTTAAGAGTGACAATGACAAGTAAATCTAAGCGGTATTGTTCGGTTCCCTAGTGCAATAATTATAAATCATTCATCATAAAGTATTCATTTCTTTCCAAAAGATCCTAAATTATGTAAAAAGTGGGCTATTGCACTTAAAATCGGTAAGCCAGTTAGTAAAAGTGTGACAGTTTGCTCTGATCATTTTCTGCAGTCAGACTTTCATCCAGGTAAGAATAATATTTGTTAAAAAGAAGTAAATAAATATCATTTATTAAAGTAAACTATAAAAATATTGACTGCTCATAGTTACTCAAAATTTTAGTCACCCAGTCACCCTAACTAATTACCATGGCTACCATAAAAATACATTGGAATGATTAAAAAACAATTGAATTTGTTATTTTAGTCATATCTTAATCACCCCCGATTACGGGCCACTTTTTCAATCTTCAGTTAAAATTTTAACTGGCAGTTAAATAAACAAAATCGAAACGAAATGAAATGTCAAATGACAGATTTGTCATTGCAGTCGATAATCCGATTCAATATTGTTTATTTAACTGCCAGTTAAAATTTTAACCAGAGATTGAAGAACTGGTCCTAAGAGTAAATACTACCAGTCATTGATATTAATATTTATTTCTTAATAGAATTAATAAAAAAATAAATACCTATTTACGTGTAATAATACAGCAACTATGCGTTTGCATTTTCCTCCTAACCCGGCCTTACAAGTACATTTGCCTTGTAAATTTGGCTTTAATAACACTTCAATAAAGTGTGGAGCTCCATTTAAATTGCTCGTTTGAAGGCAAAATCCAAAAACTGTGTTTAAA
This sequence comes from Ophonus ardosiacus, assembly GCA_943142095.1. Classification (NCBI taxonomy): domain Eukaryota; kingdom Metazoa; phylum Arthropoda; class Insecta; order Coleoptera; family Carabidae; genus Ophonus; species Ophonus ardosiacus. The sequence goes on along the minus strand of OW964825.1, from coordinate 53,631,673 downwards.
TCAGTGTTCTTCAAACCGCACATGGTTACATGACCTGCTTTATAAACAGCTTCTCCTTCCTTTATTGGTCTTGAAGAACCAATGTAGTCAAAAATATCACTTAGATCAATATTCACTTTTTCCATTTTGCACTTTTTGCTGCACAGACACTGGATACTTATCTGTTACAGATGTAAAATAACACTGTCAACTGACGTTACAGGTATACGCGTGCATCTGTTTTCCTTCTTTCGTCTCCATTTTGTCGCCGCTCGACCTGACATCTATAGCTAATTTTTTTCGCCTATACATACCTAGAGTATTGACACAGAATACATTTATACAGAAGCGACACTCCTTATTACGTTTATGACCTTGAAATTTAAATTTGTTGGCAAATTTACGCGCGAAATTTAAATAGTTTTAAATGGTAAAAGAAAAATTAGAACATAAAATTATTAAAATTTTGATTTTATTAACGAATTAAAAAGAAATGAAATAAAATAATCACATAATTATATTTTATTAAAAAAATACTTGAATTTTACAAAAACACAAACGTCAGACTCGATGAATATGTCCCATATATCCTTCTCCATCAAATCTTCTCTTCCACAGGCTTTGAGTTACATTTTACACCTGTATTTATTAAATGAATATACATTTTACATGATATGGTAGTCGTTTTACATAGCTTACATTTCTGGATCTTTCGGAAACGAAAAAAACTTACATTTCCCTTTCTCCATTTTTTAAATCTATTTATATAGTCTTTATATGAACAAACAAGTCCTCCCGATTCTACTTTCTTCATTTTATCCATTTCATTAGAAACTAACACCACTTCTAAAATTCACAATCCGTTCACAAAATGACATATGTCAAAAGTGAGAAGATGTGTTTGGTTTGCTTGAATTAGCCATAACCCTAAAATACATGGGCGTGACAAGCTGAGACAACAGCTTTTCCAGAATATGTGAAATATAATGATTTTCCTTATGACAGCGATTTTTTCTATCGTTTAATGAAAAAATAACATATTTGTTCTTATTAGAAATCAATTTGTGTTTCTCAATATACTTTTATTATTGACCCCGAACGGAAAATGTTCTCGTCGAGATAATGAAAAGAACGAAGAATTGTAAGATACGAAGATATGCCGAAACAAGCCGATTTTATCCGATTAGCCCTTTAAATTTGTTGGCATACTCTTTCTCTCTCTAATTTTCGTTTCTCTCTCTGACTGTAGCTTCTGTATAAATAATTATTCTGTGGTATTGACATGAAACAATATCTTGTATGTGATGTGCGTTATCATTCATACATTTCTGGAGGCGTCCTACAAAGTTTGCAAACACTTTTTGCAACATCGCTCTGTCAATTCTACGGGAATATCTTCTTTCAGTTCTTACAATGTGCGGGGTTTGTGTTCATATGTACGCATCTTGAGGTGACCCTATAAGAAAAAAATCGCATATGGACAAATCAGGGGACCGAGGAGGGCAACGAATGTCACTAAACCTGGAAATGAGGCGATCGAAAAAAAGAGAGCGAATAACGTCCATTGATGCTCTGGCTGTGTGGGTTGAAACCACAAACGTTGGATAGGAACACGGTTTCTTCGTAATTCAAGCAAAAATAAGTTATGTATCATCTCGATATAGCGCTCCGAGTTCACGGTAACAGCAGTTCTATTATAGTCGTCGAAAAAATACAGGCCGATTACGAAAGTTTTGCTCACAGCATACCAAACCGTTACTTTGGGGCTGTACGGCGGTCTTTCGTGAAATTCTCTCGGATTTTCAAAAGCTATTCGCGTAGAAGTCGCCCAAATTGACAGAGTGATGTTTAAAAAAGTGGTTGCAAACTTCGTAGAACGCCTTCAGAAATGCATTAATGATAACGAACCCCACATTCTAGATATTGTTTTCCACACTTGATTTTGTCAAATGTTATATCATTACGAACTCAAATTTGTCAATAATTTTCTTATTAAGTAAGAAATATCAATTTTATAACGTTAAAACGACCGTCCTTTCTGTCTAATCCTGTAGAACTATTAACATTTTAAAACATTCAACATTAGACTACTTTTCATCGAGCTTTTAAGGCGATTGCCGGTGCTACGCTAAACAGTACTTTAGTAGAAATCAAACTACACTCGTAAATATTAAGTTATAACTTCAAACTTGATACCATTGTATAGTAGATAGATCAATGCATGGGGCTGACCAATTATTTTGTATAATTATTAATTTCTATTGCATTTCAATTTAGTTCAAAAAACATCATAAAAATGGCTATTTTAAAATTTATTTTTAACACAAAATCTGTACTTTATACAAAAAATGTTTGGCTCACCCCCATAGCGCCCACCTTTAATAGTAAGTCTGTGAAAAAAATCTACATTATCTCTTTTAGTGTAGCTGTGATTTGATTTCTACTAAACCCCTTTTTGCCACTTATTTCAGAAATCGGAACGATAGACTATGGAGGAGAAAGTGTTAGGAGAATATGTTCCCCCTCTACTACACACATCTCCTCTCTCACTCCAACAATTTGCTTCACAACACGGGCTGAGTTTTCCCCTTATGCTTTAAACAAGGACAAACACATATAAAAGCAGACAGAGAGAAATAAACTTAGCAATTTTAAAAATAGTGGGGGAACGTAAGAAGTTTGTCTGCACTCGTGTCATACTAGCTACAAAACTGATTTCGCTGAGCGACCGGCAATGCTCTTAATATTAATTTGTATTTAGAAAAACATATATTAAAATCTGTTAACATTTGACTTTGATTTTAAAGGGACAACGAAATGTTACCGCTTTTTTGAAATCTAAATAAAATATTAATAGATTTTAATAATTCATTTTGTAAAATGCGGGTAAATATCAAAAGAAGGTGTGTTTAATGTTGAATTTTTGAAAATGTTAATAGTTCTAGTATTAGAATAAGTTATTTGAATACTCGCGTCATAGTTTAGTAGTGATGTACACAATGTTGTTAAAGAAGCAAAACATTGAATTGATGGGTCATCCACCATATAGTTCTGACTTGTCAGCCAACGACTTCTTTTTATTTCCAAAAGTGCGGGAATGCGTTTTAATTCAGCCAATAAAACTGTTGATAATGAGATAAAACCACATAAGTCCAGAAACACGGAAAAATGATTTTTAAAACTGGTTCCTTCGAATGAAAAAATGTATTGAGTTATTTATTTATTTATTTAGGGAAAATTTAATATAAATAATCTTAATGAATATATAAATAAGAATTTGGGAAACTGGGCATACAATAGACTAATGCCCATATTCATAAACACTCGTAAAAATTTTATACGGTTCGTTGTAATTTTTATCCAATAAAAACAGTCGACATTGAAAGAAAAATCGAAATTTTATTTGTCAAGATTGATTCTATTTGTCAAAAATTATAACGAACCGTTTTGAAACTTTACGAGTGTTTATAAAAATGGGCATTAAAGAGATAGATAATATGCGCAATGGGATCGGCACAAGCGTTTGTTTTTTAAAAATTAGGCATAAAATGTAAGGAAAGTCTCTGACTTTAAAAAACATCTCAAAAGCTTTTATTGCAGCTAAAAAAATGTCTGGTATAATTATGTATTTTGAACTTAACAATATCTTGGTAATAAATTATATTGCATTTTGTCGTTATTAAGCAAATATCAACCCAAAAAAGCATGCACAGGAGTTAGAGCAGTGTGTATTGCCCACAGCATCCGCCAGATAGCTCTGCTGTCGGGCATGTGCGCGCACGCGCACTGAGACCACCACTTACACAAATACTGCCCGCCTTCCACTGGACACAGCACGCCCCCATAAAACAAAAACACAACAATATAGTACAAAATAAACCCGCGAAAATGTGAATGGAATATTTATTTGAACACTGCAGTGATCAGATAAATATTTATTGACTGAAACAAAACGAAAATTATAATTTTGGATGTTCAGTTTTTCTTCTTTTGGAAAGTTGATGAAAAAGAAAGCAAGATGGTTAAACATGAACACCCTTAGCGATGAAAAATGATAAAGTATACACTAAGTCTAACTAATAGGATACTATAAACTAGATACCGAAGTGTTAAATAGTTAATATGAAATTATTAATGATAACTAATTAAGATTAGTTCAGTAATAGATGAAAGCACCATTGTTAATATCCATATTATAGTCTTAAAATTAATACTTTTATTTTATGTGACCTATTTATATATTTATTTATTTTCTTCTTACTTATTATCATAATTATCTATATGTTTTCTACTGGATGTTCGGATTTTCAAGGCTATCTTTAGAAATTCGGAAACTATAAGAGATTCGACTTAGAAATTTAGAAAAAATTTTCAAATAAAAAAGTTAGACATGCTTATTGTTTACTAAGCGAGATATAAAACTAATTTTTCTATCCGTAAATTTTGGAAATATAACATATTTGACTTTTACTTAAAAAAAATATACCTATAGAAAAAATGTTTGTACGCCGCTGGATGAAAAATAAAAATACTTAACTTTTTTATTTGAAACATTATTGTAGTTTACCAATTGTTTACGAGTTATTTTGTAATGAAAATTTGTTATCTAGGAGCCTATGAAAATTTTGGCAAAACAAAAAGCATATCTAAAATAGTTTTCCAAGAGTGCACCAGATGTCAGGTGAACCGAAGTTGTATATCTTACAGTTTCCGATATCCCGTTAGTGGCTCTTGATATCAGAACACCCTGTATACCTATATTTTTTATGAAATGAATGATATTTAATACTTGGTATCCCGTTTATAGTATAACAATTAATTATACACAATTATTATGTATATTTCTATATTCTAAAAAAAATTTTGTAAAAAATTTATTACATCTAGACAAAAACAGCAAAATACATTTAGCACTATGAAAAAATTTCTAATATTTACTTACAATTCTAATCACCTCTATATAATTATGCAATGCACGAATCTATAATATATTCAAACATTAAACTATTATACCAAAAAATTATTTCATTTGTGTGGTCTGAAATTGTATTATTTGAATGTCATTAATTGTTATTTTGATGATTTGGCGGTTTTAAATAACTTTTTCTTTTTCTGTTTATAAGTTAATTTCTTTATTTAGATTTAATATTATATAAGTTTTTTCCAAATATAAAATGATTAATAATCTATTTCAACATTTTTTACTGCCTTAAATTAAAAAACTAATCAAAATATAACTATTATATCAATATCAAGTGAAAGTATAATAATAATTAACTCTTTCGAAGATAAAATATCTTTCTGACAGCTGAAAGTTATTTAAAATTCCCGCCTAAGTTGTGTAGTGTTTTGTTGTGTCAAACTCACATCTCCTGCCATCTGTAGGAACTTGTTTGCAATCATCTGTGTAGTAGCTGATTGGGCATTTGAATAAGGCTCCGGATCTGTTAGTTCCTGGTTGTAAATTGTGCCCTAAGGGCGCTCCGACTAATAACCTAAAAAAAGAAATTGTGTTAAATATAATAATTTCATACTTAGAAATATATTAGGCAGTATCACGCTATATTTAAATTAGTTAACGAGTGAATGAGTAGATTTTTTTGCTCAGTTGCACTAACTAGGTTTAAATTTATACAAAAAATCTGTTGTGGCCAGCACCTCTCACCATTATCTTGGGTATATAAGTATTGTATTTAACATTTCTGGTACATAAAAAATTCTAATTACATGTATTCTTTATTTTTCATTTCATTCTATGAACAAGTTTCCTCCTATTCTTCGAAATATTCGAGATTCATCCGATTCATTGGCAAGATTGGCGGTATTTCTGAAGGATATAAGATGATATATATGTATAGCAAGAGCGTGTTTAGTTGACAATGACACTGTACATACTTTGTCTTATGAATGAATCCCTTTTCTTTTTATATATAAGTATTAGATGTTGACGTTATAACATTTGCATTATTTTAATTACTATTACATGTCGACTCGTCTAAGTACGAATTTTAGGTTTTCCGCATTCAAGAACAGTGTCAACTTAACGTGCGGCAGCTATATTAACAATTTTAAATATTTAATTAATGATTAAATAAATATTAAATGTACTTCCTAAAAAAAGCCTTCAGTAATGTCTCTGCATTTTTGACATTGACATTTACGTCAATTACAAACATTTTAATTTTTCAACTGGTTTCCATGGGCTGTTTAATTCATTATACATGATATAATTTTTTTGAAAAACGCTTGTGACGTCTTGTCCTGAACCTATAGAGAAAGTAGAATAGGGCTGTTGCAAGAACTTTTATTTCCCGTTTAAGTATAAAATTTTAAAAATTATTGTTCTTTGAATAGTCTTAAATTTGAAAATATCACAAAATGTTTATTAGATATTTTACAATTGAAATTTGTGTAATATTTTGAAAAAGTCACTTGATCTGATACAAAATGTGACGTCAAAGTGCATACAACTTAACATGTGACAAACTATCATCTACTTTTATTTATATAAATTACGTAGGTGATGGACAAACTGTTTTCTTATTAGCTATGAATGACGTGCTGTATGTAATATGACGTCATATAAGTGGGGGGTTGTTTTTCATGAATATATCTGGCGCCAATCCTTTCATTTAATTATTTACGAAAATAACAACAAATTATTATTAGGTATTATTTTTATTACTATGAATAATATTGCATAAACTTTCATTTTGTTTTTTAGCGTAATCCTTCTATAAAAATCTGTTGTGGCCAGCACAAGACCTCTCGCCATTTCCATTTTATGTAATAAAAGTAATTTATTGCACTTCGTTATCGAACCGTCGTTTTATAACAAAAAAATTACAGAACGTTACCCAAATACTGTTTTTTGTTGTATTTAACATGTCTTCTGCACACATACAATTCAAATTATATCTATTTTTCATTGTATGAGGAAGTTTCTAAATGTCAGAGATTCTTCCAATTCATTAACAAGATGGGCGGTATTTCTAATGGATATATACATGTTACCTATAATTTTAAATATTTCATTAATAAAACAATAAGAAAGATTATATGTACTTCCTAGAAAAATCTTTCAGAATGTAATTAAAACTTTTGATTTTTGACATTGACATTTGTCATTTACAAATTATGTTATAAACATTTGAATTTGTCAACTGATTTCCTTAGTGTATTTTAGCCTACTCGACTTACTACATCCCGAAATTCTATATATTATAGCGTCTTTATCTCTAAATTTATAGAAAATATAATAAAAAATTTAAATGTATCAGATGTAGAATTTTATGTTCTTCAATATAGTAATATCAAAAATTTTCATAAAATAATATTTAGAAGAATTTTTTTAGAAACTACTACTTCCAGTTGTCCAATTGTTACCAAAACCTTTTCAGCTCTTCCCATGAATATCAGATTGAGGGATTCATAGTTACACTGGTCTTATGTCTTATAGTTTTTGAGTAATCATCCCTCCAACATCCACACATACACACACACACACACACACACACACACACACACACACACACACAGACATCATCGTAAAAATGTTAAAATCGGTTTATATGGACCTTAAATCGTGCTTATTCACTTAAATCTCGATATGTGATTTTTATCATGAATCCAATACCTCTCTTAGCGAGAGGTAAAAAGTGAAAAAAACTTTGACGGGCCTATATTGAAATTTATATTTTCAAAATATGATAAACTGTACGATTTCGCTGTACAAATATAAATTATAATGTTATTTCTTTCACTGTTAACATGTGTATGGTAGATTCTATGCATATGTATGAGAGAAATACGTCTTGTATTTGAATTGATACTGATACAAATTCGTTATCAATCTGTCTGTAATACAGAACTCAAGTAGAAACAGAAACACGACTAGTAACGGAACATTATCTGTTTCAAGTCATGTTGAAATACCCGTTACTTAAAATAAAAACTCAACCAGAAACTAGCAGTTGGGTGATACAATAATAATTTCTTTAAAAATTACTCTAGTCTAATGCATTAATCATTTGAATATGTCAGCTTTCGAAGTCGGAATTCGGTGAATAATCAAATTCAAACGTTTTGAAGTATGTTTTCTTTTCACCTGACCATGTGTTTATCTGTCAACGCGAGGCCTGTAATTGTGGTTAAATTTGTTTGGAAGCGTTGCTGAACAACTCGTCAAAACATTCTACGATCATTCATAAAAAGCTCGAATCGTATGTGTCTTTATTTCGAAATCGTGTTTCAATGTACTTAAACAAATGTTTATGATTTATTGATTTCGCAGATGGTAGATTGCGAAAGGCAAATGTAATTAAAGATTCATTAATAATATGATTATTAGATATTGTTTATGGTTGTTGAAATTGTATTTCATCATTTATTAATAGTTACTAATTATAACCATTTCTAAATCAGCACAGTGAGAAAAATTTATTAGTAATATTTTGTAATCTCATAAATATCTCTATAAATATTTCTATAAAATTTCCCAATAAACATAAAAATTTTAATATAAAAATAAACATTACGTATTTTCTCTTCTGCTGGATTGTGTGAGGTTACTTACTATTTACAGATTTCGATATTCAGGTCTTGTAATAACTTATTTTATTATTTTAATAATAAAATAAGAATAATAGAAAGTATTAAACTGCCCTTTCTAAATTAATAAAAATGTGATGTGGCCAGCACACGTCCTCCCGCCAGTTCCATGTTTAAAATAGCAATGAGCTTTAAGTAAAGTATCACTTCCGGTTCATGGTTTGTAAACAAAATCTAATTTATTGTTCCAATAAAAAAAGTCGACCATACGAAAATTTGGATTATATTTTATTAAGTTTTCAAAATCTAATAATGTTTTTCAAATTATATATGAGTTTCAAATATCAAATTTAAGAAGTTTTGAATCATATTTAAATATATTTTTTCAAGATAAAGTAAAGTACTACTTCCGGTTTATCAATTTTAGAAAAAAATCTAATATGCTGTTCTCATTAATACAAAAGTCTTATATACTAAATTTGAACAGTTATGGATTATATCATAATATATTTTTCACGAAAATCTGTTCAGTGCTTCAAGTAAAGTATCACTTCCGATTTATCAATTTTAGCCAGTATGTTGTTCCCCTTGATATAATCCTTGAATACTAAAATTGAAAAGTTTTGGATTATATCTTAATATAGTTTTTCATTAACATCTGTTATGGGCTTCAAGTAAAGTACCACATCCGGTTATCCAATTTTACCCAAAATTTAATCAACTTTTTATAGTAGTGCTAAAAGCTTAAATACGAAAAATATAAATTTTTAGATGTTTGATATGTGTTATCGTGGAAGAAAAAAATCTTCATACACAGACACACACGCACACACACATCATTGTAAAAATAGTAAAAACGTATTTTGCGGACCATAATTCGTGCTTATTCACTGAAAACTTACTATCGAATTTTTGGCCGAAAATATTACCTCCCTTACCTACAGAATGACGGGAGGTAAAAAGTGATAAATATGTATTATTCAACGCTTATTTAGCAGTATATTACATTGCGAGAGTTGTAAGAAGCTTATTACTTCCTAATATCTTTTAATTTTATTTACTGATTGAACTACATTTCTCTTCAGAATAAATCTTGATTTTTCAAATAATTTTCTACTCGTATTTGATGTATTAATTTAATGAAAATAATTTGGTTGATAATCATAGCTCGAAGTAAAGAAGATTTCTCAAATTGTTTTGAAATCTCTGGTACAGTGGCCAACCCTAGAATCTAGCAAATTGTCATTTTATGGATATCGTTCGCTAACGACATACGATATCCTGTTTTATATTCCAGAGACGGATTTACGATTCAAGTAATCCTATTACTTATCTACTTCAAAAATGTTAACTTTTTCCACGGCTTTCAAGAAAATTTTAATAAAAACAGTTTGACAAGTATATATGTATGTTATTATAATTAATTAAGTTTATTTTTTAACTATAATCTTATTACTTATTGCAAATGCAAACTAAGTACAAGATGAATCAGTATAAGAGTATAACTTGTGATAAAATTACATATTTCAAAAATTTGTAATAAGTTTAATATTGATTAACAAACAGATTACTGAGGAATGTCAATTTCTTTTATCTTTTCGAAGAAAAATAAATTCCACAATTTTTATTTCTATATAATTAACATTTCGCAGAATTTTATAAAATCAGAATAATTTTTTATAAAATCTTTACGAGCTAATAAACATGACTCAAATATACAAAAAAATCAGCAGATTGCAGATGTAAATGAATGAAGGATAATATCGATTTTATAAATTTTGTTTAATAGACAGTTGTCCAAATAAAAAAATACGGAAGTAGATATAACAAAATATATTTTACTATGTACTGGAAGTGTTGTCTATCGACATAAAGCAAACGAATAAAAAATATTTATGCTACTTCTACTTATTTTAAAATTATTATCCTAGGATGGTTCATAGACAGATTTCGGAGTTTAGGAACATAATACAATTGTCTTATATTTATAAAATTATAAAACTAGTTTTGAACAATTAATATAATTTGGGAAATATAGAACTTATTTTTACTTCTCGCTAAGAGAGATATTGGAATCATGCTAAAAATCACATTTCCAGATTATAATGAATAAGCTCGTTTCAAGGTCCTAGAATCCGATTTTAACATTTTTACAATGTCTTTGTGTGTGTGTGTGTGTGTGTGTGTGTGTGTGTGTGTGTGTGTGTGTGTGTGTGTGTGTGTGTGAGTGTGTGTGTGTGGATGTGTGTGTGTGTGTGTGTGTGGATGTGTGTGTATGTGTGTGTCTGGATATTGGAGGGACGATTCCTCAAAATCTATGACTTAAGACCTGTTTAACTATGAATTCCTCAATCTGACATTCCTGGGAAGAGCTGAAAAGGTTTTGGTAACAATTGGACAACCGGAAGTAGTAGTTTCTTAAAAAAATCTTCTAAATTTTATTTTTTTGAAATTTGTATAATTACAAATATTATTACATATTATATCTTCTATACATTTAGAGATAGAGACTCATAAATATATAAAATAATCCGTTACAATCAATTAATGTTACTACCAAGTTTATATCTCTACCTACTTTTGAATTATTGCCCCAAAAGTCAATATACCCTATATTTAGATAAAAACTTCAAAATTTTCTAAAATATAATTTTTATGTATCTAGATACTTCTCAATGCGCTGATTTCAGATTTTGAAACCGCAGGTCGAAATCTCTTTTCGTTCTCGAGATATTTAGATTCAAATATTTGCTCAAAGCTACCCATTTTTGGGTAGTAACCCAAAAATGGGCCGAGATATGAGTTTGGCGATCTCATCATTCGATTCTACGGGAAAAAATACATAAGTACATCAATTTTCATAATTTTTGAACACCGCATACAATCTCTAAAGCAAAATAACTGAAAATGGTGAAAAATCGTAAAAATCTAAGGTGTACCCCTTACGATTTTTTCAGATTTTGGCCACTTTCGGGGGTTTTCAAACTTTTGTTCATGAAAAATGAACCGGTTGGACAAAAATTATGAAAATTGGTGTACTTATGTATTTTTTCCCGTAGAATCGAATATCCGTGTCGATAAATTCATATCTCGACCCATTTTTGGATTACTACCCAAAAATGGGCAGTTTCGAGCAAAACTTTGAATCTAAATATCTCGAGAACGAAAAGAGATATCGACCTGCGGTTACAAAATTTGGAATCAGAGCATTAAGAAGTATCTAGATACATAAAAATTAGATTTTTGAAAATTTTGGAGTTTTTATTTAAATATGGGGTATATTGACTTTTGGGGCAATAATTCAAAAATGGGTAGATATATAAACTTGGTAGTAATATTATTTGCTTGAAAAGACAATGTTACGTAAGTATACACATTTGTAAAACTAATGTTATATTATTATTTTCAAAAATGTTTTACTTTTTCAGTCTTTCAAACTTTATTTGAATTTTATCTTTATCTTTGCAGTTATGTACTTTTTAAAGAAATTTTTATCAAACATATACATATAAGTTTAAACTTAATTTATAAATAGCGGAAGTGGTTCTTTCTTTAATGATAATCAAATCCTGGGCAATTATGTTTGTAATTTCAGATTTTTTAATAATTTCTTAGAAAAATCTATGTTGACTCATTTTATTAATCACAAATCACAATCACTGTAATTCATTCTATCTGAAATTATCTTACTCCAGATCTGCACAGAGTTACAGATCTCTTAATTCCAGTAAATTCGTGACTCATCTTTACTCCTCTCGCTCATAATCATGACTAACAGAATAACAGCTTTTAAACAAAATCCAGCATTCAACGCCAACTTTACATCATTAAATACCACATACCACAACAAACAACAGTACTCTGTACTGCTCGTCTTACGAATCGATGAGTATTCTCTACGAACGATGAGTGATTCCATGCCAATATCGCTGACCGGAAACCACCTCAGTTGGCATGTGAAGGTTAATGCTAATAGTTGCGAACCGTAACCACACGAGCTACCGAGCAGAGTACAGTTTTTTTTCTTTCCGGATTGGCAAGCAAAGCAGATGTCTTCATTAAGATTCTTCAAAGGTTGAATTATTAAAGGAAATAAGTGAGGTTATGTAGACGGGTAATTGTAATTGTATCTGATAATGTGGAAGTTTATTTAGCTGTCAACGCATTGAGGTTATAAATTGTAAGATTGCAATTATGGTTTTTGTTAATTAAAAGTAAATCGTAGAAATGTTTATGTGGAAATAATATATAGTTTTAATTACATTTCAATTTATTCTGCTTGTGTTAATAAAATTGTGGATTTGTGGAATTTTTAATTAAATGAAATGCATTGAATTCTGAGTAAATGGAATGTATATGTATTTTAAAAATTAAATATTTCACATACCTACCGAATTTGACTAATGGATTTTTATTTCACAAAGTATTTAAGAAAATAAGCCATTGCAAAATTGTAAATTTGAATAATTTGAAAATAAAACACCATAATATTTTTTAAGGTATAGTTCTTTTTGTTTATTTATTTATTAATTAATTTCCAAAGAAGATTTAAAAATTAAAACAGTATTAATATACAGTGTTTCAAAGAAAATGTAAAAAAATAAGGGCATATAGTACTGACCAAATTGAGTAAAAAAAGCTTATTCAACATGGGCCCGATATTCAATAGTTTCCGAGATATGAGACAGTGAAAAATGAGTTTTTACGGGGTTTTCCTAAGCCATCTTGAAAACTATGAGTTGCGACTTTAATTTAATAAGACTTTTTGTTTTTACCTTTCAGAGGTCATCTTAGACGTGTTTTTGTTTCTTTAAAAAAATCAAATAATTATAAATAAATAAATCATCACGGCATATTACCCATTTCTGGGTGTGCCAGTATCTACAACACATGTAGACATCGGTAATGATGACGATATATTTTACCGCGTGGGCGCTTACCAGGCGTCACCTCACGGGCACTCATAGCTGGCGTGGAGAGTGCACCACAGGGGTCACTTTTGTGCCATTTAAAATTGTAATTAATAATTGTAAGTTAAATGTTGTAGCTACCTTGGCCAATGTTTAATTTTCATATAACTTCGTAACTATTAGAAATTGAGAAAAATGTTTCATATAAAATTTTATTGTTTTTTCATAGTCTATTTACTGACGTAGACAAAATTTTGTTCGATCAGTAGCATTGTCAGTTTTTCTTCGATTTTCCATTTATCTCGCAAACAGTTGAAGATCTATGTTGATTAAGCTTTTTTATTCATTTTTGTCAGTACTATATGCCCTAATTCTTTTTACTTTCTTCGAAACAGTGTGTATAATAAAGTGAAATGAAAATTGAGATTGAGTTATTAAAAATTCACAACCAACTGACTAATCTTCGGGTTTTAGTTATAAAATACAGAAATTAAGTAATAGTACCTAAATATTATGCAACAAGTTTATATTAAGTCATTATACATGAGTTGCATACACTTTTTTCTACGACTATTCATAAAAAAAAACTATAAACCAATAAATTGGCTATAAAATTCATCTATATCATAATGATAATCTGTATCGAAATGAAAAGAAAATCTGTATCATAATGATAATCTGTGAAATAAAATGACACATACTTAAGTGTATTAAAGCATGTAGGAGTAAAAAAAGTAAAACAGTAATTAATATGAAGAGGATAATGTACTCCAATTTATTCTTATGGATTATTTGATTTAAAATTCAGTACGCAATTCACTACTAATCGTAATGTCTTCTATTAATTTTAAATAGTACACGAGATTTGCACATATAGTTCTTTATACTATTTCTATACCATATGTTCACTTACATATATAATAGTATGTCTTGAGCAATTACTCACAAGAATAACTTATGATCATTACAAAACTTACAACAAATAAAAAAGGGTTTTAAATTCTTAACAACATACCAAACATTCACATTCAACAGTACCATTCACAATATTAATACCAACATACCAACAACTTACCAAATAAAAAACCCTAAGCCATTTTTACAAACCCACACATATGTAAGCACCGAACACAATTCGAATTCTTCGATCGAATCAGTAAGAAGGATCTTTCAAAAATATTTTTTATTGTGAACCGGAGCGAATGTGAGCTCAAGTATAGCTCTCTGAAAATCAATTATAAGCTGATATATTGCCTGTCAACAGGTAAATAAATACACACTCATGTTGGACAAGAACAACCCAGATACATATATGTACACTCCATTCACGAGATATGCTTTCGAAGATTTGAAATCGGAATAAATCATACTTAGATCTTGACAGAGAAAATTTTCGCGACGTTGTGAGTTAGTGAGACGTGTTACGTAGGTTGAAATTTTTATGTGGTCTAATTAGGTATGTGAAATAATTTTAATAAATATGTTTTTATTCAAATTCGTTAATTTATTTGTTTAGTGAAATGTGTAGGTACACTAAAATACACATGTACTCCATTTCTTAATTTTTTTTTTCAAGTAGCTAAATATTTAGTAATGACAAAGTTATTTATTTTTATATGGATTGATATATTGTACCTAATAAATACATGTAAACATTACGTTATAATTTTCCCTTTTCTTTTCACATAAAAACCGTTATTGTATTTTAAACATAAAAGATAGATATATGTATAGTGTCGCGGACTTTTTTATAGAACTACTGAAGACCAATATTTTTGTAGTACATTGTGTTCATTTATATCAAACTGTTTGATCAACGCACGCCGATAAAGCAGCCAATCAGCTCAATAAATAGAAAAGTCTGTAATATGAAATTTTGGATTATATTTTATTATGTTTTTCTTAAAAAGAGCTCCAAATTAACAGGCCTATTCTACTAAAAAAATGTATAACGATATCGTTACTGAACGACTGTCGCTAAGCATTTGGTTAAACGACTTTAATAACGACAAATGCCAAAAACCTATTCTACTAATCATATCGTTATAAATTATCGTTATCAGGATTATAACGATAATATCTAACTTCATGTATATTTTGACAGAATAAATTTTCATATGATTTTCAATTTAAATTTGACATAATATCGATTCACTGTTTGTTTATTTAATTGAATTTGACAATGGATATAAAGAAAAGGGTTTCGAGGACAACTCAAAGACAGTATGAAATATATGTTGAAGAACTGGAAAATAATAGTTCATTAAGTATTAATAAATTGTCCACTGAAGAATTGGAAGAAATATGGAGAAGACTTACAAGTCATTTAAATTCTGTGGGACCGGGTAAAAGGATTTGATGGATCACGCAGAGTACGATAATATAATCTGACATCCCTATACAAATATATAATTTTTAAATACATAGATAGTACATCTATATTATATTATATATCAATATATTAAATAATATTATCTAAATCTAAATTTTTAAATATATTTCTGAAATATAAATAAAATGTCTAATATTAAAAAATATAATTAATAAAATTGTACAGGAATGTATAAATTCTCATCTTTGCAGAATCTCTTGCTCAGCTACAATTAACAAAATATCTTCTTAATTTTTACTTTTGTTCTCAAAATATTTCAAACTTTACGACTTCAACGATGCATGTGAACTTGTCGTTATTAAACGATATGAAATAACGATATGTAACGATAATTAAATTAGCAGAATAGGAATAGGGTTTTGACAAAAATCGTTATCATAACGACTTATCGCCTGGTAACGAGTCATAACGATACATAATTTTTTAGTAGAATAGACCTGTAAGTACCACTTTCGGTTTATAAATGTCTAATATGTTGTTTTAAATTATGTACGAATTTTAAATATCAAATTTGAGAAGATGAAGTTCATATTTTAATATATTTCAAGTAAATCTGTTTAAAGCTTCCAAAAATGTAATATGTTGTTCCTCTTGGTATGAAGGTCTTAAATAAGAAAGTTGAAAAGATTTCGATAATATTTTAACATAGTTTTTCATTAAAACCTGTTACGGGCTTCAAATAAAGTACTACTTCCGGTTATCCAATTTTATCAAAACATAGTCTATGTCACCCGGAAATAGTGTATAGCTTTCTATCAGTGAAAGAATTTTCAGAATCGGATTTTTAGTTTCAGAGATTATCTCCTACATACATACAAACTTTTCTCTTTATAATATTAATATAGATTACAAGATTTTTACAGATGGGTGGTTCGCTAGTTACTATAACACCTTAAATTCACAATAAATTCTAATATTTTAAACATATGAAAATCGATTCGTATCTCTTTTTGAAAATTTTTCTTCTCTTAATTTTTTTTTGCTTTAATCACATAAATAACTATTCTGTGCGGGTTACGAAAAGAATTAAAAATTATGTAAGCATTTTAGATCTAACATTCTGTAGAAAGTTTGACATCCACTGTTTCTGATTAAACACACAGGGTTGGGGGTGTGACCACTACATGATCACTGTATCCGTTTTGGGGTGGACATTCTGTTATTGTACGATTCCACCCCAAAGTTCTAGTTGTACTTTGTGCGGTCCATAACGATAGTTCTACTCTAGTCTAGTCAGTGCTCTGATTGAAAGCCAGTGTAGCCAACATAAATCAGGGGTGTCACAAATCCCTATCATTCCAGATCATTAATCCACTACCGTCAATTTATTTCTGATTGCAGAACTTGATTTTAATTTAAATAAATTAGATAACATCTAACTTAATTTAAATATCTTATAAATCAGCGTGCCAATTTTGAGTAATATATTATGTAAAATTGTTGCAAACGCCTTCATAAATCTGTACTTCCTGACAAGTAAATGTTAATTTGCTTCGAGGTTTCGCATTTCTAGTAGAGAACTCGGTAGAAAATTCTCTATCATTTCAATCAGACAATAACGTGAATAATTATATTATTCATACTTAAGAATCCAATCCCCTTGATGGTCCATTTTCGGTAATGAAACCGTGTTTAATTTTGTGCATCCCTTACAGAGGGACGAATCATTTCTGTAGATTGATGACCACAGCGTAACAAAGTGCAGAATGATCACTTGGATCAGAATGTCACTAGTCATAAGTGATCGCATGAACATGATGGAGTATCTGCAGCAAATTACTAATGGAATCATGGAATATGCCTTTATCTTTATTAGTAATGGTTACTGTTAAATCGTTTAGAAGACCGTTGAATAAAATACGAGGGTCACGTTAGAATTACTGAGAATAAGATGCATGGTTCAATTGTTTTTAAAATTTTGTTTTAAATATGTTTGAAATACATAGTTCCCTTTAACAAAAAATTGTGTGTGCTTAAGACCACACGTCCAAATAATTAAATGGTTGACATTTGGATCGTACAGCAATGCCATCTCTGGGCTGCCCCCAGAAGCTTTATAAACTTAAAATGTTTAAGTGTGTTGGACTTAATACATTAATATTTTTTTATAAGATGTCAAAATCCTGACCAAATTCTAACACAATTTTCAAGAAAGAATTTTAATTTTCTTGTGAGACGTCTGGGAAACAACTCAAATTTTATTTTAAAAACTGGCCACAAACCCCAAAAACAGTTTTAAAACCGGTGAGTTCGCGATTTATTCCCGTTGTCATTTAAAAGTCATTTTCAGCAAGTTACGAACGGTTTCGACTACAGTTCTCCATCTTCTTCTGGTGAGAAATGTGTTTGTTAAAATATATTTTATTTTTCTTCGTTGTTTGAATTTAAAATATAAACTTTTTCATTAATATTCACGTAATGCTGCTTCATTCAATTTAAAAACTTCACTTAGACTAGGGTTGCCAACTTCACAAAATTACAGAAAAGGACATTTTTTTTCTGCAATCTTTTTCTGAATTATGTGTAAGATTTAGAATGAATGAAAAATTGCGCTTTTTTGAAAATTTTCAAGGTCAAACGAGTTTTACTGTAAAGTTATATGTTATAGAGTTTTTTTTACAATTAAGCAAATTTAACAAATTCTTAAAAAATTAAAATTAATACTTTTTGACGAAAACAAGTAAACGTAATAAGATATCTAACCTTAAAATGTTAGCTGCTAAAATCTGATTTTACATTTTAATTTTTTAACTGACAAAGCAGTTATTTAGTTAATAAACTATAGAGAGTATGTGCATAAAAGTAACAATAAACAAATTTGACCTTTTAGAGAAAACTGTAAACCAAATGTTAGTAGATAAATTATAGTACCAATACATCAATAATTCAAAAATGCTATCGTTATTTCATTACATTATATAAAATGTGAATTAATTATTTCATTTTCATATTTATAATAATAAGAAAAATATTATTAATAACAAAAAAATACTATAAAAGGAGAAATCGCGTCCTTTCCTGGTTTGAAAAAGGACAAGGACAAAATAGTATGCTCAAAAAAGGACAGTCCTTTCCAAAAAAGGTCAGTTGGCAACCCTAACTTAGAAGTTTTATAATTCGACGGTAAAAAATTTTCTTATTTATTGCTTTAAGCACAAGTGCTTCTTTCATTATTTTATATTTCTAACATAATATTGTTACATTTATATATTTTTGTCTTTTAGAGGGCTGATGACGGACATTTTTCCTAAACCGGTACCCAATTACTGAATAAATGAAAACTTTTCCTGTCATTATTATTATTATTATTTTTATTATTATTATTATTATACATGTCCATTTGCATCTATTGTGAAAACGACATGTCAAATAGTATTCCGCCTTCACCTGGTGTGCAAATGGAATAAAAAGATCCCCAGAATTATATTGCCAACTGCATCACTTCTTTTTGATCAGTCTGTATATATATCGTCGCGTTCAAGGCAAAACGGCCTAAGCGCCAAAAAATCGTAATTTGCGATTTTGGTACCGTTCGATAGATTGGCGTAACCTCCATCTATTAAACACAGTGGCATAAGCACGAAAAATTTATTTAAGTAGATATTTCACTTTGAAGTTGCGCAAGCGACAATCACAATTTTAATACGCAGGCGTAAAATGGCATAAGCTCCATTTCTACGTAGTTTCTTATGGGTGAATGCAGAGTGAAATGGCCCGAGTTATTGATGTCAAAGTAAGTGTTTTAAAAAATCTGCTTTCTTTTAATGCAGTTAAGACATTAAAAATATATTTGTATAAAAGCGCAGACAGTTTTTTGTGTCTCCTGGCTTATTATGAAAATGGCGCTTGTGTCGTTTTGCCTTGAACGCGACGATATATATATACAGGGTGTCCCATTTAAGGTACGAATGCATTGGTATCTCGAGAACCGTAAGAGCTACGAGGTTGGTTAAGTTAGACAAAAGTTGCCCCATTAGGAGGCTATTTTAATGGTGTTTTGTTATTTGCGAAAAAATGCATAGGTCACTAGAAACAGGTGAAAATGTAAATTTAGCGATTTTTTTTTTTGCTTATAACTTTGTTATATGAAATAATACGTGATTCTGGTTTGCACTTTCTTAAGGCACTTTTGTATGGTGAATTTGCAGAAGTTCTCAATTTTTTTTTATATCTAACCATTTACGAGTTACTGATAGCAACTTTTATTTTTCATATGGAGGTCATATTAAGCTATGGCATTTTTAAATAGAGATTTTTTTTAGCTTTACAATGATATAAAACAAAAATAATTTATTTTTATAATTAACAGAAAAATTAACAAAATTTGTTATTTATACTAAAATTAAATTGAAAAAAGTAAATCGAAAGCTGCTATGGAAACAACGAACAACGAAAAAGTGCAACAATTGAATTTCTGAATTTTACTTGACAATAGTAGATTATTACGAGTAATAAACGAACTTTGACAACGAATGTAACAACTCAACATATCA
The DNA here is from genome assembly GCA_943142095.1 of Ophonus ardosiacus. NCBI lineage: Eukaryota > Metazoa > Arthropoda > Insecta > Coleoptera > Carabidae > Ophonus > Ophonus ardosiacus. Next base: position 53,611,349 of record OW964825.1, on the reverse strand, counting down.
TGTTTTTCCCAACGAGAAAAATTCATTTTTATTGCTCTTAATAATCTACTATTGTCCAGTAAAATTCATGAATTCAATTGTTGCTCTTTTTTGTTGTTTGTTGTTTCCATAGCAGTCTTCGATCTACTTTTTTCAATTTAATTTTAGTATAAATAATAATTTTTATTAATTTTTCTGTTAATTATAAAAATAAATTATTATTGTTTTATATCATTGTAAAGCTAAAAAAAATCTCTATTTAAAAATGCCATAGCTTAATATGACCTCCATATGAAAAATAAAAGTTGCTATCAGTAACTCGTAAATGGTTAAATATAAAAAAAAATTGAGTACTTCTGCAAATTCACTATACAAAAGTGCCTTAAGAAAGTGCAAACCAGAATCTCGTATTATTTCATATAACAAAGTTATAAGCAAAAAAAGAAAATCGCTAAATTTACATTTTCACCTGTATCTAGTGACCTATGCATTTTTTCGCAAATAACAAAACACCATTAAAATAGCCTCCTATTGGGGCAACTTTTGTCTAATTTAACCAACCTCGTAGCTCTTACGGTTCTCGAGATACCAATGCATTCGTACCTTAAATGGGACATCCTGTATATATATATATATATATATACCAGTCATTCTTATTATGTTAGCTTCAAGTATTCGTCCCACAATGTTGTATTTGTTTTGCTCTTTTTATAACAAACATACCCTTTAGCGAGACGAAGTCTGATAAAATGCTTCTTTTTAGATAAATCACCAAATATTGAAATTTATGAAATGCCAATTACCACACCCAGCAATTATTGGTAAAAGACATGATATATGTATTTACATTCATGTACATTTTTATAATTCTTATTGACATAAGTTTACATGTTAGGTACCCCCATTACTACATATTAAGGCTAATATATTACTTGCGTATGTATATGTATGTGTGGAACTAGCGATCAAATTAAAAATCCCACAATGTATCGCATACCAATCCCGAGCCCTGTGCTGCAAGTGCATATCACATGTGACTTTCTAACTCTCTGGTGGGTTTATATCTGTAATCCTGCGAAATTGCATATATCATTAGCATATCACAGCTCGTGCGAACCTTGTATGGCAGTGGTGTAAATCCTAGTACGATACGACTGCTGATTATGATTGCAGATGTATTATTCCGGATTAGAGGTTTTGTGCTAACTTGTAATCCTATTGGCAATAGAGGCAATCACCATAAATTTCAGGAATCGAATAGCGAAATGATAAGTGCAATATAAGAAATATACAATTTTTAAAAAACAATTAAATTTCTTCAAATATAAGTTCCTGTAAAATAATAGGGTCCTATATCTTAAATAAGAAGACGAAAATATACATAAATTAATGAGTATTAGTGAAAAAATTTTCTTTAAATATTAACTAGGTCACAAACTACAAGCGATTGAACCTGATTACTAATTGGGTATGACGTGTTAGGTACTAAGAATTTGATTGGTCGCCTGATTTTAAAAAGAAGATTCGCGCGTCTGTAGCGGTCACCTTTGAAAGAATATGAAATGTCATGATGTTCTATAACCTAACAAAACGTTTAACAATTTTGTGTTTGATGAATTTGTTTAATTATAACATCTAGTAATATTAACAATAATCATGTATTTATAAATAAATCAATTTGTAATATGAATTAAATTAATAATAATATTAATTAAATTAATATTGAAACTTCAAAACAGGCAAACATTAGCGCCATCCGTCGTCATACTTTGTGTAATAATATTGTCAAACTGTTTCAATGTTCTGTAATTTATTAGGAAGAAATCCTTGTTAAATGCTTATTATTTATGTTATTTATACTTAATAATAATTTCTTCGTAAATATAACGTATAAGTTTTTATATAAAAACATTTCAGCTATGCAAACATGAAAAAAATTGTTTCCAGTATAACTAACAGTTTGTCCCATTGTTTGTCGATCACTCGTTAGTACCCGCTACGTCACGCACAAATTCTTAAACTTTAAAAATTCATATCTCGCTTATTACGTAAAATTTTTAAGTTGCGTTTGCACTGAAGTTCTTATTTTATCCTGTTCTTACAGGAAAAAAAATAAAAGAAAAATGGTATAGGACCCCATTATTATTAAAGGTAGTTTTCATAATAAACCATATCTTCACTTTAACACTTTAAATTGAAATTAAAGTTGCATTCGTTTTCATAATATAACTTTAGCACTAGCACTTTAGCAAGCGGTTTGGCATTACTCCAAATTAAAGATAAAGTCATAAAATAAATTTAAATAAAGACTTAAAGCTTAAAACGTTCCTTGAATTTTAAACAAACATAATTTTTTACGTGACTGTGATCAGTTGTGGTTCAAACAGTCTGAGTTCGAATACGATCGATGTCAAACTGCAAAATTATTTCCAATTTTCTAACAAAACAAAAATGTTAGACTCTCAATGATTATATCGAAACTGCAAATAAAAACAGATTGACATACCCGAAAATTAATTTCATACATAGCCCTATTTTGTAAGAAAATTTTTGTCTTAGCAACATTGCTATAGCAAAGAATCAATAATAATTGCTAACACACGAATTTTTTTAGCAATGTTGCTAAGACCCAACAACTTCCTTGCAAAATAAGGTTAATAGAAATATTTAAAAATTTATATAAATACCTAGAAAGAATACAAATTCGGATACAAATATCTTGTTTGATTGGGCAGAAGAGTGATTTGAATCTGAACACTAAATAATCTAGTTTTTGAAAATAGAGTACTATAGGGTACATTTCTGGGGAGCATTTTCGAGTGTTGCAAATGGCGCTGCAACTCTTGATCTAGTGGTCTGGCATGTGTTTCATTTTCATAGCGAAGAATTTGGGCCAAATTAGTAAGAATAAATTTGACACATTCTAAAGCAATAGAAAACGAATTTGAAAGAATATTAGACCAAAAATCGAGAGCACATTCGGAATTATTAGGTATGGAATTTTAATCAAAGGTTTCTCTAGAATGGCTCATCTTTTTTTAACAAAAATTAAATATGATCAAAATAATTCTCTCAACAATAATACACTTACGGTTCACCATGAAAATACTGCGGTTAATTCCATATTTTCACTCAAACATTACTTAAAAACAAAATATTAACTGAGTTCTAACTAACTTAAAAAATAATATAAAGGACAAATTTTATAGGACTTTTTGTCATTTAGCAAACTCGCCACAGCTCATTTTCTAAATTTTTATGGGTACGAAAAAACATGTCTTATAAAACACTTTCTTTATATATAGTTATTGGAAATGATAATGCACATTTGTTTTCCGATGGTTACCTAATTTTCTTATTCTTGTTTTCAAATTGTAGCGTCAGCCTCGTAAGTTACAAATAAATAAAGGACTTGAATTTAGACCACATATTGAAGCAATTATTCAGAATTAGGAAGTATTGAAAAATAAAATAATTGAAATGTTCCCAACTTAATCATATGTAGCTGTTTATCTTTTTTTTTTTACAAAAATGAATGTACCTAGTAAATAATATTTTTGTGTTGAGCTTAAAACATATTACCAGCATGAAAATAAAATTGAGTAATAAATTGAAGTTAAACCAAACTTACGTACTGAGAAAAAAGACCAACATACTCGTAGAATCGTAAACAAACAAGTTAAACACTGCATCCTAAAATACCGCTAGTGGTCGAAGGGCAATAAGACGAAAACGTGCACTCACATAATGAATTTAGATTAAAAGAAACCATCAATAATCCCGGGCAACGTATATAAACTTAATACATTTGTTTGTGCTCGCCCCTGGTACAAATAAACGAGCAGGACCACCCAGGATTCGTACCTACAAGGCCCACATTCTCACACACGAGGCCTCGTATGGAAATGCATGGGAGATATAATGTCTAAAGCAGGTTTACTTTACTCAGAATGTTGCAATAGATATAGTGCACTTGTGACTAGGAGGTCCACCTTCGTCAAAAAGATAGGAAAATTATGTGGTTCACCAGGTTTGATCCAGTTAATAGTTCATGATTGGGTAAACTATATTATTAAGGGTTTTTAGTTTGCAGTTGATTTAATGAAGACAGGCGGCAATGCTGTCCCATAAGTAAATAAACTGGATATTATATCAATCTTTTAACGATAAAAAAATAAAAGAAAATATTTAGCTATTTGTTAAGTACTTTATATCTTGCAATCAATCAATGCTACTTCAAGATAAATAGTGGAAATATTAATAAATACAATAATGTTTATATACAATTCGATTGTGAAATAATTTGATTGGAAACTGATATACATACATATCTCTTCGCATATCTCTTCAAAGAAAATGATAAAATATTTATTCACAATAAAAATGGAATTAACGGAAGGTAATGTGTAGGTTAATCGGTTCTTTTAATTACGATTTTATTTTAATATTAGTTATTTAAATTGTTTGATAAAGGTATTTATAATTTTTTTTTTGTTTAATAAGTACACCAAGATACATAAATTACAGTAATTAAGTACCAAGGGTGTTATAAGGACAATAATGCCCGAAGTCAACATATCCTCGGAACGTTCGTTTAACTCCCGTGGTGCCTTTAACGTTTAATGTCTTCCTATTTTTTTTTAATATTCTACACGGATTACGGATCAGAAAGTTTTAATAAAATGTACAAAGTAGGAAGGCTATGAATGCTTTTGCTAGTTTTTTATTCTTCATCCCAGCGTCAATATCAATATCTTGACATTACCATAGCAACAATTCATAATTCCCTTGGGCATTATTTCGTATATAATTACCCTGGAAGCAGGACTCCACCAGAAAAGTGTGCGGTAATTTCGGAAAAAGCATTCCTATTTCTAACGCATTTATTAAAAAAATATATGTATAATAAGTATAGTTTCTCAAAGATCCTATTGCAAAATAATAATAATAATAGTAATAATAATAATAATAATAATAATAATAATAATAATTATAATAATAATAATAATAATAAAAATTTTAAAAATGTTGAAAAATTGTATAAATTTGATATTAAAATAATAAATTTAGTGCATTGTTAACAACAATTTCAGCTTGGGAGTCGGTAAGACAGTAAGTCGATAAAAGTGAAACGCATATCCAACAAACGTTTATTAAATTTTTACTATACTCGTATATTTACAAGTGAAATAATTACTAATTTTTTTTTAGTTGGGTTTGACTTTTTGTACATTGGCCCGGAGCTATTTTTTAATGTAAGTATTTTGGGACACACACAACATCCAAGCCCCTGGTGGGAATCGAACCCACGACCCCAGAGCCGAGCGGTGAAGGTCGCTTGAGTGCTGCCTAAACGCGTTCGGCCACCGAGGCGGCTAATTCGTAATTAATAAATTGTTATTTCATACCATGATTACTACACTACATAAAAATAAGCATTAAAATAAATAGAATTTAAATTTGACAGATATTACTATGAAATTAGCTATAAAGTTGTAATAAATAAAATTACGAGATGTACATAAATAACTAATTAATAGTTTTATATTTTTGGTACAAAAAATATTGTAACCTCGTGCGTAAACATAATTCCCAGAAACTCAACTGGGAACCAAGCGTTCCCACATTTTGAATGTAAATAACTATTTTCTACTATAGTGCGGGAAATAAGTGTTCTCTCAAACTTAAAATGAGTCGAGAAATAGTTATTTTCGTAACAAGTTATGAAATATACCAAATATCATGCGAGTGTAAATTGACGCACGACGCGTAGCGGAGTGCAAGTCAATACACACGAGCTAAGATATTTGAATTTCATACAAGTTATGAACATTATTTTTTAGACGAGCATAAATAAATTTAACTTTTTTTTCAAAATTAATATTTAGATGCAAACGTACTGACAGCTGACAAATGAATAATGTATACATATAGCCGGAAATAATGACATAGTAACCTACCAACCGTGTCAACTATTACGATATGAAAAATATCGTAACACTAATGTGATAAGTTCAACTTTTAGTGTTAGGATACTACGTTGATATGTCATAGTTATTACAATGGTCGTCTAAAAATAATTAAAACATAAGATTTTGTTTTGTTGTTATGAGAGCATTTGTAATAATTGCATAACAATAGTATGCATAGCCGCCCAAGCAGTACAAGATATTTAAAAAATTCAGAATACAAGAGTTATATTTCGCAATTTTTGTGGACGATTGCAGAGTAATATTGGTTGCAACACATGCGAGAACGAAAAGTTTGTCTGTATCTTACTTTTTCTTAATTTAGTATGACATCTGTCATTTTTTTTTATTTTTACCTTTAAATATTTTAATATGGTAAAATGGTAATATATTTTAAAATTATAATGACAGCCACCAAAAATCAATCAATATTTTTTAACACCAACCCATGACAAATGTTATCAAATTTTATATTTTTAATTTGTTGTACATTTTTTTTTTGCGCTACGCTTACGCTCATTGTGAACTGGGGCTAAACCCTTTTTCTGGAGGAATTTATCATTCCTATGCCAAACATTCTCTATTATATATCTCCCACATTTTATAAATTCTTCCCGTATATTGTCATATTTGCACCCCATGACTCATTTAACTTCCCAGTTGAACTTGTCAACTTATCACTTCATCTGCCACCGGCCCGGGCCAGGGTTAACCTACTAAGTTCCAGGGGCCAACCGGCCAACTGCCAATTATTTCACGACACTTATCCGCCCTCATGTGTCATACACTTCTGCTTCTCGTTTCTTTGTTTCCTCCGTGTTCAACTGTCAAACGTCACGTGTCTATTACCAAACTACAGACGCTAAATTTCACTTAATTGGGTGTTTTTACAGCCGGCCCTCGAATGGGAAAGTGGAGCGAACGTGATAGTTTTAGATATTTGGAGGAATAGGATAAATGATGAATGTGAAGGGTGATTAATTGGAATTTATGTTTTTGTGGATAAGGGTTGACTGTAATGTGAGATATTGGGGATAATTTATGGGGCAGGACTTAATATCGACTGAAAAAGTAATTAAAAGCTGAATGTTTCTATTGGCAGCTAATTTTTGTTCATAAAACAGTTTTCAAAGCTCATAAAACTATAGGAATTAAGTCTGTCTCAAATTTAAATTGGAATGAATTTGATATTTACACAATTACAATGGGGAAGTTTAAAATGGTAAAAATTCTACATAACATACTATTTTCTCACAAATATAACTCAAATGACTGCTGAAATTGAAATTAAAAATTAAAATTATTGCTTCATTTATTTATAATTAATATTTTTTGGGTAAACTTTAAGTACGTCACAAGTCAGTTATGCGCAAACTCAGACAGAACGGTGAAATCGAACCACTTGAACGTAGGTCGTAACAAAGCGTAAAAGCGCTTCACTGGTAACCGCAACCACGTGCGTCGGTGTATAAGACGATATACGTTGCGCCAAGCCTCTACCGACGTCATCACAGCTTAAAATCGGCTTGGCCGGAAAATCTGGGCATTTTTGAAAAAAATAAAACATATTACATCATTATTCTAGTCATTTCCCATGGAATAAAAAAATAAAAAAAAAATCGCTAAACTTCCTCATTCAATAGGTTTGTTCACACAACAGTCAGAAACCGTCACAAACCATTCTGGGCATGTGCATCAGTTTCAAAATGATTGCACGACAAAAATTTTAGATCTACGATTAAAAATCATTTCTTGTGGATTCATCAAAATATTTAAATCCCTGATCAGTTTCCAACCGTCAGAACAGACCGCGGATTCTAAAAAAAATTTTAGTTTGTGGCATGCGCATTGGAACTTCTGGATATTAGCGAGCATTGTTCCTACATGCACTTGTACTAGCCAAAGCGAGAGAAAAGGTATATCAACATTTATTCAAAATTCTTCCAAACCATTAAATATTTGATAATGTTGAGAGATTCGGTTATGTGACAATGACAAATGCCAACAACTACAATCAATATATAATTAAAAAAAATATGTTCACTCCAGATGGTAGTAATAACAATAACCTTTAATTCTGTTCTCAGAATCCAAAAATTTCCAATCAGTTTGAAACCAGTTTCAAACTACACACGCGTACTGAAAAATTAGCAAAACGAAAACCTAATATTTATATCAATTATGATTCCATTCCTTATATGTGATGTGCGTTATTTGTTGTTGAATTGTCATTGTACCTAGCTGTTTCCCTGTGTTTAACCTCTTACAATTTTGTGCAAACGGCGTTTCTTTTAAAATATATAAAATGTTTTGGTGTAGGCTCCCAAATCACGCCGCAGAGTATAGTTGTAAATTTATAATTCTGTAACGAGGGTCACGCTTTTTTGGGACCTATGTTTCGATCTATATTGGCACTTTCGGCTTAGATTCAGCCCTGATTTATAGTGGCACACCAATTGCAATTGTATGGCTTTTGTCTTTAAAAACCGAATTACGTGTTGTATAAATGATTTATTATTATGCATTTATTCATATTTCAGCCTTTGAATAGCAGAAAAATTATTTGCAAAAAAAAATAATGTAAAGATTAGGTATATATAATTTATTTATTGAAACTTGAAACCATTTAATTATAATGTAAAAATAATTAAGTGTTGTATATATGAATAATGTTAAGTCAAATATGAAACATTTGTGGAATAAATGAATAATACCAAAAAAATTGAATATTTAGACATACGTCATCTGGTTATCAGTCAAACATATCACTTAGAACTTAGGGGATGAAATAAAAATAAGGGTGCTTTAGAATAACAACGTGTGAAGTGTTTTTTGCTTCAAACTGTCATTTTAAAGTAACACTAAACATAAAAAAAATCTTTCAACATAAATATTTTTCTTCTCTTACACTTTTTCTCTACTAAACATAATAAAAAATTTAAAGACATTTAAAATATTACAAAAATTAGTTGCAGTAACATCGCTCGCTTAAAGTTAAAACTGTAACTATACATTCGATTATATTATTATATAAGTATACATTTTTCATAATTATTTCAGTATTTGGCTATTTTCAAGGATTTGAGTTTTTTATCTGTATAAACCGAACAAATGTGACATTTTGTGAAAATTGGTAAACTTGTGTAATTTTTCTCGTAGAATCAAATAGTCAAGTCGTCAAGGCTCGTATCGTCCACATCTCATAAATAGGTACAATTTCAAATAAAAATATCTCGAGAACGAAAAGCGATCTCACTGTGCAGTTTGATAATTTATAATAGGCGCATTGAGTCGTACCTATATGTATATTGTATACAGAAGTGACACTGAAAAACGGACCACTCAAAATATTTTTTTTATTAAGAATATATTTTTTTAATTTTCTTGATATATTTGTAAACTAGGGTTAGGTGCTCACAAATTTTGTTATTTGGTATGATGGTAGCGCTTCCGGTTCAACCGGAAGTGATATTAACTTTCATATTTTAAATGGGACACCCGAGAGGACACCCTATATATTTTTTAATATTTGTAATCTACGTAGGGATTTCCGAGAACTATTCTACTGAAAAAGCAACGTAAAACATACATATTTGCTAACAAAATTATGACCATGTCAAAAGGGCTTTAGTAATTTTTACGCTATAAATTTATATTTGTGTGCTAATTATAAAAAAAATATTGTATTACCCGTATATTAGATATTTCTAACTTGTAATAACTCATAATGAAAACTAGTCTGATAAGATGCACCATGTTAGAAATATTTCATTCTTACTTTTCTCCGTCGGATTATGTACCTGTAGCATCTGTTTGTCAGTCTGGAATGATTATCAAAGTGTTTATGCACTCCAATTGCTTTAATTAAATTATAAATCATCGAACCGAGCTCTAAGTACGAGTTAATTATACGGAGAAGATAAGATATAAATCATAAATTTCTTGTAAACAACTAAAATTGCTCCAGTGAGATGGAATATTCTTAAACAAGTTTCATGTTTCTTGATGAGAAAGAATTTCTTGCATGTTTAGTAGAATTAACTCACGAACTTATAAATTTCTTGGTGACGGGATCATTTACATGTCTGGAGAATTTTTGTTTTTTTAAATTACTCACTTGTTTTTTAAAAGACTAAACATCATGAAAATATTTGCATATCTTTATTTTTTATAATTCCTGTAATTGAACATATTAAGTTGCTTATATATATTTTATAGAATGTTCAGATAGTATCTATTAAAACATGTAGTAGCCACTTATAAATATTTAAAAATTATGCACTAATAAGTATTATTATGTCACATTAAACACTATTTTTTATTTATTTATTATCAGGATAATTTATCAATGAGAATACTAAAAATAGGTCTAAGATAAAATCATTACTTTTATTACATTAGATAAAATTAATTTTAAATTTTAAAAATGCAATTTGTGAGAAAACTGTATGTATAACATTAGATTATCGTAATTTATTAGATTTTTCTTTTTATAAACGGAAACACGTTTATTGTAAAAAAATTATAAAATTATGAATCAACGTTAGATACGAGAATCAAGTATGTTTATATTTCTATGAATTACTACTGATAAAATAATGATATTTTTTAATGAATGGAAATATTTTGCTATCCTATCAGTTACGGGATGGTCGAAATAGATATTTATTCAATTTTGACGTTTTAAACTGTCATTATTAACTCCATAGCAACAACTACAAACTACAAGTAACATTTTATTCACAAGTGAATTAAAAAGAAAATTAAATCACTCTCACAAAATTTTAACTCATTCTGTAACAAAAAATACATTTAAAAATAACATCAAGAATGAAAATAACACTCACCACTTTATTTATCAGACATTATCAGCCCTTTTAATTATTTTTTATGACATAAATGACAGACAATAAAGCTTTTTAAATTGATGACTTGACGTCTATCAGCGGCGATTGTCATGCTCAGCTGATCAGTTTTTTATTTTGTCAAAATTAAATATTATAATGGTTTTTATTATTATTTCTTCAAAATTGAATAAAATATTGTACAAACCACGTGAGCTAAGAATGTTTTTACACTCGAAGAAATTAACTCACTCGCCCTTACGGGCTCGTTAGCTAAACTTTCTTCTCATGGATAAACATTACCTTAGCTCACTTGGTGTGTAAATATCTATTATACATCAAGTAAGTTAAGATAATGTTTATTCTTAAAAAGAAGGGCTCGTGGGTTAATTTTTTTGAGTGAATAAGATCGTGTTTAATCACAAGAAGCAGTATAAAAATAATTAATTTGAAAAATACAATTAATTACATACACCGGCAACTTTAAACTTCCAATTATCATTAAATATCCTATTCTAATAACCATGTCCACTATTTCTTTATATGAGTGGCCCACAGTTAAAGCTCACTGGACAAGATACTCTTACGACTCTTATAAATATTAAAACTAACGGATCACAGTGTGAGTATAGACTGGACAAGGTACGGTGCCCCGTGCACAAAGAAAGCAAGCAAGGCAGTGGCTGCGAAGGATTAAAGAAGACACGTGATTGAATGATGTGTTCCAGTCGATTTAGCTTCATGTAGCCACTGACAGGGAGTGCCGGGTCACGAACTTGGAACGACTAGGTTGTTGGAGGGAAATTGAAAATGAAATCGTTTGGAAAAGTTCAGAAAATATTGGGGATATAAAATAAAGTTATATTCGCGGTCAGCAATCCTTTGAGGGCGGTATTAAATTAATTTTATGTGTTATATTCCTAGCGACAAATTTTATGTTTCTGGGTATGTAAATATTCAAACACATAATCGAGGTGCATCATTATGGTACTTTAATTAGAGTTTGAAAGTTTTAATAAATTTTAATGTTATATATATGGTGGGTTTATTGCAATTATTAGGAGTATTTATTATTAAGGATCAAAAAGCATCAGTCATTGAAAGAATTCCATTGCAATTTGTGACCAAAATTTTTTTTAATAAAATAATTTTAATAATTGTGTTACGGTAGGTACTTGTAGACAAAAATTACTTTTGTCGTTTTGTTTAATAGAGAAATTTTAATTACATTTTTTTTCTTAAAATTCGTACCGGTTTTACTGTTCGATTTTTCAGTGATATTTATAAATATAATTAATTTATTTTGTTTGTTTGTCGGACGTTTAGGAAACACATAGTATATGAAATTTTTGTACTCTAGATATAAATAAATTAAAATAGTCCCGTGGCTGCGTGACTGAGTGTCTGGTCGCGAACCTGGGGGAACCGGGTTCGATCCCGACCGGCGCCAAATATTTCCAATTTTAAATGACACAAAAGTGACCCTTGTGGTGCTTTCTCCACTCCAGCTATGAGTGCCCGTGAGGTGACGCCTGGTAAACGCCCACACGGTAAAATATATCGTCATCATTACCGATGTCTACATATGTGTAGATAATGGCACACCCAGAAATGGGTAATATGCCGTGATTATATGATGATGATATAAAATAGAATTTTATCTACTTAAACATCTATTATAATATTTATTATTTATTTTTCCATAGATAATAATAATAATAATAATATAATAATATATAATTTATTGTCCAACAGAAATCCAGTTACAGGACAAGTAATATTCACAAAAAAATATTAGATAAGTTACATAAAAAAAAAAAAAACAAGAAATATCCAAATTGCTAAAAAATTACAAAAATATATCGTTATACATTTTCTCTGCTTTATTACACAATATATAAATGGGTGAGCGATGCATAATATTCGTGTGGGAGATTGGTAGGTGGAATGTTCTGTGATGTCTGGACCCCGGGCGCGGAACATGAAGTGGTATACGGGACAGAAGTTGCGGCGCATCAATTCTGTTGTGGAGCAGCATCCATGCAAACCTGGCGGCAAATGTTTCTCTTCTGGCTGTTAAAGGAGCATAGATGAATGATATAAAGCTTACTGGTTCTATTTATTTGAGATTAGATATATGATATATGTTATAATAACAATGATGTTAATGAATACTGTGATGGATATGTATAGACCGGGGACACGAAAGATGAACTGAAATATGCTAACAAAAATTTACTATCTAATATATGTGCTTCGTTTAAATCCACTCGAAATAAAATTAATTTACTTTCCGCATACCTAATATAACATATAACAGTTGTCCAAATAAGTTTTAAAGCTACGCAGCCTTTCTTATATTGAGAGTTCATCTGTGCAATTGGTGTTGGTATCAGTTTCTGTCTTGTTACACTCGGATCACAAGCGTACAAAAATGAATTAGAGGCACAAAGTAACTGTAATAATTATTATTTGACGGCGTCTATAGAATATCACGATATGAGCATTTCTTTCCTTTACCCATCAGGTCAAGATTGATGTTCCGCACTATATCTGTTATCTATAGATTTATTCAGTGAAGTAGGATATCAAGGAATTGTTAATCTGTTGTCATATCTTATTGTAATCCATATATAAAATTAAATCTTATTCATTTCACATGCACGTAATGTCTACATAAAACAATAGGTACTTCGTACTTTCAATTAAATTTTATTTACAAAATAAATATCAGATCATATCTTTGTTATAATTACGTCAGGGTATACACCTGATAGATCTGTATCTGTTTCCTTGTACCGAGATACATACTTGTGTTTTGTTATGAGATCATAGAGATCTTACAGATTAGTAATGTAGAACGGAATTTTTATTAATGCAGGTAATAGTTGCAAAGCAGCATGTCATTACGCCATTATATGTAATTACTATGTTTTTATTATTTTGTGGAATATTTTTTTTTGTGCTACCATCCGGTATAAGTAGTTGTACATATCTCAAAATCGTCCGCACCACAAACACTATACCAGCTTTTGTTATCGGCTTCGATCGGTAAAATGGTTATAAGTTGACATTACAGTACTGATGTCAATTTCTTACTATTTATACTAGGTACCTATAAGAATTAGAAAAATGTTTACAAATAAAAGGACTAAATCATTAATTCGAACGTAAAGGAATACATTTTAAGCTAAGTGTAAGTAATTATATTTATGCACAGACGTATCATAATTTGACAATTATACACGAATTTCTTTGACATAAACGTCATTTTATACCCCGCGGGCGTCAAACCAAATTGTAACCTACATTATAAACAATTTAAACAGGCAACATGAAAAGTTTTTATTACAAATCGAAGATTTTTATATTCTTTAATGAAAAATGAAAATTAATTTTGTGATATTTATATGGAAAGCACGGAGATACACAAAATAAAACTCAAATGACATAACTAATAAACAAACAATAAACTGTTGTTCTCTACTTTCATAGCAACACTAGATACTGGATGTACGAGGACAAATTCTTTTCGACACAATTTTTCTAACACTCATAATTTGAAAATTTTCGTCTGTGCATAAAGTTTTGTATGTACCACGAGCATAACTTGCTTTTATGGCCTCGGGCTTATGCTCTTAATACATAAATAACTATTCAATTTCCAATGCAAAATCCATAAAAAATGTATGTAAAAAAAAACCTAGTTTTTAATATTTGGACAATATCAAATTCATTTAAATAAAGGAAGTGTCTACTGCACTGTCCAGACAGAGCCGCAAAAAAAAAATAGTGAACTATCGCACCTGGGTCAGACGGAATCTAGCGGACAATTCTAGCGGACATTTCTCGAATCTACCTAAAAACCACTGTCTACCAATTACGAATTGTCAGTTAGGTATTATTTAGGTTAGTTTTTTTTTAAGGAAAAAAAAGACAAACTATAACAATACCTAACTGACAATTTATAATTGGTAGACAGCGGTTTTTAGGTTATGTTGGAGAAATGGCCGCTGTGCGCATGCATGACAGTTCACTATTTTTTTTTAGGGTTCTGTCTGGATAGTGCAATAGACACTTCCTTTAATAAATTTATGGAGAAGTAGGCACAAAAAATCTTGTTTGTTACACGTCCAGAAATTGTTTTGCGAATAGTATTATATTTTATTCTCAATCATTATAGTAATATACCGATTCCTAACCTTCTGGAGGTTGGGAAATACGTCATTCCCAACTTTAATGACAATCTCTTGGGTTGAAAATAACAGATTTCACTTCCATCTCTTGGGTTGGAAATGTTTATGTTGAGGTTGCCTAGCAACATTGCCACAGATCGCAATAATTAAGTAGGCTAAAAAACATTGAAGAGAGCTGTCAAAAATATCAATAAAATTAAAGGTTATAACTGATTGATTTATTTTGAAAATTATTGATTTAAAATGAAGATGATTGTGAATTAAATAGTATACATAACCTCGGTGGGAGTTTCGCCTCTCTGTAATATACATAAGCCCTCAGCTGTAACGAAACATCTCTCACCTCAGATGTAATATACTATAAAGGCCTCGTCTCAAAAGTACAGTTTCTAGACTACTGATGCAAATAACTATTAATATATGTAGGTTTATAGACCATTCCAGAATGACGTCACCTCCCCTCCCCTCCGCAGTAGTGATTTTAACATCACTTTTTAATATTTTTAAAAATTATTTAATTATATATCTTATGACAAATATCGAGAAATTTTGATTTTGATACAATTCATTAAATTATGTATGATATTTATTTCTGACAGCTGCCCCTCACGAAATTCATTTGTTCTGGATTGATCTATAAGGTATTTTACAATTTAATTTAATGACTTTGTTTGTTTACTTTCAGAAATTTACCAGTTTATTTTTGGACATGGAGAATATTTCTTGAAGTCGGTTGAAGTAAGTTGCTATTTTATAATTTCTGGAAAGTAGTAGTACTTTAGTTATTTTTTATGGTAGGATTTAAACTTTCGACTTTGTTCATTAATAAAGCCTGAAAGAAACATATATTGTGTTCATGTTTTGTAAATGTTAATTATTCGATTAAGGGCCATCTGTGATTAAAATTTTAACTTCTAGTTAAATAAACAAAACTCAAACGAATGAACTGTCAAATGTCCAATTTATAATCCGATTTAATATTGTTTATTTAACTGGCAGTTAAAATTATAACCAGAGATGGTAAGATTGGGCTTTAGTGGTATATTTGATTTATAGTAGTTGTTGAATGCAAAATTATTTAAATCCTTGATAGTAATGAATTATTTGTAATATTATTTCGATATCGTTGTAAATAAAATTGAATTCAACATTAACAAAAACGATCTCATTTCACTTGCTATGTACGAGTTTTTGTTCTGGTCTAAAAAAATATTTCTCGCGACACACATCTGAAAAATGTTTATGAGCTGTCTTGACCATCCTGACTCATCTCTGTCTGGTGTCTATCATATGATCATGTTATAAGCATCATGCTGAGTCTAATTTGTACGATGTCACAGATAAAATCTTATTCTCAAACCCTATCACATGCCTTTCACTCAACAGTCTTCTTCAAGTTGAATTGTCAAAATTGTAACTGACATGTCATCTACTTCAATAACATGTATAAGTATTTTTCTCATTGTAAAGTTGACAATAGTAAGCAAACTATGTATTGTAGAAGTGGACAATAATGACAATATACATGGAATATTGAAAATGATAAATTTGTTTTCTTTTCTGTTGCGAAATTGCGTAGGTTAGGTATTAAGGTAAGATATACTATTAATGTATGAGGAAATATATAATTCATAAAGTTAACTTCATATTACTCCTAAATGATTGTATTTTTAAATTTATTGTCTTGTAGATTATATATGCATTTCAAATATAGGAATGCCAACTGTTCTACTTTCGATAGGGCGGTCCTACAATTGCTCCTGTTTTTGGAAATAGAGACGAAGTTTTAAACATAAAAATTGCATTTAGATTTTTGTTGAATTGAAATGCTTAATTTATTCTTGATTTAAACTAACTAATGTTAACCTAACCGAATCTCACATTCTGTATATGTTTGTAAATATTCATTTATACAGGATGTAACAGAAATAAGTACAATAAATTTAACAAGTGATAGAACTCGTCGAGATCAATATTTCTTATGCTCGGTTACACCGCTGAAGCTAAAATTTTAAATAAAATAAATAAATACAGGGTGTTCTGAAAATGGGTGAAAAGCTTCAGGTAGAACGATTCTTTGATTAATTCTGAATCGATAATCGTAATGCAAAAAATTTGTACGGCCCTTCGTAAAGCCGCACGAAGCCATCAAACTTGTAAATGTGCAACTAGAACTAAGCGATTTTTTAAAAATCTTTCACGAAATATCATTGCTCTTTACATTCTAGAAGAATTGTGTAAAAATTGATGTACGTAGCTAAACGTTTGGTATCAAAACTTTAAAATTTTAACTCTTCTAAAGTAGAATATTTTTAATTTGAATACGTACGACAACCATGTTTAAAACAGTTTTTTGTTTGAAACAGAAATAATAAATAATCTGTCAAATTTTGACGTTTATCAGTTGACGTTTGATTTTATAATTTATTTCGTTTTGTATGGTGAATGAAACATTGGATAATTAGAATGTATACCTTTAACGAATACGCTGATGTTTATGGTATATGGTTATTGCAATGGTAATGCGAACTTGAATTCTCTTTCCCAAAGGCTACAGCTATGTCTGGAAACTGATGAATATCAGTTTGAACATTTATTATAAATTGACTTTATTTGCAAGTTATTGATTATTATAATTATAATTATTATTATTTTTGTTATTTTTATTACTACATAAATACTCAAAATATCTTTTACATTGATTTTTTTTTTAATTAATAAAGCAAAGCTGGTATCTTAAGAGCATTGTGTACATCCACCGTAAAAGCTTAAAACTAAACTTCGTTCTAGTCTAATTACAAGAAAACTATTAGAGATATAAAGCTGAAACAAATTTTATATGAAAGATAAAGGATGAATCTAGGTTTCTCCGGAAAAAGATATTTGATATTTTTATATTTTAACAATATGTCAAGCTCTAAAACTACACATATTTTGTCATACAATTTCGGGCTTTTAATAAACATTTTTCGTAAAACTATCTTCACAGAAACTTCTATTCATTCTTTAATAACACAGAGGTGTAAATAACTTATTTATTACTATGCCCATTTCAATAAATTTAGACTGGAATGAAGAGTCTGAACGGTGTTAATTTATGTGAAATTTTCGTTAGTGAACTACTGCCTCTAGCGGAATATTTAGGAAGTATGAGACTATCTCTGTCTTTTGTAGTTGACCAAACAAGTTTTGTGCTATACCATTCATATTATAAGTAAATTTGTAATACTCACATTAGAACATGAAAATAACTTATTTTGTATATATGCAAGTCGGAGTGGTCTTATCAAATGTCATATTTAACATCTTTTCACGTTATTTTTTGACTCTACAATAAAGTTTGTTCATATTTGTTATCAACCTTTGTAATTCATCTGTTTCCATTCTAGAGCGTTATTATTGTTTTTGTAAATTACTCTTGTTTCCATCAGTCCGTTATTGTCTTTTGTTAGTGCTGTGTCATTTTATTTTAATTTTGGTTATTCTGGTTTTTTGAATTGCTTACGTTTTGGATTTGTCGCCAAAAACCTGTGTGAAACAGTTGTGCTTTTGAATAGTCATTAAAAGAAACATAATAAATTCAAATAAATTCAATTCCCAATTTGAATTTCCACTGAGTGTACCTATGTCAAAATAATGTTGACATAAAATTCATACTGATTTGCATAGCTACCTGAAAACTACTAAAACAGTTTGATTCGGTGTTGCCAAATTTACATTTCTTTTAAGCAGCTCGTGTGGCTTTACGGTTTACGAAGGGCTGTACAATTTTTTCGCATTAGAATTATCGACTCAGAATTAATCAAAGAATCGTTCTACCTGAAGCTTTTCACCCATTTTCAAAACACCCTGTATATCATCACGGCATATTACCCATTTCTGAGTGTGCCACAATCTGCTTTATCACAAATATCGGTAATGATGACCACAGGGGTCACTTTTGTGCCATTTAAAATTCGAAATATTTGGCGTCGGTTGGGATCGAACCCGGTTCTCCAGATTTGCGACCAGACATTCTAGCACGCAGCTACGGGACCCCATTTTAAGTATTCCTTATATTGACAATAACGTCAAATGAATAATTAAATATTGCTGTCAAAATTTCGATTTGCATTTTTTTGTTTAAGCCTAAAATTAAATTTAAAGTGTCAGCGGTGCAGCTGGGCATTAGTAACTTTTTTTTGTAAACCTTCTAGATAATGTGTTAAAAACTTCAAAGTTTTATAAAAAATTCATTACTTGCCTAAAAATACTAAAAAAATTGAGATTTCAAAAAAATGTTCCTAAGAAATATTATTGTTCTCGACGAATTCTGTCAATGTCACTTACCTTTTTCTGTTTCACGAGTATGTCTAGAAATTGGAAATATTATTTTCCAGAAAATAAATTACGATTTTGAAAAAAAAGTTACTAGCACTGGTTAAATTTAATGTACTTATTTCTGTTACACCCTATATGTACCTACATAATGTATGTGCAAATAGCCAATTACTCGTACACCGTGTGAAAAGAACTAGTTTCTTAATTTTTTGGTTATATAATTGCCTTTCTCTTCACCATGTAGGGTGAAAAAAGTATCATCATTTACCGATATTTTCGTAATGAACATTGCCATATTCAGTAATGGATAAAAGGCAGCCAATCACCCCAATTCTGTAAGAAAGTTAATAAGCCTTAGCAACATTTGCGAAAAAAAAACCTTTCATTTTCATGTTTTATTCAGTGCTTGCAATTTATTGGTTATTTAATAATAATAATAATAATAATAATAATAATAATAATAATAATAATAATAAATAATAATAATAATTTATTCAAGCATTAGACATTACAGTTTTAGCCAGCTCGAAAAATACAGAAAAAATTGAAAAAAGGAAAATACCTACATACAAAAGGACATGTACTCATTTACGGTGTAAAAAACTTTATTTAACAACAATCTTTTTACAATTAATTTAAATTGTTTAAGATTTACAACTCGATGCTCGAAAAAGTTTAAGCTAATCCTCATTTTTTGATTAGCGAATTCTACTCTAATTTTGATAGTTATATCTTAAAATATAGTCTAATCTACTCCTGGTATTTACCTTTTTTGATAATATTTTCTAGATTAAATTTTAAATACCGGAGTAGAATAGAATTCACTAATCCAAAAGATAAGGATTAGCTTAAACTTTTTTGAGAATCGGGTTGTTAATGTTTTTATATTCTCGGGTAATTTATTAAACAATTGCATTCCGATAAAATTCGAAGATAATTCTGATTTCTTTAATCTAATTTTAGGTAGTAAAAATTTGTTGTTATTTCGAGTTTGTAAGTATATTGCTAATTTCTTTATAGTCGTGATCGTAGTAACATTTTTTTGCATTATTATATTATCAAAATTAGAGCAACAAGAAAAAGTTATTATTTGTTGTTGAATAAAAGTTTCTCTCCAGTGTTCATTAAAATTTAAATTGAACATTATCCCCAATGCCTTTTTTTGAAGTTTAAAGATCGTTTGATATTACATATACTTCTGCATCAAGAAACGCACATGCAGACAAGTTCATAGTTTATTTTGTTTTTTGGTATTATTGATAAATCACGTAAAACAACACGAGACATAAAAATGGTAAAATACACATCAATATATACAAACCATGTTGATAATTCCAAATTATTACTTGAACAGTTCTATAACCGTTGAGCCAAAAATAATTAAATTACATACTTTAATTACGTATGCCGTTAAGAATCATTCACTTTTAATGAGCAATGCCATTCTTACTTGGAGAATATTATTGTCTTGCGTTTCAAATTGTTTTATTTATCGGAAAATATTGGGTTAATACCCCCATGACAGATTCAGGATGTTGTGCATCACCATTCACTTGTTTTGGTAAGATCCGGAAGGAGGAAATGCCCCTCCTACTACTAAACAGAAGACGATCGATGTGTTAGTGAATGGGGATGAATGAGTTTATTTTGCTCGCTTAGTTTATTTGTTGTTCTCGAATACAATGGTAGTAGAGAGAAAGACGGGCCACTTGGCAAACGATATACAAACGTCTGCCAAATCACAAATTGCAAAAGATAAGCGGCTCTTTTCCACACAAACATTGTCATGGATGTAATTTTTTATTAAATCGTAAAGATAATCTCTTGGTAATTCATGAACCAGTGTCTACATTCTCGTAATATGGGTACTTTGGGCTAGAAATGAAAAGGAGATATAAAATTAGTTTTAAAGTAGTCATATCGTTTTACAATCTTGAAACTGTAGTTGCAAATAACTAATATTATTTCTATTTTATTAAATTTTCATAGGATTTTAACAACTCGATTCTGTATCTAATTATAGTACTGCTTATATTATTCGAATTATTAATAAATTAAATGAAAGTGGCGTACCTAGACTTTATTTTTAGGGAAATATTTTCCAAACCGAAATAAATTTACAAAGTTATATTATTTTGTAATCGTACAAGCAATTTGAATATTTACTAAATAAAATAATAAATACAAAGAAATATATCATGAGGAATATTACCACTTGTTGAGTGTGCCAATCTGCTTTGTATTTTTTGTAATTACATATTTGATTTGAAGAAGAAAGGCAATTTAAAGTAATTTCTATTACTAATTAGTACTAATAAAGTACATGATGCCCATTTGGTATAGAATCAAACACTTTTTCTACTCCCGTTGTTAAAATGTAACTTCTAAAGCAATAAACTAAATCTTAATCATAACTTGACAAACTGTGGCTTAAATCATATTGGATACGGCGGGAAGCTGTCAAGGTGTCAAGTCACGTGATAAGAAACAGAAAGTGACGTCAAATTTCATACATATGACAAACTATCGCCTGCGTTTTTTTTTTGTGTGTGTATGTTGGAAAGGGCGTTACTCAAAGAGTATTATCAAGATAATAAAAATTTCTGGATTGCAGTCACAAAATTTTATTTTAAATTCTCGGGTCGACCGGTTTCGAGCTAATTATATACGTGCCCTCTATGTAAACTTACAATAATATTGTTCTTATTCATAACACCTTCAGTGACATCATGTAAACTTTCCTTAAGAATAGCTGACGTAGCATATTTACCTATAAAATAGTATAAAAGCCGATGTAGAGGGAAACAAATGTTCGTTCTCTTATATTTACATGTATGTAAAGAGCTCTGCTCAAAATAAAATATATTTTTATTAATTATCAATCGAGATAATATAATTAGCTCCACATGAGCCTTCCTCAGGAGATGAGAATTAAGAAAATTTTAGATACATGGCAAAAAAATGAACTTTACTTAAGTAGCTCCATGGGTGTGGTTCACGTAGAACATTTGTTCTTAGTTTTTATAAAAGTTTTATATAATTTATTTTATTTATTTTTTTTATCTTTTGACGAAATCCATATGCTTTATGTTGCACTTACGTTTTCATTTTTTTTTTTGCCATGTATCTAAAATTTTCTTAATTCTCATCTCCTGAGGAAGGCTCATGTGGAGCTCGAAACCGGTCGACCCGAGAATTTAAAATAAAATTTTGTGACTGCAATCCAGAAATTTTTATTACCTCATCAATATATCCAGTCAAGGAACTTTTTCTATCAGTATTATCAAGATATGTTTAACTACTGATTCCTCAATCGGACATAAATGGGAAGAGGTGATTAGGTTTTGGTAATAATTGGACAATCGGATAGTAGTAGAGTCTTAAAAAAAAACATCTAAATATTATTTTCTGAAAATTTATATTATTAGAAATTATGAAGAACGTTAAATTCTTAATCTGATACATTTAAATATACCTACAAAATATAATATACAAAATAATCTGTTATAATAAAAATAAATCTCAGTGCCAGTGTAGAAAATTAATAGTTTTGTTGACATTACTGAACTCTTTTTCTGAAAAGTGCATTTAACATATGTTACTGTATTATTAATTAACAGCCCGATTCACAAAAAAGTTTAAGCTAATCCTCATTTTTGGATTAGCGAATTCTACTCTAATTTTGACAGTTTATATCTTAAAATATAGTCTAACCTATTCCTAGTATCTACCTTTATTGATAATATCATGAAAATTAAATTTTAAATACCGGAATAGAATTCACTAATCCAAAAATGAGGATTAGCTTAAACTCTTTTGTGAATCGGGCTGTAAATGTTTAAAATTATATCTATATCTATCAAACACGAGAGTGTGGGGTTGTTATAATTATAATTGTTAACACAGTCGAGAAATTTACATTTAATAAAAACTGAAAAAATAATTTGATATAGCCAGAAATGGGTAATATGCCTTGATCTTGATGTATTCATTTCATATTATTATATATATTTTATCTACTTATTGTTTTATTGATTTCTGCGTTGAAAAATATCGTAAAAGTTTATTAAAATTTTATTAGTTTTGGAACAACCTTTTAGAAAATGAAGCTATATTCATAACCATAATTTGAAACAAAAAACTTTATTACTTTACGTGTTTTACGATAATGGATTTAGTTTGGCTTAAAACATATTTATATACCTCATAACTGATAAATTGTATTCAACACTTTATAGTCTTCTAAAAAAATTTGTAATCAGTTTTACAATCAATAATTTTGTCCATTTAGAAAACGGTACATTTAAAATTTATTTTTAATATATTGTGTTTTATCTAAAACCCTTGTTAAATATCCGTATTGAATGGTATACCCATTTAAATCAACAACTTAACATTTTCTAGAAACGTTATTTACAGGGAAATGAAGATAAGGCACTATTGTATTTTAATTCAATTAGTGAAACATTAGTGACGTTCCCAGTTTTAGTGGTAAGTATTATTGAAGTTTCATTATCTACCGTAGATAAGATATTTGGTGCGTTTTATAATAGTGTTGCTATTATCTGAAGTGAAGTGTAGTGCTGAAACGAACTGCTAACAATGTGCTGTGTTAATGATGGGCTTTGTAAGTATTTTATTTTTTTCTTTATTTTATGGCTCTTTGTTTTAGTGCGAGCCGTAAATTATTTTTAGGAAATATAAAATTTATTTCTATTGTGCTTTGTTGGTACGAATATGTTTTAAGTATTATTGTCAAAAATTTTCATTTGATTTATTTAATCGATGTCTGCGTATGATTCATTTCTTCAAAACTAGAAGGATCGCCATAAAACTTGGGCCTTACAAATTACAATTTGTGGTAAAGGTGTTAAAGGATTAATTTATAATTATATAGTTCAGAGGTTTCTAATTACTTTATGCAAATCCTTCACGTATGGTGAAATGTCATGTACATAATTTAACTTATAAATATATATTGACTCACTTTTTATATAATATTTGTTTGAAATTTTTTGTTGATTTAAATTTTGCTTCTTTTATATTACGCGTACCTAGGTATATACGTACATTTAATAGTTATAAAATATTTGTAATAATTTTTATTCTGACTTCAGGTTTATTACATGAGCAATCTGGTCAAGTTATCAGTCTGTCTGTTTATTTAATTGCAAAGTGATAATAGATATAAAAATTAATTTTGTTGATTACAGCGAATTTTATCACCCAAGTGTTATTCTGAAATTACTTATCAAAATGTTATCTTCATATTAAATCTATTATCTATACAGTTAATTTTAAAATTTTTACTGGATGAAAAACAAATTTCTTCATGTAAAAATAATATTTTGACATTAAATGTTCAATTGAATTAAAATACCTTTTGATCTTATGAAATATTAATGAAATAACGAATACGTAGTATGTTTAAGGAATTTTGCTAAAAGAGTTGTTTTATTAAATGATTAAACTTGATTACAAATATATTCAACGATGCTAGAAAAGTAAAACTGTAGTTCCCAACATAAGATCAACGAAAAAATCCGAATTTTCCGTCATTTCATTTGACTTCAATGTTGTCTACCACCATAACAAAAAATAATAAAATGAACACTTAAAACTTATGAAATAAAAACCATTAAGTTAAAAAAACATTTTTTTTTTAAATTACTTTATGAGATATTTGAAATTTGTTCTCAGTGTCGCAATGACGTCACACTATTGTTATCTTTCTCTCGCATCCTACTATAAAGACTGGTGCAGAGTGAGAGAAAGATAGGAGTGTCGCCGTGACGTCATATTGACTTTAAAAGTCAAATGCAGTTAAATTAAAGTCAATTAAGACTTTTTAATACTACGAATTGCTTCAAAATTAAACGAACTTTCATTTACAATTATAAATAAAAATTCCAGCATTAAAATTTTATGTCCAATATTACCTGTAGTAGACCTATACTTTATAATCAGAATCACAAATATTATGCATTATTATTGAACCTGTAAGGTTCGCTTTAGTGACACAGTGATGTTTAATATATTATTAAAGCTGTTGTTACATACTTTTAAATATTTAAATTGTTTTGTGTACTTTATTTATATTAACACAATATTTATTTTCAGTTGGGGACTGTTTGAAATGTATTGGATGCTGGTTTCTATGTTCCTTATGTTGTAGTGCATGCAATGACAACCGTAAGTATCTACTGTATTAGGCCGTGGTCACACTGAACAATCAATATCGATCGAGCACGATCGAGTATAAAACAAAGATGAGTTTAACAATGCACATGGTTACAGTGCGTCCTTTGATGACAATCGCGCAAGATCGTGTACCATCGACTTGTTTGATTTTCATATGGCGCTCGATGATGCTCTTTGGGAGAATATTCTGACAGATTCTAACCAGTTGAGTTGTTTGTTTTCATTGTCAAAAGCGAAAATGAAAAGAAGATTAATCAATTAATAAATTTTAAAAGTGACGGCTGCAAGAACTTCTTGACTGGAAAGGTGATGAAGGAAAGAAAATTACTGGATTTCAGTCAATTATTAAATATATTTAATAATTGACTGAAATCCAGTAATTTTCTTTCCTTCATTTAAAAGTGACATTTCGTTTTTACCACTCGGTGCAGCAGTGTAGTCAATGACAAGAAAAAACGGTTGATTGTAGTCGATGCGCGTGGATTGATGGATGTTGATCGATGCAGTGTGACCTTTTTCTTATTCTTCGCCATTTCTATTTTAATTTTATCTATAATAATATAAATAATATAACTGAAAATACTGACAATATTTTTGTTTTTATTTATTTATTACTTTTTATAAATTTCAATCATTTTTAAATTATCTATTTTTTATTTTAAAATGTGGCAACATACCTACATATAATCAGTTGTAGATATTTTTTCTACAACTTTGTTTTTGGGGTTAAAAATGCCATTTTGTGACACTAGTTTTAACTACTAGTTTTGAAAGTGAATTAGTTTTCTTGGTAATGACGAAAGTAACAACAAAGCGACATTTTCATGTCAAAAAATGAAATGAAAAGAAATCATATACATGTTCATAGTGATTTTATTTTGAAAAAGGAAGTTTGGAATACGTCGCGAAGCGGAGTGGTCCAAACCTTGGAATACTTATATCATAAATAACTATTTTATATTTTAGAGGAAGGCACAAGCATGCATGTGGCTCACGCTGACCCTGGCAATGTGACGTCAGGACCTGGTTTCACATCCATGGCAGACGGAGGCGATGGGATGACATCATACGCAGATAGAGGAGGCCCAGGAATGACGTCATTTGGAAATGGCGGTAGTGAAGAAACTTCTTACGCACAATAATAGTTTTAAGATTTCGAATTTTAGATATTACAAGTTTATTTATATTTATGAAATCAAACTGATAGCTGAACCAAATTGTTTTAATAAATTTTATACCATAATACTGACTTTTTCTTCATCCATTTATATAAAATGATATTTACTTTCTTTCGAGTATATTAATA
This sequence comes from Ophonus ardosiacus, assembly GCA_943142095.1. Classification (NCBI taxonomy): domain Eukaryota; kingdom Metazoa; phylum Arthropoda; class Insecta; order Coleoptera; family Carabidae; genus Ophonus; species Ophonus ardosiacus. The sequence goes on along the minus strand of OW964825.1, from coordinate 53,584,534 downwards.
AAACTCTTAAATGTTTTTAATTTTATTTCTCATTTACTTATTTCACCTCATTTAGCTTAGAACCAACTCTCATGAAATTTGATTCGAACTTCGTTCTTAGGAATGCCATATTCCACTTCAATGGCTGAAAATGGTACTGGAATGACCTCTATGGAAAATACTGGAAATGGAATGACATCTATGGAAAATACTGGCACTGAAATGACTTCTAATCTTGGACCTACCATAATTACATCTCTTATTACATCTGCAGCCATTATTGATACTGGTATGGCATCTGCATCAGATGGTAGAGGAAATGGTACAGAAATAACATCAACTTTTCCAGAAAGTACAGATATGACAGGGACCATAATTGGTGGTGGTAATATTGGAACTGGTATAATATCAGGTATACCAGATGGAGGATATGGTACAAGTATGCCAGGTGATCCTACATTTGGAACTGGTATGCGAACAATGGTACCAAATTCAGATTATGGTACAGATATTACGCCATTCTTTGGAACAGGCATGACATCAGTTATACCTGATAGAGGATTTGGTACAAGTATAACAGAGGATTTTGGAGTTGGAACTGGTATGACATCAGGTTTACCAGGAGGAGGATTTGTTACAAATATGACACAGGATCTTAGAGATGGAACTGGTATGACATCAGTGGTACCAAGTTTTAATTATGGTACAAGAATGACACCATATTTTGGAACAGACATTACGCCATCTTTTGGAACAGGTATGATATCAGGTATATCTAATGGAGGATTTGGTACAAGTATGACAGAGGATCTTGGAGTTGGAACTGGTTTACATTATGGTACAGGAATGACACCATCTTTTGGAACAGGTATGACATCAGGTATACCAGGTGGTGGATTTGTTACAAATATGACACAGGATCTTAGAGATGGAACTGGTATGACATCAGTGGCACCAGGATTTGATTATGGTACAGGAATGATGCCATCTTTAATTGATGGTGTAAGCGGTACTGGTATGACCGGAGGAGAAATCGGAACAGGGGTGATAACTGGTTTTGAAGAAGGAACTGGTATGACATCAACAAGTGAAAATTGGGAAACTGAAACTGGTATGACTGGTTGGAATGTAAGAACAGGAATGACGTCATCAATGAATGGTTTCGAAAGTGGAACTGGGATGACAACTGCTTTTGAAGAAAGAACTGGTATGTCATTAACAAATGAAATTTGGCAAACCGGAACTGGTATATCAGGTGGGGATACAGGGACAGAAATTACGTCATCAAATGATTATACCAATGAGGGAACAAGTATGACTTCCGGTTTTGATGGAGATGACAACATTGGAACTAGTATGATGTCATCGAATGATGTCGATTATGGAACTGGTATGACATCTGATTTTAATGATGAAACTGGTATAACTACATCTGTTTATGACGAAGGTACTCCATATATTGATTATGTTGAAAATAATGAGGGAAATGAAAATGACAAGGTTGATTTCAGTGCCTCCTATGATGAAGGTGGTGATGCAGATATTGATATGATTATTTGCTAAAATATGTCTTGAATCTGAGGTGGTCTTTATATGTAGGAAATTACGTAATTTTAATGTACATACATCAGTAATTTACTATGTGATATTGTCTAATGATATTTTGTGTACTCATACATATACTCGCTCTAAAACATGACATTTTTATAAATTGTAATATTGAAAAATAAAAGAATATTACATTGTTGCATTAATTATTTTTACAGTAAAGTGAAGTGATTTAACATATTTTGTATTCAAACATAATGTATACATAGTTTTTTTTTAATTGTTGACTACAATGTATATTGCATAACTAGTGCTGAAAGTTGGATATTTCACACGAACGTGAAGTTTGAGCTACGAGCCGAAGGCGAGTGGTTTAATCACGTGAGTTAGAAATATTCTTTCAGCATGTGTTGTACACGATATTTTTCCGACGACCACAAAAAAAAAAAACTAAAATTTTCATAAAAATATTAAAACAGATTATGTTTACATCATTGCTATCAGAATTATGTTAAAATCTGATAAATCAGGGTCCAGCCTTCTTAATCCGTGTAAATTTAGCAAATTATTTGCAACTGTCAAATTTTTAAATACAAATTTTTAGGTTAGTTCGCTCAGTTATCGCAGCGTGTGATAAAATCATATCACACAGTTGCGGACGCATCTGATTGGCTAACGAGCTTTCATTTCACACAGTTTTGGTAGTGATGTGCAATGACCAACTTTTAGTAATAGTTTACCGTGTAAATTTATGTACTTTTCATAGTGGTCGTCGGAAAAAGTTATTTTAAATATATTTATATAGTTTTATAAGTGTTAAAAAGATCAATGTAATCGTATGACTCAAATGAATAGTGCATTCCATTGTTTGAGATCAAAATGAGCTTAATATCTACGTCATAGAATATTTAAAAATTCATTACAGCTTAACGAATAACAATTAAGACATTCTCGAGCTATAGATCGTTTTCAAATTAGTTGAAATTTAATAAATAAATTAAACAGTGGTGGATTCCAGTGTTTTCCTTTCTGGCTTCCAGTTTAAATTATTCTCGCATTAAATTTTATGCCTCTAGTACCGTATCAACTTCAAATATGTAGAGATCACTTAAAAAGTTCTAGTTAAATTTAGGGCCATGTATTTAATTTTTAATTGAACAAAACTAATTATTTACATCATTACTTTCACTTAATTCAATCTGTTGGCTTTCAATCACTGAAATTTCTTTCTTGAATCAAGTCCAAGGCCAATGGAACAGCTCTTTATAATGAAAATACCTCTCCGTCTGGTTTTTAGGTTAGTGGAGTTCTCCTAACCTCTTTCTGCAGTTGTCGCAGCTATTTCTGTATTATTAAAACATGGAGACCGACCCTAACGTATAAATTACACATTCTTGTCACCGTGCTGACAGTGGCGCACAAGTGGGGAATGAGGGAAGGTGATCTATGATGTTTTCAGTTTTGTCACTATCGTTTTTTTTTTCGTTAGAAGTTTTCAAAGTAAGTCATGGATATTTTAAGAGATGGCTTCAGTTTATTGGATAGAAAAAGATGTGATTTATTTTGAGCTAAACCGAAAAAGTTTTACAACTTATAACAATATTTTAGATAATATTATTTATTAAATTATAATTATCCTTTTCTGTTCTTAATATATTGTACTAGTTATTAAATTATTAATGTACGTATCAAGATTTTTTATGGAAATGATAAAAAACTGTTTCTTTTGCTATGTAATTATCAGTCAAAAGAAAACTTGAAAAATGTCTTGGAAAGAATGAAGCGTTGACATGAACTACACGCATATTACAATAGAAATTACTTAAGATTCTCCTTGAACAGTTCAAGCAATCTTCGTTCGCCTTAAAAGGAACAACGAACGAAGAAACACTATAATTAATTTCACAGATAAATTCATGCACTTGAAACTCTGTTATTTCAGACAAAGAATTTTTAAATTGGAATCAAAGGTACACACATAAGTGATTTTTTTAAATCTATGTCTATCTTTTTATACGTATACCTACACTTTATTAAGTTTCATCAATAACACTTACAAAAAATATGTTGTGGCCAGCACTATTCCTTTCGCCATTTTCATATTAGGCTATACAAGTATTGTATGTAACATTTCTGATACACACAAAAAAATCTAATTACATATCTTGTGTATCTCATAAAAACTATGTAAACGACACTACTAAATTTGACAGCATAAAATCTTAATTCATAGATGTAATTCGTAGATGGCCCTGATCGGACTTCTTTCAAAAATTTTACTTTACATCTATTCTTTATGTTTCAATTCATTCTATGAACAAGTTTCCTCCTACTCTTCTAAATGTTCGATATTCTTCGAATTCATTGACGAGATTGGCGGTATTTCTGAAGAGCATATGATGAAATATATGTATAGCAAGCGCGTGTTTAGTTGATACTGAAACTGTACATACTTTGGCTTATAAATAAATCCATTTTTTATTATACCTACCAATAGCATATTATAATTACTATTACATCTCGACTTGTCCAAGTATGAATTTTAGATTTTTCGCATTCAATCACAGTGTTAATTTAACGTGCGGCAGTTATATCTATAATTGTAAATATTTCATTAATGATAAAATAATAAATATTAAATGTACTTCCCAGAAAAAGCCTTCAGTAATGTCTCTGCATTTTTTACACTGACATTTATATCAATTACAAACATTTTAATTTTCCAACTGGTTTCCATAGGCTATTTGATTTATACAACGGATTATTTCATATATTTATAATTCTCTATCCCTAAATCTATAGAAGAATTAAAATATTCAATGTAGTGGATAGAGAATTATATATTCTTTAATAATTGTAGCAACATAGAAGTTTTTTTAAGAAACTACTACTTCCGGTTGTCCAATTGTTACTAAAGCCTTTTCAGCTCTTCCCATTAATGTCAGATTAAGGAATACGTAGTTAAATTGGTATTTACTCTTTATAGTTTTTGAGGAATCGTCCCTCCAACATCCACACATACATATATACATACATACATACATACATACATACATACATACATACATACATACATACATACATACATACACACACACACACACATCCACACACACATACATACATATATATACACACACACACACACACACAGAGAGAGACCTCGTAAAAATGTTAAAATCGGTTTGTAGGGACCTTAAATCGTACTTATTTACTAAAATCTGGGAATGCGATTTTTAGCCTGAACCCAATACCTCTCTTAGCGAGAGGTAAAAAGGTTTTGATTACATTTCAACTTTTATTTTCTATCATAATATTTTTACGAAATTTTTTTCTCAAGTATGTCTCAAAAATATTTTTTTTTATCACTTTTGAAATCTGTGAATTGTGTAAAAAATTGTGTTATCAAGTGTTTTTAGAAAAGTATAAGCCGTGAAATAAACACATTCATGTTCGGAAATTCTGTTACTCATTTTAATAATTGTTAACACTTTAAAAATATAGATAAAAATTATTTGTTTTATATTAAATCCCACATAAGCCAGTAATTAAAAAAATATTTATTACTGTAATCAGTTACATTCTTTGAAATATCACGTACAATGTTTTGTACTAAGAACTATGTACTAGTCATTCATAATAAATGTTGTTACATCTAGAAAACTTTTTCAATAATATTTTTAGTTGTACATTGACAATGAAAGCAGATGCGATATTTTAGCGTCAAAAAGATACTATCATGACAACAAAGAATTTCGCAACATCTATATTCTTTTTGAATTACTAATATCCATATCCGAAATCAAAACATGCATTTACAAATTTTCTTGACAATGCATCTACATAAACATTTTGCAACAATGGTAACGTGATATTTTTAACCCACAACAGCTGTTTGGGCTGATTAGGCGTATATACCACTGTTGCCAAATGTAAATGTTTTGTAGCAGCTGGAATTAAGGTGATACCTGAAGTTTCAGGTAAATTCTGTAACTGCTACAGTGAATCTTATGGTATTGTCAACTGTTTATGTACTGAACAGCCCCTAAGTAGTGTTTTGTGGGTTTATTAGTAAGTATTGTTGATATTTCAGCTGCTTTCGGAGAAACATAATTAAAATTAGTAGTTAGAAAAGGGCGTTTTGAAGAAAAGATAGGAATACGAACCCTGTCCGACATCAGTTTGCCGACCCGCTATAATTTCAATTTATTTATTTTAATAGAAATAATAACTAACATATCTTATCGCTAATATTTATTTAACTATGATATATAGTTTGAAAAAATCGTTCTTTAATAAGGGTGAAATTAAATATTGAAATTTGGCATTTTAAAAATAGCATTGTCAAAACAAGTTTTTCGTGAATTGTTGGTAAAAAAAATTATAAATATTAAATAAAATGCTCTTCTCTATACGGTTTGATTTACATATTCAATAGATATAGAGTTAAAGCATTATAAAGAGATTAACTTTCAAAAATCAGTCAACTTTGCTATTTATCATGGAAACATCTGATATATGCAAAAAAATTTAATTGACAGATGTCAGTGTCAAGTGAAAAACCAAATATGGAAAGTATAGGATCAGAATGCCGGGAGTACGAGGAAGGCGAAAGAGAAGATGGAAGGACTGTATCGCAGAAGACTTGAGAGAGGAATAACTATGTGAAGAAGATGCGTTGACAGGAATGAGTGAAAGAGAAGAGTAAGAAACAGTGACCCCTAATCAAATTTTATTGAATTTATAGAATCTTTTCCAAGGAACTTTTTTATAGCATTTATCCATCCATGCAATTCACACGGTTGTTCAAATACTCTTACGTAACATTCTCTTTACAATCAAATAATATTACTACCAATTTTATATCTCTACTCTCTACCCATTTTTGAATTAATGCCACAAAAGTCAATATACCCCACATTTAGATAAAAACTTCAAAATTTTCAAAAATCTAATTTATCTAGATACTTCTCAATGCGCTGATTCCAAATTTTGAAACCGCAGGTCGATATCTCATTTCGTTCTCGAGATATTTAGATTTAAAGTTTTGCTCAAAACTGCCCATTTTTGGGTTTTAACCCAAAAATGGGTCGAGATATAAATTTGGCGACATCACCATTCGATTCTACGGACAAAAATATATAAGTATAGCGATTTTCATAATTTTTGTCCAACCGGTTCATTTTTTATGAATAAAAGCTTGAAAACCCCTGATAATGGTCAAAATCTGAAAAAACCGTAAGGGGTATACCTTAGATTTTTGCGATTTTTGGCCATTTTCAGTTATTTTGTTTTAGGGATTGTATGCGGTGTTCAAAAATTCTGAAAATTGGTGTTCTTATGTAATTTTGCCCGTAGAATCGAATGGTGATGTCGCCATATTCATATCTCGACCCATTTTTGGGTTAATACCCAGAAATGGGCAGTTTTGAGTAAAACTTTGAATCTAAATATCTCGAGAACGAAACGAGATATCGACCTGCGGTTTCAAAATTTGGAATCAGCGCATTAAGAAGTATCTAGATACATAAAAATTAGATTTTTGAAAATTTAGAAGTATTTATCTAAATGTGGGGTATATTGACTTTTGGGGCAATAATTCAAAAATGGGTAGAGATATAAACTTGGCAGTAATATTATATCATTGTAAAGAGAATGTTACGTAAGTGTAGGCATTTTTAGAGTATTTATATATGAGTATACATAATGTACATATATTCATGTGATAATTTTATTGGATTTACAGAATATTTTCTAAGGAACATTATGTATGGAATTTGTAAAAAAATGTATTACGTTCGTGATACAATTTTACTGGATATATATAATCTTTTCCAATGAACTTTTGGTATGGGATTTGTACAAAATACATCAAATTAACGGAAGGTCTTGTGCTGGCCACAACAGCTTTTTTTTACATTATTTTCATTGTGTTTATAAGTATATTATTTTTATTATTTTATCAGTAAAAAAGTAGGTTTTCGTAAGATCCGTGAAGTTAGCACCAAAAATGTAAGCGCAAATTCTGAAATTTTGGAAATAATTAGCGCCTAATATGCGCCTATTTGCGCCCTAAAAATTTTTGTTCTATCTTTATTTACTTAAGAGATATTAACAATTAATTATTTTTGGTGCCAACTTCACATCAGCACCAAAAGTACTACGTATCAATTTTCTCTTTGTACTAATAATTAGCGCCCAATTTGCGCTCATTTGCGCCCTAAATATTTTTGTTCTATCTTATTCCATTTACGAGATATTAACGATTATATATTTTGGTGCCAAGTTCACGCCAGCACCAAAAGTACTGCGTATCATTCTTTTCTTTATACCAATAATTAGCGCCCAATTTGCGCTCATTTGCGCCCTAAAAATTTTTGTTCTATCTTATTCCATTTACGAGATATTAACGATTATATATTTTGGTGCCAAGTTCACGCCAGCACCAAAAGTACTATGTATCATTCTTCTCTTTGTACTAAAAATTAGCGCCCAATTTGCGCTCATTTGCGCCCTAAAAATTTTTGTTCTATCTCATTCCATTTACGAGATATAAATGATAATATATTTTGGCGTCAAGTTCAAGCCAGCACCAAAAGTACTACGTATCATTCTTCCTTTGTACTAATAATTAGCGCCCAATTTTGCGCTTATTTTCGCCTTAAATATTTTTATTCTATCTTATTCCATTTACGAGATATTAACGATTATATATTTTGATACCAGCACCAAAAGTACTACGTACCATTCTTTTCTTTACGCCAATATTTTGCGCCTAATTTGCGCTTATTTGCGCCCTAAAATTTTTTGTTCTATCTCATTCCATTTACGAGATATTAACGATAATATATTTTGGTGCCAAGTTCACGCCAGCTCCAAAAGTACTACGTACCATTTTCTTCTTTACGCCAATATTTAGCGCCCAATTTGCGCTCATTTGCGCCCTAAAAATTTTTGTTCTATCTCATTCCATTTACAAGATATAAACAATAATATATTTTGATGTCAAGTTCAAGCCAGCACCAAAAGTACTACATATCATTCTTCTCTTTATACTATTAATTAGCGCCCAATTTGCGCTCATTTGCACCCTAAATATTTTTATTCTATCTTATTCCATTTACGAGACATTAACGATTATATATTTTGGTGCCAGCACCAAAAGTACTACGTACCATTTATTTCTTTACGCTAATATTTTGCGCCCAATTTGCGCTCATTTGCGCCCTAAAAATTTTTGTTCTATCTCATTCCATTTACGAGATATAAACAATAATATATTTTGATGTCAAGTTCAAGCCAGCACCAAAAGTACTACATATCATTCTTCTCTTTGTACTAATAATTAGCGCCCAATTTGAGCTCATTTGCGCCCTAAATATTTTTATTCTATCTTATTCCATTTACGAGATATTAACGATTATATATTTTGGTGCCAGCACCAACAGTACTACGTACCATTTATTTCTTTACGCTAATATTTTGCGCCCAATTTGCGCTCATTTGCGCCCTAAAAATTTTTGTTCTATCTCATTCGATTTACGAGATATTAGCTATAATATATTATAGTACCTAGTTCACGCTAACACCAACAGTAATACTTATCATTTTTTCTTTATACGAGATATTTTATTTACGAGATATTAACGATAGAATATTTTAGTGCCAACTTCTTATATCAACAGCAGAAGTACTATTTATCAATTTGTTCGTTGTACTAATATTTGGTGCCTAATTTGCGTAATTTTTGTTTAACCTTTTCATTTTACGAGTTTTAACTATATATTTTTGTGCCAGGTTCGCTTCAGCACCAAAAATATTACGTATCAATCCTTTCTTTATGTCTATATTTAGCGCCCAATTTGCGTCTTTTTGCACTTTTGTTCAATCTCCTTATATTTATGAAATATTATAATTATTAAATATTCTGATGCCAGCACCAAATGTGGTACGAATCACATTTTTCTTAATACCAATAATTAGCGCTTATTTGCACTTATTTGCGCTCTTAAAATTTTTGTTCTACCTTATTTTTATTTACGAAATATTAATGATTTCGGCCCGGTTATACAATCATCGGATTATCTTTCACTTAACTGAGCCCAGGTTCAGTTAGCTAAGTTTCAACTTCACATTCCGTTGTAAAAATGAAGAAAATTCAAGTTAACTGAACCTGAGCTTAACTTGAAAACTAAAATAAAATAATTGGTGATAGAAATATACGTGAAATATCAAATGTAAACTGTTATAAATAACAAAATCTATTAGAATAAGTATTAAAATCTTAATATTGTGTATATTTTGAGTGATTAAATATTCTTTCATAAATTGTTGTTCTGGGTACTTATTTTTGAATATACCTCTTTGAGATTTCATCCCAGGTGAAATATGCAAGAAACCTTTTTGTACAATAACGAGCTTTAATTTTGTATTCTTGTAAAATTTTGATATACACCACTGTTTTCGAGATAATAGCAAAAAACTAATTTTTTGCACTTTTGATCCAAGATGGCGGGTCACGCCGAGCCTCCCCAAGGTCACAAATTTGATTTTTTTTATCCCCGTCTCGACCCAAACAATATATGTTAAAATCGTTTTTTCCCCACATTTTGTAGGGTAAAAACCTCTATTGACTGGACAATAGTACAAATTCAAATAAGTGCACGATATGAACCAGAAACAGTATTTAGAACCGTGAAACTTGACCGCGTGCATGAGTGTCTGGTCGCGAACCCGGGGAATCGGGTTCGATCCCGACAGACGCCAAATATTTCCAATTTTAAATGGCATAAAAGTGACCCCTGTGGTGCACTCTCCACACCAGCTATGAGTGCCCGTGAGGAGACGCCTGGTAAGCGCCCATACGGTAAAATATATCGTCATCATTACCGATTTCTACATGTGTTGTAGATACTGGCACACCCAGAAATGGGTAATATGCCGTGATTATATATTTATTTTATTTATTTATTTGTTTGAAACTTGTTTTCAATCTAGTAGTGCTTGGAAATACTTTCTGACCTTTTCGCAGTTGTTGTTAGTATATTATGCAACGAGTTTATGATAGCTATTAATACACGAACATGAAGGTTACGATACGAGCCATGGCGAGTATTGTAAATCATGCGAGTGTATTAATAGTCATTATATACATGAGTTGCATACACTACTTTTCTACTATTCATAATAGTTTTAAAAAATCTGTTCTGGCCAACACAAGACCTTCCGTCAATTCGATGTATTTTGTTCAAATCCCATACCAAAAGGTCCTTGCAACAGATTCTATATAATATCATGTAAAATCGAACACGGACACATACTATTTTTTACAAATTCCATACCAAAAGTTCATTTGAAAAGATTCTATAAATCCAAAAAAATTATAAAATAAACATAGGTACACTAAGTAAAATGCACTTGACACTTTCTTCTTTAGCTTTCCTCTATTTTATTAGGGGTCGCTGTTTCCTCTTGTCTTCCACTCATTCCTGTCCCTGTCCAACGCATCTTCTTCAGACAGTCCTTCCTTTCTCAATTCTTCTGCGATACAGTTCTTCTATCTTCTCTTTGGCCTTTCTCTGCATGACACTATGACATACCAATTTTTGATCCTTTTGTTTCCATGATAAATAGCAAAGCTGACTAATTTTTGAAAATTAATTTCTTTATAATGCTTTAACTCTACATCTGTTGAATATGAAGGAAAATGTATAATTAAACCGTATAGAGAACAGTATTTTCTTTAATATATATAATAATAACAAAATGTCAAAAAATAATTTTTAACTGCGTTTTTTTAAGAAAAACTGTTAAAAACTTCAAATAAGGGTACTTCCGGTGGATGAATTATAACCAAAATCTAATCAACTATTCATGTGGATGTACAGAAGAGGAATATGAAAGAATTATAATTTTTAGAATTGTAGTGTTGGAGTTATTGTCGGAGACAAATTTGTCACACACGGACACACATACACACGCGCACACACACACGGACACACACACATACAGACATCATCTTAAAAATAGTAAATTCGTATTGTATGGACCCTAAAACGTGCTTATTTATTAAAAACTCACCACCGAATTTTTTGACCAAAGACAATACCTTCCTTACCAAGGTGACGGAAGATAAAAATAAACTAAGAACCAATAAATAAGTTATAAAATTAATCTGTATTATAATGATAATCTGTATCATAATGAAAATAAAATCTGTAACATAATGATAATCTGTATCATAATGAAAAGAAAATCTGAATCATAATGATAATCTGTATCATAATGAAAATCTGAATCATAATGAGAGTCATTTGAATACAGATGACACATACTTAATAAAGTTATTTATGGATTAAGAGCGTAAGGAGGCTTTTATGGCCTGCGGCGGGATTTTGAGCCCGAGGCGTAAGCCGACGGATAAAAACACGTCAAAGGCCATAAAAGCAAGTTACGCTCGTGGTACATACAAAACTTTATGCACGGACGGAAATTTTCAAATTATGAGTGCTAGAAAAATTGTATCGAAAATTGTCCTCGTACATCCAGTATCTAGTGTTGGTGTTGCTATGAAAGCGGAGAACAGTTTATTGTTTGTTTATTAGTTATGTCATTTGAGTTTTATTTTGTGTATCTTCGTGCTTTCCATATAAATATCACAAAATTAATTTTCATTTTTCATTAAAGAATATAAAAAATTTCGATTTGGTATAAAAACTTTTTATGTTGCCTGTTTAAATTGTTTATATTGTAGGTTATAATTTGGTTTGACGTTTCATTATAGCACTGCGGGCTATAATGAGGCCCGCGGGCTATAAAATGACGTTTATGTCAAAGAAATTCGTGTATAATTGTCAAATTATGATACGTCCGTGCATAAAGTATATTAAAGCATAGGAGGAATGAGATTTTATTGCACAAATTGGGCACTAATACTATATAGAAATCTATAAAGAAAAAGGTGAAACGTAATACTTTTGTTGCTGGCGTGAACTTGACACCAAAATATATCTCGTAAGATAGAACAAAAATGTTCAGAGCGCAAATTGGGTGCTAATTATTTTTGTATAAAGAAAAGAATGGTACGTAGTACTTTAGGAGTTGACGTGAACTTGGCACCAAAATATATTATCGTTAATATCTCATAAATGAAATGAGATAGAACAAAAATTTTTAGGGCGCAAATAAGCGCAAATTAAGCGCTAATTATTAGTAACAAGAAAATAATGTTACCTAGTACTTTTGTTGTTGACGTGAACTTGGCAACAAAATATATTAACATTAATATCTCGTAAATGAAATGAGATAGAACAAAATTTTTTAGGGCGCAAATAAGCGCAAATTGGGTGCTAATTATTGGTATAAACAAACGAATGATATGTAGTACTTTTGGTGCTAACGTCAACTTGGCACCAAAATATATTATAGTTAATACCTCGTAAATAGAATGAGATAGGATAAAAAAATTTAGGGCTCGAATGAGCGCAAATTGGGCGCTAATTATTGGTATAAAGAAAAGATTGATACGTAGTACTTTTGGTGCTGGCGTGTACCTGGCACCAAAATATATTATAATTAATATCTCGTAAATAGAATGAGATAGAGTAAAAAAAAATACGGCGCAAATGAACGCAAATTGGGCGCTAATTATTGGTATAAAGAAAATAATGATACGTAGTACTTTTAGAGCTGGCGTGAACTTGGCATCAAAATATATTATCGTTAATATCTCGTAAATGGAATGAGATAGAACAAAAAATTTTAGGGCGCAAATAAGCGCAAATTAGGCGCAAAATATTGGCGTAAAGAAAAGAATGGTACGTAGTACTTTTGGTGCTGGTATCAAAATATATAATCGTTAATATCTCGTAAATGGAATAAGATAGAATAAAAATATTTAGGGCGAAAATAAGCGCAAAATTGGGCGCAAATTATTAGTACAAAGGAAGAATGATACGTAGTACTTTTGGTGCTGGCTTGAACTTGACGCCAAAATATATTATCGTTTATATCTCGTAAATGGAATGAGATAGAACAAAAATTATTAGGGCGCAAATGAGCGCAAATTGGGCGCTAATTTTTAGTACAAAGACAAGAATGATACGTAGTACTTTTGGTGCTGGCGTGAACTTGGCACCAAAATATATAATCGTTAATATCTCGTAAATGGAATAAAATAGAACAAAAATTTTTAGGGCGCAAATGAGCGCAAATTGGGCGCTAATTATTGGTATAAAGAAAAGAATGATACGTAGTACTTTTGGTGCTAGCGTGAACTTGGCACCAAAATATATAATCGTTAATATCTCGTAAATGGAATAAGATAGAACAAAAATATTTAGGGCGCAAATGAGCGCAAATTGGGCGCTAATTATTAGTACAAAGAGAAAAATGATACGTAGTACTTTTGGTGCTGATGTGAAGTTGGCACCAAAAATAATTAATTGTTAATATCTCTTAAGTAAATAAAGATAGAACAAAAATTTTTAGGGCGCAAATAGGCGCATATTAGGCGCTAATTATTTCCAAAATTTCAGAATTTGCGCTCACATTTTTGGTGCTAACTTCACGGATCTGTTTTCGTATGCCATTTGATTACAGAAAAAGAATAATTGCAGATCAAAGTTCTTTAAGAACTGTGCAAATAGTTCTTTGCAAACCGTTGCTAATAGTTATGGTCTACAAAGTAAGTACTTTTCAGACCAGACATTTAAAATTTTCACTTTTATGATTTTGATGATATACGAGTACATTGAAAATTATAAATGTTTTATTAAATACGTTTAAAACTCGATTATTCTTTCTGATCACAGAAAAAAATATGTTGTCTGGTTGAAAGTATCTTTGCATACTTTAATTAGTTGCAGCACTAGCTACGCTCTGGCGACAATCTGTACCCTCGGTCTGCAAAAAGGTACTTTCAACCCTTGGATATACAAGTAACTCTTTAAATAAACAGAAGGACTAATTTGGTTTTTGTAGAATTACAACTCATTTGTTGCATCTAGGTACCTACCATTTCATCATCTATGCCCAGTTCTTTGTTATTTATGATTCTTGCAATATGCAGTAGATTTCTTTAAATTGGAGATTTATGTAGATTAAATCAAGTAGGCTTTGAAAGGGCTAAGCTCTTAGTACGTTTAATAAATGATCAATGTCACTACATATCTTTGTCCTCTAGTTAAGTTAATTAAATGCACATATTTTAACCGAGTTGAGTAAATAAATTTATCATTCAAATCACAGTCGTATACTGAAATAAATTATAATTGAAAATTCAGATACGGGCTCCATTAGACTTCATATCAACTGGATCAGACATGCGGGAAAGATAATTATTACCTACACATTTTCATAATGATTCAGTTTAACTGGTTATTGCTTTTATTTTCAATATAATTTATTGCTTCATCAAATTTTATTACTTTAATTATAAGGGTGTTATTTTTATAGCTGTATTTTTATAATAAATTACAAATTAGTTTATTGCTACGGTATTTTAAAACTCAAATTGTCTTTTGCAATTTTATTTATGACTTTTCTTGAGAATTTATTATATTTATGGTGTCGGTGTCACAAAAGAAATTAATTATAAATTATACATTTATAATTAATTTCCTTTGTGACACCATAAATATTTTATATTAAATTTTCAAGAATTGTTATAAATAAAATTACAAAAGACAATTAGAGTTTAAAAACATCGTAACAATAGAGTAATTTGTAATTTATTATAAAAATACAGTTATAATAATAACATTTTTATAATTACAATAATACAGTTTGATGAACACACACGGCCTATTATTATTATATTATTACTGTGTATAATAATTTGTTTTATTTAGATTTCGATAATAACGACGTATTTTTAAATAAAATGAGGTCCTCCACCATAACAAAAAATAATAAAATAGGTATACACTTTATACTTAAAGTACTACTCAATAAATAACGATTAAGGTAAAAAAAACATTTTTTTAATAATTACTTTTGGAGATATTTGATATTTGTTGTCAGTGCCACTGTGACGTCTCACTATTGCTATCTTTCTCTCGCAGCCTACTGTAGAGTCCGGTGCGGAGAGAAAGAAAGATAGAAGTGTCTCCATGACGTTATATTAACTTTAAAAATCATAAGCAATTCAACTAAAGACAATTAAGAATTTTTAAAACTACGAATTTCTTCAATAATATACGTACTTTCATTTAAAACAATAAAAAAAATTAAAATAAAAGACCCCATTGGTATGAAGAGGGCACTACTTTGTAAATGAATCGACTGATTTACGGTTTTAGATATTTGTAAATATTTTGGAGTATAAATAATTAATACTTGAAGTTCCAATCATTTATTGTTGTCAAAACATATACATCGGACATTTCGGGCTAAGATCCGCCCATCATCAGTTGATAAAAATTATTACAAAAAAATACCCTTACACAATTTAAACAGTGCACTATTGATGTATATGCTTTTGACAACAATAAACGATAGGAAGCATCATTATTTATACTCGAAAATATAAACTATAAAAGAAGACTGTAGTACAGTCGAAACGTAGGCCAGGAAATAAATAATTTATGCTTGACTGCGTGTCCGATTATTTTCCACTCTTCCATTGAATCATAATCTATAAAGTTCCCAAATCAACTTCATTTTTTAAGCATTTGTAAATACCTACTTTTCAATGAAAAACCATCTGTTGCAAGCTTAGCGTCACTTTAAAAAATGCAGGTTATGTTGATTAAACATAACAGTGATATTCAATATTCCTAAGCTTTGTTTATGAAGGAAATTATAATTTTTTTTTGGGATGACTGTACTTTAAATTACATATTTTTCCTCATGCATATTTTATACTTATACGTATTGGAATAGTTATTTACATTCGAGTGCGTGTAAGTTGTATTTTACAGCGCGACAGCTTTGTTTAAGGCACGGGCCATTAAGGCGAGTGCCTTATTAGCTGGAGCGCTGTAAAATACTTCACGCACGAGAATTGTATCAAATTTTTTGGCCGACGATAATGAAAATCACTTTTTTTAATGAGATAGGTTGTACTTCTGAAAAGGGTTAGTATAAAATACTTGGGTTGTCAATTTCCAAATTTGATTTTATTTACCTTCATTAGAGTACTTCTAGCAAAAATTTATTTGTAATAATAGACGTTGTTTATGACTGATAATATATTTATTTGCTCATGTTTTCTTCGTAATAAATAATAGGTAGGTGTCGATATTTGACATTTCAGCACTGTTCGCCTCGCGTATTTGACATGTATATCGATCGGTGACAATGTCGGTAACGGCGGATTTTTACAGTAATGACAGATGTCGCTGCCGTGATTTTGGTTTATATAAATTAATTTTAAATATAGGAAATGTTAAAGTAAAAAAATAACTTATGTAGGTAGTACTTTTTTACATGAACTTTATTATAGTAAAGATGATTTCTTTTCTAAATGCCCATAAACGTCCAGTGTATTTTGATTATTTTACCGCAAGTTACAACACAGTAAGCGTAAAATGCAGGTTACACTTACTATGTATACAATTGTAAAGTTCCCATTACACTTCAAGAGGGCAAAAATATTATTTATATAATTTATTTTTATTATTATTTCTGTGTATAAAAATATTCATATATTTTCGAAATAGTCAAGAATTTGTAATTATCTCCACAACTGAAGAAAATAACTACATTGCATTATTCTGTAATCATATGCAATAATCTTGCAAGGTATTGCTAATATACACATATATTTCCGCATTTTGGAAATACATTAATGCACAACTAATATTTTCAAATAAACATGAGATTAAATTCCAAACGAACAAATTTCAAGGTAAATTTCCATGAGTAATAAACAGTGAAAGACATTAAAAACAGAATTCTTGAGGTATGAGCTTCTTTATACGTTTACACCACGTGATCTTATTACGAAGTATAAAAAATAGTGTGATGTAAATGAATGTCCCATCTTAATCCGATGAATAATTCAACGGCTGGTTGGATTGGAATAATCAGGTGCCATTTTTATCAGTAGCAGCGTGAACACAGCACACGACTTCCCACTTGCGGCATTCTTCGAATTCATCAAATTATTATTCGAAATAATTGGATTACAACCGGTGCATACATGCATGACAATCACAAAGAAGTATATAAATGTCTCTGGGAGGTATTTTTATCCTGGGTGTCTACTGCATGAATAAAACATGGACCTACATCCAAAGACTACTTGTATCTAACGAACCAACATGGACAACAATTTATCCTGGCATTAAGCTTAAATAAAACTCAACTATTCATTTCAAAATCTAATAAAGTACTATTAGGCCTATTTTACATTACATTTTTACCTCCCGCTACCCTAGGTAAGGGAAGTATAGGGATCGTGCTAAAAAGCGCATATAGAGATTTTAGTGAATAAACACGTTATGATGTCCCCAGAATCCGATTTTAACATTTTTGCAATGATGTCTGTGGGTATGTATGTGTGTGAGTAAGTGTGGATCCTGGTGGACTAGTGTTTCACAAGACAAGATTTCTTGTCTTGCTTGGCTATTTCTTGTCTTGTCTTGCAAAACAAGAAATTTAAATAACTCTTGTCTTGTGTTACTCTTGCAAGCAAAAATCTTGTCTTGCTTGCAAGACTCTTGCATATTTCTTGTCTTGCAATTTCATATCAATAGGAACAACATATTTAAATCGGAAGGGATATTTTACTTGAAGCTGTGAAGAGATTTTCGTGAAAAAATGTATTATGCTATAATTGAAAACTTTTCAAATCTTGTATTTAACACTTTTATATTAATGAGACCGACATATATAATACAAAATTTCTTATTAAAAACTTTTCTATTTATTGGAACAACAAATTCGATTTTGTTTACAAACGATAAAGTGATATTTAACTCCAAGCTCATTGCAATTTTAAACATCGAATTAGCGGGAGGTCATGTGCTGGCCATATCAGATTTTTTATCTCTAAATCTATAGAAGATATAATAAGAAAATTTAAATCAGATTGAGTACTTAATGCTCTTTATTATTTTGTGTACTATAAATTTTCAAAATATAATATTAATTTAGAAGATTTTTTAAGAAACTACTACTTCCGGTTGTCAATTGTTACCAAAACCTTTTTAGCTTTTCCGATTAATGTCAGCTTAGCTAGAGGTAAAACCTATAATAAAATGTTGAAATATTGAATTATAATATTGCAAGAGTGTAAGAATGCAAGAAAATACTAAAAAATCTTGCTATTCTTGCACTTTTCTTGCAGGGCAGATTCTTGTCTTGTCTTGCAACGAACTATATAACTCTTGTCTTGTTCTTGTCTTGCATTTTATGCAAGAACAAGACAAGAACAAGAAAAATGCAAGACTCTTGTGAAACACTATGGTGGACGCTCAAATACTAGGCGAGTTTCTTCGGACTGTGATTCATGATAAAATTGAACAAAGTGAACATGATCAAAAAGAAAATTGTTTTTTCGTTCGTTATTTGTTACCTCCATTCTTTCATTTTGCGATCACAACACGCCATTCCCCTTTCCCTTCTGAATCAGTCTTTTCGCATGATCACTGTGATTGAAATAACAAAAGATTTTAAATGGCGGAAAAAGCAAGCAATGAAATATTGGAATGTGCAAATTTATGTCTACATCAGAATTATCCGAACTACAAGAACTTGAGTCAGTAGATTCAACATTCATTATTGGTTTCGATTTTTCTATTAGATCCTGCACGTACAAATAAAAAGTTAAAGAAACGTGTTTTCATATTTTACTTCACATTCCATACTAAAAATATTATCTGCTTCAGCACAATCCATCTTTAAACTATTTTCGATTTGGGTTTTACTTCAAACATAATAGCTGATTTATCATTTGACGTTTGTCGCTAGTTCGACGTTGTCTAGATTTCACGTCGATCGAGTTAATTTTGTTCTTTCTTTGGAATTATATTTAATCATGATTCGAATAAATCATTATTGAACAAATTATTATTTAGAAAATCATAATCACAGTCCGAAGAAATACGCCTACTATTAATCAGAAAATTTTGAAATTTTGTATATCCATTCTATACTAGTATGGGAAGAGCTCATTAGTTTTCAGTGTATATCGGATAACCGGAAGTATCACTTATACAAGCTTTTAACAGTTTTTCTTGAAAAAATACGTGGAATATAATTTTTCAGCAACTTTTACTAATAAAAATTAAATATAATGGTACAATCTTCAATTCTATGATAATAGCATTTAATATTTAATAAATAACTTTAAATATAAATTTATAAAATAATTTATTTTTATATATCATCTTGCCTATGCGTCAAAAAAAAAATACTTTAATAACAGTTTTGACATATTTAAATAAATGTCACTGTCAAGAAGCAATTACATTAAAATTAATAATGAAACCGTGTTAAGGAGAATATAGTAGTAATATATTTAATTCTAATGAAATTAAGGTTTGTAAAAATAACATATTTTCCATCATACATAAATATTAGATGTACCATTGATTTGCTTCACTGTTCTCCAGGGTACGGCTCTAAAAGACTCTGGGTCGAATTCAGCACTCTTCTCTAACTAAAGAAGCGTATCTAAGCATAACAAAATAAAGAGAGACATGCATTGGTGTATTAATAAGAGAAAGATGCAAGTTATTTCCATGGTTACTAGAGGCGATCACTCTCTGTGTATAGATGCAAGTACTATTTTGATTTCTAAATTCTAAATTTGTAAATCATTCATAAAACATCATATAGGTTTTAAAGAAGTTTATATTTTACAATTTAAATTATTAGTAAATTTGTAAGTTAAATTCATCATAAACCAGACCTAATGGAAAGGAAGCTTTAGCCAAGCCAATGGTTTACGAGTGAATTTTTCATTTTAAAAGTAATCAAATGTCATTTGAAAATTAATTTCGACCGGGTACTTCGACAGTCAGAACGAACGAAAGCATAAAAAAATCCGTAATGCGATCGTCATAGAACAATCGATGAAATGGAGGAAATCACTGAATATCCTACAATTTATGTCAACGTATTTTGACTGAAAATGTGAAGATAAAACAAGTCGCAGCGAAATTCGTTCCAGGAGTGCTTTCCGACAACTACACAGCAAACCATTTCAGTGTTTTGAGGAATTGAAAGTTCAGAAATCACTCTGAATTATTTTGTAAGCTTTCCCAAATATTGCTGCTGATTTCCCTAGCAGGAAACAGAGCTTGATGTTAACAGGTTAATCGCCAGAAAATAATTGTCGTTATTCTTAGGTATTCAAATGGTTCAAATTTTTTTGCAAAATTTTGTGCACGTTTACAAGTAATGTTCGTTTTTACAATTTTAATAAGTTTTGTTTCTAAGAACATTAGGTACTTTTGTAAATTACTTTTAAATGGAAATGGAAAAGATATTTTTACAATTCATATGACCAGAAAAAGAAATACCAACATTTATAAAACAAACCGTTTGTATTGTATAATTTCCTCGTTCGTCAAATGAGTTTATTTGCAGTTTCCCGCGTTTTACGGCTGTTTGCCTGCAGATTATTAGAGCTAATCTGCTCGGTTATAAGCTCGATTAAGTTAGGTATGCACCTCGTACGCAAGTTAATTATACCTAACTAATGTGTGTGTGGTAGTGGTACACCCAGTGCGTATGATTAGAGCAAATGTATAGTATTTACTACGGAAGCTCAACTGAGAATACTAGTTTCTAGCTGGTTTTGCCGGAGAAATAATGTCTTGTCTGAAAGGTGAATGTTTGTGTTTATATAAAATAGGTTGATGGTTGTAATTTGTCTGGTGATATTATATGCATTAGTTTAATATGTCTAACTATTAGAAATATTTGCACACATAAATTATACATATATTTTAATTATCTGGAAAGTGTTTCTCCGTCACCGTAACCTATAGTAATAACGATAATAGAAAATTATGAATTAACTATTTTGCTGAAGAGAGACAATATTTAAACATTTTAAAACTAATATTGAAATCTTTCGATACACCACCCTGTATACAAATAAACAGAAATTGTCACGAACAATTCTATTTTTTATAATATTTATGTCCACTGCTCCACTGACACTTAAATTTTAAGGTAGACTTAAACAAAAAATTGAAAATAGAAATTTTGAGAGTAAAAAATATAAAATATATCATCTCGGCATATTACCCATTTCTGAGTGTGCTACAATCTGCTTTATCGCAGATATCGGTAATGATGATGACATATTTGTACCGTGCGGGCGCTTACCAGGCGTCACCTCACGGGCACTCATTGCGGCGTGGAGGGGTCACTTTTGTGCCATTTAAAATTCGAAATATTTGGCGTAATATGCAAGTTTTCATTTGATACGATTATCAATTTAAGGAACTCTTAAAAGTATCTGCGGTGCACTCTAATATAAAACATATTTAATTTAAGAAATAGGGTTTTATATAATTTTTATTATTTTTTATCAAAAACACGAAGAACTAAGAAATTTACGGCTAAAGTGATTTAGAAATTTTATGTATTAAGTAAGATATATTTTTTTAAAGACCAATGGCCCAGGCCCGTAGCCAGAGGGTACTAGTTTCTAGAAAAAAAATTTAAATATTTTTTTTGAAAATTTATGTTATTGCAAATATTGAAGACTACAGAAATCTCTATCCGATACATTTAAATTTTTTATTATATTTTCTACAGATTTAGAAATAGAGAAACATAAATTTGTAAAATAATATGTTGCAATGAATCTCACAGGCAACCAGTTGAAAAATTAAAATGTTTATAATTGACAGATAAGTGTCTGCCAAAATCCAGAGACATTACCGAAGATTTTTTTTCTGAGATTACATCTAATATTTCTCATTTTATTATTAATTAAATATTTAAAATTATAGATACATATATTACATAACCCTTCAGATATAGCGCCATTATCATTAGTGAATTGGAAGAATCTCGAACATTTAGAAGAGTAAGAGGAAACTTGTTCATAGAATGAATTAAAAAATATGAAAGTATATAAAGAAGAGTTCTAATTAGATTTTTTTGTGTGAACCAGAAATATTAGATACGTACGATTTATATAGCCTAATATGGAAATGGCGAGAGGTATTGTGCTGGCCACAACAGATTGTTATTTAATAAGTTGCGGTGTTGCGGACCCCCAGGGGTCCGCGGACTCTAGATTAAGAAACGCTGACTTACGACAATGAACGTCACACAAACATTGATTTATGTATATTTTAACATTATCTAAAATAGTTGAATTTTCACTAAGGTATAGTACCCTATTAAAGTTTTTAAAAAATAAATATAATAATACTCTTACCAATAGATGGATGACAGTTAAAAATAAAATTTATTACTCACTCATTTTTAACTACCAACTACACTGAAAAAAAAATTGCTTTAATTATGAAAAAAATGCAGGTAAAATCAAAATATTTTGCATTCAACTTTGATCCAACAAAATTTTTATTTGTTTTGAAATTACTTCTGTTTTTGATCTTTCAAACGAAAGTAATTACTGTTAAATTAAATGCATTATATCATGAATTATTTTATATTGATTTGAAATTAAAAATGTTGGCACAAAAGTAAAATGTTTTGACACCAAAAATAATGCTTTTAAATGTAATATTTTTTATTCGTTTCAAATGCCGTAATTTTTAATTCAAAATATTGATTTTTTGAATCAAAAGTAAAATAATTAAAATAAAAACAGCGACGTAAAATATTTTAAAATAATTGTATATGACTTTCAAACTAATGAAAATATTATTTATTTTTTAACGTTTAGTTAAGTTTAAAAGAATAAATTTATAAGTGAATATCACTTACATTAGAAATTATTTCAAAAAGATTTTAATTTGAAATTATCCAAATTTTTGAATTAAAATCTTTTTTCAAAAGTACATGTTCCCGAAAGTTTTTAATTTTACCTGCAATTCTTTTAAAACTATAGCAAAACTTTTCATTTTTGCAGATTTTAGAAATGAAAACATACTATTTTGAAAATAAAGTAAAAATTTCTTTCAGTGTAATAACTTTGGATGAGTTGTAGGTCCATTTCCATATTCACTTACCTGAAAAAAGAAAAATACATATTACCCTTATTATAATTAGACAAAATAATTTATGAATATAAATGAGGAAGCCTTTGTGCGGTGCTATATTGTATTCAGTAATATTTTTCACTCAAGTTTCTAATTTATCTTCAGAAGCTAATTAATTTTAACCGGTTTTTAAAACTCACATAATTTATGTTGACAAGTAGATCGTCATAACTTCGATAATAATTCACTTTTTAAATAAATCACTTTTATTTTGTGATGGAAAAACTAGTGTCACATTAAGATAAAAGATACTGTTAAATTCTATTATGGGATTTAATTAGAAATTTAATCTTTATTTGATGCCGTTAAGAGAAATTCTAAGAAGAGAAACAGAGTAATTTTGTTTAATTGTTGAAATTAAAGAATATTAAATGGCATAAAATATTATGTTTATAGTTTCAAAGGATCGTTCCGATTAAAAGAAAGTAAGGTTATAGGTTTATGGTATTTTTATCGAAAAAGCTTGACCAAATAAACTTTAATTTAAGTGTTAAGGTGTGGCTCTGACGATAAACCCTTTATGGAAGATAAGTTTGTTAATAAAATTCTATGAGTAGGTGTGTTTATTATTAGACAAAAGAAAGATGCCTGGCAACTATGATTTTTATTGTGCAATAAAATAATAATAAATGCTTTATACAGATTGTTTATAATGTATTAAAGTCGCATGTACTAACTGTAATTATAAGTATTTAGTAGACATATTTGTTGCATTAATACGGGGGTCACGCTAGAATGATTGTAAATAAGAACAACAGGTAAGTACATTATCATTTGCAAAAATTAAGTTAGTACTTAATTAATAATTTTCTTAAAGTATCGCTGTGAGTGAAAATGTGGAATTAACCAGAAAGTATTTTCAAATTATTTTTACCTCCCGCTACCCTTGGTAAGGGAGGTATAGGGATCGTGCTAAAAATCTTATATCGAGATTTTAGTAAATGACCACGTTTTAAGGTCCTTAGAATCCATTTTTAACATTTTCACGATGATGTCTGTATGTGTGTATGTGTGTGTGTGTATGTGTACGAATTTTGTTCGCACTCTAACTCAAATATTATCATTCAGAAAATTCTGAAACCTTGTATTTTTACCCTATTCTAATAGGAATAGAAGCCATTAGATTTTGGTCTAAATCGGAGAAACGGAAATCGTACTTTACTTGAAGCTCATAATGGGTTTTCTTCAAAAAATACCATTAAATGCCATTTTTTCGAATTTTATGTCTTATGAAAATTAAAGATTATTGAATTTTCTACAGGAATACATTAATACTTTTTCTATATATTTTACAGATAAATTTAAAAATAGTTTTTTTTATTAGTCGCGAACGCGAAGCCTAAGATAAAAACTATTCCTTTGTTACACAGTTCATTTTTCAAATGAATGTAACTGACAGTAAATGTCACTGTCAGAAAACTTATCACTTCAAATTAATAATAGTGACATTTTAAAAAGAAATTAGTAAATAAAGCAATAGTTTTCTGCAATGGAACAGTTTGCAGCGTTAGTAAATACGTAGGTAGGTATGTTTTTAAATTAATAAAAATTAAATAGCGGGAGGTTTTGTGTTGGCCACATCAGATTTTTTATTATGATTTTACAAAAGATTTATTTATTCAAAGAAAGTTTAGATACAGCTTTTAAGGCCAGTCATCAAAATGGTGTAAAACATGAGATTCGCGCGAAATGCTACACCTCGTACTATTGAACTATGAAAAACAGCTATTTTTGATTGTTTATATCATTAGATCTATGCAAAATTTTAAAATTTAGTTTGGAATATATTATTCTTTCGATTTGGAGATAAAAAAAATATAATATGTAGAATAAATCGCACAGTTCAGACTGCACCAAGGAAACCATTTGTCAAATTCAAATGTTTGTAATTGGCAGATAAATGACAGTGTCAAAAATCAACAGTTTTACTGACATTACTGAAATCTTTTTCTGGGAAATATATTTAATATTTCTTATTGGACTGTTAATTAAATTATAAAATTGTACGTAGGTACCTATGAATAGTAATAGTACATAATCCTTAAGATATACCGCCAATAATCCGATCAATGAATTGGGAACCATCTTGAATATTTTAGAAGAGTAGAACAATATTTCTTATAGAATGAAAGAATAGATATAATTAGAATTATTTGTGTGTACAAGAAATGTTAAATTCGGTACTTATGTAACAAAACAGAAATGGCGTGAGGTATTGTGCTGCTCACAACACATTTTTATTATATTATTAAAATGTTGTTAGGGCAAAAAGTCTCGCTTACAAATTTTGTAACTGCGTGAAAATTGTGTAAACACAGGAAATGATCAACATACTCCTTATAAGCTTATAGCATATCGAATAGGTACCTATGATTTATTACTTTATTAAAGTTGTTTACAAGAGAGAAAAAACTTTCTAATAACAAATCCTTAATTAATAATGTGTAGGCTTATATTAATATTTAACAAGTGTGAAGAAAAATATATCAATATTTAATGAATAAATAATTACATACTTTTCTTATGTTTATTGAATATATTATGGATCATGCTTGTTTTAAATTTTAATATCTCAATCATATTATTATGAACGGTAACTTTTATTTATAAAATGATTATCACATATTCTCAGAAGTGGAAAAATCGTATGTGTTGAATAATTCAACAAGGCGGTATATGAGGTGTTTGTATGTGCATAGATTTTCCTATTGACTAACCATACGATGTATTGATGTATTGACGGTTATGTCATTTGCAGTTACAAACAGAAGACCGTTTGCACATTTTAATAATCAATTGTTCAAGACACGGTCATATTACAGGCGTTCGACTGTTTTCTTACAAAATAAAGAATAGCGATTATTTGTACATTTTACAATAAAACATACATTTTTCATTGTATAAAATCACAATTTTCATTAATTTCTATCGGACTATACGTATTTTAATATACAGTGATTCTTGATATTTGTTGAAAGCTATTAGCTGTGTTCTTAGAACAATATGGGGTCCCGTGGCCGCGTGCCCTGAGTGTCTGGTCGCGAACGCGGGGAACCGAGTTCGATCCCGACAGACGCCAAATATTTCCAATTTTAAATGGCACAACAGTGACCCCTGTGGTGCACTCTTCACACCAGCTATGAGTGCCCGTGAGGTGACGCCTGGTAAGCGCCCACAAGGTAAAATATATCGTCATCATTACCGATGTCTACATGTGTTGTAGATACTCACACACCCAGAAATGGGTAATAAGCCGTGATGATATATTTATTTATTTATTTATTTACTTAGAACAATTTGCAAACGGTTTGAGTTTGAGTTCCAATGCTCATGCCCGGTTTTTAACTATGTATGTAGTTGCAAATCAAAAGGTTTGAATTTTTCTCTGAACACATAGTAAAAACTAGTGTGCGTTTATAAGCATTTAGTTTGCAGCGAAGTGTTCAACAAAGGGGTATTGTCATTTTAAAATAATTCTCATTTTTGTTTTTTTTTTATAGCCATTATTTCAAGATAGTTACATTCACATGAAGAATCATTTAAATAGTCAAAATTTCCACTGGACATGCCTCTATCCGAATCAGTCATCTATTATTAAGTGAATTTTAAGATTATTACTTCACACTGAAATAATAAATATAAATTAATGTCTACTTAATATCACTGTCTACCCAAAAACACTGTCTCCCTAAATACACTGTCTACCATAGATTTATTTTTAATGTTAATGTTTAAATTTTATATATAAACTAATTTTCTGCAAACGAAACAAACTCGAAAATATGGAAATGTCAAAACTTCTACAAATATAAATGCGCATGTCGCAAAATAATTTCCAGCCTAGTTGGAAATTATTCTGATCGTTGCCAACTAATCCCTAACTACTCCGAAAACTTCTGTGAACAGCCAACTAGTAGTCATACGGGCTTATTCACGTGTACCTTGTTATGCGATCTATATTGTTACGTAACGACTTATTGCTATTTTAAAGATAATTGTTAAAATTCGTATTCACGTGTCAACAAGCTGTCGTTATTTTAACAATAATTGTTATCAGTCAGGCAAGAGCTCCTGACCACTTGCCGAGGTGTCAACAATTATTGTTAAGAGTAAATTAAAATGGCAAATGCTCATAAATATTCATCAAAGGTAAATTTAGTGTATTTAAACTAAAATTCGTGCACAAATATATAATTCGTATCGTTTCTTTATTTGATATTAGTGCGTAGTCGTGTCTTTAAAGGGCAGACTGACTTGTCGAATAACTTCTGTTTCAAATAAGTGATATACATAATATGTAAATTAGGTAGATAATTTTTAGCTCATTTATTGTCTGCCCCATTAGGCATGTATTAAGAATAATTATACCGCAATTAAAGGATATGGAAGTCAACCGCTTTTTTATCTGAAAAGAAAATATATTTTTCGGAATACATATTTCGTATGTCATGACAGAGTACAATTACTGAAGTAACACCATTCCTTTAGGATTAGACAACACGCAGATGGTATTTCCTATTAATTGAAGATATATAAATCACTAAACGAAGTAATAAACAATAAAAAGTACTTGTCATGGAAAATACTTTTAGATTCAA
The DNA here is from genome assembly GCA_943142095.1 of Ophonus ardosiacus. Taxonomy (NCBI): domain Eukaryota; kingdom Metazoa; phylum Arthropoda; class Insecta; order Coleoptera; family Carabidae; genus Ophonus; species Ophonus ardosiacus. Next base: position 53,556,270 of record OW964825.1, on the reverse strand, counting down.
GCTGCAATTTTTGGCAGATATTTGCTGTTCTTTTCGCCATATTTACTGCGAATTTGAAGTAAATTAGACGTAAATGATGAAACAACTCTATTTGTCACACTTGTCATTCATAAACAAAGTAAACAAATCTTAAAAACTTCTACCACCCTTACAATACCAATGCGAACATTAATAGTTAGAGATTTATTAGTTAAAAATGTTTTCGTTAGTTTTAAATATTATACTGTAATAAACGTATCTTTAATAACCCAAATGAATTTAAAAAATCATTATTTTAAATAAGAAATGTTTTCATTTTAATATCATAATGGTTGCAACACTGCAATTTTAAATAATGACAGCTGTACTGAATACAACTTCATGTTAAATGATAACAAGATTGTTACTAAACAATAATTGTTATAGCTCATCTAACAACGAGACACGTGAATACGAAATTTTAACAATATTGTTATCAATTCTTGTTATGTAACAATTTCTTGTTTAATAACAATGTACACGTGAATAAGCCCAATAGTTTCAAATTTGTAACTCTGTGAACACTTTTATGTAACTGGGCATGCCACTGACGGTTTCAAACCATTATATCAACAAAGCTAGTCTTCTCTTATTAATTTTTACGCGTATGTGGTTGAGGAATTATTCTATTTCGGAATATGAATGACCTATTATTATAAAATTGTGCGTTCGGCGTTAGGTTAAATTATGTTAAGAAATTGTATGCCCGTTAAGTGTGCAAAATTTTGAAGTTTCTGTCGCTCAGATGACTGCCCACTCCCCAGTTGTTTCGTATTGTAAAAATGATTTTTTTAAGAAAAGAAATAAATAAATAGTACAAAAAGTATAGTTTTGGACGGCACTGTATAAGTGCCTTTGCATTATCTGAACAGAACTGGTGCTGGCCATTTAATACATTTTGCTGTGCACCCCATTACCAGAAAATATTTCTAAAAATAGCTCTACGTCTGTTCTACACAACTCTTCAAAAATCTTTTAATCCCCCACTGTCCTATTACCAAATCCTTTTAGCCTATAAAGAGTATCACATTACCTCCACTTTGAGATAAAAGACCACTTTTCTCCTGCTATACCATGCGGTACTCTTCCACCAATATCTAGCACGCTATGCTAGGCTCAGAAAAGGCGGTCTATTGACTGAGGAAACTAATTAAGCAATCTCCTAAACGCAGTTTTAATTGATCGTGCAGTGTAGTGCATGCATTGCAGTTGCAGCTATGAATGGCCCGTTATCTGGAGGATGCACCGTGCAATGAGTGGCTTTTTGAACACGTGCTATTCAAGTGGAAGAAGATATGCAGTTATAGGTAGTTATAGATAACTTGGGATAAGCCAATGAGAAGAAATTGCGGAGAAATTTAAAAGTAGAACTTTATTTATAGGAGTAATATAAATATGATTGCAATATTTCTGTCAAAGGAATTTTTATATTAACTTCACTGTGAAATATGATGTTCCACTAACAAATTTGCACTTTTTTAAACAGCTGATTTAAAAAAAATTAGTGTGACCAGCACAATACCTCTCGTCATTTCAATTTTATGTTACATAAGTTTTGTATTGCTGACGAAACGTCGTTTTATAATAAAAAAAAATTCAGAATTTTGCCAAAACATTGTTTTTTTTTTAATTGCATTTAACATGTCTTGTGCACACATAAAATTTTAATTATATCTACTTTTTCATTGTAGGAGTTCCTAAATATCAGAGATTCTTCCAATTTATAACAAGATTGGCGGTATTTCTTTACCTATAATTTTAAATATTTAATTAATAAAACAGGTAGCAAGATTAAATGTAGCTACTTCCCAGAAAAGGCTTTCAAAATGTGACAAAAACTGCTGATTTTTGACACTGACATTTATCTGCCCTTAGAAACTATGTTACAAATATTTGAATTTGTCAATTAGTTTCCTTGGTGTAGTTTAGCCTCTGCGATTTATTACATCCATTTATTCTATATATTACAGTGTCTTTATTTCTAAATTTATAGAAGATATAACAAAAAAATTAAATGTCTCACATGAAGAATTTTATGTTCTTCAATATTAGTAATGAAACAAATTTTCAAAAAATAATATTTAGCAGAATTTTTTAAAGAAAGTAGTACTTCCGGTTGTCCAATTGTTCCCAAAACCTTTTCAGCTCATCCTATGAATGCCATATTGAGGAATTCATGGTCTTACGTCTTATAATTTTTGAGAAATCGTCCTACCAACATCTACACATATACGTACACACACACACACACACACACACACACACATACATACATCCATCCACACACACACACACACACGCACACACACACACACACACACACACACACAGACATTAACAAAAAAATGTTAAAATCGGATTAAAACGTGCTTATTCACTAAAATATGGCTATGAAGAAAACAATAGAGCCACTTATGCAATAATAATAATGTTAAATTTTGTAAAAAATAATAAATAATAATAATATATTATCACGGCAAATTTCGGTAACGATGAAGACATATATTTGTATTGTGCGGGCTTTAGCCAGGCGTAACTTATTTTGGCGTCGATCGGGATCAAACCTGTTCCTCAGATACGCGAACAAATGAAAAAAAAATGAAAGTATTAGAACTTTTGCCTTGTGCTACTTTTGGCTATTTTTTGACTTGAAAATTACGGAATAGACGAAGAAAGAGAAGGTTTTTGTCTGAAGAAGATATTGATGCTGCATTTCATTATTATTTTGAAAGCATTCCAAAAGAATATTATTGGGTTGGGCTGGGAGCTTTGAAGAAATGTACTATTGTTGAAGGGAATTACTTTGAACATATACTTACTTACTTAATTCAGGAACAGGAACCTATCTACCTTTCGGTATAAGGTTAGGTTAGGTTTGAACATATTTAAAACAAAATTGTAAAAAATATGAACCAAGTGTCTTATGCTTAATAATTAGTGTGAGCATTATATGAAACTTGTAGCTGAAATAATTGTGAGTAATCTATTTCAATTTTATCTCTCACGAAAGTCAAGAACCGCGAACTGGTGAATAAGGTTAATGGTAAGATAGATGACCACCTTGGGAACCATGTCCTGAACTTCAAAAGCTACGCATGCCCATATTAGTTGCAAGATTGTTAATGTTAAAAATGGTACTACGAACATAAACATACACATGTTAAGAAATCAAAATAATGGAGCTACAAGCAGTGAACAAGCAAGTTCCGTTCAGAGTGCAGCAACATTTTATTTATTCAGGTAGCATTTCACTTTTATAGACCTCGATACTACAACTTCATTTTACTGTCCCCCATCCTCTGTACGATATTATTTATTGTTATTAAACGGCTTCTCATGCATTTTAGATACCTAACGCTACGCTTGGAAAAGTCGTAAAATATTTTCTCATCGCCGTAAAATTCCAGGTGGGCAGAGATTTTTTGAAGCTCCAGCGTGAAAATACAGCGAGAATAAGTAATAAATAAATATCTAGTCGAGTTGCACAATACGGAGAATTTGAATATATTATAATGTTGGTTTCCTTTGTTTTACTTACTGCTGCAGTCGTTAAAAGGTTATTACACTGGAGTTAAGAGTTCCATTAATGACTTGCAAACACAGAACTCATATTGTAATCTTTTTCGTTATTGATTTATGACGAGTTAAACAAGAACATTAAACGTTTTAATTACATTATTTTTTCATCTTTAATGTATTAATTATAAAGTCTTCCAACGTATAAGGAATGCGATTATACGATTCAAAAAGTAATAATTTATTCATCAATATTAGTTTGTCTCTTTCAAAGTATTCTCCATCAGATATAATGCGTTTGTGTCAACATTGTTTTTCTAATACATTTGTGGAATGCACTTTGTGGTGCTTCTTCAGGAATTTTGTGTTTATATCCTTTATGGTCGCAAAACCTTGTCCTTTTAATATCCTCTTCATTTTCGGAAAGAGAAAATACTCATGAATAAATGAACTGTGATGTCTTCTTCTTCTTCTTCTCAAATTTTTAATTCGCTTTATAGGGTGTCGGATATGGTTTGCTACATCTCGTCCTTAACTCATTGTTTCCATGCTGTCCGGTCCTTTGCTAGTTTTTTCATTTCATCCATGTCTTATCCTTTACTTTTATTTATCTCTTCTATTCTTTTCTCCCAGATTTTTCTTGGTCTTCCTCTTGCCCTTTTTCCTGTCTTTTTGAATCTATAACTTTTTTAATTAGATTATCTTGCTGCATTCTTCTGATAGGTCCAAATCAATTCAGTCCTTTGTACTCTAGTTTTAATTTTAATAATATTTGTCTTTGATTGGCTTGTTGTTTAATGTTTTCATTTGTTTCTCTGTCCCATTTTGTTTTCAATATTCAACACATTCTTTTCAGTTTATATATTTCAACACATTTTTGACGCGTCGGACTTATAAATCCTAAATCGATTACCACTTAAATCAATAAATTATACATTCTGCATCAGTAAAACCTCTAGTTTTCATTTTTTACCCTTATCAACATGCAGAATAGGCTGGAGACCTTTTTTCACTTCATAGAAGTTATTTTGGCGTAATCCACCATTTTTTTCGAATTGGCCGTAACTAAATACTATCTTCAATTATTGCCACAGTTTTATCAGTGGTGGTAGAACACTCGGCTCTTTTGTCAACTTCCATATCTTCATGTTCCTTTTGAAAACATTTGTACAATTCATAAACCCTTGGTTTCGACGTAGCTCTTTGCCAAAAGTCTGCACTTTGTGTACCATTAAAATTTAATGAAGATTCTCTGTTCCATCATTTTCAATTTAAAAATTCTGGTACATGTCTAAATGCTTCGCCAATAAGATTGAAACCTGACCTACAATTCACAGACCGTGTTACTATTGTGGTAAAAAAGAGCTTGATAGAAAACGTATAACGTGTAAAGTTAAAAAATTGTTACTTTTTAAAAAGTTTAATTTCTTCATCCGAGAAACCTTTTGCGTGTGGGGTTATAAAATAGTCAATTTTGTTCAGCGATTACAAACGATGAAATATTTTATTTGCGAACAAATTTGATGGTTGTGAAATGTGCATTCTCGAAGTGAACAACACAACACCGTAATCGTCGTGTCGCAATTGGCATAAAATACTTGATTTATAATTGAGTACCTTGGTTCGACTTACATTTATGACTCCGCTATGTAATGTCGGTCGGTAGTAAAGTCGGGGAACGGAGTCATATTTTAGCTGGGCAGGGACGCAGGAATCTCGGAGTCGGAGAGAAGTGTTTTTTCGACCCGTGCTACTTTGACGCAGTATCCGAAGAGTTGGATTCAAATTAAAGTACAGGATCGTCTAAAAATATGGGTACATCCGTTCTCAAATTGTTTCCTTAATGAAAGTGACGGAACACAATTGAACTGAACATTTTATCTTATTTTTGCTTTCTTTAGACGACTTTAGATGATCAAAGATTTATGTCGTTTTACAACTTCTTATTGTTCACATTCAAACAAATTTGAACGTTCGATGTACAATTTGATAAAAAGAATCCAACTTAGCACATGTCAAGGTCATTTATTTCAAATTTTAGTTACTTCTAGGGATTATTTCTTCTTAGGTTACATGCACGTTATTTTGTAATGTTGATGAAGATGTCATTTTTGTTTTGACCGCGGTGTATAAATATACGACTTGATATTTGGTTGACAGCAATGCATTTGCCCGTTCCATTTAAAATGAAACATAGGGAACGAATCTGACAGAAGTATTCTATTTAAACATTGTAAGAAATTTAGCGGAGTCAGAAAACCACTCGAGAGCACTAAACATATTTCGGGCACAAGGTGCACACAGTATTTTTTCTACATCTAAATTTAATTTTTAGAAAACAGGTATAATTATTTAAACAAAATTAACCTCTAATGACAACTTGTCAATATGACGGATAACCGTTGAATTTTCCTATAAGTTATGATTTGACATTTGATTGAGAGCAATGTATTTGTCTGTGTCATTTAAAATGACACATGGGGAATGAATTTGACAGAAGTATTATATTTAAATATTGTAAGAAATTTAGCCGAGTCAGAAAACACTATATTTTTTTTACAACTAATTTTAATTTAGAATTCAGGTATAATTATTTAAACAAAATTAACCTCTATTGACGTCTTATCAAATGCCAAATTCGTTCCCTATGTTTCATTTTAAATGGAACGGGCAAATACATTGCTGTCAATCAAATGTCAAGTCGTAACCACGGATATGACAAACCCAATGTTTCACGTTAAAAAATATTCACGGCAGAAGGTATAGAAACTTCTCAATTGTTGTTGACATATTGATGTTGGCGATTAGTAGGCCGAGATTCTAACCTTATACGCAGCGCTTTTGAAATGTGCCGTTTCACATAACATTCTACAACTAACATGACAAATTATGATTACAGTTTAATTTGTTTCAATTTTTTTTTTAATTTTCTCATAATTTTTTTATATAGGATGCTTGATACGTTGATGAATATAATGTTACATTTATACATAGCATATGAATGTAAATTAATATAACCTTTATTTGTAATGCTATATGAATTCATTGAATGAATGTAGAACAACATAATTGAGAAGTATGTACCCATAATTTTATTTATTATATTATTTATATTTATATACTAGAAAAGGAAAAAAATGTGAGAGAATAGCAACCCCCATATGGATTAGATTTGATTAATTAATTATTAATACATTGTGTTTATATGCTAACATTATTATATGCTTTTCTTTATACCCTGCACCTGGGTACTGGCAATGCGGATAAAAATTGCTTTAAATTTTATCTTATATTGGCACGCTGATGAAATCCTTTTTGCCATCCCTGGTAACATCATTCATTTTTTTAAAAAAGCATCGAATATTCTTATATCATCCCTCATTATAACTTATTTTTGGATGTGCCAATCAGATTTTATTCGCAGATTTCGGTATAACAATACCGTAAAAGAATCACAGCTCATTTGTTTTTAAAGCTGTCGTGGAGAAAGCACTGTGGGGTCTTATGATTTATTTTAAGCTCATTTTTTTTTGCCTTATAATGATTCATTGTAAAGTATATTAAAATACAAAGTTATGCCCTTTGTATTAAAAACTCTAAAGAATACAGAACTGCAATTAGTGTAGGATTACGAGTGATTTAATAATATGTTTAACTTTACGCGCTTACGAGTAAGTAATGTAACAGTTAAAAGCGTTCAGGTAAAAATTTAGATTCTCGGTTAGAAATTATCTCTAATAATAATTAGCTTTCAAACGGTGTAAAACTTACTATAAACCGGTGCTTTTAAACTAGACATAAACTGACCAATAAAATAATGTAAAAATTATTAAAAGACATGTGGAATATCTGATACGTATAAAAATTATATATTGGAATTTACAGTAAGTAGTAAAATAATTACATTATTGCATAATAAAAGTTGAAATTTATGTCACTGACCATTAACTGCTGACGAGATTCCATTTGTGACCTAACAAAACTATTATTTTAGCAAATCTTGAGTAAGAGTTTTTAACACATTCACATTTTATTTGAATTTTTCCTCTTGACATTTTTTTAGATGTTAAATACTCTACCAGACATTTATACCGTGAGTATTTTTTAACGTGAAACATTGGGTTTGTCATATCCAAGGTTACGGACTTGATATTTGATTGACAGCAATGTATTTGCCCGTTCCATTTAAAATGAAACATAGGGAACGAATCTGACAGAAGTATTATATTTAAATATTGTAAGAAATTTAGCGGAATCCACATCTAAATTTAATTTTTAGAGGTATAATTATTTAAACAAAATTTATCTCTAATGACATCTCGTCAACATGCCAGATAACTGTTGAATTTTCCTATAAGTTACGATTTGACATTTGATTGATAGCAATATATTTGTCTGTATCATTTAAAATGACACATGCGGAATGAATTTGTCAAGTATTATATTTAAATATTGTAAGAAATTTAGCCGAGTCAGAAAACCACTCGGGCACAAGGTGCACACTATATTTTTTCTACAACTAATTTTAATTTAGAATGCAGGTATAATTATTTGAACAAAATTAACCTATATTGACGTCTTATCAAATGTCAAATTCGTTCCCTATGTTTAATTTTAAATGGAACGGGCAAATACATTGCTGTTAATCAAATGTCAAGCCGTAACCTTGGATATGACAAACCCAATGTTTCACGTTAAAAAATATTCACGGTATATTGGGATATGTAAATAAGAATGCGAACCTGGTGGTGACATTTGTAACTATAACAAAGGAGCAATTTTATTTTATTCGTATGATTTTACATAGACGCGTACAGTTTTATAGTGGAAAATAGATAATAGAACAAATATTTAGATTTAATTAAACTACTATTATCTAATATTTATTGTAAAACTGGCTCTAAGAAAAAACTAAAGCCTGAAGATAACCTAAAAACTGCTAACTAAAGTACTTAAAATGAAACATAATAATTAATCTACTGCTACAAATAAAATAACAGAAAACAAGGAAATATATTCTGCCTGTGTCCTGTGTCCGATGTTGCACTTTTATCACCCTAATATCTAAATCCTAAATTTCTATGCCCTAAATCTAGTGATTATTTAGGATTTTAGGAATTAGATTTTAGGGTTTTGCAAGAGCACAATATGCTTTGAAGTTGACGCGCACTAATTAAATAAATCATGTTCGTTGCTATAATTTATGCAAAACGTCAAATTTACTGTCAAAGAATAGCTTCCAAGCTTATATTTTATGAAATATAATATTAACATTTAACCTGAAGTAACAAATTAAATCGAATTGCATAATTCATTTTTGTTGCCATACAAACCAACGGACGTCATTAGTGTGCCATTCGGAGTTGTATTTATGCGAAGAAGACCTAAATCCTAAAAACTAAATGCCAAAATACGACATCGGACACAGCCTCTACCTAAAATATTAATAAACACTGAAAGAAAAGTCAAAATATTAGAAGAATTAAAGAAAAAGTACTGACAGCAATACGTTTATGAACATCAACCAAAAGTGACCCTTGTCGAAGGTTTCATGTTGGTGCACAACGCCATCTCTACTTAGTGAAATATCCCAATACATTAAATTTCATATTTTTGCTCATCAATAACAAAAAATTCAAAGAAAATCACTTTTCCAAAGGTGAAATCAACGGAGTACCGAGAGACCTTAGGTTATCAATTATTTCATCCCTGTCGTCTTTTAAGCAAGGGTAAAAATTTTCACTGCAGTTTAGAATTTCTTACTAATAGCACACATATAAATATAGAGTATTAGTTTTATAACAAAATAAAGTTACTTTATTACAGTTGATGAAGAGCCGAAGTCGCATTGGACGAACCGTGCCGCCGCCGCTTTTGCTTTTCGTCTGAAGATTCGAACTCGTTTGGTTCTTTCTTCTGGCTTGCAATTAAAACTTTAACACTAAGTTACGGAACACGGCGCGCTCACATACCTTGAGATTGTGCGGGCAGAATTAACGACTCTTGAAGATGTGTGCGCTGTAAATTTTATTGGAACTTGTACAAGAATTGTAATGTTAATTAGCTGAACGAGAAAGGAATGATCGGGTTAGAGCGGTGCGGTGGTTATCTCTAAATGCTTTTCTAATTAATTTTTATGGTTCGTTTCTTTAATTGCATTATTTTCATATTTTAAACGTTAAAACTAATGGAACCGAACAAAGAAAGTCCACTTTTATTTTTATCTTAATTAAATAATTCCTAATGTTTGAGCAATGGCTATTTCAGCAAGACATATCACAAGAAATCTCTACATTTGAAGACCAGTAAAGATCTTATTTGTGGCGTATTAAGTTTTAAAAAGACAATATTCAAAATATATTTCGCTTGATATTTTTTATTATTATTTATAATATAGGTGTCATAAAAAAACGCGCTACGCATGGCGATCTCAAGAACTATAAGTGATAGAAAGTCGGTTAATTCAAACAAAAGTTACTCCATAAGGATTTGGAGATTATTTCGTGCAGTATCGTTATTTGAAAAAAAAAAACATATTTCAGTAGATTTAGACAAAAATATATATACATTTTTTATTTTTGCAAATAAGTTTCAAGTGTGAAATAACATTGGGCGCTTTTTAATGTTCTTCCGAAAGGCGATGCTCATTTTTCATTACTGTTGGAGTTATGGTGTCAAAGTTATGGATCCCATATAGAAAATGACAAGAGAATCGTTTTACTTTTCCAAAAACATGTAACTTGTCTATGTTTACTAGTTTCAAACAACAAATATGCAACAATTATTAAATTTTTAGGTTAAAAACAAATGGTTGTAGGAAAGAAACAAATGAAAACCACAATTTGAAACAATAATTTGGTTATATTCTTTGCTAATTAACTAATTTAGTTTTAAAAATTAAAGTTTTTTTGTATTGTTAAGTACATTAAATATTTTAATATTTTAAATGAAACGAAGAAAATATAAAAATAAACAAATGATAATACCTGTCTGATGATTTCATTTGTTTCATTGTCACAACCCTTGTAACATACAAATTTAATAATTATGTATTTTTGTAGTTTGAAACAAATGAACTTTGATAAGTTACGAAGCATTGGGAAGTTACTCGTAAAAAATGCTACTTTTTAATAATGTAATTTTTGAATAGGACGTCCTTATAAAAATTAAAACTTTTACCATCGTAACTTGAAAAATATAAATGACAAAAAAATTTGAACATCGTCATTCGAACCATGAATATAGGAAACTTCATATTCTCTAAAAATGTGAAAACTTTATGTGCCCGGATATTCAAAACCAGAAAATGCATGCACAGAATCATTCAAATCCCGAATATTCAAAAGTAGAATCACGCATCACCAGAAAGTGCTTCACGCGAATCATTCAAAAACCGAATACGTGAGCGTGACCAAGCGAAGCTCAAGTTAGGATAGATTTGATTTAGCTAGGTGGTTCTGTTTTTGAATATTCCGGATTTGAATAATTCTGTGCTAAAGCTCACCAATGATTTTTTTTCCAAAGCAATACCTCCCTGTCTGATATATGAAATTGAAGATAACCTTTAAACAATTTATTTCATTCTTTAAACAGAATTAGATAACTTGAAACTATGTACAAACTGTTGTAACAACAAAGACAAGCATAAAACAGTATACTGTGGGTACCCAACTAGCACTAAAGTTATCGCAACTGGGATGGGAACCTCAAGTACGTAGCTGTTACGTGTTTTCTACTAAATCTACTACTTTAATGAATATATAACTTCATTTAAGAAATTTATAGTTGCTAAAACGTAGATTCTACCATCAAATGTTACTTTATAGATTTATTACTTCTAAGTAGCTATTATAATTTAAGGGAAGTTGTTGCTCCTTCTAAAATGACTTTAAAGTTTTCAAAACTTTAAAGTGGCAAATGAAAGTAACAGCGACTAACTAATGTTACTAAAATCTGACTTTAAAATTTCAACTACTTTAACGTTACATTGGTAGTTCCCGCGACGTTCTAGGAACATTCATTGTTATTATAAAGTTCTAAAACTTGTAAGTAGTATTTGTTAGTACCAAAGACGTTTACGCAACCTTTAAAATATAACGTTAGTTTACAAAGTAACTTTAAAGTTCCTATTACCTTTTAAAATTACCGTGAGGTTAATGCTGCTATCTAGACCCTGATTTTGATAAATTACACAAGGCCTTGTTCAGTTCATACTAGTATACTTTAATGCAGTGCGCCATAAAAACTAAAGTAATTATGCTTATATAAAAAAATAATGGCGTCAGTTTACAAAGATAAAATTAGTAATAGAAATGAATATTAAAAGCAACGAATATTGATAGTTCACCGTTAAAGAACATTTTTCTGCTGTAAAATCGTCAATTAACGAAAACAAATTATCAATCAAAGAATTTTTAACAAAAGATTAGGTAGAGGAGCCGGCTATCCAAAACGAAGGTTATTTTTCAAATGAGGATTTTTTTCCTATTAATGGGGAACAACAATAAAAAGTACACCACCTTTTTTTGCGTGGAAACAATTTTGAATGAATCCATAATAATTCTTGAACAGCTACACAATGAAGACGTAAGATGACTAACAATAACTGGCAACAAAATATCAGCTTCCATGTGGAACCATGAAGTAGCAACGGTTACTTTGAACACGCAGATTATAGTAATCGTAACTTTATTGTCCCTTTTAAGTGTCATAGTAGTTCCAATCGATACTTTGGAGAAATTTATACTATTGTGTTACATATTCCTAGTTCCTGTCACCTAACGTTTAGTCACAAGTACTTTCAAGTACCATATTTTAGTGTTTACAACTTAGAAGTAACATTTTTTAAAATACGCCATATTTACTGCCAAAACGAAAGTCGCCATTATTACATTATGAAATTTTTTTCATTACAGTGATTAAGAAACTTCAATCCATTATAATTTTTGCACGAAATATAATAAAATAATGCAAAATAATAACTTTTACGTAACTCATAGCAATTATTGAAATGGTTTTTTCTCTCTATTCATTTTATTTCCATATGATACCAGATATATTAAAAATAATGTTTTAATTAAATAAGGCGAATTTCAGAGACGCGTATGTTTTTTGGACTTATCAACATCACATTCATCAATAAAGTACCATTCGTTTTTGATTCTGCCTTCGAGACTAGTGAAAATTACTATAAATATTTTCTCATATACTATATAGTAAAACATACAGTTCGATTCTGAGTTTGGTAAATAAAATAGACAAAGTACCGTGGAAGAGCGAAACAGAAGAATTACTAAACTAGTGGTTAGACAAAGCAAGCAACACGAATGTGGCGGCTACCACACTGCTACAATGCTGCTACGTAACGAATACGTCCCGAGAACGTAGTCAGACAAAACGCAGGATAGTAGACGGACAGTTGCCGTCACTGAAAAATTATTCCCCATTTTGGTTCCGATCACGTAATTTTAACGTTCCGATTAGGTGCCTGTACCTAGTGGCCGGGTATTTAAAATATTCTACAGTAGGTACCGCTACGTTCCATCGACTAATTGTGCTAGTTGGGTATAAATCACTTTCTTTCGCTATAAAAAATGAAGGACAACACCTTAAAAATAAACTTCCAATAAAACTTTCCGATCATATTTCCCTGTCAACAAATATCAGTTGACGTACCGCCGTAGCCACATGTCTATCTCAAACCAAAACAATCCAAAAATATCCATGCATCCCACAGTTAGAGAATTATAGATAAACAGGGGCTAAATATCTCTAACGGTGCTTGCTAACGACCGTCCGTTTAATAAATGACATCATTAGAGACCTTACGTCATTTCTGATCATGATTTCATCCCAGCGAGCGAAACTGGAAAGTGTTTTTGTGAAACTCGCCTCGGAGAAAAAAGTTTTGAATGAATGGTAGGAATAAATAACTGCGATGTCGGAAAGTTTGGATGCAGCGAAGTTGGAATTTTTATCTACTGAGGTAAATATATGCGGGATGTTATTTATTTTGTTCTATAATGTTTGTACTGTCACGAGAGAATGTCTTTGTTTTGTTAGTACTCGAGGAGATTTAAGACACAGATGAAGATGTACAAATGAATCAAATCTAGACAATGTCTGAGAACCACATATATTTTCTTTAAAATAAATTGTTCAAATAAGTATCAAAATTTCACAATTCCAGTGCTAAATCATTTCCGCTACGCCCAAATTGTGACAATGAGTTCTTTGAACAAAATGGCTTCTTCCACGATCACGGATTTAACTAAAACACTGTTTTAAGAAATGTCAAATTCAAATTTCAAAATAAAATTTCACCCTTATGTTAGAAGATCGATTTATTTAAAAATTCAATTCAATTTTTAACAGTTTCAGGTCAGATATTGACATATTTGCAGACTCCTTATTTAAATTTAAAACTTTCATATCGTTTCGAAATATCACTCATTAAGTAATTCATCTTTGTAATATAGGTAATTATGTATATTGTTTCTTATTGTTATTTACCTAATGTTTACGCATATATATTTTTGTATTTTTTTTATATAATCTTCCTGTAAGAATGATTTATTATAAATAAATAAATAAATGAATAAATAAATATGTGTTTGAATGTATAATTATGTTCTACTTTAAAATTATATTTTGAGAAATTGATAGTATTTATCAGGGCATCGAACCCGCCAAAAACTTGGTTCGGTTTAGGTTCAGGTCAATTTGTTTTTTGAAAGATGGGTCCGGGTGCGGTTCTGGTTCAAGCATTAATAAAATTTGCGGTTTTGTTCGCGGTTCAGGTTCGAAATAATGTAAAATGAGAGCCGGAATTTACGCAAAACGCAACAAGAAACGAACACAATTTTCATGAAATGTCAGCCCAGACAGCAACGCAAACGCCTAAGACGTCGATTATTGGCTGTATTTACTTTTCGAACTAAAAATTAACCTGAACCGGAGTTGAACCCCGAACCTGAATTTTAATACTCGATTCGGTTCAATTAAAAATATATCTGAGGTTCGGTTCTCGGTTTGGGTTCTCTAAAATGTTACGGTTTGGTACCGGTTTTGGTTCGGTTTAGGTTCGGGTTCGATGCCCTGGTATTTATTATTATCATTAAATAATGAAATTTGATATTTCTTAAAACAGTGTTTTGGTTAAAACCGTGATTTAGCAGAAGCAATTTTAAATCAAAATATCTTAAAATACGTTAAATTTAAGATAGTTCTGTGTTCTGCTCATTTGTAGCGATACCCATGGAATTGAAACAAAGTTACAAAGAAATGCGTATCGTTTGAACTGTCAGAAATTCGGTTTCCAATTAAAAGTTGCAGACAATTCAATTCTGTACCTAGATCACTACACAGGTTTTATTTTTAAAATATAACACTTAAATAACTTTTATTATTATTATTATTATTATTATTAATTTCACATTTTGTAAGCTATAAAATTAAATTTCTGACAGTTCAAACGATATGCATTTCTTTGAATTTTTGTTTCAATTCCATGGGTATCGCTACAAAGGAGCAATATTTGTAAATAAAATAAATAAATAAATAAATATAAATATATCATCACGGCATATTACCTATTTCTAGGTGTGCCAATCTGCTTTGTCGCAGATATCGGTAATGATGATGACATATTTGTACCGTGCGGGCGTTTACCAGGCGTCACCTCACGGGCACTCATTGCTGGCGTGGAGAGTGCACCACAGGGGTTATTTTTGTGCTATTTAAAATTCGAATTATTTGGCGCCGGTCGGGATCGAACCCGGTTCCCCCAGATTCGCGACCAGACACTCAGGCACGCCACGCGGCCATGGGACAATTTCAAATTAGATTTTATAAGTTACCAAAGGTGAAAAATTAAATCTGTTTAGTGATTTAGGCGTAGAATGTAATTATCTACAACTTTAATTTAAATAATTTTTCTCTAAAATTAATTGGGGACTTTTGTACAAAGAAAAACTGTTTTCCCGTGTTAAACGCCTTTGGCCAGATTTTTAATTAACACACTGTATATGCCTTGGATCAGGATACAAAATTTAAAGATTGAATTGTAGCACTTAAGGCGGATTTATGCAGCCATTTTCATTTACATTTAATTTAATTTTCATTTAAAAGATAAATGTATGTAAACCAATGTAGCCATGCATACACCATTTTCATTTACGTTTTCATTTATCTCTCATTCTCATTTATTTTTAAAGATGGCCAACTTTTATCTAATAAATGAAAATTATAAATGGCGCATGCATGTACAACATGACAGGGACGAGAATTTGAGTTGATCAGCTGGTTGCCATTATGTATCTCCGATATCGTTTCTTTTTAAGGTTTTTTATTGCAATAACACGTTTAAAACTAAACTCATAACTTCTTCGCTGTCACTATTGTTGAATATTTTTATTAATAAATTTTATTCCAATGAAAGTGGGTTATAACGTTCATCATTTGTCAGTGTATTTTTATATGTGCGCATGCGTTCATTTTCATTTATTTTTGTTATATATTTTTGTATGAATAGGTACATTTAAAAATTATAAATGAGAATTAAATGAAAATTAAATTAAAATGTAAATGTAAATGAAAATGGCTGCATAAATCCGCCTTTAGAACATTTAAAATTTTAGATGTATTTTATTAGTTGTTAATATTGTGTTTTTAAATAGCTACTTTCAGCGTCAATTCTCCACTGACCATTAGTTACTGATTGGCGGCTTTCGGTATTCCTTATTCATTTAACAGTGAATTGGCATTATGTTTGTCTATAATAAAGTAATAAACGGCATATATTTGCTGTTTAGCTAAGGTATAATTAACACATATTGATACAAGTTTTACTGTTTTCGCTTAGAGATGTAAATCTTGTAGATAGTAAAATTTTAATCGAATTCTTTCTCGTATATGGATAGTCATCTTCCAACACATCATTAGCAATCTTGTACGCTGTAATTATGCGATCCAATCAAAGATAACGCGCGTGTAAATTAAATTTATTGATGGACTATCTGAAAAATATTATCCAACAACGAAGGATTTTACTACGAACGAAGAATTTCTCTTCGGATTTTTGTACTTTATTGATACGGGATAGAGAAGTTGTATTTATTCTTATCTTACATTCTGTCTATAAATAAACAGGAAACGAAGATCAGGCGATATTTAAAGATTTATGACTCAGCAGATGCCAATAAAACACTGTAAATATATAAAATTTTAATAAAAATGAAGATAAAATTATAAATAGATGAAATAAATGATGAAATTCATCAAGAAATAACACTTTTAAAACATTTATGTTACTTATCCCAAACGTTGAAGATGCCCAGTTGAAAAATGTATTATAAATAAATTTTCTTTAAAATTCTAATACTTGTAAATCCGCCCGGGCAGTCTGACAAAGAAAAAAATCCATAGGTTTATTTAAAGTAACCATTTCTTATTCGTTGTTTAGATATATACCTACATTTTGTTGTCTTTGTCATCGTAATTGCGTTGCATACATTTGTTTATCATTTAAGTCTAAGTAAAAATGTTAGTATGTCAAATCCTTTTTACAAATGTGTGTCATGCGTGAATTATCTCATCTTTTACATAATACGATGATAGTATATCTTACGTCACTTCGTAATTACTTAATAACAAATATAATATTTTTATGCGTTTTTCTCTAAATTTTGTTCATATGCATTTTTATGAAAAGCATTTTTTTCACATTTCACCAACCAAATTTTGAACTAAGTAAATTAATCGGGGTATATTTGTGATACTATGATTAAAAAATATTTTTTTCGTCTGTTAAAAAAGTACACTTTTTTCATCGTGCCATTAGAAAACCAAAGTTAATAATAGCTATAATATTCATTTTTTTTTTAAATTATCCATGCATGTTTCCAATTACTGACCACAAAACTTTTATGTATTTTTATTAGTCTTTTGAATAAGATCAATTTATGAGACTCCAATAATTATTAGCGAACTCCACTATGTTTGACAACAAAATTCGATTCAAATCTTCGTCACAGAATATTAAAAAATCTGTTGTGAACAGCACAAGACCTTCCGTCAATTCGATGTGTTTTGTACAAATCCCATACCAAAAGTTCCTTAGGAAAGATTCTATATATCCAATAAAATTATAACACGAACACATACTATTTTTTACAAATTCCATACCAAAAGTTCCTTTGAAAAGATTCTATAAATTCAATAAAATTATAACATGAACATATATTATGTAAATTGCATTTGAGACTTCATTCTTCTTTAGTTTCTCCTTATTTTATTAGGGGTCGCTGTTTCTTACTCTTCTCTTCCACCCATTTCTGTCCAACGCATTTTCTTCACACAGTTCTTCCTTTATCAAATCTTCTGCGATACAGTCCTTCCATCTTTTGTTTGACATATCACTTTCTAACCCTATACTTTTCATTTTTGGTTTTGCACTTGACACTGACATCAGTCAATTAAAATTTTTTTGAATATATAAGCTGTTTCCATGATAAATAGTAAAGCTGACTGATTTTTGAAAGTTAATCTCTTTATAACTCTTTAACTCTATATCTGTTGAATATGAAGGCAAATGTATAATCAAATCGTATAGAGAAGAGCATTTTCTCTAATTGAAAAATCAATATTCGACTGTGTTAGGATGGAGGTAGATACAGGAAAGTAAGAAATCTTCGGACTTTCAGTCAATGGGGTCCTATACCATTTTTCTTTTATTTTTTTTCCTGTAAGAACAGGATAAAATAAGAACTTCAGTGCAAACGCGACTTAAAAATTTTACGTAATAAGCGAGATATGAATTTTTAAAGTTTAAGAATTTGTGCGTGACGTAGCGGGTACTAACAAGTGATCGACAAACAATGGGACAAACTGTTAGTTATACTGGAAACAATTTTTTTCATGTTTGCATAGCTGAAATGTTTTTATATAAAAACTTATACGTTATATTCACGAAGAAATTATTATTAAGTATAAATAACATAAATAATAAGCATTTAACAAGGGTTTCTTACTAATAAATTACAGAACATTGAAACAGTTTGACAATATTATTACACAAAGTATGACGACGGATGGCGCTAATGTTTGCCTGTTTTGCAGTTTTAATATTAATTTAATTAATATTATTATTAATTTAATTCATATTACAAATTGATTTAATTATAAATACATGATTATTGTTAATATTACTAGATGTTATAATTAAACAAATGCATCAAACACAAACTTGTTAAATGTTTTGTTAGGTTATGGAACAACATGACATTTCATATTCTTTCAAACGTGACCGCTACAGGCGCGCGATTCTCCTTTTTAAAATCAGGCGACCAATCAAATTCTTAGTACCTAACGCGTCATACCCAATTAGTAATCAACTTCAATCGCTTGTAGTTTCTGACCTATTCAATATTTAAAGAAATTTTTTTCACTAATACTCTTTAATTTATGTGTATTTTCGTCTTCTTATTTAAGATAGTTAAAATATGACTATGGTATAGGACCCTATTAATAAAATTTATTCACGCCGACGTTTCGACTATACTATAGTCTTCTTCAGGGCTAGAATGGTCAGTTGAAACAAGGAAACCACATGTGGATAATATAACATACAGCACGGACAATTAAAAAAATAAATAAATAAATATGAATAAATAAATAAATAGTTAAAACCAACATATCACAGAGAGAAATTCGTCTAAAATTAAAAAACTTGTTTTTGATGAGTGCAATATTTATGGAACTACAAATAACTAGTAACGTGTAAAAAATTTTTTTTAAGAATAATCAAAGTTGAGGACTGATGTTTTTTTAAGAAAAACTGTTAAAAACTTTAAAGCTCTTCATATGGATGTAAAGAAGAGGAATACGAAAGAATTATAATTTTTAGAATTGTAGTATTGGAGTTATCGTTGGAGAAAAATTTGTCACACACACACACACACACACACATACAGCATCTTAAAAATAGTAAAATCGTATTCTAGGAACCCTAAAATGTGCTTATTCATTAAAAACTGACCACCGAAATTTTTGACCAAAGACAATACCTTCCTTACCTAAAGGTGACGGAAGGTAATAAACGTACATTATCAGTAAATAGTACAATTATATTCGATATTCCCTGTAATATGTAAAGGTTTTTTCTATAATTTTTTTGTGTAACAATTTAGCGTATAAGATATGAGGTGTTAGAACATGAGTCACGATCACGATGTTGCTCCAACATTTTAGACACAACACAATTGAAGCAATGAACTACATCTTGAATTGAAGTGATGAGAATTGTACACGCATAAACATCTGTCAGATAAAAATACTCGCCTAGTTGATATGAGCCTTTGTGTCATCTTACTGTCAACATTCGTTTAAAAAATTTAGTTCGTTGACTTGATGTGAGAATGTGAGATTTCTAAACAATCTATGTTTGCTTTGCTTGCCTTCATTGTTTGAAAAGAGGCATTTTCAAATATAAAAATTATTCTATAAATAGTATATAGTAGTAATATAGATAATGCATCAACACACATATTGTTTTAAATGTAGAATTGATTATATTATATTAATTTCTGCAATATTAATAGATGGTTATAAATAAACGTTTATATATTTTTTCTGCATGGTTAACGATGCTATAAAATTGTAATATATACATAGATAATTACCATTTTAACTACGTAGATATAAAATTTATATTTATGTATTAAATTTCTTTACCTCAAGAAATAACATTTTTCCATGACTAAAAGTGAATTTCTTTGTTACCTATCAAAACTGAAAGAGAAGTACAACATTTTGCCTCTAGAGACAAAATATAGACATTTTTCCCTTAGTGGAGATTTTAATATTTTGAGAAGTATAATGACATTTAATGTTTTATCATACAATTCTCTAGGTTTTGGGGTTACCGGTTATGGAAAAAATAGTGTACAGGATGTCATTGAAAAACGGGCCACTCAAAGCAGCTTTTTTTATATATTTGTATGCGGTGCTCACAAATTAAGGTATATAGCATGATGGAGCTCTTTGCGCTTCCGGTTTAACCGGAAATTATATTAATTTTTACTTTTATATTTCGAATCTATCTATTTTTGTTAATTAATATAATTATATTATATATGAGTGGCCGCTTTCATTACGATTTTTTACAGCTTTACAAATCTGTAAAAGTTACAGATTTTTTCAGAATAGAGCCAGAAACTTGATATGTATTATTTTTTAAAACAAACCGTAACCTAACCTAACTATTGCTAATATTCATTTCTGATTAAGTAATATTCGTTAAAAGTGTTGGGAATTTCCAATTTCTTTTAAAAAAAGAAAAAAATATATTAAAATAAATAGTAATTTACGTAACAAGACCTGAAACTGATACTTTACTGGGTGAGCAAGCATATTCCAGAGCGAGCTGTAGGCGAGCTTTTGAAACTTGTGAGTCCAGTATAGACACTTTCAGGTCATGTTGGGTACAATATTTTTTTGCGATCCTGAAAAAAGAATAAAAAAGTATTATTTTATTTTTTACTGCGAGCAAATAAGAAATAAATAAACAACTGATCTCCATGGAAACATTTAGCTTTACCGGTCCCGGGATCGGTAAAGTACTTTCCAATCCCTTATAGACAACTTTCCGAGCTAGCTCAGCAAAGAAGGACTTTCCGATCTAAATAGTGATCAGAAAGAGCTCATTTTCTGGGCGATCGTGAAAAAAGTAAATTAATGCGAAATTGGAAAAATAGTATGATAACATGTATTATAATGCTGGTTTGTCCTGTTACCAGTTGTACAGAACGTAACCTATACAGTACACCACAATGACAGTTGAGTTACTATATTGTAAACAAGTGACATAAAAAATATACAAACATATTTTATTAAATTAATAAATTATTTTGTTATATTTTAAGTTCCTCCACCTTAAATTTAGTTACTATTTTATGTATTACACTTCAGACAGTTGGCAACACTGCGTGAGTTGAGTCAAAGGAAAGTTTCATTGTCGGTGGTCATGAAAAACTCATTTCAGTGCAATAAATTTCTTCTTAGTAGTGTGAATGAAACAAATCGTCTAATATCAGACAAAATACAAAATACAATACAATGAAGTAAGTACCAAAGCTGTATGTTACTTCTACGTACATATACAACTCATTTAGCCATTAAGAAAGTTGTCTATTAAGCATCTAACGACCAGTTAATAATTTCCTACAAGATTCTGCCGTTCTGCCTACAATCAAGATATTAACTTGCGTTTATGCAGCATAATAAGCTGAGCTAGACTTTCACATCTTCCTATTTGAGGTGAGTGCCTGCACGTGTTAGTGATGGCAAAGCGGAACGAATCATGAGAGAAAAATGTGTGGGCGACGAATGTGTTTACTATTTGGCACCTGTTTTATGGACGCGCCTATTTTCACTGCCGTATAAGTTTTTTTTCTATTTAAGTTTGATGGAAATTTGAGGTTAAGTTATGAGGGATTATATTTAGGCTGAGTAGTTACAAGACTTTTGATTTTTTTTAATGGTCTAAGTCTAAATGTTATAGTTTACATGTATGCAAGATGTTAATAGATTAGATAGACCACCCAAATGGATTTACTATTTGGGTACCTAAGTGATTATTACTTTGAATTGTAACTTGCATATATAAATTAACAATATACTTCTAGTAAAATTTTTGAAAGAAGTCCAATAAAGGATATCTGTATAGTGAACGAATGGGGTATTCCACTTAATTTTTTTTATTATTTTAAATAAAACTTCATTTAGTTTTGAAGCAATTCATAGTATTAAAAAATCCTAATAGTTCCTAGTATTTTATTTTCGAAAAATCAGTGTAACGTCACATTCCCCCTATACTTGTCTTTCTCACACACATTACTCGAGTACGCTACGAGAGAAAGATAACAATTTTATGACGTCAATTTTCCCTTTTAGCAAATGTGAAATATCTCGTAAAGTAATTATTTAAAAAGTGTTTTCATTGTTTTAACTATTATTTATTGTGCCATACTTTAAGTTAAATTGATTTCTTTTTTGTTATGGTGGAATACCCCATTAACAAATTTCAGAGATTGTAAAACTGGCCCTAAGAAGCATGTGCGATAAGAATGAATGTAACACGCTTTTCTTTCAAAAATTTATATTGTTTCAACTAAGTTAGAACTAGTGATGGAACGAAAATCCGGCTATGATACCGACTCCGGCCGATCCGGCCCCTTGGCCGGAATTCCGGTTCCGGCCGGATCGAATAGAACATTCGGCCGAATCATGTTATTAAATATTATCTATATTTGGATATTATTTATTCATTTTATTTTATTATATGTATATAACAAAAACATATTTATTATATTAATTAAGATAAAACATAAAGAAACACAAAAAAGTTTAAGCTAATCCTAATTTTTGGATTAGCGAATTCAACTCTAATTTTAACAATTTATTTCGTAAAATATAGTCTAATATTCCTAGTATGTATATTGATAATATCATGAAAATTAAATTTTAAAGACCGGAATAGAATAGAACTCACTAATCCAAAAATGAGGATTAGCTTAAACTTTTTTGTGAATCGGGCTGTATATGCACAAGTCTCAACGTGAATTGTTTATTCTATTGTTATGTTTACTTATTACCTACCACGTTTCATTGGGGGTAGATGCCGAACAAGCTACTATTTTTACCGAAAAATTACGAACGATCCGGCCGCCGGAATTCCGGTGATCCGGCTAAATAAAAGGCCGGAATTCCGGGATCCGGTAATCCGGCCAAAGGTCGATCCGTTCCATCACTAGTTAGAACATTGTATTTTAACACAATGTTAGCTGTTGACAATACTTTCGCTGTAACGTAAATTTATTAATTAATTCAGATATATTACCTTGATTCCCGTACGAATAACGTTAGTTTTTGTCAGCGTCACTGACAATGTGTCAGTATATTATTTTTCATACAATTGGGTTTTAAATTTATTAATAAACTTGCCAGCTGACTTAATTTTAGGTTTTGAATATATACTACCTTCATAAAAACTAAGTAAACACCAGAATGGGCGGAGCTAAAATCTTAATTCATACAATCCGTAGATGACCTTGATCGGACTTCTTTTAAAAATTTTACTGTACAATTAAAATTGATGTTTACAGTTTACGAGTTTTAATAAATAATGCATGTTTTATATTATATTTTAAATGAGATTAAATCTTTAAATACGCAGTAATGACGCAATAAATATTATATTTTAAAAATAACTATTAAAATAGATATGTATTCTGAAAATGTAAACAGATATTGGAAAATTTTATAAATGATAACAAAGCTTTACAAACAAAATTAATAAGGTATGTTTAAGTGTTTTTATCATTTGGATTAAAAAAGTAAATATAACATCCTGTAATTACGTGGTAAGCGTTCAGAACTAACGGTCTCATAGTTTGGAAAAAACTAAAAATACGTCACATTAAATCGTTATGCCCTGTAATTAAATTCGTTTGAGCCTAGACAAAAAAATGGAGTAATTACAAAAAATACCACCAAATTGGGATACGCTTCCTCTTCTTCGTTAGGGCCGCTTTACATTAATGAAATAAAAAAGTAACCCGAACTATTAACTGAAACAATTATTGTACTCATAGAAATAGTTTGAATAATAATTAGAACACAGTAATAAAATTTAAAATAATTAGATGGCTACTATCATTTCATTAATACCCCCATTCTTAATTGTTTTATAAATATTTAAAAAAAAGGTTCTTCTCTCTATGGTTTGATTATACATTTTCCTTCATATTCAATAGATAGCATCAAATTAATTTTCAAAAATCAGTTAGCTTTAGAAAGCTGAAGAAAATAGAAGGAAATGTAAAGTCCAATTTACATAGTGTATGTCCATGTTATAATTTTATTAGATTTACAGAATCTTTTCAAAGGATATATAGAATCTTTTCCAAGGAACTTTTTTATAGCATTTATCCATTTTTATTTCAATATGTAGTTTTATTTCTAAAAATTCACACACTTGTTCAAATACTCTAAAAATGCACTTACGTAACATTCTCTTTACAATCAAATAATATTACTACCAAGTTTATATCTCTACCCATTTTTGAATTATTGCCAGAAGTCAATATACCCCATATTTACATTAAAACTAAAAAAATTTCAAAAATCTAATTTTCATGTATCTAGATACTTCTCAATGCGCTGATTCCAGATTTTGAAACGCAGGTGGAAATCTCTTTTCGTTTTCGAGATATTTAGATTCAAAGATTTGCTCAAAACTGGGCATTTTTGGGGTAATAACCCAAAAATGAGTCGAGATATGAATTTGGCGATATCATCATTCGATTCTACGTGAAAAATTACATAAGTACAGCAATTTTCATAATTTTTGAACACCGCATACAATCTCTAAAGCAAAATAACTGAAAATGGCCAAAAATCGCAAAAATCGTAAGGGGTACCCCTTACGATTTTTTCAGATTTTGGCCATTTTCAGAGGTTTTCAAGCTTTTATTCATAAAAAATGAACCAGATGGAAAAAAATTATGAAAATTGCTATATGTATGTATTTTTGTCCGTAGAATTGAATGGTGATGTCACCAAATTCATATCTCAACCCATTTTTGGGTTATTACCCAAAAATGGGCAGTTTTGAGCAAAACTTTAAATCTAAATATCTGGAGAAGAAAACGAGATATCGACCTGCGGTTTCAATATTTGGAATCAGCGTATCTAGAGTATCTAGGTACATAAAAATTAGATTATTGAAAATTTTGAAGTTTTTATCTAAATGTGGGGTATATTGACTTTTGAGACAATAATTCAAAAATGAGAAGAGATTCAAATTTGGTAGTAATGTTATTTGATTGTAAAGAGAATGTTACATAAGTGTACACATTTTTAGAGTATTTATATATGAGTATACATAATGTATGTGATAATTTTATTGGATTTATAGAATATTTTCCAAGGAACTTTCTGTATGGAACTTGTAAAAAATTGTATTATGTTCGTGTTAGAATTATACTGGATATATAGAATCTTTTCCAATGAACTTTTGGTATGGAATTTGTACAAAATAGATAAAAATTTTAAGTTTCCCATGTTAAGCGCTTATGTGACGTAGCATTGACTACAAAAATACTTGGTATTTTTTACTCAATAGGTAAAAATATTTACCTAATGACATAGTTATCTACATATCTATGAGGGAATTACGAAATTGTAATTCTAAAAACGGAAAAAGCGGCTTGCAAATTTGAAACCTCAATTTGTCGCTAGATTTCTCTCGGTCGTGAGAACCTTCTCAAGCAAATAAATCTGTCAATGTGTCAATTATGAGGCTAAGTGAACAATGAACATAATTCATGTCAAATTATCGTAAACTGAATGCAAAATGCTGGAAATAACTGCATTTTACAACACATCGCCTGCGGACCCTAATCAGCTGATTTTTGCCATCTCGTGATCTATAAGTTTATCCCGAGGCTAGTTGTTAGGTTGACCTAAATTTCAAATTGTTGCTTTTATGGTTTAAACCACGCTATTACCAACTCTTATCCTGTTAAGAAGATGTAATTACTTTGTTAGTTTTTAGTTGATAAAGCTAACTAATCTAAAGATAGGTTTACACTAGGATGAAAAGAAGGCACTAAAATATCGTTTCACACATTTTATTATGACGTTTTAGTAATTGAGTTTTCAGAATTCCGCTTTAACAGCAAATTGCGTTTACTGAAGAAGTTGGTATTTAGATTTTAAAATAATTGTAATTAATTTATGTATGAAGAAAACTTTACAATGAATTCGAAGCTTTTTATTTATTATTATTTGCACAATCTAAGAAGAAAGCTTGAATAATAAGACTGACTATATAGCGCGTAAACATGATATTAAATGTCTATTGTTTGCAGTACCCAAAATAAAAGTATAATTGAAATTAAAAATTAAAAATAAGATAAAATGTTCTGTTTTATTGAGGATCGTAACTTTCATTAAAAACTATACTGTTTGGTGGTGATTAGGAATGAACATAGGCACTGAATACTAAATACATTATATATATATAAACGTATTCAGTGACATAGGGATTAAACATGTGAAATTTGTTTTATGCAATTTCCTGCTTTGCTATTTATTTTGCGGAAAAACAATAGAGGACAAAGTTGTTCAGAATTAAAAGGTGCAACAAAAATAATTTTTATATTTTTTATTGTTTTTGATTACTTTACAATTTAAAAAATATTAAAATTTCTCTTATTTAGTGGCAATAGCCATGATTTAGAAACGTGTTTTTGTTATTAAATATTATTTTTACGATAAAAGTAAGTAAAACTAGTCTTTAGTCACGAATGGATCAGCTTTACTTATGTATATCATACAATAATTTGTCTACGATAGAGTTTAATAACTCAATAAATATTAAAAAAAATACTTTTATTTATGAATTATGATTAAGATATTAAAGTTTGCCATGATAACAAAATATTTACCCAGGTTTTGCAAATTTAGCGTGTTTAAATTTTTTAAAAACTTAAAATTGACAACTACACCTCAATTTTACACACTATTGTAAATAATAGTAGGTATATTGTATAACTGAAAGTTGGACATTTCACACGAACGCGAAGTTTGAGCCACGAGCCGAAGTGGTTTAATCACGTGAGTGTGAAATACCCTTTCAGCACGTGTTGTACACGATATTTTTCCGACGACCACAAATAATAAAACAATATAAAATTTTCATAAAAATATTAAAACAGATTATGTTTCCATCATTGCTATCAGAATTCACCAAAAATTATGTTAAAATCTGATAAATCAGGGTACAGCCTTCTTAATCCGTGTAAATTTAGCAAATTATTTGCAACTGTCAAATTTTTACATACAAATTTTTAGGTTAGTTCGCTCAGTTATCGCAGCGTGTGATAAAATCATATCACACAGTTTCGGACGCATCTGATTATTCTGATTGGCTAACGAGCTTTCATTTCACACAGCTTTGGAGTGATGTGCAATGACCAACTTTCAGTAATAGTTTAGCATGTGAATATATGTACTTTTCGCAGTGGTCGTCGGAAAAAATAATTATTATGATTATGATGGAATAGTAGAAGAATAAGTATGGGATGTATATAATTTTATTTAAGTTATCGTCAGTTTCACCAGGGCTACAATTTTAAGCCAGGTTTAAACAAAAAATTGCAAATAGAAAATTTCACAGATACATAGTTCAATTGATATTTCATTTCGATGTAATATTGTCAATTTAAGTCAAGTTTAAAATTTAAGTTACGTTGGGATTAGGAACAGGGTTAGATCCCGACCGACGCCAAATATTTCGAATTTTAAACGGCACAAAAGTCCCTAGAATACGATTTTACTGGTTTTACGATGATGTCTGTATGTATGTATGCATGTATGTATGTATGTACGTGTGTGTGTATGTGTTCGTGTGTGTGTGTGTGTGTGTGTGATAAATTTTTCTCCGACGATAAATCCAAAACTACAATTCTAAAAATTATTATTCTTTCGTATTCCTTTTCTTTACAACCATATGAAGAGCAAAGCTAAAGTGGAAAGTATAGGATCAGAAAGTGATATAAGAGGTAGAGTGTCCTGCGCAAGTGACTTGCATTTAGCATTTCGCCTCAAGATAGGACCTTTTAATGGAAGGACTGTTTAGCAGAAGATTTGAGAGAAGAAGAACTACGTCAAGAAGATGCGTTGGACAGGAATAAGTAGAAGAGAAGAGTAAGAAACAGCGACCCCCTAATAAAATAGGGAAAAGTTGAAGAAGGAGGAACTGTCAAGTGCAATTTACATAATGTACGTTTGTGATATATATAATCTTTTCAAAGGAACTTTCGGCATGGAATTTTTAAAAAATAGTGTGTTCGTATAACAATTTTACAGGATATGTAGAATCTTTTTTAAGGAAATTTTGCTGCGGAATTTGTACAAAATACATCGAATTGACGGAAGGTATTGTACTGGCCACAACAGATTTTTTTTACTAATTAGCAGATACTTTATTTATATAGAAATTTCTTTTAAAAATTATTCCGAAGAAACTAAAATATATTGTATAAGATTAAATTGTGTATGGATTAAAATAAGTTAATCCTATTTTAAAATTAAATACACTTTTATCTGATCTGTTGTTTATTGCATGTTAAATGAACACCAATTCACAGTAAAATTTAAAGTATCTACAAATTAGTCTCCATACAAACGACCGTAACATACCACACCCTCAAGCATTAAAAAAGCTTAGTGATATATCTTTTATATTTATTTACATTCTTACACCACAACATCCTAGCATCGTAACTTTGGGAAATGTCTTCCTAATGACTTTTTGTCATGTCATTCCCATTTGATACAATTTAAGTCCCCTAATTCTGATAATTTTCAATGTGTGCTCATACGTTTCCGCCCTGTGCTAGTGCCACACACAGTGAATACAGCTGGTCACAGGTGGCTTAGGAATAGAAATGACAACTGACTATTAGACCATCAGCACGAGTACATGAACGCGTAGAATGAGATCGTGTAGTCACATTGACTGACCACGACAGTAAGTTAATTATAGGTAGTATAAACAACAGAAAGTAACGTGATGCGCCACCAACTCCGATGAAGACAGTAGGAAGTAGGATATAAGAAAACATAATGAATACGATATTATTTATAATTCATAAAAAAATATTTGTTGTGGCCAGCACAATATCTCTCGCTATTTTCATATTAGACTCTAAGTATTGTATTTAACATTTCTGGTACAAACAAAAAATTCTAATTACAATTATTCTTTATTATTCAATTCATTCTATGAATAAGTTTCGATTTACTCTTAATATTCGAGATTCTTCCAATTCATTGACGAGACTGGCAGTATTTCTGAAAGGTATATGATGAAATATATGTATAGCAAGCGCGTGTTTAGTTGACACTGATAATGTACATTCATTGGCTTATAAATTAATCCCCTTTCTTTTTATACCAATTGTAGATGTTGACGGAGTCTTTTCCTCGTTATAACAATAGCATATTATAATTACTATTATATTTCGACTTGTTCTTGTACGAATTTTAGGTTTTCCGCATTCAACTTAACGTGCAGCAACTATCTCTATAATTTTAAATATTTCATTAATGATGAAATAAGAAATATTAAATGTACTTCCCAGAAAGTCTTCAGTAATGTCTCTGGATTTTTCACACTGACGTTTATGTCAATTATAAACATTTTAATTTTGCATCTGGTTTCCATGGGCTATTTGATTCATTATACAATGGATTATTTTATATATTTATTTTTCTCTATCTCTAAATCTATAGAAGGTATAATAAAAATGTGCAATGTATTGGACAGAGATTTTATATTTTTTAATATTTGTAATAACATAAATTTCCAAAAAATAATATTTAGAAGATTTTTTAAGAAACTGCTACTTCCGGTTGTTTAATTGTTACCAAAACCTTTTCAGCTCTCCCTAGGAATGTCAGATTGAGGAATTCACAGTTAAACAGATCTTAAGTCTTATAGTGACCCCTGTGGTGCACTCTCCACGCCAACTATGAGTGCCCGTGAGGTGACGCCTGGTAAGCGCCCACACGGTAAAATATATCGTTATTATTGCCGATGTCTACATGTGTTGTAGATACTGGTACACCCAGAAATGGGTAATAAGCCGTGATGATATATTTATTTATTTATATTTATTTAAGTCTTATAGTCATCATCGTAAAAATGTTAAAATCGGATTGTAGGGGTCTTAAATCGTGCTTATTCACTAAAATCTAGATATGCGATTTTTAACATGAATCCAATACCTTTCTTAACAATAACTTGCATTAATTCATTAATAGTTGAACGTCTCTATGAAACTAAATAATTATTAATCATATTAACAACAATGGAAACGAAAAGTAAATGATGTATTAGCTAAATCATCTAACTTGGTTGAACTATAGGTGACGTCACATTTTGATGCCGCGAAACTTTATTAACAAAATTATGAATGCAAAGTTTAATATTTTTGAGAAATATTGTATGAAAAGGTATGATTGAAATAACTTAAGGGTACATTATGAACAAAAAAATGATCTTTATTTTTCTATGAAAGCCCGATTAATGGCGATATTCATTGTTAGAAAACAAAATGAGATTAACACCTAAGGTCATAGAATGAAAAAATATTTTGGCTATCATAAAAAATAAAATAAAAATACAGTCTTGCCACGTTCGTATTCACCACAATTTGTAACGTAGTGAAAATTTGGGAACGTACAAAGAAATTGGTTTCACTTTTATTGAGCTAAAATTGCCAATTCAAATCATTTCAAATTACAATTTCATTATTTATTTATTTATTTATTTATTTATTTTATTTATTTTATTGATTTATTCAACAGGGATACCCCCAATTACAGAATAAATATACATTAATAATGCATAGAGTATAGAAATATTTACATACCCGGGATATATACCCAAAAAATATACAAAAGTAGCATAAACATAACGACAATAATTAACAATAAACATTGTAACTACATAATTTGGTCAAGTATTTTTTTAAATATCGACAAAGTATAAGAAAAATCTAGTCCCTCACAATACATGTTGTATGTGCAACACATTGAAAAAATTGGCGAATTAAGATGATAATTGGTCTTAGCAACAATATTGATAAAAGTTTGACAACTTCTGGAATTATATGGGCGTACTAAAAAATTTAATTGAGCCAGAATATCAGGTACATTCAAGATATTGTTTACAATTTTGTATACAAATAGTATTTGTTGTTTTTGTCTTCTTATTATTGTATTTTAGTGAAATAGTTAAATGAATGGGTAATAAATTTAAATTGTCGTATTTGAAACCTGCTTTGAATAAATAAATGAATACATACATCTTTGTCAATTGTTCCCTATATTTGGATGTAACAATGTTAATTAAAGTAAAGAAAAAATGTGGATCCAATAAAAATGAAAGTACCTAGTTAATTTTCTTTCTTTCAATTTCTTTTAATTGTTTTTTATTCCATTAATTTTCTACTGACTTCATTCAACAATAATTTATGACTCCGGACTCCAAAAAGTACTCGTGCTGAAAAATTGTTTTGTGATAACGCACCCAACCCTAATATATGTTCCAGTTGACTTATCTATTAAATTTGGTAGGGTCATGTTAATTCAATAGAACTAATGTTCCTAACGTACACCATGGCAATATGCTACAGCGTTACAGAGATAGTTATCTAGTTCTTCCCGCAAATTACACCAGAAGTGTAATAAAACAAAACATCAAAAACTCATTTGGAGTAAATAATAGGTTTGGCAGGTGCAAATTTTCTAATATTAGGCTTGCTTTCGAGTTGTTAATGCGAAAAAGAACACCTGCTTTTTCTAATAAAATTACACTCATTTGAAAAAAACATGTAACTTTCAAATGAAATTTGTCTACCTGTATAATTTTCTGTTTTTACAATTGAGTCATTGTGTAGATAATATTGTCATAAAATTGGAATATCAGGTACTACTAATACAAGGTTAATGTAGCTATCATTTACCATTGTTTCTTATATCGTTGAGTAAATTAGAAATAAATGGGTTTTCATGGGTGAGAAGAAACAAAATGTAATAATGAATAACTGTTTTACTGGTTTCGAAAATTACTTATTTTTATCTAAATACACTATTAAAAGTGGGGTGTTATAAAATTGAATTATTGGCCCTTATGGAAATAATCTAAGGAACATGTAAAGTTTGATTAAAAAATAACGAGAATTTTCATTTGTTTCAAAAATTTATTAGACAACTCACTTATTTCAACGTTGTTTTCCATGAGAAATACACTTGTCAAATGTATTTTGTGGTATCGCCTTCAGCTCCTTCAGCTATTTTAGTGAATACAATAGCTGCGGACATCACGACGGTATTGTTTTTCGCCAAAAAATAATGAATTAGTAGTAAAATGTGAGCCGGTGCGTTGAGGTGGTGCAAAATTCAGAAGTTGTTTGCTCACAATTCTTTTCGCATGAGTCGTATGAAATATCAACTTCCTTCCCGGGCTTGTTCTGTAACTCATCGGTTAATTATTAACAACTGGTTAAATTTTTTAACCAATCAAGTATTTGTATTTTTAGTTGTTAAATCAATGTGTTATCCTATTGGATAATATTGTTAACCAGTTGTTAAAAATTAACTCCTTTGTTACAGAATAGGCCCGATAATCAGTTGTTCATGTTCATGCTAGTAGTTAATATTAGGTCTGGGAAAAATATAGATTGATCTTTTTTTGAAAAGATTGATCAATTAAAAATTCGATTTTTTCAAAAAGATCGATCATCTGAAAAATAATTAATCCGGATACGGGAAAATCGATCTTTCTAAAAGATATCGTTCTTCTATAGATTCAGTAAGTTCGTTCGGTTTTTCTAAAAAATAGATTTATTCAAATATCAATTTAAAAAATCACTTGATTTCAGCAGTATTTGACAATTATTGATGCTCGTTAGGTGTTGTAATTCGTGATTTGATGTGCGTATGCGTAAAAAAAACTTCTCAATAATGATTGGTCTTTTAATAAAATTGATGTTTTATTAAAATCAATTTTTAATCTTTTATTAAAATTAATCATTTCTTCATTCTTTATTAAAATAGATTTTGATCTTTTATTAAAACGAATTTTTTACATAGTATTTCGATTTCACATTAAAAAAAATCTGATGTGGCCAACACAAAACCTCCCGCTATTTAATTTTTACATACATACATAAAATCACGCGTTTCCCACTTAGTGGGTTAGCAAAAACCCGGAAACAATAGTAACAATAAGAAAAGGGATAAGAGTAAGAGCTCA
This sequence comes from Ophonus ardosiacus, assembly GCA_943142095.1. Classification (NCBI taxonomy): domain Eukaryota; kingdom Metazoa; phylum Arthropoda; class Insecta; order Coleoptera; family Carabidae; genus Ophonus; species Ophonus ardosiacus. The sequence continues at coordinate 53,522,846 of OW964825.1, read as the reverse complement.
GCTGACTCACTTCACTCTTTAACAACATTCTTCTTTCGCCTTGTCCACAATCATCAAGTGACCGATTTTCGGTAGCGAAAACCCCATCCGGACCACAATAATAGTTACGCAACAATCACCCTTCCGCACACATCCCTATCCATTTTTATTAATTTAAATACATACTTACGTATTTACTAACGCTGCAAACTGTTCCACTGCATAAAACTATTGATTTATTTACTATTTTCTTTTTAAAATGTCACTATTATTAATTTGAAGTGATTAGTTTTTTGACAGTGACATTTACTGTCAGTTACATTCATTTGAAATATGAACTGTGTAACAAAAGAATTATTGTGTTTATCTTAGGCTTCGCGACTAATAAAGAAAAAATATTTTTAAATTTATTTGTAAAATATATAGAAAAAGTATTAATGTATTCCTGTAGAAAATTCAATAATCTTTAATTTTCATAAGACATAAAATGCGAAAAAATGACATTTAATGGTATTTTTTGAAGAAAAACCACTATGAGCTTCAGGTAAAGTGCCATTTCCGGTTATCCGATTTACACCAAAATCTAATGGCTTCTTTTCATATTAGAATAGGATAGAAATACAAGGTTTCAGAATTTTCTGAATGATAGTATTTGAGTTAGAGCGAAGACAAAATCCATACACATACATACACACACATACACACACACATACACACATACATATCCGCATGCCAGTACCTAGGTGCAGGGTATAAAGAAAAGCATATAATAATGTTAGTTGCATATAAACAAAATGTATTAATAATTAATTAATCAAATCTAATCCATATGGGGGTTGCTATTCTCTCACATTTTTTTACCTTTTCTAGTATATAAATATAAATAATATAATAAATAAAATTATGGGTACATACTTCTCAATTATGTTGTTCTACATTCATTTAATGAATTCACATAGCATTACAAATAAAGGTTATATTAATTTACATTCATATGCTATGTATAAATGTAACATTATATTCATCAACGTATCAAGCATCCTATATAAAAAAATCTGATGTGGCCAACACAAAACCTCCCGCTATTTACTACCGCTGCAAACTGTTCCATTACAGAAAACTATTGCTTTATTTACTATTTTCTTTTTAAAATGTCACTATTATTAATTTGAAGTGATTAGTTTTTTGACAGTGACATTAACTGTCAGTTACATTCATTTGAAATATGAACTGTGTAACAAACGAATTATTGTGTTTATCTTAGGCTTCGCGACTAATAAAAAAAAATTATTTTTAAATTTATGTGTAAAATATATAGAAAAAGTATTAATGTATTCCTGTAGAAAATTCAATAATCTTTAATTTTCATAAGACATAAAATGCGAAAAAATGACATTTAATGGTATTTTTTGAAGAAAAACCACTATGAGCTTCAGGTAAAGTGCCATTTCCGGTTATCCGATTTACACCAAAATCTAATGGCTTCTTTTCATATTAGAATAGGATAGAAATACAAGGTTTCAGAATTTTCTGAATGATAGTATTTGAGTTAGAGCGAAGACAAAATCCATACACATACATACACACACATACACACACACATACACACACACATACACACATACACACATACACACATACAGACATCATCGTGAAAATGTTAATAATGGATTCTAGGGACCTTAAAACGTGGTCATTTACTAAAATCTCGATATGAGATTTTTAGCACGATCCCTATACCTCCCTTACCAAGGGTAGCGGGAGGTAAAAAAACATTTTTTTGTGATTTATTTATCAATCGGGACAAATCGATATTATCCAAGATTGAAAATAGATTTTAAATTTCTAAGATCGCAGAGACCTAGTCAATAAATATCACAAATTTTAGCCGCATTTGTATCGTTGTGTGTGCTAGGACACTTAGATCTTGTCATTTTCCACGTCTTCACGTCTTGAATAACGTTTTTGTACCATTCATAAACCATTTGCACCGCTTCACTGCATTTTATACCATTTTCACACAAAACTTAATAAACTCTTTGTTCCGTAATTTTTCAATAAAAAAAAAAAATGCCGACTGCCAAACGTATCAGAATGTTTCACTTCCAATCTCATCAAACTTAGTACATCATTAAATTTCAAAGACGTGCGTTATTCATTGAAAAAGGCCTCTATATTATATTTAATAGAATTTAACCTTTCTCTCTTAAGTATATTTATCTTTGAAGTATTTGAAAGTTCCGTTTAAACGCTATCAACCTTTGGGTAGTAAATCTATGTATGAAGAAATAGGATATTATCTTTCATTACAGCTTTTAACCTCCCATATTCAATTCAATTACCAATTATCAGTTAGGCTTCGCTACTTTACATGTACTGCATAACATAACCTCAACCACATTCTCAAACGCGGGCTGCATGATTCAGAGCCTTTGCATTACACGCACATAACACACATTGAATAAATTAGAATAACATGTTGGTGGCCATAAACTATCGCATCCTATATCGTATCCATCCAGCTCTTTTCAGGGTTGTGGCAATTAATTTCATATTCTGGAAGTGACGCCACATGCGTATTATGTTACTGAGTTAACGTTACAGGATGCGTTACGTAACGCGCAAGGTCTTGCAGCTAAGTTCAGTAGCATGGGATAGGAATGAAGTTGCTGCGAGTAGTTTTTGTACGTAGAAATGTAAGTTTTTGTATTTTGATTTATGGTATTATATTACGAAGAAAAAGGGTAAATCCGGCTGCCATTTGTCTCTTGAATGCGGATTACTAATTATGGAGTAAGAGAATTACTTTTTTTTTAATCAGCCACAATGAATTGCAGGTTTTTTTATAAAGACAGTAGATTATCAATTCGTGCCTTTTAAAAATCAAGTAAAATCAATTTCATTATAGGTTTTAACAAATATTCGAAATTTGAAGTATATAATCTTACGAAACCGACGTTTCTCTATTCCTTTTTCAGGGTAAACAGATCTTACACATTTTTACTAAACATAAAATCATGTACACATAAATATATTTCAAACATTTTACAAAAATTTGCAAAAAAAGAACATTGTATTAGGAGTGGTGTAGGAAGTAAGTATACTATACTTGAATATTTTAATTTTCATTCATTCATATGGTTGCGATGGATTTCGGGATTTCAGAGAATCCCATCATCAGGAAAACCAGCTGAAAATATTACATATACAAATTCTAAATGCATAGATTAAATATTGAATATTGAACATTGTAGTTAAGAAGAGTTATTTTACAAATATTAGTTACCTATGTATTTGTTTAAAATATGTCCCAATAAGAGAGCTGGATATAGTTTTTCAATAATACATTTTTACCTCTCGCTAAGAGAGGTATTGGATTCATGCTATAAGTCCCATATCCAGATTTTAGTGAATAAGCACGTTTTAAGGTCCCTACAATCTGATTATAACATTTTTGATGATATGTGTATATATGTGTGTGCGTGTGTGTGTGTGTGTGTGTGTGTGTGTGTGTGTACTATAATATTTAAGACTTATTTAATTACGTATTTCTCAATATGACATTAATGGGAAGAGCTGAAAAGGTATTGATAACAACGGGACAACCGGAAGTAGTTGTTTTTTTAAAAAATTCTTCCAAATTCAAATATTATTTTTTGAAAATTCTTGTTACTACAAATATTGAAGAAAATAAAATTCTACATTTGATACATTTAAATTTTTATTATATCTTCTACAGATTTAGAAATAAAAAAAAATAAAATATATGGAATATAATAAATCGCACAGTCCAAACTACACCAAGGAAACCCGTTGTAAAATTCAAATGTTTTGTATTTCACAGATAAATGCCAGTGACAAAAATCAAAAGTTTTACTAACATTATCGAAAGTTTTTTCTGGGAAGTACCTATATGTAATATTTCTTATTGAATAATTAATTATCTAAAATTATAGATAGGTTGGTATTATTAATACCCTTAAGAAATACCGCCAATCCCGTCAATGAATTAAAACAATCTTGAACATTTTAGAAAAGTAGGACAAGATTCCTTACAGAATGAAAGAATACACATTTACACCGATTTTTCACACTTGACCGTTACGTCATAGTTTGATGTTCGTATATTAGATATACGTATCGAAGATAGAATGTAGGAAACCATAAGTAAGATAGAGATAAACATACAATTACTTGTTATTTTGTTGTTTAGCAATTAATGACGCAACGGTCAAGTATGAAAAATCGGTGTATAATTAGAATTATTTGTATGTACAGGAAATGTGAAATTCGATACTTATATAAAAAATGTAAATAGTGAGAGGTATTGGCTGGCCACAACAGATTTTTTGTTTTGTTTATTTGATGTGATTATTTTCTGATTAATTATGGAAGAAAATATTACTCTGAATAAAACTCGTTTCACAACGTTTCGGATGCTAAAATCTGCTTCCATCATCAGGTGAACTGATACTAATTTACATCTGTGTAAGAGGAAGAATTTATACTATACAGGGGTCATGCGTGAATGGCTCTTTGGGCGTATCGTGTCGTTGGTTGGTTGGTGGTGTTGTAGCTGGTTCCTGATAGGTCGGCTGCTTTTCTGTCGTAATCTTCAGTGAGTCTTCTTTGATAATGAGCTGTTTCCAAACTGGTTTGATTTCTACGCTGGGATGACTGAAAATATTTTCTTGGTTTTTCATAATGATGGCTGCTTCCTTGAATTTCCTTTTAAATGTGTGACTTTCTTTGTGTATTACTTTGGCTTGTACCACTGTATTCTATGGTGTTTCTCCCAGGCGTGTTCAGCTATTCCTGACTTGGACGTCTCTCCCCTCTTTCTTCTAAGAAGAAATTCAGACAAATTCAATATTCAAACCAGGTTCCAGACAACTACTACATTACGGAACATACTTGCAAATACAAAACCAACATCAAAAACTGAGACCGGTGTGTACCAAGTTAACTGCGAATGTGGCCAAGCCTATGTGGGAGAAACCAAGAGACCACTAGAACAACGTATTAAAGAACACCGATGGCACACTGAGAGGGGAGAGACGTCCAAGTCAGGAATAGCTGAACACGCCTGGGAGAAACACCATAGAATACAGTGGAATCAAGCCAAAGTAATACACAAAGAAAGTCACACATTTAAAAGGAAATTCAAGGAAGCAGCCATCATTATGAAAAACCAAGAAAATATTTTCAGTCATCCCAGCGTAGAAATCAAACCAGTTTGGAAACAGCTCATTATCAAAGAAGACTCACTGAAGATTACGATAGAAAAGCAGCCGACCTATCAGGAACCAGCTACAACACCACCAACCAACCAACGACACGATACGCCCAAAGAGCCATTCACGCATGACCCCTGTATAGTATAAATTCTTCCTCTTACACAGATGTAAATTAGTATCAGTTCACCTGATGACGGAAGCAGATTTTAGCATCCGAAACGTTGTGAAACAATTTTGTGTTTTCAATAAAGATAATGTCAGTCCAGAAATCGAGTTTTATTCATGGAAGAAAATGTTACTCAAATGAACCCCCACGAATCTGTTCGTGAACTCAAACCCTTTTAATGAAATTTTGTAATGACTTATTGGCAGGGATGTGGTTCAATTTCAATAACAACACTTTGGATTCAGTCTTGCGTTTGGGAATTGTTTTCGGGTTGTTGGCAAGGATCATAGAACAAAGTCCTTTGAGTTCAGAAAATCACGCAAAAAGTCGCATGGCGTCAAATCACAGAATCTTGCTGCCCAGTCTGGCCAGTTGATGTCGGCATATCTGGAGATGATACGGTTTGGAAATTGTTGACGTAATGAATCAATTGTTTCTCACGCAGTATTTTATCTACCCTCAAATTAACCAATAGTGAGGTTAGCTTCAAAGAACCGTCTTGATTCTTGATCTAATTTCGCGGCTTATTTTTCTTGAAGATAAAGATTTGTGCATGTTGGTTTTAAAAGCTTCCGAAATGAAAGGTTTTTTTCAGTGGGTGTTGACACGGATAGATAAATCTGTTACCGGACTGAACCATTATCGCCTGACAGATGGCAAGGCGACGCCATTATCTCTTGTTGCTCCACGATCCACGGAAATGTTTCCTATCGGTGTAAAAATCGATCGGTTATTTATAGATGTGGGCGGATAGAATGGAATTCTTGTGTCTTCTGTCATTCGGCCATGAGACAAGGCTCCATGCAGTTTCACTTTTGTTTTTATTTGGCGGGAAACAAATGTAATTTATTAGAAACGTGTCAAACCAAGCGAAAATGTTATTGAGTCATAAATATTCTCATGAGAACTTTAAATATTATTAAATCGAGTTTAAAAGTGACGGCCCACATTTCATAAAATAAATTGCTGATACCCTGAATCTCTACCTGTTTTTAGTTTCAAAAAACTACTTTTCATACTTTTAAATACATTTCAACTCACTGATTCTAAATTTTCAAACCACAAATTAATCTCTTTTATTTTAGTTTCTGAGATATTTGCGTTCAAACATGGACTCCAAACATTCCTTTTTTAGGCATTACAAACCAAAAATGGATGAAGATAAGTGCCTGGCGACTTCGTAATTCGATTCTACAAGCAAAATTACATAAGTACACGAATTTTTAAATTTTTTGAACAATGGATACAATTTTTAGAGCAAAATAAATGAAATTGGCCAAAAATTTAAATTAACAATGATGATTTACCGCAATTCGCCGGACGGGGAGTCGGGTGGGGAGGTTGCTTATCGCCTTGACTTTTTACAATGACATTTTATGTATTGTATACTATTATTATATTTGCCAAGTTTGTATAGTAAAGTGTGAAAATAAATAAATATGCACCTCTTGCGATTTTTGTCACTTTCAGATATTTCATTTTTTTGGACAAATGGGACAAAGTTATGTAATTTTAACCGTAGAATCGAATGGTGAAGTTGTCAGTTATAACCCAGAAATGGGTAAAATTTTAAATGTAAATATATTGAGAACGAAAAGAGATATCGATCAGCGCAACGAGATGTATCTAAATATATAAAGATTGGAATTTAGAAAATTTTGGAGAAAATGAATGTATTTGTCAATGAAAAAGTGCAGGTTTCCCTTCCATAAAATAAATTGTATTCATTTTTTTAATCACTTTTTTCTAAAGTGCCAGATTAATCCGACCCTGAACTCTTGCTGCAAGTTTCGTAAAGTACTAAAATAAATTTATGTACTCGTATATCTGTTATCTAGAAATGAGTACAGGGCTTATCTAAGCAATTTCGTTTTCGTGCATGGTAGTTTTAAATTTAGGATGTCCAAAATAACCCTTTTCTACATTTATCTTTTACATACATTACCTTCTAGCATAAAAAAATATATTTCAAATAAATATAATTACAGGCATCATTGATAGTGTATATTTTAATAAAACATGTAAAACTGCAATATTTCATTACCTATTTTACAAGAAACTTAAATTAAATAGAATATCAATTCCATCTTTTTGTTTGGTACAAGTTTAATAGGATTCGCCAATAGCTTTATATGAATTTAAAATTCTCATAACTCACTGAGTATTTACTTGAAAAAAGAAAGTAATACACCAAAATACATATGTAGTAGAATATTCAGTATGTAATGCTCTATTGTTTTATGTTTTAAAAATAATATCCAAAAGATGTCTGCCATTTTCAGCGATGCAGACAGCTAGGCGCTGCCTAAAATTGAGAGCTACATCGACCAACATCCTTTGAAAAATTTCGTTAATCACTCAGCGAATCTCGTTCTAGTGCTCTTGAACATATTTCTCAGAAAGTTTCCAGCTCGAGTAATTTGGCCCCCTCGCTCTTCCGACATATCGACGTACGATTTTTTTTTTCTATCTATCTATCCAAGATCTCCAGAACGATATTCCGAGTGTACCGAACTTCCTCAAAGGATATTTATCGATAAGCATTATAAACTGCATATCCTACTCCTACTACATAGTTTGGTGTATTAGTGAATTAGTCACTAAACAAAGTAGCTGGAAATGGCATCATAGTAAATTGTCTTAATGCATTGAGTCTTATGCTCTAATTATTATGCATTAAGCATTAAAATATTAGGTGGAAATGAGGCTTTATAATGTTAGTACCCAATCATTTGATTTGACATTTTAATTCATACTGAACGAGGTATACAAATACCTATATACAAGTCATAACTAGATTCATTCAAATAGCCACTTTCTTTAAGTATAATACTAAAATTAGATGGGGTCCCGTGGCCGCGTGCCTGAGTGTCTGGTCGCGAACCTGGGGGAACCGGGTTCGATCCCGACCGGCGCCAAATATTTCCAATTTTAAATGGCACAAAAGTGACCCCTGTGGTGCACTCTCCACGCCAGCAATGAGTGCCCGTGAGGTGACGCCTGGTAAGCGCCCGCACGGTACAAATATGTCATCATCATTACCGATATCTGCTATAAAAAGCAGATTGGCACACCCAGAAATGGGTAATATGCCGTGATGATATATTTATTTATTTATTTTACTAAAATTAGCTACAACTAGCAGCTGTTATTAGTAACATTTCTTGAAAATGCATTATGAAAGTGGTCATAAACGTCAAAATTATCTCTCCTGTCACAGAATATCATCTTCACAATATCTTTCGGAAGCTTTTACAATCATTCTTCGCTATCTTTTGTGCGTGTGTCCCAAATAGACAAATCTTAAGGCGGTAAAACAAACTGTGAAGTTAACAGCAGTATCACTAGCGCCACACCTTTCTGTTCGGCTAATGGCGGCCATTTGCTTGATCGTCAGTTGTCTATCCAGAGCTAACTGCCGGAATGCTGGCTTGCTTAATTTAAGTAAATTGCTACCTGTCCGCTTCTATTATGGAAACTTGTAATTCTTGTGAAGCTTTCATGTCTTCCGGTTTATGATTGCTGCGTTGGTGGACAGCACTGGAAATTGAGGTCCATCGCTTGGTTTTGAGGTTAAGATGAGTTTCTTTCTCGACACAAAGAAAAGATATTTTCGAATTGCATAACTTTGTGAATATAAATTATGTACTTATTTATAACTGTGTTTCAAATAGTCTACAATATTTACATTTTGGAATGCTTTGCGAGTCGCAATAATATTTCTATACGTAGTTTCCTATATAATATTTATGTTGAAAGTGTGAAATTGTATTTCATTTTGTATCATAAGGGTTCATTTCAATTTATGTCAGTTTCTTGATATCTTAATAAAATATTATTTTTTTTTAATTAAAAATCTCTCAACAGGATTAAATCCCAATTACTGAGTAGGTTCACATACACAAACATCCATGCCTTAGTGGGATTCGAACCCAGAACCCCGAGCACACCCATGACTAAGAGGCGTTGCACTAAGCCACCGGAGCCGACAAATTATAAAGTCATTAACGATTTTTACTAAAAATATTAGATCAAAATTGTGCAAATGACTTTTCTGGAAATTGGATAATTTGATCTCAGACATTTCTTATTAATTAATTCATTTGCCACTTACATGTCTAATGACTATATGTCCTTTAAATATCGGTTTTTGAACCATTAAAAATGTCATTTACCGCTATTTATTATGTTTGGTTTGTACTAGTAGTGGGATCCGGATCCGGGTAGTTTCGGTTTCGGATCCAAAAATATCCGGATATCCGGATAATTGATTGTTGAACTATCCGGATCTGAGTATCGGATTTTGGATCCGGATCTGAGTATCGGATTTTGGATCCGGATCTGAGAATCGGATTTTGGATCCAAATCTGAGTATTGGCTTTTGGATCCGGATCCGAATATGAGTATGAGTATTGGATTTTAGATATGGAATTTCAGAATCCACATCGGTTCTCGGATTCGAATATTCTCAATATTGAACCCGATGATAATATTTGAATGTATAAGTATTATCATGGAGTTTCAAAACCAAATAAATCTGATTATGAAATAATCCGCAATAAATTTTTGTTTAAAATTCGGATCCGGATCCGTAAACAAAACATCGAATCCGGATCCGAATTGAATTTACGGATATCCGCTTCAATATCCGTACATCGGATATCCGAGGAACCGGATATTTTGAGATCCGGGTACTCGGATCCAAGTTTTGCCGGATCCTCACAGCACTAGTTTGTACGAGTAGGTAATTCAATTTGTTCTATAATCTGCGCTGACACCAAATAGGAAACTATCTTTTTCTGCATAAAAAACGCACATACAGACAAGACCATTATTCTAGCCTCTTTTGATAGTTTTTTATTATTGATAAATCTCGTAATCATAGTTATTATCATGAACATAAGCATAGTCACAGAATTGGATTAATTTTAATTTTAAGAATATGACTATGACGACTCGACTAGCAATCTGCGCATGCCCGAGGACTTTCAGAATTAGAAAACTTAACCTTTATTTTAATTGTGATGTTTATTATGAAGAAACTAGCAATAACTATTTTTCTGTACTATTTATTAACATCTATATTTATTTATTCGGCAGTTATAATATGAATTATAAGTAAAAGTAATTGAGGTTTGCAGGTGACATATTACTAGTCACAACAAAAATAGATTCATGAACAGTCAACTATCTTATGACTATAACTTAACACTATGATTATGATACTGACTATGTATTGCTGCATAAACCCGGCTTTACAGTCAAATTAAATATTTTTTAATAATTAAAAAAAATAGCACGTCTATATTCTTATTAGAATTAATTTCGGGCTACTGAAATGTTTCCGTTTCCAATGGAATTTGATCCAGATTTTAAGTTTTATTGTGCAAATCTTGTAATTAACTTGATTTCTCCTATTTGAAAATAGATTAAACGAGTAGGTAGGAAGTATTTATTGGCGAGTGCAGGATATACTCGTAAAGGTTAATAAAGACTGCAATAAATTTATAAAACCTTGGAGCAAACTTGATTAATGACTTAATTGTCTTAGGAAGTGCAATTTTAATTAAACCTTTTTTTTGCTATTTGTTTTAGTTGTTCAATAATGTGTGTTATGAATAATTACTATAATAATTAATACATACATGCATAACTTATTAATTATTATAACATCTACATAAGGTATTTCTCGAACAAAACTACATCTTAATTCTCCATTCACTTGACGAGAAAGTATAATAATAATGAGTTAAGATTACAAATTCTTTCCTCTTTAAAGAGGAGTATGTTCTCATGCCATTTTTGCTTGCCCCCTATGATTTACAGCCCCCGCTTTCGACGCTTATGGTGCATTTGATGGATATTGTTGTTCAACACGGCGCAGAACGCGTGAATGGCTCATGCTGCCCACGGCTTTTGTGATTATTTTAATTTCTCATTGTTCAAGTACTCTGTGTTATTATTTGTACTCATTTTGCTTTATTTCATTATGAATCTTAAGTGAGTTGCAGTACTAAACACAAAGAAAGATTACATAAATGTAAATTGCATTGGTATTGGTGGATATTGGAAAAGTGAAATCTTTTGTATTTGATTTTGCCGATACAAACAGAAATTATTCTGCAGCTGATGTAATGGCTAATAAGCTTCCCTCTGGAATTGGTCATATCATATTGTGCACTGTTCTTACGCATAGCAACAGTCATTCATATAAAATAGATTACAATAAAAAAATATCTGTTCTGGCCAGCACAATACCTCTCGCCATTTCCGTTTTGTTACATAAGTATCGAATATAACATTTTTTGTGCACATATACTTATAATACTTTCATTCTATAAGGAATCTTGTCCTACTATTCTAAAATGTTCGAGATGGTTTCATTTCATTGACGAGTATTTTTTAAGGATATATGTAGAATATACCTTAATAATAAATATTAAATCTACTGCCAGAGTGTCTGGTCGGAAGAACCGGGTTCGATCCCGACCGGCGCCAAATATTTCGAATTTTAAATGGCACAAAAGTGACCCTTGTGGTGCACTCTCTCCGCCAGCAATGAGTGCCCGGGAGGTGACGCCTGGTAAACGCCCGCACGGTACAAATATGTCATCATCATACCGATATCTGCGATAAAGCAGATTGTGGCACACTCAGAAATGGGTAATATGCCGTGATGATATATTTATTTATTTATTTATTTATTTACTTCTCAGAAAAAGCTTTCATTAATGTCAATAAAATTTGATTTTTGATAATGACATTTATATGTCAATTACAAACATTTGAATTTGACAACTGTTTTCCCTGGTGTAGACTGGACAACAGATTTTTCTATATATTACATTTTCTTTATTCTCTGAATCTATTGAAGATATACTTAATAAAAAAAATTAACTGTATTAGATGGAGAATTTTATGTTCTTCAATATTTGTAATAACAAAAATTTTCAAAAAATAATATTTGGAGATTTTTTTCAAGAAACTACTACTTCCGATTGTCCAATTGTTATCAAAACCTTTTCAGCTCGTCCCATCAATGTCAGATTGAGGAATATAGTTAAACAGGTCTTAAGTATTATAGTTTTTGAGGAATCGTCCTTCCAAAATCCATACACACACACACATCATTGTGAAAATGTCAAAATCAGATTCTAGTAACCTTAAAACGTGCTTATTCACTAAAATCTGGTTACGCGATTTTTTGCATAAATCTCTTTTAGCGAGAGGTAAAAATCTGTGTCCAACACAATACCTCCTGCCATATATTTTTTATTAATTTAAATACATACCTACGTATTTACTAATGCTGCGAACTATATTAAGTTCCTTTGCATAATATAACTATTGTTCTATTTACTATTTTCTTTTTAAAATGTCACTATTATTAATTTAAAATGATTAATTTTTGACAGTGACATTTATCTGTCAGTTACATACATTTGAAATATGATCTTTGTAACTAAGGAATTGTGTTTATCTTTAAAACATAGGCTCCGGGATTTATAAAATAGTTCATTTTTTAATTTCTCAGTTATTAATTTATCATAATAACGAAACTTTAATGCATTATTAGTTTGCTCTGACATTTGTAGGTACCTTCTTTGTTCGAGGAAATATTTTGATGTTTACCAAACCAAATGTATCATTTTTTGCTTTTGATTAATTAGAACTGAATTAGAATCAATAAAGAATAAAATAAAATTAAATATAAATATTTTTTTCTTAATTCTTTGGCCCCAACTTTGTATTTTAAATTATATATGCAAGATTGAATCATTTCTTATTATCTATAATACGAGTAATATATGTATTAGTAAAGAAAATCAATTTGAAGCAAATTGTAATTAATGAACCAAACGATATTAGAGTGCAGTTATTCTCATACAGTATTTCGTTTTCAATTATTGCTGCAATCAAGTAATTCTGTAGAAATGCGGTATCGCGCTTTGACAACCTACAATCGAGATAATCACATATTTACTCCGGTCCCTGACACTTTAAAGCCCTTTAGGCTGTTCGCAGACGTTAATTGCCTTTGTACACAAACATGCAAAAATACAGACGTAGCTATATTCACACAGCAAAAAAGGGTTCAACATTAAACTTAATTACATTTTCAGTTAAATAAACAAAAAGATGATCGAAATAATAATAGGTTTACATATTTTCCTAGAATTTTATACACTGAACAAGAAAATAAGATATTACGAAAAAGGAAACTGGTATATGAGAAATTATATATTTGCATAATATATGCAAGCATAAGCATTACATTATTAATATTAATATGCAATGCAAAAAATAATTTTCCCGGTGATTGTCAACTAAATATCCAGAAATTGCTAACAAAATAAAATAAATTATCATTAAAATCAGGGATGGTAACCATAAAAACTATCGGTTTGGGTTACGGTTTCGGTCATCGTGAAAATAATAATTCGGTTTTGATTTGGGTTTCGGTTAATAATAATAATATTATTAATTTTGAACAATTAATTATTATAATGATACAAGAAGTGTTCACACAGTTTTATAACAATCAGTTTTAATGGGAAGCAAATATTCTAATTTCCCATGTTAAATGCCTATGTAAATGTAACGTAACGGATTTCGAGCGCCACCCGATTGAGGTACTACGTTGAAAATTGAAATACTTTTCGACAAAAAAAAAAAAAAATTATGTTCATACTTTTTTATACACAGGTATTTTAATAATAAAAATTTACAATATTGAACAACTAACAAGAGACCTGTATACAATTCGGTTAACCGATAAAGAAAAAAGGTTTTGCTTTCGGTTCCGGTTTTATATCTGTTTCGAATTTCGGTACAGGTTTCGGTTTCGGTTCTCATTTTTTTTTTTCGGTTACCATCCCTGATTAAAATAGGTATTGGTATATTATTATACGATTTGAGGATACATTATTATTATTTATGCCTTCATACGAGTTTTGAACAAAAAATAACGAAAATTTTCAGTTGTTTTTGTTGTAAAGCCCTTGTGGAATGATATTTGTGGTTTCTTCGACACGAAAGCATTTCTGGTGAATACTCTGGTTGCGGCATCACAATGATGTTGCTTTTGGCCAAAAAATCTCGAAGTATTTCCGCGATTACTAAGCACAATTGCTGGTGGTATGAATATCTGATTAAGGGTGATTGATTAGCATTGTTTTATATCTGTCATTTATTTTTGAGAAAAATACTTCAAATAACGTTATAGAAATATTAATTCATCGCATCATTTATTTGAAGTACTTTTCCTCTAAAATAAACAGATATGAAGCTGTGCTAGTTAACTGCTCACTAATTATCCGTACCAAATTTCCATTAGTAAGTGATGTACTAAGACGCCTTGCATTCTTATCGTTATCTACGTCTTTACGGTCCTCTTGAAAACGTTTGTACCATTTATAAACCCTTGGTTTCGACATAGCTTCTTCGCCAAAAGTCTTCCTCAACATATGTATCACTTTGCAGTAGTTTATGCCATTTTTAACAAAAAAGGAGTTTCTTTGTTCCGTCATTTTTAAATAAAATAAGCAGCGAAATATAAATGAACCCTGTCACATTTCCAATGATGAAAAATGAGCTCAATTGAAAACGAATAACTCGTTAAATTCAATCAAAAATTTTCGTTGTTTTTTGTTTAAACTTCGTTTGTGTACCTACTGTCTTTTCTTCGGTTTAACGTCTCGGCAAATAAATTTCATACTCTACTGGCAAAAAGTTGAACTTTATGCCTTGCTACATATTAATATTCTTAAATAATAATAATAATAATAATAATAATAATAATAATAATTAATTTTTAAACATTTATATTGTTTTACCACAACAATTAAAATATTACATAATTGAAGTAATAATGAAAATTATTATAGAAGTTACTATGGAAATACGAGTAGTCATTTTAAAATTATGAAAATCTTGAATAATCATCAAAATAGTTCATCAATAATTTAATAAACTATGAGTAAAATTATTAGACGAAGAAGTACAAGATTCTAGATTCCACTCTTATAGTTACTGCAACGTACATACGTCCATATAATATCTACATAAATATAGTGATCATACTATTTGAAAACACCTATCCATAAGTAACTTTATTGTTTTCTTCAGAGCTTTACACACATTCGCGCATATATTTTTATCATACAGAGTGTTACAAAACAAGTGTAACAAGTTTAAATGATATGTAGCAAATGTTCAGTAGAAGGTCAGACCGATGTTGATTAATCTTTTTTTACTCATTTTGGTCAGTACTATATGTCCTCAAAATTTGTTACACTTGTTTAACATTCTGTATGTAGCAGAATATCCTTTGTCCTTTGTGTGTGAAATGGTGAACGTTTTACTTTCTATATTGGACAATACATATATTTCTATCAATCAAATCAATCAATTAATATTGTAATAATTGTATCTTCGATCTATTTTAAGTTTTTGGATGTTTGCGGTTCAAATAATTGTATTTTTACTGGGCATATTGCATTCATTACAAGTGGGGAATTTACAATTTTTTCTAACCAGTTTTTAAAACTAACTTGTGTTACTATAGATATATACATGCTTATTGTTTTTCTGTATTTATAATACATGAAAATTAGTTTCCATAGATATACAGGTGTTCATTTTGAACATGGCCAAATTT
Organism: Ophonus ardosiacus; assembly: GCA_943142095.1. NCBI lineage: Eukaryota > Metazoa > Arthropoda > Insecta > Coleoptera > Carabidae > Ophonus > Ophonus ardosiacus. The sequence continues at coordinate 53,506,804 of OW964825.1, read as the reverse complement.
TCATAGAAAGCAAAACATATTTTATTTTCATTGGTATAACTTTCAAACATGACTTTTGTCTATCTAACCGACTTCTTCAGATCCCCCAGTTGAGCACGTTAACTTATTTACTATGGCGATAAATACAGAATATTTCAGATCTCTATTTGAAATATATTTCGTTGGTTACTTTGCAAGTGAGAATTTATGCTAACCATTTCTACATTCCTCGAATATTGCTGCATTCGATATGCAGATATGTAACACTAAATGACCTTCAACCCACACAAGCACCGTCCAGTCAACCAAATCAGAACAAAACAAACCTAACCTCAAAAACAAGAAAAACAAGTAGAAAAACTTCATAGCAAATGATCCCTCGCTCCCGCTGCAACTTCACTGTGTTGCGATGCCGTGCTGGCCGGCCGGTAAAATAGAAACCTCGATAACCAAAGCGAGAGATTTACAATGCAATTACCGGCACCGCGTAGCTGGACGAAGAGGTTGTAAGTTGTGTTGTTGATGCACACGGTTGCCAAGTAACGAGATGTGAACAACGAATGCGGTTGTTCATGTTGATATGGATGATGTTTTGATGGGATGGGAAGAGATAGAGCTCTGTTTTTGGAAAGGTATGTAAGAAGAATGCGCGTTGCTTGATGGGGAATTTGTTTGCTGACGTTTGGAAGCAAGCACTTTTGAAATTACCATGAATAGAAGATAATAATTACTGTCCTCAATCTTTTATTCATTTTTATTAAGTCCATTGTCTAACATAATTGAAAAACTATTGATGATAATAACGGTTATCCATACTTTAGTGGGCGTTTACAAAAGAGGATTTTCAGATACATTACAGGCGTTAGTCAAGTAGAGTCATCTTCAAAAAGTTTAATATCCTCGCATTAACTTGTGTTTATATTTGGGAAATATGTCTTTTTATCTTTAAGAATAAAACATTTTATACTACAACTTCAGATTTACACGAGCATAATACTAGAAATATAAATAATTATTATATTCCTAAATCTAAATTAAGCATTGTTAAAAATTCTCTTAATAAATTGACCTGCAAATATTTAATAATCTTCCTGACTCTTTAAAAAGGGGAATAAATATAAAAAAAAAGTTTTAAAGATGCTCTTACTACAACAGAACTATCATCTAAATGAATTTTTTAATTGATAAATTCCAGCAACTAGTTTTTAACCAATCCATGATGCAAAACACTTGAAAATTCAACCAATGGGAACAGTATTATACTGATAAAACCTCGTTACCCAGATAATTTTCCGCTACCAAGTAAATAAACAGTTGTTACTGTTTATAACTGTCAGTGTGACAATTAATGTGTTAAGTTTCATTTTGCGTTGTCTTTGGAATTTATCTCACCAAATATCACACGACCTCTCAGATTTTCTCAGATAAACTTTTATTTTTACGCACTCATTTTTTTTTTTTGCTTTTAAGCAAAATCACTCAAGTAAACTGACATTAGGTAAAACCCCTCCATCTTCGGAGTCGGGATTTACCATTCAGTTTGCTTTCGTGCAAAATAAAAATTTATCGATAAAATTAGGAGGTCTTGTGATATTATTTCTGATAATTTTTATTATCTACATTGTTTTTTGGCTATTCATTTAACGTTTCTGTATTTGCATAGTGTCTACTGAAAATAAACTATTACTGTTATTATTATAATGAAAGATGTAGTACATCTTTGTTGGATGCTTGTAATGTCAGAGGTGGTAAACCACCCCCACCCCCGAAAATATTTCTTGTAACAAGACTCAATGACAGTTAAATAGTACATTTTTACCTTCCGTCACCTTTAGGTAAGAAAGGTATTGTCTTTGGTCAAAAAATTCGATGGGGAGTTTTAAATGAATAAGCACGTTTTAATGTCCCTACAATACAATTTTACTGGTTTTACGATGATGTCTGTATGTGTGTGTGGATGTGTGTGTGTCCGTGTGTATGTGACAATATTTACAAAATACATCGAATTGACGGAAGGTTTTGTGCTGGCCACAACAGATTTTTATACACAGAGTCATACTCATGTAAACAGTAAACAATACTTAATACATATACTTATATTCATACTTTCAGCTATCGATTCATTCATTCAACTTTAATCCAATACAATCTTCTTGTTCGACAAAGAAAAATTAACACTGACATTCTTAGTACACTCCTCCAGATATAAATACGACTCTTGCTACATATGCATTCTGTGCAACTGTAACTCGAACAGAAATCTAAACCTTTTTTGTTTGCTTACGTTTGTATAAAGTGTGGGAATGAAATTGTACTGTTCTAAAGAATGCGTTTTATTTACTTGTTGTAAACAAACAGCGAGAACATTTTTATTTGCTTACTAATGCACGTAAGTTTGAGAATACATTAACTTTTTTTTTTAATTCTCACGTTAATTAGGAAGGTGGTACTAAAAATGTATTATACGGAATAATGAAAATTTTACAAACATTTCAATGTGAATGTGAGTCTTGATAAAATACTAGTCCTGTAATCGGCTTGATTAGAAAATAGACTTTTTCCGGTTTCTGCCCGAACTGTACTTCGTCTGACTTCGCACCACGTTTGAAAAGTTATTTTTTGCCCTCCTAAAGTGTAATGGGAACTTTACAATTGTATACACAGCAAGTGTAACTTACATTTTACGGTTACTGTGTTGTAACTTATCTAACTATGCGGTAAAATAATCAAAATACACTGGACGTTTATGGGCATTTAGAAAAGAAATCATCTTTACTACAATAAAGTTCATGTAAAAAAGTACTACCTACATAAGTTATTTTTTTACTTTAACATTTCCTATATTTAAAATTAATTTATATAAACCAAAATCACGGCAGCGACATCTGTCAATATTGTACAAATCCGCCGTTACCTACATAGTCACCGATCGATATACCTGTCAAATACGTGAGGCGAAAATTGCTGAAATGTCAAATATCGACACCTACCTATTATTTATTACGAAGAAAACATGAGCAAATAAGTATATTATCAGTCATAAACAACGTCTATTATTACAAATAAATTTTCGCTAGAAGAAGTACTCTAATGAAGGTAAGTAAAATCAAATTTGGAAATTGACTTAACCCCAGTATTTTAAACTAATCCTTTTCAGAAGTACAACCTATCTCATTAAAAAATGTGATTTTCATTATCATCGGCCAAAAAATTAGATACAATTCTCGTGCGTGAAGTATTTTACAGCGCCCCAGCTAATAAGGCACTCGCCTTAAGGGCTTGTGCCTTAAACAAAGCTGTCGCGCTGTAAAATACAACTTACACATACTCGAATGTAAATAACTATTATGAGATTCAGAGGCTTCCAGTACTAATATGTACCTTGGTCCTCAAATAGATAAAACCAGGACCGGTGTTACAGCATATTTTTAACAGTACTAAAATACCTTCTTTTAATATGTCTCTCCTTTCGTTGAATAAAGTCTTCATTTCCATCCCATCAACTTACCTGAAAAAAAGAAATACAATTAGATAAACACCTAAATTTATACGCACTTAAACTTAGAATTTATTTCCTCTAATGTGTGACATCGTCGGCAGTTATTAAACACACCCTAGCCTACGTTGATCCTATATGTATAAGCTAACAAGTGAACATCTGTATCTGTAATTCCAAGGTGTGTAGTTGTATGATAAAAGCCATAAGCCCAGCAAGCAGTCTGGTCCTGAGCTAGAGAACTGCAAGTCGTGGTCTTGGTTCGTGTTCAAGACACAAAGTCACTCGCCCACACTGAGACGTGGTGGACTCGGTATTATATGGAGAGGAGTATATAAGTTATAAGGGCAGGAGTAGCCAAACAGTCGGGAAACTCGAATCGTATTCTATTACTATATTATTTTGTTATGATGACTTATAGAAGTGGTCAAAATTATGGTGAAATATTTTCGATTCATATTCTACTGCTTACATTAGACACACTTTATACCCTTTCAAATTCAGAGTTCTTTTAACAGAACAAAGCTGTTCACAACTTAAATCCTGGATCCGCAAAAGTATAACGGACAAAATATTAACTGGCTTTGCAAGTAGACACGAGACATGGTGCAGAATAAAGACACCTTTAGACGCAAATAAGAAACAACTTTATAATGGAAATCTATGATGGGTGACTTTTTTACCTCCCGACATACAGTAGGTAAGGGGAAATAATGTGTCGGTCAAAAAAATCGATAGTAAGTTTTCAGTTAATAAGCACGAATTAGGGTCCCCACATGTTTTACTATTTTTACAATTATGTGTGTGTGTATTTGTGTGTGTATGTATGTATGTGTGTGTGTGTGTGACGATTTTTGTACCACCGTAATTTATATCAAACTTCCAAAAAATTCTATTTTCCTTATTTAAGTTTTTGCATTAATATCTATAAAAATTTAGATTTTGGGTTAAATTGGATAACCGAAAATGGTACTTTACTAAACGCCCATAACAGTTTTTAATGTAATACCGTTCAATTTTAGTATATAAGAGGGGAACAACATTTGAGATTTACTTGAAGTTCTGAACAGATTTTCTTGAAAAATATGATTTAAACCAAAACTTTTCAAATCTGTTAATTAAGACTTTTGTAATAATGAGAACGACATATTAGATTTTTTCTAAAATTGATACACCGGAAGTGGTACTTTGCAGGAAGCTCAAAACAGATTTTCATGGAAAAATATTTTAAAATATGATCCAAAACTGCTCAAATTTGGTATTTAAAACTCGTATATAATTTGGAACAACATATTAGATTTTAACTATATACATATATGATAAACCGGACTTAATTTGGAGCTCTTAGAAGATTTTCGAGAAAATGTATTATAAAATATAGTCCAAAATTTCGTATTACAGAGTTTTCTATTTATTAGAACAATAAATTAGATTTTGTTTACAAACGATCAACCGGAAGTGATACTTTACTTAAAGCTTACTATTTTAAACATGGAATTGGCGGGAGGTCATGTGCTGGCTATATCAGATTTTTTAACGTAGAATTCTGTACCACACACATTTATTTAGATTTGGAAGCTGTTATTGTTATTACTCTTCCTAAAGTAATTCAATATTGTCTTTAAATGTATATTTATCTGCTTCTCTAGTACCTACTAGAACTGAATAGATTATAAAAAGACATCACCAACTTCGAAATACATTATTTGGCATTGAGTATTATTTACCCTAGTACCCATTATATTAGGTAATCTTGATAAATTTTGTTAGATGATAGGTATTCTATTAGAATTAGAGGACGTTTATACTTGTCTCAAACGAATACAAAAAAATTGATATCGTTTATCGAACGTTTGGGAGTCCCGTATTTGTTTGAGAGAGTAAGTAGTCGTGCATGTGTTTGTGCATATGCATCAGTCACGGTTCTTGTTGGTTGTACGACCAGTGCCGTAGACGTCAAGTGGGCAGCTGGGCTCGGCAAGACTAACGAACCAAGGTCCCTCAAGTGTGGGTAGTATCGAATCATTGTGATTTTGCACGATTGCAAAGACTTATTGATATGATTTTAGCAGTTTTATGCTTATTTTATGTAAATATACGTCGATGTATCGACAAAATTATATGTCTGGGAGCCTGAGGATTTTTAAAAAGATACGAATCTATATTTACAACTTGTAGCGAAATTTTAAAATTATCTGACAATAAATATTGATAATAAAAACAAACTGTTCGACTGAAAATATTGTCAGATACGTGTGTATTGACTGGAACCATAGGCCTTGTTTTGAAAATATTGTTTTCAAAATGCCAATGCCAAATTTCAATATATAACTTTACCCTTATGTTTAAATATTATTTTAAAGGAGAAAATAGTTTGTATTCAAATAAATATTTTGAAAAAAATCGTTTTTAAACATAAGGGTGAAATTGAATATTAAAATATTATTTTCAAAACAGCGTTTACAAAACAAGGCTTGTGGTACCAGCCATTGTGATTGATTGTTGTGAGGCTTTCACGGTTTCATGTCGCTCAAAAACCAGTATAACACAACAAAAATATGTTGTGGCCAGCACAATACCTCTCGCCATTACCGTCTTGTTACATAAGTACATTTCTTGTACATACAACACACAACTAATTCTAATTATATCTATTCTTTCATTCTGTAAGGAATCTTGTCCTAATCTTCTAAAATGCTTAAGATGGTTCCAAGTCATTGATTGACGGGATTGGCGGTATTTTTTAAGTAGTACTTATTATTACATATTACCCACCTACATTTTAAATATTTAATTAATAATTCAATAAGAAATATTAAATGTAGGTACTTCCCAGAAAAAAACTTTCACTAATGTTAGTAAAACTGTTGATTTTTGACACTAGCAATTATCTGTCAAATAAAAACTTTTGAATTTTACAACTGGTTTCCTTGGTGTAGTCTGGATTGTGCGATTTATTGCAACATATTATTCTATACATTATATTTTCTTTATCTCTAAATTTATAGAAGATATAATAAAATTTTAAGTGTATTAGATGGAGAATTTTATGTTCTTCAATATCGGTAAAAAAATTTCAAAAAATAATATTTAGCAGATGTTGTTAAGGAACTACTACTTCCGGTTGTCCAATTGTTATCAAAACCTTTTCAGCTCTTCCCAGTAATGTCAGATTGAGGAATAAGTAGTTAAACAAGTTTTAAGTACTATAGTTTTTCAGGAATCGTCCTACCATCCAAATACATACATCCACACACACACACACACTTACACACGCACATACACACACAAACACACACACACACACATCATCATCGTAAACATATTAAAATCAGATTGTAAGGACCTTAAAACATGCTTATTAACTTAAATATGGATATACAATATTAGCATGAATCCAATACCTCTCTTTGCCAGAGGTAAAAAATTTGGACCTTGCAAGGATCGAATTGGAAATTGAAATTGGAAAGTGAAATTATATTGTTGTGAACTGGTATATTCAGGCACATGTTCCAAATTCTTTATTTCTTTAAGTAAACACGTTTTTGTTAACTCAAATGGGTACCAATATAATGTCAAAAAAAAATCACTTTCGATAATCCGGATTCTTTTGGTAATCCGACACCCCGAATTTGTTATTACTTTTTTAATCACGAGCGTATATTACTCATATTATGAAGAAAATACCACAGATCAATTACCTCATATTATACGTATATACAATCAAATGTCAAAAGTAAAATAACTTTCTTTCATTTTCATATTACAGCATCATTAATAATATCTATTCTGGAATTACATTCTGTACTATTTCTCTTTATTGTTCCTAGTCTATAGCAATAGCTTATAATACAATATAGTTATCCCCATACCATACCTTTCTCATGGCGTATGAATAATGATTGAAATCGGAATGCAATTATAAACACTGTTATCGCTACCTGAAATACAACAGTCAACCGTACCGTAACCGTGGTACGCGTAACCAATTATTGTGCGTAACGTAACGTATGCGTTCCTCTACTTGTCTCTGTTTAACTAACAGGTCCATAAGTGGATTGGTCCTTGTTTAGGGGCGACCCACCACGCAGGTTGCAATACACTCAGCTGCATACAGAATGTGTGAACAAGAAGTGTTTCCTTGTTTTTATTGGTTTAGGGTTTGAGTTATTGTGGTTGGAATGAAAAATGGCTTTCAGAAGTGTTAGAATGTTGTACGGTTTGTCATCAGTAAATTTTGGTTTTTTTTTATGAGTGTCAATAAATAGATTATTGTTATTTCAAGCTTTAAGGGATGATTCTACAATTCGAAAGAAACTTTTTTTCAATGCACAATCATTATTATTATTATTATTATTATTATTATTATTATTATTATTATTATTTTAATATTGTAATACACAAGGGTCAATCAAATACAAGGGTCACACCAGACTTCTTAAGACGATCCTATAACGACGAAGCAATTGCACAGAAAAAAATATGTTGTGGCCAGCACAAGACCTTCCGTTAATTTGATGTATTTTGTACAAATCCCATACCAAAAGTGCATTGGAAAATATTCTATATATCCAGTAAAATTGTAACACGAACATAATACAATTTTTTTACAAATTCCATACAGAAAGTTCCTTGGAAAATATTCTATATATCCAATAAAATTATCACATGAATATACATTATGTATACATTTTTGAATTATTGCCCCAAAAGTCAATATACCCCACATTTAGATAAAAAAAATTTCAAAAATCTAATTTTTATGTATCTTGAATACTTGATACTTCTCAATGCGCTGATTTCAAATTTTGAAACCGCAGGTTGATATCTCTTTTCGTTTTCGAGATATTTAGATTCAAAGCTTTGCTCAAAACTGCCCATTTTTGAGTAATAACCCAAAAATGGGTCGAGATATGAATTTGGAGACAACACCATTCGATTCTACGGGTAAAATTACATAAGTACACCAATTTTCAGAATTTTTGAACACCGCATACAATCTCTAAAGTAAAATAACTGAAAATGGCAAAAAATCGCAAAAATCTAAGGTATACCCCTTACGATTTTTTCAGATTTTGGCCATTTTCAGGGGTTTTCAAGTTTTTATTCATAAGAAATGAACCAGTTGAACAAAAATTATGAAAATTGCTATACTTATGTATTTTTGTCCGTAGAATCGAATGGTGATGTCGCCAAATGCATATCTCGACCCATTTTTGGGTTAATACCCAGAAATGGGCATTGACATTTGGGGCAATAATTCAAAAATTTATTTAGTTAATTTAAATAAAATTTAGATGTTTTTTTTGTGCACCGTTCAATTATCTGTTTATTATTGTTATTATTTAGGTAAATTATTTCCCTTGATTTTCATTTTATTTAAGACAGTGATAAATTAATGATGTTCGGGTTATATTGACCCGGTTTAAATATCATTGATTTTCTAGCGACCAATATTTTTCGGGACCAAATTTACTCGCAATAAATTTTCATCGCGATCAATTTTCCGTGATTAATTTTCTTACGATGAATTTTCAATATCTTATTCATTATCATATCATTTATATTCAAATTTTGCTAGTGTACTTACGACGTCGACAGTAGAAAAATTTAATTTGTTAAGAGTTTCGTACTTGTTGATCATGTGTACGAAAACCCACCGTACTTACAACTTATATTATTGAGTTTATTATTTTATTCAAATAATAAATAATTGTTGTATTGAGCTCATTACGCCAACAATTGTCGTACGGTAGCTAGCTGCACCCCTATTTGGCTTGGAGTGCATTTTATTGACCTTTCTTGGTAACCTTATACGGTGTTTATCCTGTCGAACACGCCGAGGCTGTGGAACACGTCTCGCCACAGTGTATCAAGCCACTTGCGTCTGCGTCTGCATACGAGTAGGGGCCAACCCATGCACTAATCTTACTAATTAGTTGGATATTGGCCGCTAATGAAGATGCATCACTGTCGGCTTTTTAATTTACACTTGGTAATTAGTTTTCTTCAAAGATTCTTTCACTGAACAGTGATGAACAAAGATGGATGAGAGATGAAATGAAATTTGAAATTGTAATAATAATTATAGACGGTAGTGGTGTAAAGTTTATCAATTTGATAACCTATTATTTTTTTGATGCAAAGAAAAATCAACAAGTTTTACACTCCTTGGTGCTAATGATTATCAACAAAATTATTTGAATGATCACGGGTTTTTATTTATCACACGATACTAGTGATGCCGCGAGATCTTGCATTTTCGAGATGTCGACTCGAGATTAACCTTATTCTCGTCTTGATATTCTGAGACGAGAAAAGGCAAGAAAAAGTATGACGAAACGAAATAGGGAGAAACCTCGTCACGAAAATTCGAGACGAAACCCGAGACGAGAGTGGATTTATTCTCGCCGTTTCTCGTCTTGTGTCTCGTGGCATTACTACCCAACACATTAGTGGATAATTGACACACGTTACTCTACAATAAAGTATAGTATATCATAAACCTTATTTTTTAAGTATTTTTCTCCAAAATAACGGATGCCAATAATTTTATTAGATTTTACAAAATTAATATTAAAAATTCTCAGTAAGAAAAAACCTAACCAAACCTAACCCAACCACACTCAACCTAACTTTTTTTGATTCATATAAATGACTCCATTTTCAGAATTTAATTATATATAATGTAAAATAATATTGAGTAAAATTCTGATGGTTTTATGAAATAAGGATTAGTTTATTTTCATAAAAAAGTTTTATTATTGGCAATCGATTTCGTCGCAACGGGCATCATCAGGCCACAGCTGTAATACAATATATTTATAACTTATTTTGTCGGGTATTTATTCTTTTTACTTAGTATTTATTATTTTTACATATTTTTTATTTCTTTATTTAATTTACTTTAATTTGTTCCTAAAATAATCTAAAGCTGATTTACAGAGTTAATACACTGCTAGTCAACTGCTCGCTAATCACTCTTAATCAGTTGTTCATGCTACTAGCCATTGTTGCTGTCTTTGTTACTGATAGAAATTTTGCGATCACTTTGGAGGGAACCTAAATCAAAGGATGTTGATAACAAATTATTTTGTAGGTAAATGATATTATTAATAACAAAATTAGTTCAGCTATTTACTTACTAATAACGTGAAACTTCGTTAATAACTTTTATTTTTTTAAATTTATTAACTTTTTTGTTAATTAACTGGATTCTCATAATTTTTTACTATATTCTGAAAATTTTTCACTAAGTTTTTTGCTATTTATATTGGGTCAAATTCAGCACTATTCTTTAGTCTAGTGATCGTCTCTAGTAACCATGGAAATAGCTTACATCTTTTTCTTACTAATGTATTATTACATGTCTCTCTTTATTTTGTTATTTTTAGATAAGCTTCATTAGTTAGAAAAGAATGCTAAATTCAGCCCATTGTTATTAACATCTTGTTATTAATTTACCAAGATATGCTCAAACAAATTTTATCAACTTACATACATACATACATACATACATACATACGTACATACATACATAAAATCACGCGTGTGCCACTTAGTGGGTTAGCAAAAACCCGAAAACAATAAGAAAAGGGATGAAAGTAAGATGAAAGTAAGAACTGAATCACTTAACTCTTTAATAACATTCTTCTTTCGCCTTGTCCAAAATCATCATATAACATTCATACAAAAAACATATTAAAGTGACCGATTTTCGGTAGCGAATAACCAACGTTAAGTATTATTAATATTTTTGTTAAAGTCAATATTTTATTATTTTTTCGTGTGTATTAATCTCAAATTTTTATTACAGAACATGGCATGCAGACGAAATCTCCAAAATCGTAAGTTTTTTACATTATATAATTAATTATTTTTATCACAAATTGATTATTAAATCCATGGCACCACCGGTTCCGTAGAACTCTATCTAAAGTAAATAATTACTGTCTTACAATAACATAGATATTTGTCAATAATACATTATCTGATTATGTAAAAAAAAAAATCATATGAATAAGACGGTAGAGACAAGCAAGTAACAAGGATAGGTAGTTATTCAAACATAAAAGTAGGAAGTTTACATTTGAACAAGTCATAAAAATATCAGTTTATCTGCTCTACTTTATGTTTGTTCTGAATAAGAATTATGATTGTGGGAAAATAAGACGATATTTATCAAGATTTAACAAAACGGTGTAAAAATATTATTTTTACAAAAACTAATTTATCAAGAATCTTAAATTAAAAACTTAAAATTAAAATTACAATAAATTGGGTCTATTTATAATATAAATCAAATAAAAATAATTATTTTTGAACTAAATTTTTGTAACATTTTAATAGATCTCTTGAAAATCCGTACAAAATTCTTTATTATTTAACTTACAAAATGCAACAAATTAAAACAATGTCACCCTTATATAAACTATAGTAAAATAACATAAAACATGTATTTTTATTTAGCAGATATACATGCAAGATGTAATACTGCGCAGACTTCAGTTTTTTATTTTCGTATAAATGAGATATCAAATACATTTTTCTGCAACTGCTCAGCAGATATGCATCCGAGTCGAAAGTAGCTGGTCCTAGTGTTATAGCTATTGGCAACAAACATTTTTTAAAGGTTATGTTATTATTAAGCTGTTATTCAAAATGTTCTCTTTTTAATCCTATATAGCTTTGACGTCAATGCAGCGCAGATATTAGATACATCGCAGTTTTTAGGTTCAATAAAAAACATGCCCATAATCTGCACCATCGTCACTTTTGTTGTTGATAGATTATTTCGTGATATCCATTTCAGTTTTTTAAACAATAGATAGAAAAACTATATTAGTTATTACACAACTTAATCTTCAAAACAAAATTAATGTTTACCTGTGGACTAATAAGTTTTGCAAGATATTAATAAAATAAACTTTGTACGAATTTTTTGGTCACTCACCCACGTAAAATATCCAAAGAAAGCATTCGATTTTCGAGAGATTAATTAATATTTTTTAATAGTCGTAAAGATCGTAATGTTTATTGAACTTTTTTGCAATTTATTAATATAGAGTCCAATAAATGATGCAATTAAAAAATCAATCTAAAATGTACCCAATATGGAGACAGGTCCGCTACAGATAAGAAAGTAATTAAAAAAGGATTTAAAAAAATCGATTCCTTAATCGATATAAGAAAAACCTGCAAGACCTGTAAATTATTCTGCTCTGTTTCTTGCACTTACTTTTTTGTGCTTTAGGAAATACAATTAATTATTCACATTTCTTTATTTTTACTCTTTGTAATAAACAAAAAATACCATGACACTTATAATTGCGCTGGAATAAAAACGCGAAACTATACCAAATTGAAAAATTATATAGTTCCCAAGTTTGTCATAAAATTAATTATTTTCTTTCTTGGAATCGAGTATTGTTTGAAAAAGTCGTCCTCTAAACAGCTAAACTGCTTAAATTGAAAATCAGATGGTAACAAGCCGTTCCAGTAGTTTTTTATTTTCTTTTTCTCTCTTCATTGTTGTTGAAATTGCTTCGGTTGAAAGATTTAACAACCGCTCCATATAACTACTTTGTATCGATTTCTCATCGATTACAAACCTTCGGGCACGAAACAAAATCTCTACATAAAAAATAAACAAAACTTTTAAAACAGTGCCGGTTTTACATATTTAGGAGCCCCTGTTATCTTATCTATACTTGATAATTAGTACCCCTATTTTAGGTGATTATAAATTTATAAACTGGCAAAATTTAGCAAAATTGGTAACAATGATTTCTGAACGTAATATAAAAAAAGTGATTTATTATATACACTCAGGTGCAAAAAAAAACGGACGACTGGTTATTTTTATTTTTGTTATTATCTTGAGAACTATAAGAGCTACGAAGTTTATTAATTAGACAAAAGTTGTCCTATTTTAGGATGCCATTTTAACAACGTATTGTTTATTCAGAAAATATGTAAATTTTGCATTTTTTTCTATTAAGAAATCAATGATATTGATTGCAGTATTTCGCTTTTATACTTCAAAGTAGAGTTTTATGAATCTTTGATGTTTAAATAATAGGTACAACTATCCTCAAAATCTTCAATATTTACGAAATTCCAATTTTTGTACATTTACATTTTATTAAAATATAACTAATTTGTAGGTTATGACTAAAAAATGAGTGCATATAAGAACCTGGCGATAATGCCGTACAATTCTATGGATAAAATTATCTAAATTTACCAATTTTTAAAAAAATTGACTCTTTAGTTCAATTTTCATAACCAAAAATTGAAATTACTTGAAATGGTCAAAATCGTAGGGTACATCTAGGATTTTTTGTCATTTTCAGTTTTTTTGCTATCAAAATTGCATTTATAGTTCATACATACATACATAAAATCACGCGTATCCCACTTAGTGGGTTAGCAAAAACCCGAAAAAAAAAATTATATTAACAATAGGGAAAGGGATAAAAAAAATCATCTATGGTTCAAATATTGAAAATATGTACATATATAAGTTTTCCAGTAGAATCGAATAGTGAAAGTTTGAAAGCATATATCTCATGAACTGAAAGAGATATTAAGTGAAAATTTAGAAGCAGCTCATTGAAATATATAAAAAATAGATTTTTGAAATTTTTTTTTTGGGGGACATATTCAAAAAATAGGTAGATATACAGAGTTATGGGTATCAGCAATTTATTTTATGGAAGGGGGCTCCACTTTCTCATCATTTCCAACAAGAAAAAGAAAATTGGAATCCGAATGGTTCAAAGATTATGAAGCAACACGCCGGAAAAACAATTTCAGTTGATTATTATTGGACATTTCTTAAAACCAATGAAATGTTTTATTACCTGTCACGTGTTAGCGTTTTAACTTATCCTGCCATTATCATAGTAAGAATAAAGCTCTACAGATTATTCCCGTGAATAATCTGTGTAGCTTTTGTTTTGTCAGATAGTTGTCAACACATAAATAAAATGAACGAAAAACACCGATTTAGTGATGTTTCTGATCATGAAATAATCAAAAAATTATAGAAACCACTTCTGGAAACACCGTGATTAATAATTTTGAAACAAATTTGTAGATCAAAAAATAATATAATTAAACATAATTCGAGAGTTCGATAAATTAGAAAATAATTCTCTAGTTTCTTTCTCAAATTTGTTACAAGTTTTCGAAAAATCTGTCAAATTATTTTCAATTTATTCTCACTCTCTTGTAATATTACTACTGAAAATAAACTTTCTACTTGTAGATAAAATATGTCTTTACTTACTTGTATTGGTTTAACTTCTGGTTTAACTTTTATAACTTGAAACTTTAAAATCTATATACGAATTACGAACCAAAGTTTAAATAAATTCTAAGGAGCACAATCATCTTCATCTTGAAACCGGCCCTGTTTTTGAAGTCTATCTTATAAATCATCTCTATTATTCTCGCATACCGGTCCACTTTCTGTTTTTTTTCTTTCTGGCTTTGGCCGTTAATGAGCAGACATATTTCGCTTACGAGTATCGAGTGATCGCTGGTAACAATGGCGACAAAAACAAGTAGTGTTTTGTTTTTCGGAACGGCTTTATTTGAATGCCGCCGATCGCGGAGCCTGGGCTGTAGTTAGTGATTACCAGAAGCCGCTGCGTCATGACCCAGAGGTGTTCAGAATGTTCAGATACCGCCCAGAGGCGACTCGTTATATTTTACATTGCAGAGATTCGAGGAATTCGTACCAAGTTACACTTACAGCCCCTGGACGAATCAATTTGATGGAGAGTGTATGATACGATTACTATTATTACTTCCAGGTATATTGCAAAACAGAACTATTACTAGATTAATTTTATGTTCCTATTGTAGTAATCATGACGTAAATGTAGTAACATTCCTCGAGTGTCGGATCGTAAAACTGTACGAGGAAAAGATGTTAAAAGTGTCTGTGAAGATATTACTCTAATTAATTTATCACTGTTGAGTCTACTTGTTAATTCGTTATAATGTAAATATAGATTAAGTAGTCTATAATTGATGCACAAGGAATATTCGTGGAATTTCATTCATTTCTATTATCTTGATAATAGTTCATCACACAGAACATTGCCATTGTCAAAATATATGTACATCGGAATTGAAATTATAAATAAAATATACATTTAGTTTTTAAATTATATATTTTTTTTTGACAAATTACATACGTTCTTCTTTACGAAAATATAAAAAATATTAAAGAATATAAACAAATATACTTGGTTTTAATAAATTAAACACCAAAAATTTGTGTGCCTCTTATTTTTAAATGTCATTTACGCAAGTTACTTTAGAATTATTGAGAATAAGAAAATCAGTTAAGCCGTGGAAAACAAATTTCACATTAAAGTGTTATTTCATTTGTTATTTGAAATTAAGTTGCAAAACTTAAAACTTATTTGGTCAATTTTAAAAAATATCTTTGTAAGTGAAAATATGGAATTAACTAGGCAGAATTTTCGAATCATGATTTTTTATGATTTCAAAAAAGATTTAGGTGCTTACGAGTGTAAAGATATTATACATTCCGGTTTTAATTAACAAACTTTGTTTGGTTACATTTTACCGCTGGTATATTTTCTGTGAAAAAGCATCAAATCATGAAAAAGGAGCGAGATGTCCTTTTACCGAAAATAGCATTACTGCTGTTAAGAAAATATTCGGAGAAGGCACTGCAGCCATTTATTTGGTAATAGAACAACTAAAAATTGGATCCTCAACTATTAGTAAAATCATAGACGATCACCTGCATTTAAAAAAAAGTCAGTCGTTTTGTGCCGAACAGCGGAATACTGAAAAATGTTTGTGTGAAGTGTTCAATAGAGTTCCAGATGTGATATTCTAATACTCCTTCCCATAGGGCTGTTCAATATTTCAGTTTTATTTGCGAATAAAAAAGATGAACGTAAAACAATCCCTCCTTACTCACCTGGTGTGCGAATTTTGGCTATATTTAAAAATTACAGCGCTGTAAATTTCGTCTGAAGGAGAGATCAATGCAGTACCTAATTAATGATAATTTTGAAAGCATTTTAAAAGAAAATTGGTTGACAGCTTTAAGATGTAGAAAGAAAGAATAGGGAAATATATTGTTGAAGGAAACTTCTGCGAACATTATAATCGAGCCTTGTGTGTTATTCTCAATAATTTTAACGTAACCTTCGAATTCATTGGAAAGAACAATTATTTTACGTTTTAAAGTAAATACCAATGTTATTGTCATATAAAATACAAGGTGTTAGAAAATAAAAGTAAAATATTTTATGGGCATATAGTACTGACCAAAATTAATAAAAAGTTTGATCAGCATGAGTCCGATCTTCAATAGTTTCCGAGATATAAGGCAGTGAAAACTGAGTTTTTACTGGGTTTATCTAAGAGTTACGCCTTCGATTAACAGTGAGGTCATCTTAGATGTGCTTTTGTTTTTCAATAAAAATCTAATTATCTATTAAGTTAAATGTTGAAGCGACCTTGGCCAATATTTAAATTTCAAATAACGTCGTAACTATTATAAATTGAAAAAATGTTTCATATAAAATTTTATTGTTTTTTCTAGTCTATTTACAGGCATAGAAAAAATTTTGTTCGATCACTATCTTTGTCAGTTTTTCTTCGATTCTAATACAAAATGGCCTCTCTCTCAGAAACAACTGAAGTCAGATCTATGTTGATTAAGATTTTTTATTCACTGTGGTCAGTACTATACCCAAATAAATCATTCAAGCAGCCAATGCACGTCATCACTTAGTGTAAAAAGCTTAATGCATTAAAATCACTAATAGTAAAAAATGAAATAAAATTTCAATCATTTTTAACCGTCAAAAAAGTGTATAGCCTTAAATAATTATTATTAAGTTGAATAGTAGAGTTCATTAATTATCGTATATGACATGAATAATATATAAATAATGTACATCAACGTCATATTATTCGTTTAATTGTTGCTATAGTTGGCAACATTGATAATTTGTATGTTCATACTGTCAAACTTATTATTTGAAAAATATTTGTATCATGTTTGAAACATTTTTGTGCGTTGTAAAGGTCTATTTATAATAAAGTAATGTTAAACGCAACGCAACGACGCAACGTGACCGTTAACGCAACACAAAATCTGTGAATCTGCCAAAGATAGCACTTCTAATCAGTCAGAAGAATTCAGTATATTTCTTTGAAATTCGGCTCACTTTTATTTATTGCCTTTATATGGCATACATAAGTATAAATAAGGTTAGTATTATAAAATAATTTAAATAGAAATGGACAGTGACGAAAATATAGTATTTATTTTGTAGATGTGACAGTTCATGAACATGTCGATAATATAGATTGGAATCTGTATAACTCTTTTTAAAAAATTCTAAAACCTCTGCAAACGTAGCAGTACATGACATCACACATCTAGTTACTAAAATTCAATTTTTATTAATGACGTGCATTGGCTGCTTGAATGATTTGGGTATATATGCCCTTAAACTTTTTTACCCTTGTTTTCTAACACCCTGTAGAATGACAAA
Organism: Ophonus ardosiacus; assembly: GCA_943142095.1. NCBI lineage: Eukaryota > Metazoa > Arthropoda > Insecta > Coleoptera > Carabidae > Ophonus > Ophonus ardosiacus. The sequence goes on along the minus strand of OW964825.1, from coordinate 53,488,768 downwards.
GATTGCAATGAATTCAGGAACTTCATGATATACGTATCAGTAACCATGAACACCATCTTAGTTTAATTCTGTTAAACATTTTTCTCGACATTTTCTTATCCCTGAGGGAAATATTCCATTCCACACAGATTTATTTAACTATTTCTTTGAATCTTGACAATATTCTTGAATAAGTTCCAACGGTACGTTTGGACAACAATCGTTACTCCTGGCACTGCAGTGGCAGGAATAATCAAACAATTTAATCTCAGCTTTGAGTTGTATATGGTTTCCCTCGGCTTGGACGGTGAATAACTTAGTCACTGGCTGTGCTTTGTTAGCACTTAGCTATTTTATTATATTTCATAGAATTGTTTGTATTTACATCCGCATTCTCCCTGAGCCTGTGGTTGACTTACGAAGTAGAGAATGGCGCATTGTTCACGGAGATTAAGATAGAAAGACTTGCAGCAGCATAAAACATGTGTTTAATGAATGTTGCTCATGTCCAATTGAAATTACAAGAAGTTATTTAGTAACAAAATCAAACAATGAGCAGGAAATTGATGTTCAAAGTTGCAAGTCGATGTAATGGAAGAGGGGTTTCTAGGGAGAAAGATTTTAATAAAATATTGAAAATATGAAGATTTCAGATATTCAACTAAATCACGGATGGCCAATCCAAAAATATACCAAAGTCCTATTGGAATCCAAAAAACAGCAAGCGACATCAGCTGAATTTTAAGGAACTAAATTAATGGCGGCTAGAACTGCCATGTGAAATAAAATATGTAAACCCCAAGAACCATCGTTTCGTTTATTCAAAAAAGAAGTTCTTACGTTTGATTTTAGTATTTCATTTATAAACCTTCTAATATTATGCTAAAAATCTTCAGTTTTGTAAAAAAAATCATTCATTCCTTCATTTACCAGTATATGTCTCGAAATTATAAATATTTTTTTCCAAAAAATAAATTGCGATTTCGAAAAAAGTTACAAAGAAATATTGTTGCTCTGCTCCTGCCGAGTTCTATCACTGGATAAATTTAATATGTACTTATTTCTGTTACATCCTGTACAAGCGGTGATATACAGGGTTAGTTAAAAGTATGGAGATTTATTGTCGTTAATATTCATTTTAGGAAATTATGTTCAATAAAAAAGTTTTTAAAGAAATTTTGATCTACTTTTCAGAATACTTGAATTTTTTTTTTTTCAATTGTTTTTGAGTTACGCTTGTCCGTGTAATTTTTTAAATGGGAACCTATTAATTTTACTCTACCATTCGATAGAGTGTTTTTTTACAACAGTATGTTTGTTTTTTTGTTTTTCAATTTATTTTAATAATATTTTTACAAGGAAAAACACCGGTTCAAGTATTTACGAATAGTAGGTACATCTAAAGTAGACAAAAGCGAAGCGATAAACGAACTCGTGCGATGTAATTTACTTAGTTATTAATTTATTTTTAATGATAAGATTGTGACCGACAACTTTATTGGAAATAATTTTGTCTATCTTAGATGAACCTTCTATTCGTAAATACTTGAACCTCTGGTTTTCCTTGTAAAAGTGTTATTAAAATAAATTGAAAAAAAAAATTCAAGTATTCTCAAAAGTAGATCAAAATTTCTTTAAAAACTTTTGTATTGAACATAATTTCTTAAAATGAATATTAACGACAATAAATCGCCGTCTCCATACTTTTAACTAACTCTGTATGTATACATATATGAGGATGCGTTTTTACCTTCCATCACCTTTAGGTAAGGGAGGTATTGTCTTTGGTCAAAAAATTCGGTGGTGAGTTTTTAATGATTAAGCAAGTTTTAGGGTCCCTACAATACGAATTTACTATTTTTAAGATGATGTCTGTATGTGTGTGTGTCCGTGTGTCCGTGTGTGTGTATGTATGTCCGTGTGTGACAAATTTTTCTCAGACGATAACTCCAATACTACAATTCTAAAAATTATAATTCTTTCGTATTCCTCTTCTGTACATCCATATGAAGAGTTGATTAGATTTTGATTATAACTGATCCACCGGAAGTACCCTTATTTGAAGTTTTTAACAGTTTTTCTTAAAAAAACCCAGTTAAATATTGTTTTTTGACATTTTGTTATTATACATATTAAAGAAAATATTCTTCTCTCAGTTTGATTATACATTTTCCTTCATATTCAATAGATGTAGATTTAAAGCATTATAAAGAAATTAATTTTCAAAAATTAGTCAGCTTTGCCATTCATCATGGAAACAGCTGATGCTGATATATTAAAAAAATTCTAATTGGCAGATGTCAGTTGCAAGTGCAAAACCAAATATGGAAAGTGTAGGATCACAAAATTGGTATGTCATAGTGCTCCTCGCAAGTGACACGCAGAGAAAGGCCAAAGAGAAGATAGAAGGACTGTATCGCAGAAGACTGAAAGGAATGCCTGTGTCAAGAAGATGTGTTGGACAGGAATGAGTGCAAGAAAAGAGGAAACAGCTACCTCTAATAAAATAGGAGAAGCTGAAGAATAAAAAGAAGTGTCAAGTGCATTTTACTTAGTGTATGTTTATGTTATAATTTTATTGGATTTATAGAATAGAAATAGTATGTGTTCGTGTTTAATTTTACATGATATTATATAGAATCTGTTCCAAGGACCTTTTGGTATGGGATTTGTACAAAATACATCGAATTGACGGAAGGTTTTGTGCTGGCCATGGGATTTGTACAAAATACATCGAATTGACGGAAGGTTTTGTGCTGGCCACAACAGATTTTTTCTTGTATCTTTGTAACTTTTACATGGTGTATTACTTGCTGATGAAGCTGAAATAAAAAACGCGCACGTCATATCCATGCCTTTCCCGGGACTTGAACCCGGGACGTTATTTCACTTGGCTTGGCTGTTTCTTTATAATTTGAATGAACAACTTTAAAAATCAATTTGAGTTAAATGTTAATTGTATTTTGGTTCAGAAGGCACTTTCAAAATCTAAACTAATTTAACAAGCCTTACTCGCCGCCATGACAGGTGTGCCTATCGCCGCCAACGGATTCTGCAGGTCCCAATAGTTAATATTTTTTCAATTACAAATGTATTATCGTACTTTGATAATGAATTTTGGACATCATTGTTTTATTCTTTGGCAGGTCAACCTTTCCGCTTGTTCCACTTACTTCCCTTTTTTATAAAACAATAAAACAACTCCCAATTGATGAGAATCATTAAAGATCAATTAGAGCACCATATGCCCTCATGCAAATCTCTGTCCTCTCTCAGTAGATTAACTCTGGACAAAACAAAACACTCGCTCCGCGCGAGGGACGCTCTAACGGGACAATACATAAAAACAATGGCCTGTCGACAACAAGCCGAGTCAAGTCAAGCCAGCTTCACTCACATGCCGTGTGTCGTGTGTCTCTTGTCCTGTGGTTCACATACAACTATAGAACCAATGTACACACAAAGAGTGAGGTTAAGTATGACATACATGGCGTCGTATGTAGGTTCGTCCATGTTGAAGGAACAGATGTTAGGTTAGGATGAAAATAAAAGATTTATAATCGGTTTTATATCTGATGAAGATGACAATGAATTAAAATTAAGCAATTTTAATCGAAATTAAACTGACCATTTATGTACAAAGATTATTAAACAAAAAACAATAACTTAATTCACTTTGAAACACTGTCTGAACAAAGCCTTGTAAACAGTGAAATATGTATGGCATTAATTGCTATTTGTCACAGAATTTTGAGCATAAATGTTAAGATTACAAAAAACACCAAATTCATTGTATATTTGTTACCATACTCATTTGACATCAACACGTTGCCCTTGCAAGAGAACTTGCAAATGGAATTTACAGAGTTGCAATTAGTTGTGAACCTCGAAAAAAATTATTCAATTGTCTTTGTTATATTCATTACTTCACGAACATGACTTGTTTTTGTTTTAACGTCTCCTTTGGTACGAACAAAATTAAAAATCTGTTGTGGCCAGCATAAGACCTCTCGCCATTTTCATATTAGTTTATATAAGCTTCGTATTTAATATTTCTAGTACACACAAAAAATTGTAATTACATCTATTCTTTATTTTTCAATTTATTCTATGAACAAGTTTCCTCATACTCTTCTAAATGTTCGAGATTCTTTCAATTTATAGACCAGATTGCAGGTATTTCTGAAGGGTATATAATGAAATATATGTATGTATAGCAAGCGCGTGTCTAGTTGACACTAATACTGTATATACTTTGGCTTATAAATTAATCCTCTTACTTTAAATTACATCTCGACTTGTCCAAGTACGAATTTTAGGTTTTCCGCATCCTTGAATGCCCTTTGACACTTTCATTTATATCAATTACAAACATTTTAATTTTTCAACTGGTTTCCATGGGCTGTTTGATTCCATTATGCATTGAATTATTTTATACTGGGAATTTATTTTAACATGCAACATTCGGTCAATCACTTCCATGGTTACTCACTATTATCAAAAAATAACAGCATTGTAATATTTGTCCATTTTAAAATGCAACATACAAAATTTGTAGTTTTGCATTATCAAAACAAATTTCCAATAAATTAGCCTACATACGATTAACAAAAAAAATCAAAATATACACATCTTAACAAACTTTAGCTTACAAAAATTCATCTTTCGTGTAATAAATGTTAAAAAAATACCCCCATTCACACTGACGCAATATTCTAGTCGGTCGTAATAAGAATTGACACCATTTGTGATGTGTTCTGGACGTATCTCCTGTGCTGCAATACTATTTATAATGTTGCATTTTAAAATGGACAAATATCACATTGCTGTCATTTTTTAACAATAGTGAGAAACCATGGATGTGATGAACTATAATGTCGCATTTTAAAATAAATTCTCTACTATATTTTATATATTTATAATTCTAAAATAAAAATAAAATAAATATATCATCACGGCATATTACCCATTTCTGGGTGTGCCAGTATCTACAACACATGTAGACATCGCTATGAGTGCCCGTGAGGTGACGCCTGGTAAGCGCCCACACGGTAAAATATATCGTCATCATTTATAATTCTCTATTTCTAAATCTATAGAAGATATAATAAAAATGTTCAATGTATTGGATAGAGAATTTTATATTCTTTAAATATTTGTAGTAACATAAATTTCCAAAAAAATACCTAATATTTAGAAGATTTTTTTTAAGAAAAAAAACTAATACTTTCGTTTGTCCAATTGTTAGCAAAACCTTTTCAACTCTTGCCATTAATGTCAGATTAAGAAATACATAGTTAAATTGGTCTTTAGTCTTATAGAATTTGAGAAACCGTCCCTCCAACATCCAGGCACACACACACACACACACACACACACACACACACACACACACACACACACACACACACACACAGACATCATTGTAAAAATGTTAAAATCGGACTCTAGCGACCTTAAAACGTGCTTATTCACTAAAATCTGGATATGTAATTTATAGCATGAATCCAATACTTCTTTTAGCGAGAGGTAAAAAAATTAAAAAGACTAAAGATGCACCTTCAAAAGTAATTTCGTGTGTATATTGAAAAATTGCAAGAATCAAAAGTAATGAGAACAGTACTATAATGTAAGTTTAAATGCTAACTATAATTATTGTAATTACGGAATATCGTCTACATGATCCTTATTGTAGGTATTCACCATATTTTTACTTTCAAAAATAAAATAATGTGTTCAAATTAGTCAGATTTAATTTGAAATGACTATAAAGGTAATAAATGTAGTCTGCCCATAATTATAAAATACTTTATATGTCTTAAGAGTCATGAAAAGCAATCTTCATGATCATTAAATAAATAGTCCTTTCCCAAAATAGAAGTTATAAAGATAAAGTTACTCGCTTAGCTTAATATTCTTGTTGTTTATGCATACAATTTACTCGTATTTATTTAACTTTGTTGTGTGTAAGTATTATATTCCATAATAACAGAGCTTTTATCTATGAGGCAACATGTGTTTCTGTTTGAAGTAAGTTTAATGTAGGCACCAAGGTTTACAACTTGTTTAATTGTTCATAAATGTGCTATGCTCACTTAATGTATGACTAAAGTGTATACAAATTTATTCTTTTCGTAGGTAAATATGTATTTTATTGCATATTATAACAGGTTGTTCTTATCTGCATATGGGGAGATAAAAAATCTGTGCACTGACGCAACAACGAAATATAGTATATTATTTTATAAGGAGTTAATGTGATACTTTTTTGCATTGAATCTGTAGGCGTTTGTGGTTTGTGGGACAATACTTAAAATAAAATATCAAATTGCAACCTTGTTTTTATACTTATTATGTGGGACGAGAATTTGCTACAGTCATACAATCAACAGTTTTAAGAAAATAAGATAATAGAATATTACATCAAGAGCAAAAATGTATATTTTTTGAAGCTACAAACTACCGAGGGTAAAATAGGATTCTCTCCAGAGGTGTATATACTACAATCTACACCCAAATTCGGGTATTGCCCAAAAAAAATTGCTCAGAACTAGTTTTGAACATTTGAAAATTCCCAACCTCGAATTTTACCACTTCAACAGATATTACTTAATCAAAATTGAACAATACTAGCAATGCTTGATTAGGTTGAATTAAAGTTTGTTTAAAAAATCTGATGTGGCCAGCGCATTACCTTCCGTCATTTCTTTGTATGTATTTTCTATAAATTCCATACACAGTTTCTTGTATTTCTACTAAAATTATATAACGGACTTGTTAAATTGTACTTGGCATTGACATCCACCTGACATCTGTCAATTAGTACCTAATATTGAATTACTGAAAAAGTTGGCATGGAGACGTAGCAAAGATCGCAAAATTTATGAAAATTAATTTCTTTATAAATTTTTATCTCTAAATACATTGAATATGAATATGAAGAACATAATGCAATTAAATTGCATAAAGAATAAGATATTCTTTAATATTTAATAAAATAAAATATCAAAATATGATATTTAACTGCGATTTTCTAGAAAAACTGTTAAGAGCTTCAAATTAAGGTATTTCCGGTTGACCAATTCTAACCCAAATCTAATCAAGTGATCATATGGATATAAGAATGAAGAATACGAAAAAAATGTATTTTTTGGAATTGTAGTATTAGAGTTATCGTATACATCTAAAGGAGACGGAACGTAAAAATTAAGAGTTTTGGTAAATTTAGATAAATCCACAACGCGTTGTGGTTGTTTTTACGGTTTGTAAAATTTTACCAAGTCACAAAAATCTAAATTAAGAATTAAAATCTTTTGACAGATTCTAACATCTTTAACAATTCAATGAAATAAAAAAAATCTTTGAAATTCACACCTTAAATTTTTGTTAAACAAATAGGGCGATTCTGTAATTTTCTATAACGTTATAGAAATGTAAAAGTGAACAAAATCGCAACAATTTTTGTTTATTAATACATTTATTATCGTTTGACATTAAAAAATTATGCGTTTTTATTGAGAGTTACAATTCTATAGTGGTATAGAAAATTACAGAATCGTACCGATAGTTGAATTTTCTCAAATATAATTTGGTAAATTTTGAGTTATGCGTCATTTTCTTCTCAAATGAAAGACTAAGAATACAGCGAAGAAACCCAAGAAATTGTTGAGGGAACTTTTGCAACTATTCTAAATTTATTACCAACGAAATATATAAGTTGTACGACGCAGATTATAACCTGTAATTAGGCAAGGTAACTGTCAATGTCAAACCAATATAACTTCCCTAATTTTAGACATATTTTCTCTGTAGACGTAAAATGGTTTACTTCTGTCATGATTGTGAATTCAGAGATATCGATTTCTACTCGGTGGTGAAAAAAAGTATCAATTATTATAAAATTATTTCAATATGCCAGCCACTAATTTATTGAATAAAATTGATATGATTGGGCATTGTAATAAACTATAAAAAAATACTTCGAAGACAAATGTTTATTTAATTTTTTCATCTTTTTTGTTCTAACAGTAACGATCAACAACAAATTATAGACATTTCGTATTAGATGTTTACTAATTGAACATTCTTTGTACCCAATTAGTTTTCTCTCGTTTTCAACTTCACTTTCAATTTTACCAAAATTTATTTAGTATTCTTCGAGTAAAAATTCCTCACAAATTCTTTTCCAATAGATTCCTCAGGTGTTGTCCATTCCATTCTTGAACAGAATAAACATACGGCATTAGTATTCCATTTTGGAGTGAGAGTATCATATTTCAAGCACCTCTTTACCAAGGTGGCCGGCTTGCGCAAACATAAATCCTCTGGTCTAGTTGTGGGTGGTCTTCGCCTATGTCTGACTGCGCTAGAATCACTGCATATCGCGACCATATTTCTCAGAATAAATATAATAATCTTCGCTTTATCTCCGGCAAACACACAGATGCAGAGACTCAGAATTCAGTACGAAGATGCAACTCATGCACAGCTGCAAAATTGCATTGTGTCTGTGGGAACGTCATTATGAAGTCTACAAAATAATTTGGAAGTCAATGTTAGAGAATTATATTAAATATTAATATGCATATGAAATTTTAAATTATAATGGGCATCGTGTTCGTGATACATTGTAAGACATATTTCAAATTCAAATGCTTCAAATTAAATATATTAAATTGTAGTTTCCTTATTTAAAATTTAATTGTCTCCATAAAAAAATACGTACGAAGAAATTTAATTAAAATTATTATTACTTTGCTATACAATACAATGGTAAAGTCGACAGGCATGTATCTCTACCCATTTTTGGGTTATTGCTCAATAATGAATTTTTTAGCCCAAGATTGAACGCAAATATCTCAGAAATTAAAAGAGATTAAATTGCCGTATAAAAACTTAGAATGAATGCGTAGAAATGTATTTAAAAGTAAAAACAGCACATTTTTGAAATTTTTACCCAAAGATAGGTGTATATGAAAGGAAGGCCACAAAAATCTCACATCTTTAAATATTAGCTATGAATGTCAAAACTGGTGTTGGATACATGTTATATATTTTAAAATTATGAAATAGTAAAAAATATAGCTTACCATTCAAGTAAGCGTTAGATATTTGACGTATCCATAACTAACCGGATTGCAATGCCAATAAAATGTGGTTATCATATAACAGTAAGTACCTTCAATAAAAAAGGTCTTTAGTGATAAGTTAACAATATTCAAGGGCTACTGGAACCTAGTAGTTCTACTAGTAACAGTAGTAACAACGATTTTCTTACAAAAAAAAAAACCTAACTCGGAGTGGGCTATGAACAAAAAAAACGAATGTCAATTTAAAAATATTTAATTAAATGTCAATTTGAAACGAGATATTGTCAAAAATGTTATCTAGAGAAATCAAATCTTTTTTCTTGAATCTTATTTTATAAATGGAAATAAATTAGAAAACGACTAATCTCAATATTCTTTTGTTGCCTGTTAAAATGAATTTCAGAAAAATTACATTTCATGATCAATTTTGACAACTTGACTTTTGAAATGAATAATGATCAGACGTTTCTCTAAAACAATAATATTTCTTGAGCGCAAAATTTGTAAACAATTCTTTCTTCCTAGGGATACCGCTCAATTGCAGCTGTAGACACGTATTTCGCTCTTATTAGGGCTCATTAGTTGAGCTCTAATAAGAGCGAAACACGTGTCTACAGCTGCAATTGAGCGATATCCCTAGGAAGAAAGAAATGTATACGTTTCTCTGTTCATAGCCCACTCCGAGTTATGTTTTTTTCTGAACACACTGTACAACTGTCATATTCATAAAACAAGACATCTTTCACTTACCATTCAGTTATCAATTCGTACTTATATTAATTCGTTTTGCTTAGGCGTCATTCGGCATTTGAAAGTCATTTTCACAAAAATATGGAAATTTCGCGTATAAATTTTCGTGTTATGATTTTTTATGATGTCAAATGTATAATCTTATGCCGAAACACTGCATCGATCGACTTTATTTGGCTTTTGAGGATGAAGCACCATCGAATTTTTATAATGAGGTCATGCACGACTTTTTTTTTATAATTTTAATCGATAGAGTAGTGAAAAATAATAGACCCATATTTTTTATTTTTCCTCAAATCGATCTTTAATCATGAAAAAATTGTAATTGAAAATGACATTCTTTAAAATGAGGCTGCTAGACCCCCGCTTCGTCCCTTGTCCCATAACGTCACAGCATAGAGTTATAAAATATATATACACATAGAGGGCGCCTAAACACTCAAAGCTGATGTCATGCGGGGTAAGCTTGTGTTTGTACGGCGGCCATCTTGGGAAGATCAAGTGTATATAAGCGTTCTCTGGTTATTTGATTCATTGATTATTTTACGTTAATAATCGATTTTAATTTGTGTTATTTGAATGTGAAACGTTTGTAATTTGTAATGTCAACGACTTGTGCCTTCGGTTGTAATAACCGAATGTCCGTAAAAACTTTAAAACAAGAAAAAGAAAAGGAAAAAGCGATGACAATTCACAAGTAAGTATTATTTTACTTATACATATTATTAATGTTTAGTTCATATAATTTATTGTATTTTTTTACATATTTCATGTAAAAATATTAACTTATTTTTTGTAATAAATATGTTTGTACTTCGTATTTATTTGTATTGTAAACATCATAAATATATATTTTTATATGAAACTAGCTGACCCGCCCCGGCTTCGCACGGGTAAAGCTAGATAACGATTGCTACACGTGTACCAGTAATTTTTCACATTTACTTCGGAGACATGCGCTGCTTAGGGAGCCGGCAACCTGCCTCGCATCGTACATGTAACAGGCTCCGCCCACTGCCCACCCAATCCCCGCACCGCACCTAGCAGTGCCCGTTTCTAGACATGTCTCGGGTACTTTTACTTATGTAGGTACATATGATGTAAACTATCTCTCCGACAAATATCGAAAATCTACTAACGTTAAAACTTAACTATAGATACAAAGATAAAAAATAATTGAAATCATCCCCTATTGTACCGCCTTGAGGGATGATGTTTGAAAAACGCTAAAACACTCTTTATTTCTTACCAAAAGCATAAAAAAGAATTTTTATATCCCTAACTTGAGAAATGACGGATTCTCCATACAAACTTTCATTCCATATTTCACCCCTTCAAGTTTTACTTTCGCGACAAAAGGTAGCCTATGTCCTTCTCCAAGATCCAATCTATCTCTATACCAAAATTCATCCAAATTGATTCAGCCGTTTAGTCGTGAAAACGTAACAAACACACAGACAGAGTTACTTTCGCATTTATTATATTACCTAGTATGGATTAATAACACTCCTACAAAACTAACAAACTGTAACCTTTATTGGTTATATACTGACAGACAGCGGCAGGGGTGAGAACACGTTGTACTTTTACTTTTCCACTATGTGGATAGATGTCGCTAAATTGGCTACGTTCCACTATAATTAGAAAGAGCATAAAATCCTTAAAAGTAGTGTACTAATTTTTTTTTTACGTAAATCGATATTTTAATAGTCATTCTGCTATTCGGGGCGGAGACGAATCCAACAAATCAGAGATCATCAAAATCGGTCCAGCCGTTCTTGAGTTATAAATGGTGTAACTAACCCGACTTTGTTTTATATATTAAGATTTCTAGCCTCAAATTATTTGCCTATTCGGTACCTAGTTTTTGTAAGTTTCTATCTTATTCATTACAATTGTCATAAAATTCGAACAGTTTAATTTCTATAAAAAATATTTTATTAAAGTTTAATCGCAATACACTTCAAATTGAAGATTTTTACAATTTTTTGGTTCTTTCAAATTTAAATTTAATTAATTTTAATACATTTCTTACTGAATTAAAGCTTGCTAATTACAAATAGCTTCAATTTCTGTTACGTTATTGTATTTTTGTAACAAAACTGAAGAAAGCGCGCTTAAATACATTATAACGTTGATCGTCCCAAGATGGCGGCCACGAGATTCCCCTTCCGTCTCATGGCGACAAAAACTCTGCCCACATCTGTACTTTACGCTCTCTCTAGTCCTATTCTATACTCTAAGCGTCACAGAGTGAAAGGCACGGCCATTTTGATTTCACATTGTCTTAAACGTCAAAGTGACATTTAAAGATAACCTAAAATTTATGAATGTAAACATGTCGATGGAACGTTGTTTCGTGTTAAAATAGAGAATAAAATAATATTCTGCAATATATTCAATGTCTCACATGGGTTTATAACCTTCTACCGTCTAATTCAAAGATTAAAAAGTGAAAGAAACATCTGATGTAACGTAGATAATTTCACGCCAAATGAAAATTATATTTATAAAAATAAATAGAACAATATTATATTAATATATTATAGCATATTCAGATATGTAATCCTCAATTTATAGTTTATATATATTTTTCTTTTAGAAATTATGTGTTCATATAAAATGTCTGTTTGAAATGAGTCTGAACTTGGTTCGTAACGTTGTGACGACAAAACATGGCTGCTTTTTGCAACTTTTTAAAAATATCATAATTTAAAACGATTTTATACAACAAAAAATATAAATAAAAAATAATTTAATCATACTGATCGATGAATTAGACTATCCTTTTTCGATTTAAAGAGAAAAAAGATACAATTATTTTTTTTGCATGACCTCATTGATTTGCCGAGTTTCAGCGTGGACGCATCATTCTCTGTGATGAGTTTCATGATGGTCTCATAGTTGCCACTAAAGTTGATGTACGTACGCGAAATGGTCGAGCGAGATCGGCATGTGACATACTGTCAAATATAGAAATACTTAGGTACCTATTGACATGAAAGCTATACACCCGGTATTGCATAATCATCTGAACGTACAGAAGCTTTGCAGTCGTTGGATATCACACAATTTGGCTCAAACTTAGGCACCAGGTACCAGATCTAGAGTGGAAAAACTGCTTCCAAAATTGGTTCGAACGCATGCAAAAGTGCATAAATGATAAAGAATATTTTTTAAAAACAATAAAGCCATTTAAAAATTCTTTAGATCTTCATTCACATCGTTTTCAGAAACTTTTTCAGCAACCCTCGTATGAGCAAGTGAGCGTCAATATAGTCATTGAAAGAAGTTAATTTAAATACAGTGAAGTTCATATTACCTGCTATTTTTAAAATTTTCAAGTGGTGTATTTTCGTGGTTTATATCTAAATGTCTTAAGCTTAAGATGTCTGCTGGTGCTGGTTATATATGATGCGTACTGAATCTCTTTCATATTTGAATGAGACCGTGCAATGTGCAAGTCAGCATTTGAATGTCTAGTCTAGTCAGTCGGTGTATGTTGCTCCATGTGTTATTTCTGTAATGAAATGAAGCGTTCTTATCGGAACACAACGTACTTTGTGCTTCCCGATCAAAGAGACTACTGTATACATTCTTTTATTCTGCTTCTATCTTTTCTATCTGCATATAGTATCATCAGTTAGAACTGCGTATATGTCTGACCTAAAATTGATTTATCCAATAAATGGGGTAATATAATATTAGATTTTATCAAGTGTACCTATGCAAAATAAGTGTATTATCATTAAACAAATAGTTGTTACCTAATTTTTAAGAGCAATATTTTTTTACCGATAACAATTTTCATTTTTGTTATCACGTAATAAAAAAATAAAAAATTTCCATTGTCAAAAATAGTTTTTTAACAAAGTATTATTTCTGATTGATTAAGGATCGGTTTGATAAAAAAAATTATAATTAAAATTTACTTCCAAAGTAAATTAAAAAAAAATGAACAAATGCAACGCGATTTATAAATATTAACATGGAAACAATACAATTAACTTTACTTTGAACGTAAAATTTAATCGAAGATTGTTTTTTCATGAAATAGGGTTTAATTAAAACTAAAATTAAATTAGACAGCTTTTCACAAAAGGGTAGAAATAAAAAAAAATCTGACCAGCATAACACCTCTCGCCATTTACACATTAAGCTATATAAGTATTGTACATATTTAACTTTTCTGGTACACACAAAAACACATATCTTTTTATATTTTTTAGTTCATTCTATGAACAAGTTTCCTGTTATTCTTCTAAATGCTTGAAATTCTTCCAATTCATTGATTGGCAATATTTCTAAAGGGTTTTAGTATGTAATCTATAATTACAAATATTTAATTAATAATAAAATAAGAAATATTAAACGTACTTCCCAGAAAAAGTCTTCAGTAATGTCTCTAGGTTTTTGATACTGACATTTATCTGTAAATTACACACATTTTAATTTTTCCACTTGTTTTCCATGGGCTGGGAAATTCATTACATTATATTATTTTATATATTTATATTTTCCTATCTCTAATTCTATAGAAGATATAATAAAAATTTTAAATGTATCGGATAGAGATTTTTTTAAGAAACTAGTACTTCCAGTTGTCCAATTGTTACCAAAATCTAATCAGTAATTCCCGGTAGGTAATGTCAGATTGAGGAAACCGCAGTTAAACATGTCTTAAGTCTTATAGTATTTGAAAAACCGTAGTTTCAACATCCACACATGCACACACACACACACGCACACACACACACACACAAACAAACACACGCGCACGCACACGCAAGCACTCACACACACACACACACACTCACACACACACACACACACACACACTCAGACACACGGACATCATCGCAAAAATGTTATAATCGGATACGGCAGTTTAAAACGTGCTTATCCACTAAAATCTTGATATGAGATTTTTAGCATGATTCCAATACCTATCTTAGCGAGAGGTTGTTTACAATAGCATGTTTATCATTTAGGTAATACGATATTAAAAGTTAGAACAATTGTGATATTTCGTCCTTGTATAGCATTCTGTGCTAATTTAACAGATACAAATGAGTAGTGTAAAAAAGCCGGGTTCGTGCAAATGTAAAGAATCGTGCCGGTAGTGACTTCAATTTCCGCAGCAATATCTTCGTCCCCCAGCAGGCGTCCAGTTTTAATATCACTGAAAGTCCCATTCGTCTATTCGCTCTAATCATCTTGCACCTTTGTCAACCTCGTGCTGTTTTATCGCTTGATATTAAATTCTGTTATTTACAGTCATGATATATGATTTAGGTTTATTACTTTTCTGACACAAACAAGATTGACAAAAAATAGGTAACTAATAAACTCGAGTAGGTACATATTTGTGAAATAAATGGAAGAAAAGACTTTTACCTATTTAATTGTTTTCGAGATAAGAATTGAGATAAGTATATACAGAGTGATCAAACAGAAATGATGTAGTTGGCAATACAATTATGGGCATCTTTTTATCCTACAGTTGCATTACGTTAGGCAAAAACGGAAATATAGAGTGATTAAAAAGAAATGATGCGCAGTGGGCAATACAATTCTAGGGATACTTCTATTCCACAGTTTATTGAACTCAGATGAAAGCGGAAATACTATTTGATATGTTATTTTGACAATAAATACAAATAGGTTAAGTCAGAGGTGGGGCCTAACAGCTAATAAGATTTTGAGTGATTGAAATGCTTTAGATTATTGCTTATGGGTAATGTAAGAAATAAAAATACGAGGGTAAGGAAACAACAACCGATTAAAAAAAATATAAATATACTCAAATTTAAATTTTCAAATGTTTCTGTCAACAACATAGGATATATGTAAATTTTTGTATTAGTGTTACCAATTTCAAGTATTTTTCAAGTATTGTCAACTGAATCCTGAGTCAGTTATTTTTGATCACTCTGTACTATTGACATTGCCATGTGATCTTTAGAACATATAGAAGACACGTACAATAAAGCCATGAGAATGCTGGGATTTGTAATTAGAAACAGTAAATCTTTCCAAAATATTTCAGCTATTAAAAGCCTATACTATTCATTTGTTCGGGCTAAACTTGAATACTGCCATATTATCTGGAACCCTATATCTGAAGTCCATCAAGATTTACTCGAGTCTGTTCAAAAGAAATTCCTAAAATATCTTTATTACAAAGTTCATAACAGGTAACCAGTATATTCAATAACGTATCAACAGTTGTTGGTTATGTTTAATTTTAGGAGTCTTTTTGAACGTCGTGAAAATTCTCTTGTACTCAGATGAGTACTTGTCAAAAATAATTAATTATTGTGTTGATGATCCTCGCTCTCTCTCTTCCCTTCATTTTCATACTCCCATTGTCCGTACCAGAAGTAGTTTTACATTTTACTTGCCCTTAGCTCGAACTAACTGTTTAATGTTGTCACCTATTCACAGAGTGTGCCACGTTTATAATTCTAAATTTTCTGCTGTCGATATTTTCTCTTTTGACTTTGCAAAATTTTTCAAAATTATATGCAAAATGTAATAAGTAATATCTTTGTGTAATATGTACTATTTTCCTACCCTTAATTTGGGCTTAGCCTGTTGGGTAGTTGTATTAATAAATAAATAAATAAATATAAATAAATTTCAAGATTTTCTAAGTTCACGTGGTTTCTTTGTCACCATAAAATTGGAAAATCATGAAATTTCGAATGAAAAATTACGACATTTGACATCTATGTAAATAATTACTAGCTTTCATTCTGTCACGGGCCCCCATATCTGCTTGTCAAGAAAGACCAACAAAGACACATGACTGCTCGCGCTTTATAAATATAAATTAATATCCTATATACATAATAATATTATTTGATGACGTAAGTCTTCTACCTAATCATTTCTTCCATACAAATTTATATTCCTTGTAGAAAAGGGCCCTGTTATGTAACATTTTGAAACAAATTTGTCTGCTTTCCATATTCTATTCAAATCAATCCACCGTATAATTTGTTTCTCAAAGCTTGGATTCATTTCAATAAAAAACAAATTTGTCCCCTCTGCAGGTAATATTTCTCTCTGACGTCATTTCTATCCCAGTAGGGGGTGTTCGTGTCAACCCTCCTCGGCGATGCGCGGATGTTTCCATACATGAATCTAGGACAAGCGATGAACGATGAGGGTAGTTCGGTTGTTGGCATTTGCTTTCACAGCCAACTCGGGAAAAATGTTTTGTCTTACAAAGGTTGCCAACTTTGCAACTTGGGAATAGGAAAGTCCGAGGGAAGGTTGGAAGTCATTGTTTTTAATGTTTTTCATTTTCGAATAACAAAGCGAAAAGTTTTACGCCATTTGGAATTGAATCTGAATTGATTAATTTAAACGATACGCAAAAATGGATTTAGGTTAATCGGATGTAAATAGTTCTGTTTCTAGTAAACCGTTGCCTAGCTAGGAATTTCCTAAATTTAAGAACTGCCTAAACTGATTCTTATCTATTTTGGATTTCACCAAAAAAAGCAACGCCCAGCTAGGAATTACTTACGTAGGCATCGGATTATTAGTTATCTTTGTGATATTATATTTGCACACTAGAAATAAATGAATAATTTTTATAATTTATGACATATGTCAATCGTATTTGTCAACAATGACATTGGAAATTATGTGGAGATATTAATATTACGTTGAGGTATACAAAATTATTAAATTTTTCTATACGAAGAGGTTTTTGGATAAATGCTTCATTAATTTCAACATAGTTAAAATTTACAAATGCGACGTTTCGGTTATGGTTATAACCATTTTCAAGCAATAAATAAATTATTACAACATATGAAAATAATACATTTTAAATATAAAGTCAGTTGACTTTTAACTATGTAGTTCTTTAAACTCATTGGTTTTTAGAAAATCTTTTATATTTAAAATGTATTATTTTCATATGTTGTAATAATTTATTTATTGCTTGAAAATGGTTATAACCATAACCGAAACGTCGCATTTGTAAATTTTGACTATGTTGAAATAAATGAAGCATTTATCCAAAAACCTCTTCGTATAGAAAAATTTTTTAATTGCTTCCAAAAACTGAATCAAAATTATTAAATGTTTAATGAAATATATTTTACTATAAATATATTTTAAAATTTGTATTACAGAAATGGAAACTATCAATGAAACAAAAATGAAAATGAACAAAGAGAATAAATATAAATGGCACAATATAGAATAAAAAATATAAAAACAGAAGATGAATCCTCTGATTTCAGATAAAATATATAAAATTAGACAAGCGGAATGCATATGACACTTGGTTATTAGGCATTTTTGTAAAAATTATGAATTTAATTATATTATAAATTTAAAACAAAGAATAATAACGGTATATTTATAAATAATTACTCATAAATTTTATTTAATATATAAACTCGTAATGCTGTCTCTTATTTAAAAGGAAATCGTTTTGAAAACCATTTTTCATATTAGAATTTAAAATAATTTGTTCTTTCTCTTCCATCTTGTACATGTCTTTCTATATCTTCGTTATAATAATAAAAATATTCAACAAACTTGTACAATTTTCATTTTAAAGTGTCAACTGTCAAACGTTAGGAAATGCTTAGCGATTTAGGCATCGCTAAACAGATTCCTAGCTAATTCCTAAATCGCGATAGGCAATGCTTAGCGGTTGGTGAAAACGAAATTTTGCTAGGTAATGCCTATGTGGCGCATATCGGATACATAGGCATTATTTAAATTTTAGAAATCGGTGGTGAAATCGGCCAATAAATTCCTAGAAATAAAGTTGAAAAGTTTCGCGCGATAAAGACTATTTTCTAGAATTCGTATTAATTTGCATTCATAGTTCAGTATTACATTCTCAGCTACGCTCTGCCTTTAATTCGTTGGGCTTCTCTACCTCGGATATACAGTAGGGGACGTATGAATACTGTGTCTTCTGGACTGTAATTAATCATATGCATATTTTTAAACGTAGCAACTGCTTCGTCGCCATGGGATAGTCTTAATTTCAAATTCGTCACAATATCCATTTCTTCGAATCCAAGCAATTTCCTCGTCCCCGCTGCGTAGCTGATTACCCTCTCAACCTCATTCCTCTTTGTCACCGGTCGCATGCAGTTGTTTTTGTGTCTGCCAAGGCAACTTCGACGCACCCAGTTCTGCCGGAGGTCTGCGTCTGAGGTGTCTCAGCAGTCTCCGCTATACGACCATGGACACACCTTTATGGTTTCTCCTTACAAAGCCGGAGATTAGGGGTGGTCGCAAGGGTAATCACCCCGGTTGGGTTACGCTGTGGTTTCTCATGAGTGCTTATGGTTGTTTGTGGTTAAGGGTTGGAGGAATTTTTGAGTGGCGACACTTAAATTATTTGCAGTCACGAGTTGGTTTATGAAGGGGACATCCAATTCTAACTGTTCGTGTTTATTTTTATAAAATATTTACAGTAATGTGTATGAAGCAATTTACGTGTGAGAAGAAATTTCAGCATCAATATTGAACTATCAAACACGTGTGTTAATAAGGGAGATTAATAATCGACACGCGGTTGCGATTACTAATTGCTAGTTAACATACGTGTTAAGTACAATATTTTTTCACTCATCTTATGTTAATAAATTGAAGAAAATCAGGATATAAAAATTTGATAGTAATTTAGTTACTTATACTAAAATTATTTATTAATGGAAAATTGCATTAACTATAATAAGGGTATATACATATGTTGATGAAGTGGCGTAGGATCAAAGTAATAAATTATTTTAAAATATTTTTAAGCATTTTTACCTTCCGCTACCCTAGGTAAGGGAGGTATAGGGATCGTGCTATAAATCGCATATAGAGATTTTATTGAATAAGCACGTTTTGATGTCCCCAGAATCCGATTTTAACATTTTTACAATGATGTCTGTAGGTATGTAGGTATGTATGTGTGTCTGTGTGTGTGTCCGTGTGTGTGGATCTTGTAGACACGATTACTCAAATACTATCAATCAGAAAAATTTGAAATTTTGTATACCCATTCTATACTAATATGGGAAGTGCTCATTAGTTTTTAGTATATATCGGATAACCGGAAGTATCATTTATACAAGCTTTTAAAAGTTTTTCTTGTAAAAAATTCATTGAATATTATTTTTTAGCAACTTTTACTAATTAAAATTGATTAATGGTACAATCTTCAATTCTACGATAATAACATTTAGTAAATATCTCTAAATAACTTTAAATATGAATATATAATACAATTTATTTCCATGTATCACCTAGCCTATGCGTCAAACAAAAACATAATTTTAATGACAGTTTTGACATATTTAAACAAATGTCACTGACAGGAAGCAATTATATTAAAATTAATAATGAAACCGTGTTAAGGAGAATATAATAGTAAAATATTTAATTAAGGTTTGTAAAAATAATATATTTTCCATCATACATAAATGTTAGATGTACAGGATGATCTGATTTAAATTTGCTAATTGCTATTTTTGCAGCACTATAAATTAATATTAATTTACAACTACACATTTACGAAAAGGATCATGTACGGCGAAGAATTTACAAAGATTGCGTTTTAGAGCACCTAGAAGATGATGCTGATTTTTATAAGAATATATAATTTGAAACAACATATTAGATTTTAACCATATATGATAAATCGGATGTAATATTTAATTTGGAGCTCTAACAGATTTTTGAGGAAAAACAATAAAACAATCCAAAATTTCGTATTACAGACTTTTCCATTTATTGGACAACAAATTAGATTTTATTTACAAACGATTAACCGGAAATGATACTTTACTTAAAGCTCACTGCTATTTTAAACATGGAATTGGCGGGAGGTCATGTGTTGGCCACATCAGATTTTTATTATACACATTTGAGGACGTTTTTATGCAATCATACATCATCATCAGCTCTAGTGATAAATAAATATAAATAAATATATCATCACGTCGTATTACCCATTACTGGGTGTGCCAGAATTTGTAGACATCGGTAATAATGATAATATATTTTACCGTGCGAGCGTTTACCAGGCGTCACCTCACGGGCTCTCTTTGCTGGTGTGGAGAGTGCACCACAGGGATCACTTCTGTGCCATATTTGGCGTCGGTGGGGATCGAACCCGGTTCCCCAGGATCGCGACCAGACACTCAGGTTTAATAATTAATACATATTGAAGTTAAATAAAAATCGTTTTTATGTAAAACCCGAACACGTAGCCAAGATTTTTTACATCTTCTACGCTGTCAGCGTGACAGTTATTAAAAGCCAAATAGTTGAATGACTTCTTGAATTACTCAACTTTTTATAGCAAACTCTTACCTTGTCAGCATTCGTGCAAAAAAATTGTACCACTTTATAGAAGAATTTATAAATAGAATATTTTTTTTTATCATACATACATATAAACGTGCCAAGAGTATTTTAATATTATAAATAGGTATTCTTCGAACATGTATTGCAAATAAAACTCATTCACTATTAACAAACGATATAATATCATTTATAATTCAAGTATGTATGTATAATAGAGTTTTTGTAGTCATATAGTTGTAGTTAAATGTGTACCACTGTTTGTAGTTCTAATATTCGCCGCCAGTTAGCGTTTTCTTATTTGAAAATCCCAATAACATTAAAATACTCTTGAAACGTATATGTATGTATTCTTTTGGTGGTACAATTTTTTTGAACGAATGTTGTCAAGGTAAGAATTTGCTATAAAAAGTTGAGGAATTCAAGAAGTCGTTCAACTATTTGGCTTCTACCGTCACGGTATGACATCACACAATTTTGGTCGAAATTCATGAAATGGTTCCAGAATTACTTAGACAATTTTATCACTAAATATATTTTACAAGTAGTATTTATAACAATATTCTTGCAATGGAACGTTGTCGCTTTCCAAATAAAATTTAACTGTTCATGCGATAGGCATGTGTAGGCGATAATGTGAAAACAAATGACAGCTTAGATAATATAAACTTTAAAGCAAATAACATGCTAAATTTAAATTATCGTTGCAGTTCGAAGAAAAGTTTCTAACTGTGCCTATGGATAGGAATATAAATCATGTGTCTGTGTTCTCCATAATTCTTTTGTTCGAAAACACTTGAAATTTATTACCTGTGAGGAGAGTTCACCACTAAACATTCAGGTTGACTTTTACAATAGCAGCATGAAAAATGTGTGAAATTATTTCTAGGAAAAACCACTTGCAAAGAAAAATATTTTCTTCCTAAGTTATTATTTGTATTTCACTTTAAAGATAAAAATTAATTTTGCAATGTTATAAAAAGCAAACAAATTTGATATTTGTCTACCTCACAAATATCAAATAATAACTTACTCAATATATAATTACATTGATGATAAAATACAATCAAATACAAATATTTATCCAAGTAGTACCTTCCGCTGCCCTTGGTAAGGGAGGTATAGGGATCATGCTAAAAATTGAATGTAGAGATTTTGGTAAATGACCACGTTTTAAGGTCCCTAGAATTCGATTTAACATTTTCACAACGCTCTAACTAAAATACTGTAATTCAAAAAATTCTGAAACCTTGTATTTCGACCCTATTCTAATACAGAAAGAAACTATTAGATTTTGGTGTAAATCGGATAACCGGCACCTTATTTAAAGCTCATAATGGTATTTTAACAAATATTATTTATTAATTTATTATTTATTTATTTAGTCTCGCGGCCGCCTGGGGAACCGGGTACGATCCCGACCGACGCCAAATATTTCAAATTTTAAATGGCACAAAAGTGATCTCTGAGGTGCACTCTCCACGCCAGCAATGACTGCCCGTGAGGTGACGCCTGGTAAACGCCCGCACAAATATGCCATCATCATTACCGACATCTGTGGCACACCCAGAAATGGGTAATATGTCGTGATGATCTATTTATATTTATTTATTTATTTATTTATTTATATTTAATTCACTTTCAAAAAGGCGATAACAGAAGTCTTGAAAGCAATGAAAACTTGGAATAGAAGAGTAAATGTCTGACAATGTGACGTAGATATATAGGTAAAATAAAGGGTATTAAAAACTCGAATATTTTAAGAACGAATAACTTTTTTAAACTGTCTAGTTTTAATGACTTTTATATTTGTTACTATGGTAAAAAAAACCCCATTTCAACATTTATAAAAATATATAATATAATTCTATTTTTTTATAATGTTAATTAACAACTACTATTAAATTGTAACTAAATAAAGACAGAAAAACTTAGAACTTCAATTTATACCACAACTGTTAATATAGTTTTTCTTGTTTCTATCTGAGAATGTTGCCTCCTTTCTTGAACTCACCTGAAAAAGAAGAAAAATAATTAGTTCATCGCAGTAAATAATTATTGAACGAATAATTAAAACACTAATTAACATTATAACCTATTTCATTAATTAACGGAAGTTTACTAAATAAGTTTCAATGTTTATTATTGCATTACTAATTTATATGCTAGCACGTTAAAAAAGCATCCATAACATATCTCTAAAATAAGAGAAAACACCATTTCTCGCAATCAACACAAACAAGTTAATGAATATTCAACTAATTTCATAATATCATCATTTAGTAGACAAATAAATTCAAACTAGTTTGAAAGCCAACATGCTAACACAAGTTTTCAATTAGTAATCTTGTGCTTTGAACATAACCTAACTTCAGACTGACATTAGATAACTAAATCTTACAAATTGAATGGTAATTGAGGTGATTGTATTTGTAGTGTATTATAAAATATATTAATTCTGTTATCTTTGTACTGAGAGAAAAAACAAACTTTCGTAGTACAGCATGTACATAAATATTATTTGCATTTACTGGCACCAGCTTGTCAGAAAGCGACTTTACAGTTTTATTATTTCACTGTTAAAAAGGATGCAAATAAAATGCTTTATAGGAAGTTAAAAAATCCTATTATAAAGAAACTAAAACTGCCTAAGACACCCGAAGGCCAACCAGCATACATTAAAATAAATAAATTAGGGAGTAACATATGAAATATGTAATCAGTTAATTATGAATAGTATCTCCCTAGTGTACGATATTCAGTTGAAATTTTGTATATTTTTTGGAGGATATTAATTATAGTCCAACTGAGTCAATTTAAGTGTGTAACACCCGAAAAAAATTAAGAAAAAGCAACTGTTGAAGAGATGGAAGGACCAACCGTTGAGTAGTTTAAAGGCGAAATGATGGTCCCCGTATGTTGTAAAATTCTCTATTTACGGACGCCTCGGGCCCATCAAGCCCATCTTCAGCTAACGGTGAATATACAATAATACTGATGAATTTTATTACAAAATCTTAAAATTATATTAGACACAATGATCTACACTGCTCAACATTTGAATTATTTGAATTAGTACACTTATATAACATGCAGTAAAAGTAAACAACCCTTCTTAGGCGTTTGGCATGACGTCCTACATGTTCAGGGCTGTGTTTCGGAATGCAAACAAATGCCTATCGAATAACATTTGCGATTCAATTGTTGTTTATTTGTCATAAGTGCAGTTAATGAGCTCGCGGACGCTTATACTTTATCAAGTTTTAAGAGAATTTTTGCGAATTTCTCGAGTAAGTTTTAATTCAGAGTGGTTGACTACATTTTAAAGATGCCATTAAGGCGTTTATGTATTGAAGAGATGAGCAAAAAATGAAGATTTTGTTATTTTTCTATTAAAACATTTGAAATTCGTTATTTAAGTTTTATTCTTTTAATTCTTCGCCCTAAAAGTGTTTCCAAAACCATACAGGGAATTTATTTTAACATGCAACATATGGCGAATCACTTCCATGGGTACTCACTATTGTCAAAAAATGACAGCAATGTAATATTTGTCCATTTTAAAATGCAACATACAAAATTTGTAGTTTTATATTACCAAAACTAATTTCCAATATATCAGCCTACAGACGATTAACAAATAATCAAAACATGAATGTTGTACATCTTAACAAACTTTAGCTTACAAAAATTCATAACTTTCATGTAATAAATGTTAAAAAAAAAAATACCCCCAATCACTCTGAGGCAATATTCTAGTCGGTCGTAATAATAATTGACACCATTTGTGATGTGTTTTGGAGGTATCTCCTGTGCTGCAATACTATTTATAATGTTGCATTTTAAAATGGACAAATATTACATTGCTGTCATTTTTTGACAATAGTGAGTAACCATGGAAGTGATGAACTATAATGTTGCATTTTAAAATAAATTCTCTGTATACTATCAATTAAGCAAGAAGCAGTTGCTCAAAAAGTAGTAAATTGTTATTTATATATGTTCTTGTAAGTGTACCAGTTCAAATGTCGAGCAGTGTATATAAGTTACGTAGATTAAATTTAAAGATACAGCATTTCAACAAATCTCCAAAATCCGAATCAATTCGATGTACGTATGTAGGTATGTAATTAAATTAATAAAAGTTAAAAAATAAACATCAGAAGTACTGGCGGAAGGTATAGTGCTGGATTTTTAATTTATCATTTAATATATTGTCTTAATAATATAGAGCTTATTTTTTTATCAACAACTACTCAGTTCTGAGCATCATGTTGTCCAAGAAGATTTTAAAAGAGTTTTTGTTCAGTTTTTCCTGTAGTAGGAGTAGCCAGAATTTGTCATTTGATAAATTCCAAAAACTGTATAAAACAAATAGCCTCACAAAACCATGCGTGAAAAAGCCGCGTTCTTATTTACAACTTATGTCAAATCAGCATTATTTCGCTAACCATTTGTTACCAGTGTTCTGTGAATTACTGGCAGATAATTGGTTCTCTCTGTCGTTCAGTGACACTGACACCAGGTCACTGGCAAGGCTGAGAGAATTTACATTCAGTGAGAAGTGTTCTGATTCAGATGCACGTAACTGCGGTGGAAAAGATAGGTTAAGTAATCGTTTAATGATGATTACGTGAGATGTTTTCAAATTGCTACGTGATGAGGATGTAAATAGAGTAAAGTTTTCGAAGATTTTAATTAACTTGATAAGAATGTAACACAATGTGGTTTCTTTGTTGTACTTTTAACATGATATTAATTTGGAAGTTTGGACAATACAATTTAAGGAAGATTGTGATAGATTATCATAAAATAAATATGACTTCTGTGTAGCTACGTTATACTCAGTGCCTGGATTTATTTGTTATCACCATTAAATCAAGGCGAGGTTGACTTTTCTTTATTTTATTAAAAATTAAATATTAGAAATTAAATTAAGAATGTGAGAAGTTTTATTGATATATTTTAAATCATATACAGGTGTAAGAAAAATAAGTACTTTACTTTTAACCAGTGATGGATCTCGGCAAGAGCAACAATATTTCTTAGTAACTTTTTTCGAAATCGCAATTTATTTGACAATGACAGAACTCGTCAAGAGCAAGTATATTTCGTAGCAACAATTTTTTGAATTCTCAATTTTTTAAATTTTTTTAAGCAGATAATGATTTTTTCTTACAAAGATTTTTAACACAATATTTAGAAGGTTTACCAAAAAAAAAGTTACTAAGAAATATTGTTGTTCTCGACGAGTTCTATCACTGGTTAAATGTAATGTACTTATTTCTGTCAGACCCTGTATTTATACGATTTTATTTCTGATGTAATAAAAAATTAGACTTTCAAAACTGTCGTAGAGAAAGTACCACAGATATCACTTTTGTTTTATACGAAAATTAGAAAAAAGAGTTTGCTATCGGTTGGATTCGAACCCGGGTTATCAAAATCACAACCGGTCATATTACACACTTAGCCATGCTAGCCCTTTCAAAATATACAGAATTAAAGGAGACACGACAAATTTAATATATTGTACAACTATTATGTCTAGCAATATGCGACAAAATTAGTTCCAATATAGGACGATATAGGGTCCCGTGGCCGCGTGCCTAAGTGTCTGGTCGTGAACCTGGGGGAACCAGGTTCGATCCCGACAGACGCCAAATATTTCCAATTTCAAATGGCACAAAAGTGACCCCGCTCACACGGTAAAATATATCGTCATCATTACCAATGTCTACATGTGTTGTAGATACTGGCACACCCAGAAATGGGTAATATGCCGTGATGATATATTTATTTATTTTATTTATAAAACAAATATTTTGTCGTTCACTTGCATTTTTTGTTGTTAAAACAATTATTTTGTCATTATTTAAAATATTTGTTTACATTATTTTTATATCATGGCCTTCTAAATTACAAACATATCAAACATGTGTACGTGCATACAATATTTACTTTTTTTTCTTATCCTTTTAGAAGTAAATAATAATAAATATTTGAACAGTTTTATCAATTTAAAAGTAATTACTTAGTATAAATATTAACAAAATCTATAAAAAAAAAATCCTTGACAGTACAACATTCAAGTGGATAATGGATATTATACATCGTCATGGAAAATTATTTTTTGATTGAATACAAACTGCTCATTATATACAATATAAGAATAATACTCAAATTTTCTATTCCCGTATAAATTTAATTAATTAGCAGTACCAATTAGCATATCCAAAAAGTAAAAATGTGTTAGAAAACCAAGTAATTTGAATATTGTGCGGTAATTAATTTATTTTCTTCATCCAGTCGTTAGCAGAAATTTTATAGTTTTATTGCCTTATGAAGTCATACTTGTAAATTATTGTTTATACACATATGCAAATAAAGATAAATTAATGAATGTTTTATTATTACTTTCGCATTTATTAAATAAGACATTGTTCTATTATTTTTAATTGGAATAATTTGTAGTTTGAGTGTATATGTGAAATAGCTTTTGCCAATTAAAATTTATTGTACGAACATACATTTGTTAATCATACGAACAAAAATAATAATTTAAATGTAAAAATATATTTCGTACAAATAGTCATTATAATTTTTGATAAAATAGATTAAATTAACGTATTCAATTTCATAATGCAGGAAAAATAAGAAAAATGATATCCGGGATTTCAATAATCGTTTTTAAAATGATATGAACTAAAATAAATTAAACCAAAATATATTAAGATAAGAAAACTAAATTATGAAAAGATTATTTGTAAATTATGTATTAAGAAGTATTTAAAATTGAAAACTATTATAAACAAAAACCGAACATATCCACATATTTACAAAAAAATACTTATATCAAAACCGTTCATGTAAGTAACGAAGGTGTTCAGTTTGAATTTTTATTTTACTTGTAATTTTTTTGCATTTATCCGTTGAAAATCATAAGAATGAAGAAGCAAGTTAGGTATACGAGGATTTCCCGACTTTTCATTATTCTACTAAAAACCTCATATTCCTTATTCCGTAATTTGTTTTTTGTAGTATTACTATTAGATAGCTAGACAGGAAGACATATATACTAAACTAAATCCGTATATTTTTCGTGCTTTGCTTGGTTTTTTTTACAAAAGGTTATTGTTCACAATGTGAAGTGACCGGAATAGAACGATATGACGCCATAAACTGGAAACTTCAATAAATAGACTTGTAAAAAAAAAACTTTATATTCGAACAAAATTATAAACAATTGCATATCATTTAATGTCAGAAATAAAAATTACAGATAATTATAATCTACACCTAAGTCACTAAACATATTTTGGTTTTATATTCTACACTTAATCACTGAATTTGCAAAATCAACATTCTGGCAGTTTAAACGACATATGCATTTCTTTGTAATTTTGTTTCAATTTCATGGCTATCACTACAAATGGGCAATATTTATAAAAATTTAAATTGGATTTTACAAGTTACTAAACATGCAAAAGTGATTTAGATGTAGAATTTATTTATCTACATTTATTTGAAACATTTTTATCAAAAATGAATTCGGAAGTTTTGCGCAAGGGAAAACTGATTTCCCATGTTAAGCGCCTATGGCCCGCTTTTTAATTAACGTCCTGTATATATATTCTGTAATGCTATGTCAAGCAAATAGAATATCTGCATCGAACAATACTAATTGGCCAGTTTTTATCACTTTATTAGTTCTTGGTTTTACGAACTCTGGGTTACTGAAAGAAATTTTAAAATCTGACTTTCTATAAACTGACGAAATTTTAAATTTGTTCTGCTAAAATATACTTTTACCATAGAACAATATTTATATTCCTCCATCATTTTTTTTTTTTTTTTTTTTATTTAACCGGGCTTGATCCCGACTGACGCCAAATATTTCCAATTTTAAATGGCACAAAAGTGACTCCTGTGGTGCACTCTCCACGCCAGCTCTGAGTGCCCGTGAGGTGATGCCTGGTAAGCGCCCACACGGTAAAATATATCGTCATCATTACCGATGTCTACATGTGTTGTAGATACTGGCACACTCAGAAATGGGTAATATGCCGTGATGATATATTTATTTATTTATTTAATTATTATTTTCATGATTTATCACTCAATATCTTTGTATTTATTCTTTTTCTTTAATCTAGCACCCGAACTATTCATTCTCACTGTCCCAATTCTCTCAAAATATTCCTCCCATATCCTTCTTTCATCGCATCACAACAAACGGAAACCTTATCCATCTTAAGTTGCATGAATCCAGGAAACGCGATCTCTTTTATCATTGTATCATTCAAGTAGGCGTGGATGTCTCAGACAGCCAGACACGAAACGAAATCTCTACCTCTGCGGAGATGAATGCAACTATTGAACTGAATGAAATGTTTAATTCATGACTGTTTCTCATATACGAGGGAGTAGAGAACTGGCGATATATTCAGTGTTTCAGAGTAATGCATTGGATCATTTGGAGATGACAACGAGAAATGGAGAGGTTTCCGGGAAAATGAAATATGGAAAGTAGGAAGGAAATATTGTAGGATAAAATTTTCGGTGTAATACAACTATACAAAAAATCTGTTGTGGCCAACACAAGACCTCTCGCCATTTCCATATTAGGCACAATCTACATATTGAACATTCTGTAAATAAATTTCCTCCTACACTTCTAAATGTTCGAGATTCTTCAAATTCATTGACTAGATAATACGTAATAATATAAAGGTGCCTCTAAAATAGGGGGACATGGCTAAAATAAGACGATTTAACTAAACTTGCTTCTACCGGAAAGAGTATCATATAGCCAGTATTCTGCTTCATAGTTCTTCGAAAAAAAAATAATTTTGCTTATAATAACCGGACGCTTTATTCGATTTGGATGAAATTTGGTATAACAGTTCATATGGTTGTAAGTCATTTTTTAAGATGATACTTGTTATTATTAGTGAACCACTTATAGGTGTCCTAACATTGATTAGACCGTACCTTTTTAATAGAAACGCCGATAACATGAAATTATTATTTTTTTTTCTTTTTCAGAAAGATACATTCAATAGTAAACTTTTCTCTCTGTGTAGTTCAGCCGGGATAGCGCTAGTCTAGCAAAAATGAGCGCTTTTTGTTAGCGTACTGAACATTATTTATTTTGCTAAATCTAGCGAGCGAACTCGGATTAAAGTAAAACATATCCGATGACTATTAAGACGATCCTATAGCGTATATCTGAGGTAGAGAAGCGTAACAAATTGATGGTAGCGCGTAGCTAAGACTGTACTACTGAATTATGAGCGTAAATTAATAAGAATTCTAGAAAATAGTGTTTATCGCGCAAAACTCCTCAGCCTCTATTTCTAGGAATTTGAGTATACATTTTTA
Source organism: Ophonus ardosiacus (assembly GCA_943142095.1). Lineage (NCBI taxonomy): Eukaryota > Metazoa > Arthropoda > Insecta > Coleoptera > Carabidae > Ophonus > Ophonus ardosiacus. The sequence goes on along the minus strand of OW964825.1, from coordinate 53,458,226 downwards.
GTATGATATTAACATAAAATCAATGAACAACAAAACGAAATTTTGAAATTATACTTAGGACTTATGATATCAGCTATCAAAAATAGCTGTTTTTCAAGTAGTCATAGCTTAGCCCTTAAAGAAAATTTTCAAAAAGGGTAACAGTTAATAGCGCGAATCTCATGTTTTTCATCATTTTGAGAACTGCTACAGAATCGTCTTAAGTACGACGAAAAAGGATACTTATTTGTTAGAAGTACGTGTTATATATCGGAACATACAGAGTAATATTTATTCAAGAATATTAAAAAAAAAAAATTAAATAAGTTATCGCAGAAGGAAAATGTGAAACTATAAATAAATGATAATTTACTAAATTACTAAACCTACGTAAGGTCATGTAATCATCATTGCATATTACTTATCTAGTATTGACAAACAGGAAATATATAACAATTTTTAAAATTATTATCTGTTTGTTTTCAAATTCTTCATTCCCTTTCCATATTCGTATATGAGATAATAGATAATGTAAAAATTTGAGAGTCTATACTAACACATAAATATGGAGCAACTAAAAAATTCAAAAATTGTAATCCGATTTGTTTTCAAATTAGTATCCAAAATGTTCAATAAATAATAAATTTTCAAAGATATATCCATGGAGCTCCAGATTTTTTCAGCTATAATATCCCGAAGACATTGATAATTACGAAATAATTTTATGACAGTTACCTAAAAGCAACGTGCTTGAGGAAGTTGTGATAAAATTATAAGTATTTATCAATGATCGAGAGGTATTCGGTGAAAATTTTTTTGCAATTTTAATTAAATTTATGAAGAATTTGTATTTAGCAAAATTTTTATAATTATAAAATCTCCCAATAGATGTCAGCTATGAATATGTTCAGCGTGTAGTGTGTAACGATAATAAATTGACAATAATACGAGCAGACAAGACACGTTCATGTTTATTATACTAACATTTAATAGTAGTAATAATAATAGAATATTTTATAAATTTTAATATATAATAGTGTTTTATTGAGTGTGTGTATTTTATTAAATGAATCGTTATTTTCACTGCCATACCGTGAAAACTACATTTTCAAATTAAAACAATTAATCTTTAATTATCTATCAAAAAGTGTTTGTTACTTAGCAACTTAATGACATAAGTGATAATTGCCTTGGAGAATTATTAGTATAAGTTTGTTTTGATTGGTTACTTTCGCACAGGTGATCAGAAATACAGGATTTTTTAACCAAAAATCTTGATGTTGATGTTTCTTTATGAGACCCGCAGCATTGAAAATGCAATAAATTTATGAATCTCAACAATTATTAACTTTCATTTTGTAAACTTCACTTTTCAATGAGCCCTACAAAAAAGGCATTAGTGGAGTGAGTTGCTATGTAGTAATGTTTATTACTTTTAAACATTCCATAAAAATTATTATTGTTTAATAATTAAAATATTCAAGGCTACTTCAATGAACTTGAACTTTTAAGAAACCAATAACAAACTCGACAACAAATAAAAATCGAAGTTTGAAACTTTCCTCTTGTTTCGTCCTGTGTTTATGTTTGTCATTTTTTGTAAAAAGTTAGAGGTTAGCGTATAGCATCCTCCTAATTAGTAATGCGTCTAAAGTAACTTTGAAGCCACTTAACAATTTCTTGTCGAAGTTGGCTTTGAATTCACACCACAGCCGTGTTTTGTTTTCTGTCTGGAGTCACGATCCAGAGTGTGAATAAGTGGACGGCTCTCACCGTCACCTGTTTTTATTTTGTTTTTCTACGCCTACTTGAAATGGCGAGCAATAAATTTCGGTACGGAGAAACGTTTTTATCTCGGTTAATTAGCAGTTAGTGATTTTTATTTTTGTTTTAACGTTCGGTATTTTGCGCTTTAAACGGCCTGATTTATTTAAATCACTGTGTGTACATGTACGTAATGAATGATCTAAAAATTCGAACCTGCTGTAGATTATTTGCTTGCCAGCTCAATAGTCGTTTGCATTAATTATACAGACTTGAATACAGCAACTTAGTGTGAGAATATTATGCCTTTATGTTTATATCTTATATGCTATAGCATATAGTGGTTATTTTTAGCTATGGTCATGGATAATACGTGTAGAATTGATATGAGTCACAAGACTTTTATTTATGAACCTTGAAAAGCTGTCAGCTTCGAAAATTATATCTACCTATTTTAGAAAAGTGTAAAAGGATTAAATTAAGACTCGTTCTACAGGATTTCAACGAGGTTTTTTTGTGTGTTGCAAATTAGTTCTTCAGTCAGTATAAAAACAAAATGAAAAACTATATATGGAATTATATAAATTTATAGCCAAATATGTCAAAACTTTTTCTTAACACGAAATACGACCTTTCTTTATATGTCTAGAAGGTAGCAAACAAAGTTTTAAATTGCTCTATTCAATATAATACACTGCTGGACAAAAAAAATCGGACACTTGGTTTCTTAAATGTGTATTTTTGTTATTATCTCGAGAACTATAAGGCCTGTTCTACAACTGAGTCGGTCGTCGCTTGTCGCTTGTCGTAAGTCGTTTGACGTTAGCAGCACCCGACATTGCTTTCTACAAAAGTCGGAGCTGTAGTAGCGAAGTGTCACTTTTAAGTGAGGTTATGGATACTATATCTCTTCCAACTTACTTTAATTTAATTGCAATGTGACTTCAAATAATAAAATTTGGTAGTGTAGAGTGAAATACAGCAGTGAAAAAAAAAATGAGAATCACCATTCGAAAGAGCTTAAAAACGTGTCTTAAAGAAGTGCAAATCAAAATCTGGAAACATTTCCTACTTAGAATTTTTTTAAAAACAACAAAAACTACAAAATTTACATATAAGTCTGTATCTAGTGACCCATGCATTTCTTCTAAATAAACAATACAGTGCTAAAATGGCATCCTAATATAGGATAACTTTCGTCTAATTAACCCACTTCATACCTCTTATAGTTCTCGAGATAATAACAAAAATACAAATTTAAGAAATCAAGTGTCCGATTTTTTTGTCCAGCAGTGTATATTAGTTAAAAAGTTAACCATATTACATATGGTTTTCAGAAGACAGGACTTCTTGTTTGGTAGGCTACTTCTTGTATTGACTTTGAAAGCAAAACAAGAAATTTCATTTGACCTTGTATTGTATTTTTTCGTTTAGCATTATCACAAAAGATGTTTTCTATTTTTCTTATACTTCCAGATGAAAGTTTTTAAAGAATAATCGTGTAACTTTTACTTTCTTCTACTACACTACAGGCTGCCCATGTTATCTGTTCCCGATCAATGTTTTGACTAGTTTTAATTTTCAACTGGCAAAATATTATTTTACAATTTTCAGACAGTAAAACCCATGAAATTAATAATTATAATAATAATAATAATAATAATAATAATAATAATAATAATGTGTGGAGAAGAAAATAAAGTACTCGGAAACTGCAGTCAGTATGGTTTTTGTTGATTAGAACCTACGTTTCGACCATTACAATGGTCTTCCTCAGGGTTAAATCAAGTCATAAACTATGAAGAAGATATTTGTAACTCATGTTAACAAACATCAAAATGTAATAGATGAATTACAAAGTTATAAAATTGATGAAAAACAACTTTTAAATAAAATATAAGGTAACGAACCAGATCGAATATAACAATTTTATAAAACTGAGTTACAAATATCTTCTTCATAGTTTATGACTTGATTTAACCCTGAGGAAGACCATTGTAATGGTCGAAACGTAGGTTCTAATCAAATAAAACCATACTGACTGCAATTTCCGAGTACTTTATTTTCTTCTCCACACGTCAATCTCCAGTCGATCATCGTTACTCCAAATAATAATAATAATAATAATAACAATAATAATAATAATAATATTTTTTTACATCTGTTAAAAAGTTTAAATATATGATATTTTATTCTAGTAATGCATCTCAGCATCTGCATCTCCCCCCACCTTCTCAAATTTTTACCACAATCTTTAATCTTTCCTCCACTCCTCTTTTAAATACAATCAATGATTAATCTATGCAAAGTAAAACAATCTGAGTTGTATTTTTAGACTGAGTGTCTACAGCAGTATACCACACCTTGCAGTGTCTCTGCTCTTGTACTATAGTGTTGTGAGCCCACGAGTGTAACTTGCAACACCTTCACATGCATTATGTTTTGTGTCCCGTATGACTTCATGAGGGTACACACAGAAAAAAATCGCAATTATGGGTGTGTTGTGTATGGTGTAGTTTTGTCATGTGAAAAGAATTTATTTACTGTCATTTTGTTGTAAAAGATAATTAGAGTCAATAATTTTTTATGAGCTAATAAAAGATATAGAATTTTTTTAAATATGTTAGTATAGTCAAGAATGGCAACATGGGATATACATAAGCTATAAGATGCATTCTTTTTACACACAATCTCAGTTCATCTCAGCTCACCTTAACTGTCTTAGTAATTTTGACAGTTATATTTGTCCCAACTGAGATGATGAAGTGAGGCTGATTCCTCGAATACTCTACTATATTTCCAGAAACGTCTTGTACCGGTCAAGACTCGTCCGATCAGTGGCGTCGGTAGCACGCACGCTACAATACTATACATCCTACAAATAGCCAATTAATCGTATAAAAATAACCACATTTTGTTAAATTCCAATCTATCTGAACAATTGATGAGATTTATTACTGTTTCCCTCCTGTGGATAATCGTGATAGAACAAGTATGTGATATTTTATAAAGTACATGATATTTAAAATGTAAGATGTCTATGTAGAGAATAGGAACATAAATGGTATCAATATCTAATTATCTATATTGCTCTTTGTGTCTATATAGGCTGTAATATATTTATAAATAACTAGATAAAATCTCGGTTGATTAATTATGCAGACTTCTGCGGCATGAGAGTAATTTCTTCTAATTTTTAAATTCGAGTTTGATTGACCATATTTAGTCTAATTATACATTACATTTTTTTCTAGTATAAATTTACATATAATTTTAGTTTTATCTCAGTAATGGCACTGTTATTTCAAAGGAATTTTAAAGGTTGTCATTTTCTATATTTAGACATATAATAACATGTTTCACTACAATAATTGTAAAGTAAACAAAATTATAGTTATGTTTGTTAACACCGTAATATTTCTCGCAAAATTTCTTAAGTTTGAATACATTATATTTTGTCTTTGTAGACTTAAGCGAGACTCGGGTCTTCCCACTTTTTTTTAAATGTAAGCTATTTTTGTAGGTTCATATCTTATCTTCCAGAAGTACATAATATTTACACCACAAATTTAAGAAATTTTTAATAAAATTTAAATTTTTTCGTGTCGTCACTTACTGATGCGGTAGCACTACCGTTTAGTGGCCAAATCTGAAACTACTATACAATATTTCACAACCATTTTTGCCTAAAACAAGTGTTTTTCATAATATATATATATACAGGTGGTTGATTTTTCATTGTCCAGTATAGAAAAGTTATTTGATACAACCTGGTCTATAATTTAGAATAAACAATTTTTTTCCAAGGCCTACCAATTTTTCAGAAAAATATTTAACTTTGATTTTTTGAATGGAACACCCTGTATATTTTTATGGAATAAAATTCTAAATAAATTTCTACAGTGATGTATAATAAGTATGGGTTTACCTTTAAATTATGTCTAATAAAGCAAATAGAAATACGATAAAAGTAGGCTGTGATATTTTATTGTTTATACCAGTAACATCTGTCATAAATAAAAGTATTAATAATTTTGTAAATCATCAATGCTAGTAATTCTATTACTTGCTTTATTAGACATAATTTTATTTAAAAAAAAAAAAAACACCTAAGTTGTCAATGTTCATGTGAGACAGAAGTTAGAGGTATAAACAATAGAATATCATAGCTTACTTTTATCATATTTGCTTTATAGGACATAATTTAAAGGTAAATTCCTACTTGTTACACATCATTGTAAAGAGAAATTTATTAAGAATCTTATTCTGTCAAAATATACAGGCTGTTCCATTTAAAAAATTAAAGTTAAACATTTTTCCAAAAAATTGTTAGGCCCTGGAAAAAAAATGTTTATGCTAAATTATAGATCAGGTTGTATTAAACAACTTTTGTATTTAACTTTTTTTTGTATCTTTAATATTTCAGAAGATATAAGCTGGACAATGAAAAATCAACCACCCTGTATATATATATATATATATATATATATATATATATATATATATATATATATATATATGAGACATTTCGCAAACATATATACAGAGCGACAAAGTAAAAGCAGAAAACATAATGAATCCGATATTATATCTGTTTTACATTTGTCGATTTTTGCGTCAATTTTAAAAACTTAGCCAAGCTCAAACAATCCAATTTCATAATTTTTTTCATCTCGGTGATTAAAAAGTCACTTGTCACACAAAAGTCCGATTTTTATACAATCTTTGTCTTCTTTCACCCCAAAAAAATTGCAAGGTACGTCATTGACCGACCCCCCCCCCCCCCCTAAATTCTTGAACTATATTTGCCTCTGCCTAATGCATGTCTATATTATGTTCAGTAATTATCAAACACAATACAATGTTTTGGAAGGCTTTTTTATACCTAAATCTATTCGGCAGTTCAAATATCACCTTGTCCCAAAAAACTATATCATATATGTGATAAAATGTACCGCTATACATTTAAATCACTCTTCAAAACCGGAAGTAACCATATCTACTATATCAACATCAGCAACTCCAAAGTTTCACCATGACATCACCTCCTAAACTCACACCTTCCTTTCCTCCGCCGTCTTTCCAATTCTTCCATCTTATCAAACAGCCTGGGTCGATTTCCGGAGTAGTGCAAACATGGTACGGTGTCTGAATTTTGAACAAAGGCGATTCGTCAGCTCGTGTCACCTCCGCTATCTTCGCTGACTTGTCTCGCATCAACACTCGCACTGAAGGAAGAAAAACACGTTGGACAAGTCTGCCAAGTTATATGGCATAATCGCATCCGGTGTGGTGATGTTGATGGTGAACTTCTCTGGCTTGACCGGCGAGGGAAAGAATAGCGAAGAGTATAAGAGTTAGTTTTTTGGAGGATAACGGATGCTTTTTTAAAGATTTAAAATGTCGTTCATATAAATGATCTTCGTGTTGGAAACAGTAATAATGGAATTATATGCTGTTAACGATAAAAAGTTGGAGGTAATGAAACGAAATTACATTGATTTAACACTCAGTTTAAGTATAATATTGTTATTATTTTTTTTTTTACTACTGTAGTGATTGAGGTTTATGAAATTCCATGTTTTTGAAACTTTTTCTGTTTGATGGCACATACCTACAGCATTACTAATAATTTTTGAATGGAATACCTACTAACAATTACTCTTCTCAATTTTCAGTGGATAGAGTCCATCATTATTTTTTCTTTTATTTTCTAAATTGAAACTGCTAATTGTTTGTCGTTAAGCTGTAATAAGAATAAGAGATAATATTTTTAATATTCTATAACATAGTATTAAATATTAAACTCATTTTATTCTCAAATAGTTCAGTTCCCTAATAAATAGAGTCACATAAATTGATCTATTTCAGCATATAAAAATATATAAATATGTTTAAAATAACTTTCGTTAACAACAATTTGAAATATGTCTTTCCTTTCAATATAATAGTCATATTTTATTTTCACACAAACGCACGTGATTTCTATCAAATTCAAATTAGTATTATTAGGTTTCATTTTGTTTCAGTATTTTCTGCATTCATTTACTTGAAAATAGATTCCTAATTTCAAAAATCTATTGCGGCCAGCCCAATAACTCTCGCCATTTCCATTTTATGTTATACCTATAAGCATTGTATTGCACTTTGCTGTCGAAACGTCGTTTTATGATTAAAAAAAAAATTCAACATTTTACCCAAATACTGTTTTATTTATTGTATTTAACATTTCTTGCGTACACAAAAATTTCTAATTCTACTCTTTCATTCACCTAAATATCAGAGTTTCTTCCAGTTCGTTGTCAAGATTGGTAGAATTTCTTATGGATATATGCATGAAATTAATAAAACAATAAAAATGGTTAAATGCACTTCCCAGAAAAAGTTATTAGTAATGTCTCTAAAACTGTTGAGTTTTGACGCTGATATTTACCTATCTGTCAATTACAAACTATGTTATAAACATTTGAATTTGTCAACTGGTTTCCTTGGTGTAGTTTTGACTATATATTTATTACATCAGTTTATTCTTTATTATTATATTTTTTATCTCTAAATCTATAAAAGATATAATAAAAAAGTAAAATTTATCAGATTTAGAAGTTTATGTTCTTTATAATTTGTAGTAACATAAATTTTCAAAAAATAATAGACACTCCTGGGAAGAGCTGAAAAGGTTTTGGTAACAATTGAACAACAGTAGTAGTTTTTAAAAGAAATTCTTCCAAATATTAATTTTTGAAAATATTGCTGATTTTGAAAAACAAAATTCTACACCTGATAGAATATCGGGATATAACAAGTCGAGTAGGCGAAACTACACTAAGGAAACCAGTTGACAAATTCAAATGTTTATAACATAATTTGTAAATGACAGATTTCAGTGTCAAAAATCAACAGTTTTAGTGACATTTTGTTAGATTTTTCTGGGAAGTATATTTAATTTTTAATCCATCAGAAATGCCGCCAATCTGGTTAATGAATTGGAACAATGTCTGACATTTAGAAACTTCCTCATACAATAAAAAATAGATATAATTAGAATTATATGTGTGCAGAAGACATGTTAAATACAATAAAAAACAATATTTGGGTAAAGTTTTGTAATATTTTGATATAAAACGACGGTTCGATAGCAAAGTGCAATACAATACTTATATAGCCTAATATGGAAATGGCGAGAGGTCTTGTGCTGGCCACAACAAATTTTTTTTTAATAAATATACCTAACGGTCGCCAGTCTGGTCCGACTGAGGTAGTTGTCCGCGTATTATAAATAAGCCCTGTTTTACTATAAATCGGTTAATGTTTTTTTATGGTTTCTATCAATATAATATTAATGTATGTATTTGAAATAACATAAAGTTAAATTAAAGACGTTTTCCTTATGCATGGCACATTCAACTATATGATTTATGTGCTCTCAATGTCATAGTTTTAAATGCAATACAGTTTTTATTGCTATGTAGGTACTTATTACATTTTCTTCTACAGAATAATCAAATACACATATAAAGAAGTGATAAGTAATGTCAAAAGTGATAATACCAGTACGGGGAGGTAGATAGGTCCTACTCATAATCCAGAGCTAGTCCAAGTGATAAAAGGAAAGCGCCTTAAATTAAAATATGGAGGTTTTAATAATTAAAAACGTTGCATGATTTATCTGGTCTTGTTCCATCTGTACCTATGTTGCAACGTTCAGTGAGCCCGACTCAGGTGAGCTTGTCGAACAAGGCCTCTAAGTACAAGATGTGTGTTGTGTTTTGTAATCGCTTTACGCCTACCTCATGTTGGGAACGCACCTCTACTTATGAAACTGATATCACGCTTATGCTTATGATATAAGATTCTGCTGCATATCTGCTCATAACATATGCAAATTTGTCCCAGGAATGTTTATTTTGTTTTATTGCATTCTTTCTACATATCGCACTCATGCACTTTAGTTTAGTCTTTGCATATGCATGCGAGATAACCCTATCAAATATGAAAAGGAAAGACAGAAATTTACATTTATGTGTTCTATTATATTGCTCTATTCATTTTATACATATTCTCTGATAATTACTAAAGATATAAATGAACAAACATAAATAAAATTATGAATAAATTCATCATAACGGCTTAATACCCATATTGTTGGCTGTGTTAATGTGCTTTTTATGTACAAGTTTCAGTGAGGATGACATAAAGATGTCGTGAAGGAAGTACCACAAGGTTACGGTTTAGGTTAAGTGGTATAATTTCTCTATTTCAGAATTATAATGTAATATTCTGGAAGAAGCTTCATTCTTAAATGATTTTTGGTGACATTTTGTTATTTGGGTATGACTGCACTGAATACATCAAATATCTTGACAACGGACAAAATAATAACGCAAAGAAATGTTACCTATCTAATTATTCTGTCCAAAATTTCCTCTAATAATGTCAAATATTTTTATTAAAAAAATAAAGTAAATGAAAGCTTTAACAGAGAAAATAAAGCTATTCAAGCACTCGTTCGTTCCCATATTCGTTGCTGCGCGCTCATATGTGAATTTCAATCTCGTTCTTGAATAGGTTGACTTTTGTAACATTCTTTCACTAATTTCAAATAGTTACTTCAATTCCAAAGCAACAATAATAAAATTGACAGATTACTTTATATACAAAGATAGTTACATTCTCTTGTGTTCTCTGAATACGCGTATCAACTTAGAGTGTCATTTTTATGTTGTAGTTATTCAACTGAAAGAAATTGTGTTACAGTTATTAATATTCTTATCCACTTTCTTTAAAACATGATAAACCTTGAAAATATTTCGACGTATGGATCAAAATATTTTAAAATTTGTAATTACTATAACTTAAATGCACTTCCATTTACATACAATAAATTACAGAAGGCAACCTAGTGTGGTTAACGAATTTTTTCTTGAATAGCTTTCTGTAACGAATTTTACACTTTTTTTACCTCCCGCTACCCTTGGTAAGGGAGGTATATGGATCGTGTTAAAAATCACATATCGAGATTTTAGTAAATGACCACGTTTTAAGGTCCCTAGAATCCAATTTTAACATTTTCACGATGATGTCTGTATGTGTGTATGTGTGTATGTATGTGTGTATGTATGTATGTATGTGTGTATGTGTAGGGATTTTGTCTTCGCTCTAACTCAAGTACTATCATTCAGAAAATTCTGAAACCTTGTATTTATACCCTATTATAATATGAAAAGAAGCCATTAGATTTTGGTGTAAATCGGATAACCGGAAATGGCACTTTACCTGACGCTCATAATGGTTTTTCTTCAAAAAATACCATTAAATGCCATTTTTTCGCATTTTGTCGTTATGAAAATTAAAGATTATTGAATTTTGTACAGGAATACATTAATACTTTTTCTATATATTTTACAGATAAATTTAAAAATATTTTTTTATTACAAGTCCCGAAGCCTAAGAAAGACACAATTCCTTTGTTACATTGTTCATATTTCAAATGAATGTAACTAACAGTAAATGTCACTGTCAAAAAACTAATCACTTCAAATTAATAATAGTGACATTTTAAAAAGAAAATAGTAAATAAAGCAATAGTTTTATGCAATGGAATAGTTTGCAGCGCTAGTAAATCCGTAGGTATGTATTTAAATAAATAAAAATTAAACAGCGGGAGGTTTTGTGTTGGCCACATCAGATTTTTGTTTTGGTTTTCATTTACTTTATTTTTTTTTAAATAATTGCCAATTTTCTTTAAGGGATTTTTTGTTAGAGTAATTAGGTTGGTGACAGTGATTTACAGTTTTTATTTTGTCCGCTGCTTAAATATTTTTTTATTTAATGCAATCACACCAATCTCAAATAATAAAATATCACCAAAAATCATTTAAGAATGAAACTCATTTTAGAATCAATAAGCGTACTATAGAATATGACATTCTTATTCTTAGTATTAAAAAGTCAAACTTGTTTTTGGTTGCATTTGATTTTTAGTGAAATCATTACTAACTTTCTCGCACTAATTTCTATAGCAGGCTGCGCAATATTGTGACGTCACTGTGACACTGAAAACAAAATTAAATATCTCCCAAAGTATTTATTAAAAAAATGTTTTTTTTTCTTTTCAATCGGTATTTATTGAGTAGTACATTAAGCATAAAGTGTACATTTTATTATTTTTACCTTCCGTCACCTTTAGGTAAGGAAGGTATTGTATTTGGTCAAAAAATTCGGTGGTCAAATTTTAATGAATAAGCGCGTTTTAGGGTCCCTACTATACGAATTTACTATTTTTAAGATGATGTCTGTATGTGTGTCTGTCTGTGTGTGTTTGTGTGTGTGTGTGTGTCTGTCCAAATTTTTCTCCGACGATAACTACAATACTACAATTTTAAAAATTATAATTGTTTCGTATTCCTCTTCTTTACGTCCATATGAAGAGCTGGTTTGGTTTTTGGTTATGATTGATTCACCGGAAATACCCTTTTTTGAAATTTTTAACAGTTTTTCTTAAAAAAACGCAGTTACATATTATTTTTTGACATTTTCTGTTATAAATATTAGAGAAAATGCTTTTCTTGAGAGAGGAACAACTATGTGATGAAAATGCGTTGGATAGAAATGAGTGGAAGAGAAGAGTAAGAAACAGCGACCACTAATAATATAACGAAAAACAGAAGAAAGAAGTGTCAAGTGCGATTCACATGTGTATGTTCATGTCATAATTTTATTGAATTTATATAATCTTTGCAAAGGAATTTTTGTTATGGGATTTGTACAAAATATATTGAATTGACGGAAGGTCTTGTGCTGGCCACAACAGATTTTTTGTTATGGTGGAGACCCCATTGCTTCGTCGCTATTGGATCGTCTTAATTTGTATTAAGTATTTTCTTATTAGTAGGTTGATAGTTATCAAAGAAACAATAATTTTCATGTTAACCAATTGTGTTAATTTTTTGGTGTTTATGTCCAGAGAAACTGTTCATTTTATCTTTTAGAATACGGATGTTAACAAGTTATATTTTTGTTTGGAAAACAACTTTTACCTTTACCTTGACCTTCCTTGTTTTCCATTTGTATTTAAACAATATTTACATACATTACATCGCTAAATTTAAATTCTTTACAGTTATACCACACATTTCTCTTTACACATCCTACGTAGAACTTATCCACCTTTCCTCTGGCATTCCTCCCTTCGCAATCCCTTCGATCACCCACCATCTGTTCTCTTCCCTTCTCTTTGAGTTGATTTTCTCATCATTGCATCATGAAACAATCACTAGGCTGCTAACAGTAACGCTCTGGGTCATATTTGTCTTGCAGTACGGGTATGGTGTATCCGCTGTGCCTCATCTGGACTAGAACGAACGTGCGAGTGACTTGCATCAGCTTGCACCCATATAAGGCGCTCGGTTAATAACTTCATAGCATGCACGCGTGGGTGCCCAACAATCTCATTTCCCAACGAGCATAAACTGGGTGATGGGTAACGTGTGCTGATTTGCTGGGTAGTTAGTGGAAAGTTGAAAAAAAATTATAAGAAATTATACTAAAAAATCTGATGTGGCCAGCACATGACCTCCCGCCAATTCCATGTTTAAAATAGCAATGAGCTTTAAGTAAAGTTTCTCTTCCGATTGATCGTTTGTAAACAAAATCTACTTTGTTGTTCCAAGAAATAGAAAAGTTTCCTGAAAAATCTGTTAGAGCTTCAAATTAATACTACATCCGGTTTATACTATATAGTCAAAATCTAATATTGTTTCAAATTATTAAATACCTACCAACTTTGCGAAGTTACGTTACAATGTAGGAAATTTCTCGACTGTGGTATGGGTATTAGGAAATAATCGGTCGTAATAAAATAAACTAATAAAAATATCATTCACCATCTCTTTGGTTAATTCCATTCTCAATGATACTTTAAAAAATTTGTTGTGACCAGCACAAGACCTTTCGTCAATTCGATGTATTTTGTCAAATCCCATACCATACAAATTCCATACCAAAAGTTCATTTGAAAAGATTCTATAAATCCAATAAAATTGTAACTTGACACTTTCTTCTTCTTCTTCTTCTTCTTCTTCTTCTTCAGATTTTCCCTATTTCATTAGGGGTCGCTGTTTCTTACTATTCTCTTCCACTCATTCCTGTCCAATGCATCTTCTTCACACAATTCTTCCTCTGTCAAGTTTTCTGCGACACAGTCCTTCCATTTTCTCTTTAGCCTTCCTCGTATTCCTAGCACCTTTTTATACTAGCGTTTTATAACAACTTTTTGATTGTCTTTTTCGTTGCTAAATGAAATACTTTTAAACACTAGTGCTTAAAAATGACAGTTTAATGCCTAAAAGTGACAGTTTAATTCGTAAAATTGGCAGTTTAATGCGTAAAATGATACTTTTAAGTACTAGTGCTTAAAAGTATTTCATTTAGTAACGAATAGATGAACCTGACGTCTGCCTACTTCTTAATTTTGAAAAATTCAAAATGTTGATATTTGAGAATAAATGATCTGTTCTAAAACGCTATTATAAAAAACTTGTATGTCATGCATTGCGAAATGAGTGATTTAGGCACTTGACGTGTTGCTTACGCTCGTGCGTACAAATTTCACGTCGCGTGCCTAAAACATTATCATTTTGCAACTTATTACATAAATAGCTATTAATTAGTGCTGTGAGGATCCGGCAAAACTTGGATCCGAGTACCCGGATCTCAAAATATCCGGTTCCTCGGATATCCGATGCGGATATCCGTAAATTTAATTCGGATTTGGATCCGGATCCAGATTTGAGTCCGGATCCCTTTTGGATTCGGATCTGGACTTGGATCTGGATCCGAATTCGATGTTTTGTTTACGGATCCGAATCCGAATTTTAATTCTGGATCCAATTCTATTAACTATATCAAACAAAAATTTATTGTGGATTATTTCATAATCAGATTTATTTGGTTTTGAAACTCCATGATAATACTTATACATTCAAATATTATCATCGGGTTCAATACTGAAATTCCATATCTAAAATCCGGTACTCATACTCATATTCCGAACCGGATCCAAAATCCAATACTCAGATTTGGATCCAAAATCCGATTCTCAGATCCGGATCCAAAATCCGATACTCAGATCCGGATAGTTCAACAATCAATTATCCGGATATCCGGATATTTTTGGATCCGAAACCGAAACTATCCGGATCCGGATCCCACCACTACTATTAATCCATGTTACCAAAAATTTTTAAACACGTGGTCTTGACCACATATTTATTTATAGTATAGCTGTAATTTGATCTGATGAAAGCACCACTTCGCTGTCGAAACGTCGTTCACTAATTAAAATAGAACTATACCCAAACATTGTTTTATTTATATCAAATCTAATTCTAATACATAGCGATAGTGATCAATTTCTTCCTTGAAATTAATGTACCGATTATTAAATTTTCATGAAAGAAATTTTCTGGCGGCCAATTTTTCCGCAATTAATTTACCGCCGATATATTTCGTTGACGACCAATTTACCGGCAACCAATTTTCTCTACTTTTAGGTTGCAATACAAGAACTTTGGTGATCTAATTGACCCCGCGGTGCACTTTCCCAAAAAATTCTAGATGACCTTAAATATCTGTCTTCTCCATTCAAATACTCGTAAATTTCGTCATATAATTTCGTTTTTTTATAATTAGCTCTTTAAATTGAATTCTCTTTTTGAATCAGGTCAGCATACGAGTGTATGTAAATGCGTTGTTATAATTTCAATTTCATCCATATTTTAATGAATAATAACCCCGTTCTCCATGACTGTCACAAAGGAAATTCGCCCATATTGAATTTAATTCTCGGCTGTTTCCAGCAAAAGGTGGACTTTTTGCCTACGTCATGCGGCCTGACATTTATAAAATGCTGGATGATGTCAGCACTGGCGATCGTCAGATGTTAAGGGTGAACAAAGCACACTTTGATGTCACGGCGCCATACATGCGTTTCGGTTTTGTTTTGTCCCATTTGGCTCTAGATCTGGAGAAAGGATGACATTATGGAGTCTTGGATTTTTTGTTCTTGTTTAAATACTCAGATGCATAATCTTTGTTCAACTATCGCGCTATAATTGGATGGCTGAAAATAGTAAATGCCAAATATTTTTCATTGATAATTTAACATGAAGGTTGCTATTGTTTTTAATGTCTGTGACATCGTTTACGGAAGTGAGTTTTGTTAATTAAATTATGTATAGTTTTAGAAAGTATTTTATGAAACATTACTAGGCCGATGACCTATGCAAAGAATCAATTTTTATTGCGTAACGAAATGTTAATGCAAATAATGAATTGTTCTTTAGAATTGTAATTTTCTTTAGTCCACCATAACCTTTTGTTAAAAATCACAAGTAGTAATGTATTTTAACTACGTAATATATTCATAGATTATTTATTATTAGAAATCATAAACATCTGTTTAACGGTAACATTTGTAACAAACATTGTTTTATAATTGTTCAATAGATATAAATTTTATTTTTACTTGTAAAAAGTCCCTATTTATGTTTATTTGTATATTTGTATAAAAATAAAAATTAATTTATACAGGGGATTAAAAATAAACCTAAGGATTTAACATGGGATTTTAGATTTATGAAATTTTCTGCTCTCCTGCTCATTTTATGTACAAAGTTGTACAAAATTAAAAGTTGCATATATATGAAACTGGTTTACATGTTTTATTATGTTTTTTAGTTTCTTCGCAATTTTAAAAAGAAATTTCAAAATTTTGGTTTATTAGTAACAATGGCCATGGAATTTGTTTTCTTTCTTCTAGTTTTCGTAATTTTTTTATAAATGTCAAACGACATTTTGACATATAAAAAGATATAAATTAAATAATGAATGTTTATTCGAATGAGAAACGTGTGGACATTGTAAAGGAATATTATGTTGAAATTAGTTACAAAAGAATACGGAATATATTTTTCATAAGTCAAATTGACGTGCGACGTTAATAAATAATTTATGAAAACTAGAAATTCCATGGCTATTGCTACAAATAACCCGAAATTTTGAAATTTCTTTTTAAAATTGGGAAGAAACTAAAAACATAATACAAATGTAAAAATAGTTTTATGTATAACTTATTATTCTGAACAACTCTGCTCTACAGTTTTTGCCGTATAATGAATAGAACAGGAAATGGCATAAAACTAAAATCCTATGTTACATCCCTATGTTCAACCCTAACTGCCACCAGCCTGTATATAATCATATTTAAAATTAAATTCTAGAAAATATGAACCGTATGTCTTAATAATTCTAGCGTGACCCTCGTATTACACGACAAACAATGAAATTTTTATTATTACAAAAATTGAAGAACATAAAATTCTCCATCCAATACACTTAATTTTTTTTATTATATCTTGTACAGATTTAGAGATAAAGGCACTGTAATATATAGAATAACTTAATGTTGTACTACATCGCAGAGGCTAAGGCACTAAGACTAAGGAAACCAGTTGACAAATTCAAATGTTTATAACATAGTTTGTAAATGACAGATGTTAGTGTAAAAAATCAACAGTTTTAGTGACATTCTGAAAGCTTTTTCTGGGAAGTACATTTAATCTTTCTTATTATTTTATTAATTAAATATTTAAAATTGTAGGTAAAATGCATATATCCATAAGAAATACAGCCAATCTTGCTAATGAATTGGAAGAATCTCTGACATTTAGTAACTTCCTCATGCAATGAAAAATAGATATAATTAGAATTGTATGTGTGCATGTTAAATACAATAAAAACAATATTTGGGTAAAGTTCTGTAAATTTTTTGTTATAAAACGACGGTTCGATATCGAAGTGCAATATACAATACTTACATAACATAAAATGGAAATGGCGAGAGGTATTGCGCTGGTCACAACAGATTTTTTTTTTGTACAGTATTAGGTAATAATATATAAAAATGAGAACAATTTTAGTTATAAATTATACCATAGTAGAATGTCCTGTTACTACATTTAAAGGATGTATGAACGAAGTGATGTTATTTATAAATGTTGCAGATATGTTGCAATATTTTTGTCTGAACAAGCAGGAAATAATTTGCAATTCACTCCCACTTCGAACCTAAATCAGTCATCTTCTCAAGTTACTTTTATAGTAAGTTCAACTCACAATTAACTACTTCCTCATCAGAGTTGTAACGAGAGTGTTTATATTTCTTCATCTCCATTCAAATCTCTTCGCTGTATAGCATTTACATTTGATAATTAATGACATCTCGTACTGAGCGTTTATGTGCTATATTAGACTTGTTGCTGGGTGGTCTTCAGCTGAATACGGTGTAATTTAAAAAAAAAATTATCTGGGATCTTTTGTTGAAAGGCAATTAATTCAAACACACGGGGAATGGACGGTTTAGTCAACAACTATTATGCCCTTTACAGCGTAGGTGGGAAATTATAGATTAGGAATTCAACTATATCTTGTAATAAAAAGCAGGTTTATAAATAATGCACAGTAATTTTTATTTAGTGTACAGATAACAATAACTTATGCAATTCTAATTCGTTTGGAGATATAATGGACTTTAGGGTTATATTCAGAGAGAAAAGAGAAATTAGGATTACTCAACATGTCAATCAAGCCATGGATCCTAACAGCCCTCTTCTCAGAGTGTGGTTGAGATTACTTAACATGAATTTAATTTACGAACTAATTTAGATTTTAAATTAAATTATTTACAAATTTAGAAATTTGAAATTTAGGTTTGGAATACTTATAACTATATATTATATTTCCAAATGTAAATTTCAAATTCGACCATTTACAAGAGAGAACTATTAAACATGACGTTAAGGTATAACATTGCTTCATCCGTCAGCTGTCTTTTCTGTTTGTGAGTTGTTGACATTTTGAAAATGGAGGAACAAACTGATATTTTGTTTTTCTGTTAAGAAGCAGTATTTGACCATAATCGAATTTCAATATATAAGTCATAATATATAAAAACAAACCTCTATAGCTTCTCATTATAATAATAAAAACTAAACATTAGTTTGTAATAATATTGTTATTAGCAATTTAATGTTTTGGACAAGGGATCTGTGACGTCAGTAGGGTAGAATGGTAGAAGAAGACAGTTAGACTGAGATAGATATGTTGTGATAGGTTATGGAATGGCGAACGTGACACCTGCTGTCACTTTCGCCTACCACAATAATAAATCAATTTAAAAAAATACGGGTATTTAATTTTTTGCTCTAGTATCATATAAGTATGTAAAAATCAAAATTTAGTCACATATCCCCGTTTGCATAATTTTGCACTCATACGAGTATATTTGAAGAATAGGGTCCTCCAGTATATTTTTTTTATATTTTTTTACAAAACTTCATAAACTGAAAGTGATATGTAATTTTAGAAAGTCTTTATTGTTATTCGTTAAGCCGTAATAATTTTTTTAATATTCTGTGACGTAGATATGGAGATGATTTTGTTCTCAAACAGTGGATTTCGCTAATAATTGAAGTCACATAAATTTATTTTTTTCAGCACTTATAAAATGTATAAATATGTTAAAATAACCCTTGTGGCCAATAATTGGAAATATGGGTGGATAATAAGTAATTTAATGTCATAATTAATAAAAATACTACGTATATATTTAAGTCCAAGATTTGATTACCACTGGTACCCTATGTCATTCAACATATCTTTTACTTTCATACCAGCGCTTGTAATCTGTCATGGCATCATAAATTTAAACTCTTATTATTTGGTTTATTTCTGTTGTTATTTTATGCATTTATATACTTGCAAATGGATTCCGTATTTCAAAAAGGCGATAGCAGAAGGTTTGAAAGTAGTAAGAATTTGGAATAGAATAAATATGTGACGTATATATAGAGATGAGGAAATGGTAATAAAAACTCGTTTATTTTAGAAACTGATAACTATTTTTAAACTTTGATAGTCCTTAATATACAGTTTTAAGGTCTAGTTTTAATATAATTGATCCTTGTTCTAATTTGTTGCTAAGGTGGAGGACCCTATTGTTCATGATCTTGTTATTTCACTTTCAGAAACAAACTATGATACTGCCCGTTTACAAATCAATGTGTTCATAGGCCTAATCATGGCCTAACAGACCATCTACGTTTTTTCTTTATTATACAAATCAACAATACTAAAAAACATTCCCGATATTATTAAAAAATCATCTTGTTCATTAGCGTCTAAAAAATTCATGACTATGAAAATCTAACTAAAATATGAACTGATATCTGGTGAAACGTCAAATGACAAGAAGTGACAAGTCACGTGATAGATACTGATTGGTCAGATCCAGAATTTCAAAATCGAACATAAACCAGAGACAAAGTTGTAAATTTTATCAAAATTTCTAAATGAAAATTAAATTCATCATAAACCAGCCCTTATTAAGACCTCTGGCATGGTTTTCATTATTACATGTTAAGTAATTAAATCGTCCAGTTTCAAAACCCGATAAATCCATTTTTGGCAACGGATTCGGTTTCTCATTGGCCATAACTTGGTAGTTTACGTACCAAAACTCAACAAAATCTTATGATATTTACGTTGAACTCGACAAATTCACAATCGGTTGGGATCTAATGCCAGCAAAACCAAATTAGCCAATTAAAGAAGCGGTTTGGAAGTCACGTGCTCCTATTGGGTATTTATTACGTTAAACCTTTAAGTACTAGCGTGCTCCGTGTGACGTTAGTGCTCGCGTGGCACTATATGACGCCAAATCGGAAAATAGATGTTTTTTGGTACATTTTTGGCAGAAATTTTTTAAAAAAATAAGTTAATGTTAAACACTTTATTATTAATTCAACATAATCACATTTTCAATATTTTAAAAATTTAACAAAAAAATATCATTTACATTTGAACCCATGGTTTGCAATGGGTTTTTTTGATCTGTGACACTTTTTTTTGGGTTCTTGGCCCAGACACTGCAGGTGGGTCGACTACCATTGCCTCGTCAAAGTGGGTTTGCTTTTGAATTTAATCATAGAAAAATAATAATAATGGGTATTTATATATCTCAAAACTATGACAAAAGAATAATTTGGGGGTAGAACTCCGAAGAAAAAAGTATATGAAAATTACAATACTTTAAACTTTCGTTGGCGTCATATAGCGCCACGCGAGTACTTAAAGGTTAATAATATCAATTGTTCCCTTGCAAGAATTTAATAAGGAAATACTCGTACGAACCAGGTCTCTTATGCTCAATAATTCTAGCGTGACCATCGCCTCTTGCATAAATCGTAAAATTTAGATTTACTGTGTAAATTTCTGGATATATTGCTAATAACGACTGAAACAACAAAATTTATTATATCCTAGCAAGTAGGTATCAACTTCTGTTTTATTACCAATTGTACAAAGTTTATGGTGAAATACAATTGAAATTGTTACGAGTTTCCATTAATTTTTAATTAAATCTATGAATATGAAATTAGATATGTACCTATAGAGTAATGGTATATGTAATAAAATGCCTAAAGCAGTGATGCTAGATACGCCATCTAATAACATTTAACACGCCTTTCTAATAGTAATAATAAATAATGGATAGTAATAAGTATCAGAAATTATGAATATCCATGTAAAATCTCAATTACACTCTGATCCAAGATAAAACAGATTTTTATACCTAATAGACATGGGGTCGAAATACAAAGTTTCAGAATTTCCTGAATGATGGTATTTGAGTTAAAGCGGAGACAATCGTGAAAATGTTAAAATTGGATTCTAAGGGAATTTACTAAAATCTCGATATATACCGTAGTGCGAGTATAAATTCTGTTTCTGTGAAATCCTCCAACAATATTTTCAATTAAAAAACTTCCCCTGTCTTTTGTACGTATACAACATCCTTCACATATTTTAAAATCAAGTTTTGCTTCACTTAATATTTTCTTCCATTCTTTCTTGTGGTGAAGAATGCACATGAAATGAGCTGAGTACCGTAACCGTAACGTGTTTCTGCGAATGGCCAGGTAGACTAAACATGACACTGTAGAATGGAATAGCAGGAGACTAACCTTGCCTAACCTCTAACAAAAGGTGGAGTGGAGACAAGATAAATGTTTAGAGGGATGAATAGGCATTCATTCTCGCTTAATAAGGGAGGAAGGCATATGAAAACATGAACCGCGAGATAAATTAAAGGACTATTAATTTGACATCTTAAAAGAATGTTGTAAAGGGAGATAATTGGATTTTGACAGCTGACTTCCAAAAGGGTGCGCCAGAATATTAACCATTTCTTAACCTAAATAGGCTCCCACATTATAGTAGCGTTTTCCACATTAATTAGCTATTTTATTTGTGCATACACTCTAAGAAATATTGTCCGTGTAAAATAACCAAATCGGTTGGTTAAGTAATTTGGTGTTAATTTTAATACAAAAATAAGCACATTTTTCGTCCGTGTTAAAAATACGGTTTAGTTAAATTTTGTCCGTGTTAATTAAAATAATTTTTAAAATTGTAACCACATATACAGTAAATGAGACATATTACTCAAAAATATGGTTTAATACACGCAGCGAGACAGGCAACAGTAGTGTATTGTGCAACTCAACTTTGAGATATATCTACTTCACAGACCATATTTGTTACAAAAGTATCATTACTTCAAATATCGATATACCCTGTGACATTAAAATTAATAGTGCTAAATGGATTTCGTATGGTTTTTTGTACAAACCAGATTACTTCCTCGTACCAGAAATTGTTGAGTCTTTACCAATGTTTCACCAAACATTATTACCATAGAAAACACTGTCATGTTTGTTACAAAATCTTGGAATACATTATATTTTGATGAAACTCTACATTTAAAATTGCAGAATTTAATGTATCTGGAATAGAACTAATATTTTCGAATACCTATTTGTACAAAGAACCATACGAAATCCTTTAATGTTCCGATGGTAATTATATTGTACCTAAACATATTTTTGTGCAGCACTGCTAGTCAAAATGTAAAATTTTTTAAACAATAAAATTATACAAATTATATTTCAATGAAATTTTTATTTGCCTTATTGAACACATATCTTGTTAAAATTTACTCAAATACGAGTAAATGGATACACATTGGTGGTCATAAATAACACGAAAATAAGTTTTCGTTCACACTGTACCGTGTTCACTGTACACATAAAACAGTATTAATAACGGTGTATTTTTTAAACTATTTAGTCTAGAAAAAATAAGGTAAAATTAACTCGTACATTTAGTTAAAATAATATTTTCAGTGTAAATTTTAACACGCAGTATTATTTTTAACCAGAAATTCTGTGTTAAATTTTAAACCAATTTCCAGTGTACTTTTTAACCAAACAGATACTTTGTTAGAATTACACCTAATCTGGTGGACCTTCTGGAACCAATTTTAGTGTTAAAATTGGTTAAAAATTTCTTAGAGTGTACTACGAAAAATGGTGGCTCACTCGTTAGGGTGCTAGAATATTCAGCGAAAGATCGGAGTTCGTTTCCCGCAACCAGTAACTACCTAAATATACCTGTATTCAGGAATTCAGGTGGTTCGAAACCCACTAGAAACTATACAAGTATACTCCGTCTCATCGAAACCCAATGGATCGCCATAAACCTTTGGAAAATCTCTCACTTAAGTGGTCACTCTGTATATTTAGTTCATTCTATTTTTTTCTAGCAGCTGGGCCAAAGAACTTGAAATGACATAATAAATCACTTAAACTAATGTGGAATAACCGACCATTTATAATTTTATAATTAATTGACTTCAAATTTAAGTCACTTAACAGATAGAATAGAAGATAAATATTAACACCATAACAGTAACAGAAGACGATCACAAACTATACATATTATGAAAGAAGAGAGTATGATATACCGTATACTTTATGAAATTTTTCTTAGGGCCAAGATATGATTACTTGAAAAACAGCTCTTTTTGATAGCTGATATCATCAGTCTTTTGCGAAATTTCAAAATTTCGTTTGAAACATATTGTATATTGTTCTTTGGTTTTATGTTAATAACATACTAAAAATTCATACTCAAATTCCTATATAGCGCGATAAACACTATTTTCTAGAATTCTTATTAATTTGCGCTCATCATAGTTTAGTTGTATGTATATAGCCTTAGCTACACGTATCAATATCAATACTATGTCTTCTGGCCTATAGTTGAATCATCATCTGCATATTTTTGAGCGCAGTAATGACGTCATGTACCACTTTTTTATAACTTTAATCGATGGAGTAGTGAAAAATAATAGACCCGTATTTTTTATTTTTCCTGAAATCAATCTTTAAGCATGAAAAAATTGTAATTGAAAATGACATTCTTTAAAATGCGACTGCTAGACCCCCGCTTCGTTCCTTGCCAAGTGATGACACAGGTTCGGCTTCGGAGCAACGACCATTTTGATTTTCACATTGTTTAAACGTCAAAGTGACATTTAAAGATAACCTGAAATCTATGAAAGTAAACATATCGGTGAAATAAGTTTACCAGTAAATATTGTATGTTATTAACTTAAATAAAGAATAAAATAATATTTTTCAATATA
This sequence comes from Ophonus ardosiacus, assembly GCA_943142095.1. Taxonomy (NCBI): domain Eukaryota; kingdom Metazoa; phylum Arthropoda; class Insecta; order Coleoptera; family Carabidae; genus Ophonus; species Ophonus ardosiacus. Next base: position 53,433,877 of record OW964825.1, on the reverse strand, counting down.
TTCAATGTCTCACGTGCATTTATAACCTTCTAGCGACTAATCTCAAATCAAAAGTGAAAGAAACAGCTGATATGTAACATGTAAAAATAAAAATTAATAATTCTGTGTCCATATAAAATATCTATTTGAAATGAATCTGAACTTAGTTTCGGAACCTGTGACGTCACAACATCGCTGGATTTTGCACCTTTTTAAAAATATCATTCTTTGAAACGATTTTATACATCAAAGAATGTAAATAAAAAATAATTTTACCATGCTGAACAATAAATTAGACTATCCTTCTTCGATTTAAACAGAAAAAATCTGTTGTGGTCAGCACAAGACCTCTCGCCATTTCCATATTAGGCTATATACCTAAGTATTGTACATATTTGACATTTCTGATACACACAAAAATAGTTTTCTATTTTTTAATTCATTCTATTCACTCTTATTCTTCTATGTTCGAGATTCTTCCAATTCATTGATGAGATTGGCGGTATTTCTGAAGGATATATGTAATATATGTATCTATAATTACAAATATTTAATTAATAATAAAAAAAAAATATTAAATGTACTTCCCAGGAAAAGTCTTCAGTAATATGTTTGGCTTTTTGACATACATTTATCTGTCAATTATAAACATTTTAATGCTTCCTTTTGTTTTCCATGGGCTGCAAGAAAAATTTACACCTTATTATTTTACATATTTCTATCTTTAACACCATAGAAGATATAAAAAAAATTAAATGTATCGGATAGAGATTTTATATTCTTTATTATTAGTAATAACAGAAATTTTCAAAAAATAATATTTAGATGACTTTTTTAAAGAAACTATTACTTCCGGTTGTCCAATTGTTACCAAAATAATCAGCTCTTTCCAGGAATGTCAGATTAAGAAAACTGCAGTTACATATTTTTTAAATAGTATTTATAAAATCGTGGCTCCAACATCCACACACACACATACAACACACACACACACACACACACACACACATACATACATACATACATACATACATACATACATACATACATACGGACATCATCGTAAAAATGGCATAATCGTATTCTAGGGACCTTAAAACGTGCTTATCCACTAAAATCTGGATATGAAATTTTTAGCATGATTCCAATACCTCTCTTAGCGAGAGGTAAAAAGGTACAATTATTTTTATTTGCATGACCTCATTGCCTCGTCGCTATAGGATCGTCTCAAACATTTCCTCATATCCTCCACCCTTTGCTTTCTTTTCCCATCTTCATCTTCCTCTCCATCTTCATCAGGCAGTGAGCTGCTCGTTGTTTCCCAACAGCAGCAGAGGTCAAGCACTCGTTTACGTCTTGCGCGAGCGCGCAAACCACACCGCCGCGGATCAAGAACAAGTGGCTTGACGGGCTAGGCACTAGGCTCCGCTCGACTTGCCGCTCGGTTGACGCTGATGGACCACGGTTGACGGCAAGCAACAAGCAAGCTCTCAGGCGCCACGCGAACCGACTTTTTATTTTCTTGCTAGAGACAGGGAATGTGACATGTGCATAGCAAGTGTACTCCAATGGGAAGATATGGATTGTGAGGTTAATTTTAGATGGCTATTAATAAATGCGAGAGGAATTTCGTATTAATGTCAAGTTCAATATTGGTTTATGCAGATTTGCTTTTTTTGTCTAGTAAGTTGTTTATTGCGTGATTTAAAATAAACATACATGATTCATTATAGGTGAGCCGAATTTGAGAAAGTGTAGCCTGTACCTATTACGAGGTATAGTAATTTCAGTAATTTTTTTACAATATTCGACTGAGTTTGGGACGGAGATAGTTACAGGAAGTAAAAATTCTTCGGACTTGCAGTCAACTAATAAAATTTGTTCATGCCGACGTTTCGACTGGTGGTGTGATCCGGATAGTTTTGGTTTCGGATTCAAAAATGTCCGGATATCCGGATAATTGAATGTTGAACTATCCGGATCTGGGATCGAAATCTCAGTATCGGATCTGGGATCGAAATCTCAGTATCGGATTTTGGATCCGGATCTGAGTATTGGATTTTGGATCCGGATCTGAGTATTGGATTTTGGATCCGGATCTGAGTATTGGATTTTGGATCCGGATCTGAGTATTGGAATTTGGATCCGGATCTGAGTATCGGATTTTGGATCCGAATCTGAGTATTGGATTTTGGATCCGGATCCGAATATGAGTATGAGTATCGGATTTTAGTCATGGAAAAACAATTCCTTTTATGTGAAACACGTGCACGATATAAATAAATAGATATTTCGATACTTGCAATGAACCTGTAATCATTATTTCTCAAATTTAATCTTAATCTCGTTTTCTTTGAAGTATTTGTTGTAATGAATGTTAAAATTTTAGAACTACAGAATTCAATATTCTAAAAAATATCCTTCTCGTATTTGCACCAGCCAATTTAGAGGGGTATTATAAAATTTATTGCTGTTTACAGACCGCTGTAGAGATAAACAGACCCACTGTAACGGTTTGAATTTGAACTCATTTCCAGATGTTTGCCTTTACATTCAAAATGATGAATCGGATCCAGAATTAAAATTCGGATCCTGATCCGTAAACAATACATCGAATCCGGATCCGGACCCAAACCAGGATCCGGACCCAAACCAGGATCCGGATCCAAATCCTAGTTAAATTTACGGATATCCGCTTCAATATCCGAACATCGGATATCCGAGGAACCGGATATTTTGAAATCCGGGACCTCGGATCCATGTTTTGTCGGATCCTCACAGCACTAGTTTCGACTATACAATAGTCTTCATCAGGGCTCTACAATGTAACACAAAAGCGAAAATGTAACATAAGAACACAAAATAATTATAAATTACATAAACTATAACATAAAAACTTACAGAATGGTCTAGTTGAAAAAAAAAACCACATGTGGATAACGAAACATAAACATCGGACATTTAAAATATAAATATATAAATAAATAAATAGTTAAAAACAACATATCACAAAGTGAAAATCGTCAAAAATTAAAAAACTTGTCTTTGATGAGTACAATTAATATGGAACGACAAATTACTAAAGTAACGTAAAAAACATAAACGTCGGAATGAACAAATTTTATTAGTTGATTGCAAGTCCGAAGAATTTTTACTTCCTGTAACTATCTCCAGTAATATTAAGGATTATTGTAAAAGCATATTTTAAAATAACCCTTTATTCTTTTTAAAATATTTTGCTAAACATAGGATTTTAAAAATGTGCGGAAATTGACTCTCCCGCACTTTTTTAAAACAAAAGTACAAGAACGAAAAGTTGTTGTACAGTGTGTTCAAAAAAATCCTAACTCGGACGGAGTAGGCTATGAACAAAAAAACGTAGGTACGTCAATTTGAGAGTATTTAATTAAATGTCAATTTGACACAAAATATTGTAAAAAATGAAAGAAATCAAAGCTTTTCTTCTTGAATCCTTATTTTAGAAAATAAATAAATAAATATTTCATCGCGGCATATTACCCATTTCTGGGTGTGCCATTATCTACACATATGTAGACATCGGTAATGATGACGATATATTTTACCGTGTGGGCGCTTACCAGGCGTCACCTCACGGGCACTCATAGCTGGTGTGGAGAGCGCACTACAGGGGTCACTTTTGTGCCATTTAAAATTGGAAATATTTGGCGCCGGTCGGGATCGAACCCGGTTCCTCAGGTTCGCGACCAGACACTCAGGCACTCGGCATAGAAATAGAAATAAATTAGAAAACTGTGAATGGCAATATTCTGTATCTTTCTTTATTTTCTCTTCTTCTTAAAAATGCATTTCACGATCAATTTTGACAACTTTTGAATAAAATAATGATCAGAAATACGTTTCTGAGTCATAGCCTAATACGAATTAGGTTTCTTTTTCTGAATACATTTGTAACTCTAGATATTTAAAAAATAAAATATGACATTTTTGTCAAAAATTAGATAGCCATGGAAATAAAAAACAATATCATTATTATAATTGTATCTACATTGTTATAATTCAGCATTAAATATTGTAGTATTATGATATTTTGTTTTATTTGTTATTTATTTCCATGGCTATCTGATCTTTAACGAAAATGTCATAAATAGTTTATTTTATAAATAGGCAAATATTTTATTGCAATAAATAATAAAGAATTTTTAAAAGCATAAACTAATTTTTGTACTTTTGCTCTAAAATGTGCAGGAGACCAATTTCCGCACATTTTTAATTTTAATACTTATTTATGCAACATGAATAGAAAGTATAGTCTTATTTCACGAATAGGAAAGTTTGACCTGGCGAGTTCGTCAAATCTTATGAGTAAAATAAGATAGGACACTTTTTACTCGCAACAAAAATGTGAAAATGAAATAAAGTGTACTTTTTAACAAACGTAAAAAAGTCTTGTGTTTATTGTTTTGTGTATATTCTACAATCATTATCTTTTGAATGAAATGGCACAAATTGAGAGAAAAAAATATCAAAAGTCTTATATTTTGTAATTTAAGTATGATAAATTATATTTTATTTGTGTCATACAAACGTACCTCAAGTAAATTATGAATAATGTGACGTGCACGAAAATCAGAATATGAGTTCGTACTTGACGTTGTCAGCATAATTTATTACAATTCTTTGCTTGCAGAATAATAACCTACTTATACTTTAATATCCTCGTATTACAAACGTCTTTCTTTGTATTTCGAAACCGACAAAATTACAAGGCACTCGCATATATTTCAATTTCAATCACATCATTTTATTTCCCACAAATATAATAATGTTTCTATTATGAAATACTACAGAATACATTACAAAATAAATTGAACACAAAGTAATTTTTTATACGGTTGAATATAGAATATAATTTGCAAGGTAAATGTTATACTATAAAAGGAAAAGTAAAAAAATAGTAACCTTTGAAATAACAAATGACTGTTTATATAAATATTTTTATGTCATTTGCTTCTATTGTTATACGATAATAAAAAAAGTGTTATACAAACTATATTTGCATAATAATAGTTATATAAACAATTTATGTAACAGTACGGATTAACGTAGGAAAACTTAAATCTACTAGAAGATTATCTTCGTTCTCCCAATTATTTTCGCCTACGCACACTATACCAAACTGGGTCAAACAACTGCTCTGTCTAAAACTGTGTCACTTGATTTGAATGAATTCTTTTCTAAAACAACGATAAAAAACATACTAGAGTGCATGTTTTCCATGTTTTAATTAATGTATGTATTTAAACAGTATTAAAAAACAAATGATGTTATTTTATAAACATTGCACTCATAAGTAAATCCCAGGTGTGCTGATGTATTTAATTAATTTTATGATAATTAATAATTACTATTTTAGTTATGAACATATGGTTTTTCTTCATAGAATTGTAAATATTTATAATTTGCGGGTATGTGCGAAATTAAAAACTATAAAAATATGACAAATAAAAGAATTTTTAGATTATTATGTGTATATACTTGGTTGATTAAATCTTCTAAATCTATTAAAAAAAGTAATGAATTTTAAATTTAACTACCGCAATTTGTTTCGAATACCTATTGCTGTTTTTCATTTATAATTAAAAATTTACATATAAATTACAAAAAAGTACAAGTTTATAAATAAGTAGACAAATTATTTCTATTTAATGAATAATGTAGTTGAATAATACTATTTACTGATATTTTTTTTCGAAACAATCTTAAAAAATGGCGCACTTATACTCCAAAATTTACTGTCTACTCAATGTTTATCATATATACTTAATAAATGATTTTCTTTTTGCATTTTATTGACTTTAGAAACATAGTAGAAACTGCTACTCTCGAATTCCTAATGGACTAAGTGATGACGTAGAAATGGGGTATAGTAAAAATTTTTAGGCACAGTAGTAACGAACTAATGACAGCAGACGCTTGACTATTCCGGGAGAAACATGTCATGTAAACGTTTAAATATTGAAATCCAATAGTACCAACATGTGGTGAAAAAATGAACTACAATTATTTTAAATAAATTAAAACTCCTTAAAAACATTATGTTCGACTTTAAAATAATTGTAAATTTAATTAAAATGTACTTTACTTATAGTATGCAAAAAACAGTATTTATTTTCTTCGTTTTCCTAAACATATACAATACTACAGTGTTTTTTCATTTTGTAAAAAAATGATGACGTGACTACTCTGCCTAAAAAATTTTACTATAGCAATGTTTCCAAACAGAAGCAAGTGGAAAAGTCAGGTTAGGCAATCTAACATGACGTCATAAGCAGAGAGCAGTAGTGACAGCACGCACTTTAGAATTCTATCAAAGGAGGCATTTGTTTTCGCTTTTCGCCACAAAGCGAAAATTTGGTAACATGCGTATCTCAAAATATTCGCCTGCAACTTATATAATTATTATATACAACTGTCTCAATATTTGTTATTCTAATTGAATAAAACCCGAAAATTGCCGAAATAAAAAGCGAATAGGTATAGAATTCCAAAGTGCATGCTGCCAAGATTCGTAAAAGTAAAATCGCATTCGCCTGTTTTCCATGATAGAATTCTAAAGTGCGTGCTGCCACTACAGGTGTGATTTTAACCTCACTTTTGAATTTTTTAAAAATTATTTAATTATATATTTCATGATAGATATCGAGAAATTTTATTTATGGTACAATTAATCAATTAATCCATATTTTTTTCCATGACTCCATCATTGACTTAAATATGTAGGCATGCAATTTATACCTGACAGCTGCCCCCTGCAATGACAACATCTAAGAATAATAACCTCAAACGTCATTTACTGACAAGTATTTCTTGCGGCACTGCGAAGATATCAAAAGTGTTTCTTTTTTAAATTAGAATATCTCTCAAGAATGTTAATACTTCGGTTGGTTTTCTTAATATAAAAATCTGATCAGATTTTGTCATTTTCTAATAGATCGAGATTATTTTTAAAAAAGCACATTAAATGAGGTTAAATTATTTTTTAAAAATCAATACCAATAATTGCTTTGCTTATGCGCTTATAAGAATATGCACCACAATTATTTTTATTTGAGCTTCTTGCATTTTCTGTATACCGAGCTAACTAGATTGACAATGCTCATTCTTTCTTGACTTTATTAATCTCACGAAATAAAGTCATTGACATCGTTAATATTTAATTATACGAATCAACAAAACTCAATTAAAAATTAATTTTCAAAACCACTATTCTTTTTCTTACTTTTATTATTTTAGTCACTATAATTTCACTCCGTGATTATACGCATAACACTCCATTAAACCCATAAACCCAAAACAAATCATAATCAAAAACAATAACATAATCATTTCAACCCATACTTAAATCTTCGCTCCGTAGGTAGTTATTATATAACCATACATACTCATCTTTGTCTCACACCCACACATTTTAATTCTTCCCACTACTCCTACACACGCCAGAAACAAAACACTGCAGCAATAATGGCGGCTGGAAAGTTAATACCAACCCTGCTGAGATGAAATCCCAGGCGATAGAAAACCATAAGAAATAAATCATGTAAGAATGTGGGGATAGTGTAGACATCTCTTTATAAAATAAAAGACGTGATTATATCAGGTATACAAAAAGGGATAAAGGGAGGAAAAAATTATTGGACGGAATTGGGACCACCCATTTATAAAGTTGAATAGTTGCAAAATAAAGAAAAGTGGTTAGGGGCTATTTGTAGTTGTTATTTATTTGACAGTTCCTTATAGGTTATGATAATTTCGTGAATATGAATTAATTTATCTACTTTAGACAAAAGCGATTATTTTTCATTTAAAAACTGCCTCTGTCAGTCAATGAAGGACTTAGTTATTATTTATAAATTTAAAGACAGATGAAGAGCGATTATTTTTTATTTAAAAGCAGTCTCTGTCAATGACGTCAGACTTAATTATTAGATTTATAAATTTGAGGAGTTATTTTTATAATTTGATACAAAGGGCAAAAAGTATTACGTCATTAATAGAGTTGGTCTCCAAGCTGTAATCAAATAAATTAAAATGGTGTCTTAAAGTCATCTGTCCCAACTCATCCAACTACAGATTTTTGTCGTAAACTAATCTACTTTATATCCGCGCTTTTGAGTTGTCAACTGTTTCAAATAAATTTTGACAATAACAAATACATGGATTAATAATTATTGATTATCTTTTAGTCTAAAATTAATTGAAAGCTGTTATCTATTATCAATGCTCATTGGCTGATGATACTGTCAAGTTTTGCATTTAATCAAAAAACAAAATATGTATATTATTTATTTTATAAAAAAATATTTCTGTTCTTAACAACTCCAATATAATAAAATTTACACTCTATTTTTAAAATATTATAAATTGTGAAATATAATAGGGCTGTTGCAAGAATTTTTATATGATTGATAAGAACTTTATTTTAAAAGATTTTGTTCTTTAAAGTCTCAAATTTGAAAATATCTCGAATTTTCTATTAGATATTTTACAAGGGCTACTTGCATGGTACTGAAAGTCCGATTTCTATCACTATATACGTAATGTTATGTTGAAAACATTATATAAAAATATAATTTTATTTTCAAAAAATTATTTGTTTTTTAGTAAATTAAGAAAGAACATTTTCTGTGACGCCATTATATTGAACTGAAGAAGAGAACCATGCTTAAGAATGTAACTTATAGATGGCATTGCGTACGAGAAAGTTTTAATTTGAATTTAACATTTATTTCTCTCTGGGCTCTCAAATATATTAATTACTTCACAAATAAACACATAGGTAGTTACATGCAGTTTAAAATATCGATACGAAAAAAACAAACTAAAATACTAACCTCCAAACTATTTTTGGAACGTCAAACAGGAGATCTACATTACCCGTACAAACAAATGCTACGGCTTTACGACCACTCATTGGTGGTAATTAATAAAAATTTTGTTAAAAGAAAAAATATGGGTAGCAAGTAGCCCATTAAATATTGAAATTTGTGTAATATTTTGAAAAAGTCACGTGTTCTAAAACGTAACGTCAAAACACATGCAACGTGAAAACCATCAATAACGTAAACTGTTTTCCTCCCCAGGAGTGGAGGTTATTTTTCATAACTATTTTTAGCATAAATTTTTTTATTTAGTTAATTAAGAAAAAAACAATAAATTATTATTTTATTACCGTGAAAAATATTGCACGTGTAACCGGCTCATTGTATTGTTTGTGCTTACAAATTCTTTCTAACTTCGTGCAAAATTATCGAAAATTCTCAGAAATTCAATTTATAAAATCATTCATTCTATAAAATTTATGCACGTATTTACATTTTCTCCCAAAGCTAAAATATTTATTTTATTATATTTTTGGCATTATTTTCTCATATTCAGAGCAGATATACGTGCTACAATAATAAACATGGTGATGAATCAGACTTTATTTTTGTCACGACATATAGCAACTTAATACCAAATTTTCAGCACACTTCTTAAACTTCATATGGAGTTTTCATTGAATCCTCACGCACAAAGAATCAATATACATGATTCATGGAAGACAGAAAAGATGGTGAATCAGGAAATAAGACAGAAAATGATTCATATTTAAGATATTATAATTTTCCTGGACAACCATTCATTCTGCTTACTGAAACTATAAAAATACAAAGTGTAATAAGAATAAGAATCATTTGTTCTCACGTTGTGAAACATTGGGCACGAATTCCTCTTATATTTTGACAATTTGTAGATTTTTGGCACTCAACAATAGATTTTAATGGATTACGAAGTATGCAGACAAACAAATGTTTATTTTTGTCTTCACACATGTAGGTAATAAATGTTAAATTTAATCTTCTGAATGATAATTTTGAATGTTACTATAACGATAACGATGGTAAAAATAAATCATAGTATAAATGTAATTTCTCATAAAAATATAGTTTATGCCTTCTGTTTTATAAAAGAACAAATGATAAATGAATATTAAAAAATCTGTTGTGGCCAGCACAAGACCTTCCGTTAATTTGATGTATTTTGTACAAATCCCATACCATAAGTTCATTGGAAATGATTCTATATATCCAGTAAAATTGTAACACGAACATAATACAATTTTTTCCATACAGAAAGTTCCTTGGAAAATATTCTATAAATCCAATAAAATTATCACATTATGCATACTCATTATATATAAATACTCTAAAAATGCGTACACTTACGTTACATTCTCTTTACAATTAAATAATCTTACTACCAAGTTTATATCTGTTGCCATTTTTCAATTATTGCCCCAAAAGTCCATATACCCCACATTTAGATAAAAACATCAAATTTTTCAAAAATCTAATTTTTATGTATCTAGATACTTCTCAATGCGCTGATTCCAAATTTTGAAACTGCAGGTCGATAACTTTTTTCGTTCTCGAGATATTTAGATTCAAAATTTTGCTCAAAACTGCCCATTTTTGGGTAATAGCCCAAAAATGGGTCGAGATATGAATTTGGCGACAACACCATTCGATTCTACGAGCAAAATTACATAAGTACACCAATTTTCAGAATTTTTGAACACCGCATACAATTTCTAAAGCAAAATAACTGAAAATGGCCAAAAATCGCAAAAATCTAAGGTGTACCCCTTAGGATTTTTTCAGATTTTGGCCATTTTCAGGGGTTTTCAAACTTTTATTCATAAAAAATGAACCTGTTGGACAAAAATTATGAAAATTGGTATACTTATGTATTTTTGTCCGTAGAATCGAATGGTGATGTCGCCAAATTCATATCTTGACCCATTTTTGGGTTAATTCCCAAAAATGGGCAGTTTTGAGCAAAACTTTAAATCTAAATATCTCGAGAACGAAACGAGATACCGACCTGCGGTTTCAAAATTTAGAATCAGCGCATTGAGAAGTATCTAGATACATAAAAATTAGATTTTTGAAAATTTTTATCTAAATGTGGGGTATATTGACTTTTGGGGCAATAATTCGAAAATGGCTATAGATATAAACTTGGTAGTAATATTATTTGATTGTAAAGAGAATGTTACGTAAGTGTACGTTTTTTAGAGTATTTGACGAACTATGAGATTTTTTAGAAGTGATTCAGATTTAAAAAACCGTTCATGTTACTGTAGAATTGGAGAAAGGTTTTTATTTATTCAGTAAATGGGTATCGATTTCGGAAAAATTGTTCGTCATCAGCCCTCGTCATCTTCTGGTAATAATGTTTGTTTTTATAAAATGTAATTTATTTTTTTTGTTTTTTTAATTTAAAAATTTAAACTTAATCATTCTTTTTTTCATTGCGCTACTTCATCTGACTAAGAACTTTACTTAGTTGTATGTGTTTCTGCATTTTATAATTTGACGAGGGCCGATGAACAATTACTGAATAAATAAAAACCTTACTGTAATCGCTATCCTACATCTTTATTCATTTTTAACCCACCTTTGTATATAGGGGTGTTAAATGTTTTTTTTTTCGGATTCTTTGCATTTGGTGGTGAAATAAACCATACCTGTAAAAATATTGTTCATTCATTGTATCCTGAAAATATACAGCATGCAGTACTACCGTTCTCTTCTCGTTCGATGTTATGTTATTCTCCTCGCACGTGGATAATGGAATTCAGTTGCGTTCACCTGTTTTATTCATCCATTGAGCCAGCCCATTCACCGTGTGTTTGTTCGGTACGCTACACTTTATTGTAACATTTATTCTCCGATTCCGCCATACAACACAATGCTCGGCTTCTCAATGAACCAGTTGCGGAACTAATATTTCCAATACAATACACTGCTTCTATTAAAATTATATTAAATGGATGACACGGCATTTTGTTTATTCTTTACAACCAGCAGATTCTTGGACCGTGACAATGAGTGGTAAGAGAGGAAAACTAAGAACCTACCGCGGTAAATCATTTTGCAAATATATTTAAATTTTCAATAGTTATACAAGAGGTTCGAAAATAATCGAATATAAAATTGAGCGGACGAGATGTGTTTTCAGGCGTTTTCAGGTAACACATCGAGTCCGCAAACTGTATATTCAGATGATTTTTGAAGCATGAGTGGTATTGGGCTTCCAAAATTAAAATGCGCCACTGGTGGCAGATTTCTGAACTGAGTGAAGTGTACATGTACGAAGGTGGTTGTTTTATTCAGGGATTGTATTTACTTGTATACGAATTTTAATACGCTTTTATCTTCGGCTATTATTGTTTTATTCTTAGTAGGATCTGAATTACTGCTAATACAACAAGTAAGTTTTTGTTTTTTATAAAATTAATGAACAAATTAGGAGATATGCAATTTATAGGTTAAAGTTACGATGAAGTTTTCTCCGAAAATATTTACCACATAGTATTAAGTGGCCACTATTTATTACTTGCTGGCCTTCCACCATATTTCTAGATGATACACTACAATTCCCAAATCTACAAATAGTATCTAAATCTAAGCAAAGAAAATTGTTCATTATGAAAGAAAAACAATAAACAAATAAAAGTAAACCTATGTAGATAGAAATTAATACATGTACAGCTACGGCAATGAAATACAATCTAAATATAGGAAATCAAATGTTTCTTTATTAAAAATAAAAATATACTGTTCATTAAAATATGACTAAAATACTCTTACCTACAAATACTTACTAAAATTAACCCTATTAACTAAAACTATCACTAAATTGTTACTACAAGAAAGATCAAACTCAATTCTACCGAAATTAAGAAAAAAAAAAAACACCATACTAAATCCGAAATTAAATATTAGTCTCACACCAATTGTACTCTTATGGAAGCCAGCGAAAAATGTACCATTCGTTTGAATTTTGACGTTTGACGTCAGCGCCATCTCTTGATAATTTGGAAGCCCAATACGAATGAAGCAACTAACGAATTTTTACGAAACGTCAAAATATTACTTGTTTATTTTCGAGTAGCGTTGTGTTTCGCGAAACGCAACTTCGCAAAGAAAATATCCGATGATATACACAGCAACTAAGAAAAACTGAGCTATCTGATTGGTCTATTTTCCGATGAGTAGGAATTTGCGCTCGCTTTTGTCAACGCAAAATGTCACTTTGCTACTCATGCGCGACAAAGTAGAAAAAACGCTCGAAGTTGTCGCCACAAAATTGATAGAGTTAGGGTTCCATTTCTATCTCCAAATTTGGCTTCTTCAATATGAAGAAATGGCAGATGGTAAGAAAATTTTATTCAAACGAAGTGATGATTGCAGAAACGAATTCCTAATTTTGCAGAGTTAGACTAATCCTATTATTCGGAAGGGATCAACAAAATAAAGCGACGTTGGACGAAGTGTACTCATAAGTTAATTCCCAAAAAATAAGTAGTTGTCTTTTTTGCAAGAACTTTTCAAACCATTCGCATATATTTTTATCAGAAAGAGTATAATGTAAATAGGCGTTAGACTCATATAATAAATTATCTTGAAAAACATCAATAAATATTCTATATTTAGCTTTATCAGTATTATGGACCATCGCTATAATCGTTAGTGACTGTCCACTCTGTTATCTATGATATATAAACCACTTGATAAGTGCCTCCCCCTATTATTTACAATTTCTATCTGTCGATAGTGTTAGTTAAGCCTGTTAGACAGCTGTCACGTATGTGTTTCGCTTCACCTCGTCTGTCCATGTTATACTCTACCATGACTTCTGATTGACGTATTTGTAGAGAGTCAGAATATTAACAAGAGATTAGATACAGGCTTATTTGTTTGTTTGCTCCTATAGGATTTATCAATGCAGGAGGTATTTTTGGATGCTGCTGAACTGATAATAAATTTTACTTATAAGTGGATTGAATTTACTTCTTGGTAAACCGAGTAACTTAATTTAAAATCAATCTAAACAAATCTGTTGTGACCAGCACAAAACTTCTCACCATTTCCATATTAGGCTATATAAGTACATATTGTATTTAATATTTGTGGTACACGCACAAAATTTCTAATTGCATTTATTATTCTTACATATTTTTATATTTTTTAATTCATTCTATAAATAAGTTTCCTCCTACTCTTCTAAATGTTCGAGATTCTTCAAATTCATTCACGGGATTGGCGGTATTTCTGATGCGTATATGTAATATATATATATATATATATATATATCTATAATTTTAAATATTTAATTAATAATAAAATAAGAAATATTAAATGTACTTTCCAGAAAAAGTCTTCAGTAATGTATCTGGATTTTTGCCACTGATATTTTTTTGTCAATTACAAACATTTTAATTTTTCAACTGGTTTCTATGGAGTTATTTGGGCTGTGAGATTCATTACAACGGATTATTTTATATATTTATAATGTATCAGGTAGAAAATTTGCAATAACAAAATTTCCAAAAATGGTTCAATTGTTACCAAAACTTTTTCACCTTTAGTCTTTATATTAATCATAGTCTTTATATTAATCATAGAATTTGAGAAACCGTCCCTCCAACATCCAGACACACACACGCACACACACACACACTCACACACACACACACACACACACACACACACACACACGCTCGCGCGCATCGAATGAGAGAGAGAGAGAGAAAGACATAATTGTAAAAATGTTAAAATCGGATTCAACTGACTTTAAAACGTGCTCATTCACTAAAATCTGGATATGCCATTATTAGAATGAGTCCAATGGTGTCAAAAAATTCATAGTTTTATGCTCCAAAATTCTATGTATAAAGCACCCCGTAACATATTACGAGATATATATTTGCAAAAAACTGTTTCCCCTGTTAAATTATTATGTAACGGATTACTTGGAACATCCGATATACATAACATCAAAGAAATAATGAATTTATGATGTACCTACAAAAATTTTAAATTTTTTTATGAATATGTGGATAATATGAAATTAATTTTTGATTTATGAAAAAAGAATCATCCAGATTCATATCTCAATAAATAAATTAAAAATTAACAGGTTATTTAATAATAACACATATGTAAAAAAATATTATTATTACTGTCAAATCAGATTAAAACTAAATCAACAATCGTAAATATAATAGTTATTACTTTGTGTTTGCATTACTTAATTTAACTCTTAAAATTTGATTTTTTAATTGATTTAAGTGTGTGTTATCGAAGTTAAGTAGATGATAAAATTATCTCTAGTTTCATTATATAATTAACTTGTTCAACAGGTTGTAATTTAAATTTTATTGCTAGTAGTGTCTATCATAAGTAAATTTTTATCTTATTTTTAAAACATAGTCTGTGTTATTTTGTAAATATATAAATACAAAAAAAAATATTTATCAAAAAACAAACAATACAGCCGCTATCTTCTCCGTTTTAACTAAAACAATAAATGCTTCTGAATTTATTGTCGGTAGCAAAATAATAAGATATTTTATTGAATAAAATTATAACACGAACATACACTATGCAAATTGCGCTTGACACTGACATCTGTCTATATTAGATTTATTTGAATATATCAGCTGTTTCTATTATTATAACAAAGCTGGCTGATTTTATAATTCTTTAACTCTATATCTATTGCATATGAAGAAGGAAAATGTATAATCACACCGTATAGACAATAGACAAAATTATATTTAATTGCGTTTTTCAAGAAAAAATGTACAGAACTTCAAATAAAGGGACTTCCGGTTGACCAATTATAACCAAAATCTAATCAGCTCTTCATATGGATGCAAAGTTGTGAAGAAAAGAAATGCGAAAGAATTATAATTGTTAGAATTATAGCATTGGAGTTATCGTTGGAATTTTTTGTCACTCTCTCACACCCACTCACGCACACACACACACGCACGCATACAGATATCATCGTAAAAGTGACCCCTGTGGTGCATTCTCCACACCAGCTATGAGTGTCCGTGAGGTAACGCCTGGTAAGCGCCCACACGGTAAAATATATCGTCATCATTACCGATGTCTACATGTGTTGTAGATACTGGCACACCCAGAAATGGGTAATATGCCGTGATGATATATTTATTTATTTATTTATATTTATATAAATATACGTAGGCGATAGTTTGTTACATTACATTACACAAATTTCAATAATTAATTGGAAAATATCTAATGGGTTTTTCATATTTTTAAATTTAAGACTTAAAAGACAAAAATTCTTGCTTTATATACCAAATAACGTTCAAAATATAAATACAAAATATTATAAAATAGAATTGGAAAAATAATTAATACTTGTTTTAGTTAGTTGCGCGCTTCTTATATTACAATTGCTACAAAACTTAACTAAAGCGAAGCAAACACGCTGACGGTGAATTCACGCATATTAGGCAAGCTGTCAATCATTGTTGATTCTGTCGAGTACAATGTCCGATCTCCATGCTTTCATGATACTATCTCGATTGTATGTAAATGTAAATAGTGCATAGTACGCCACGGATTACGATTACGTTGCTTTTCTCTTCATTGTAGAGGAACGGGTGTGTTGATGGTATTGTATATTTCAGAGAATCATTGAAATTGTGCTAAATTGTGTAGTACTTACAGTGGTTTACATAGGGATGGATCCCAGAATATCCGAGGCAAGTTTTTAAAATAATCGACTCGTCTCGAATATTTTAGTACACGACTTGAAACTTGCCGTACATGGGAAAACTTCAAATTCTGATACAATTGCACATAAGGAGAATATAAAATTGCATAGTTTTTATTTAAACGTCAAAACGTGAAAATTTTCACTTGAATGTTTATAACAAAAAGTGATCACGAATGTATCCATAGCAACAGATCAATTGAAATCAGCAAACGTCCTTCACGTAAAATATTTATAATGAGCCTGTTTCACATTTTTCAAAAACTATTTTAAATGAAAGTTTATGAAATGATTTTCTTAGTAACAATTTTTATTTTAATAATTTGTTGTTATTTGTGGAATAATTAAATAAAAACATTGGCGTCCAGAAAAACTACCCCCCACTCCTGTGACGTAGAAGCCCATACATTACATCATTAATAGCCAAAAGGAAAATAGTTTTTCCATCACCTACGTTTATTCATATTATTTATATAAATAAACGTAGGCTAAAGTTTGTCACATGTTAATAACAAAATCTTTTAATTTGACATTTGACGCTGACATTGCTCATTGTAAATGAATAATATATTAATAATGGCTAATTCAAATTACACTCAAGTTAAATCGGACAATTAACCGAAGGTCGATAGCTGGATGATGGCTGAATTTATATCAGAACGACTGTTTTACTGCTACCGAAATAAGGGGTGTTAAAGAGTTGAGGTAAAATAAAATATAAAAACTGAATTTATTATATAAATTGATAATATATTTTACTTTAAAGTTCTGGTCGTGATTCTTATTTGACACTTGTTTGATAACTTTGACAATACAACCGCTGAAGATGTATGTACTCTGACGTCACATTCTGTTTCAGATCACGTGACTTATTCAAAATTTTATCCAAATTTCAAAAATTAATTGTAAAATATCTAAAGGATATTTCGTGATATTTTCAAATTTGAGGCTCTTTAAAGAACAATTTCATTTCAAATTTAATACCTACTTAGAAGTCATATAAAAATTCTTGCAACAGCCCTATTATTGTAACGTCAAGTTGTAATTATTTTATTTAAATATGTACGTTTGAAGCAAAAATATAATGTGTCATTCGGAGTAAAAGTGTCAGTGTGTGCCTCGCATGTAATTGTCCGACTCGCTA
Source organism: Ophonus ardosiacus (assembly GCA_943142095.1). NCBI lineage: Eukaryota > Metazoa > Arthropoda > Insecta > Coleoptera > Carabidae > Ophonus > Ophonus ardosiacus. The sequence goes on along the minus strand of OW964825.1, from coordinate 53,416,131 downwards.
AAGCTCGTCGTTCAAACTTACATGCTCGCCACACAAAGTTTCAATTTTACTCCTAATAACACAATATACTATTATGTTAAAGGAACAATAAAATTATTTTACTATATTCATATCAACAGAGCGGCGCCAATAATAACCCGTTGACACCCAATGTTATAATGCAAGCAGTGAGCGATATGCCGCTTTGTCATAACTACGCTATTTATAGTTTTATTGCTGGAACCGACAAAGTCAAGTCAGTGGTTAATTTTTAACAACTGGTTAAAAAAAAATATCCAATAGATATTGATATGACAACTAAAAATCTATTTTTACCTCCCGCTACCCTAGGTAAGGGAGGTATAGGGATCGTGCTAAAAATCGGTTATAGAGATTTTAGTGAATAATCACGTTTTGATGTCCCCAGAATCCGATTTTAACATTTTTACAATGATGTCTGTAGGTATGTATGTGTGTGTGTCTGTGTGTGTGTGGATCATGTGGACACGATTACTCAAATACTATCAATCAGAAAAATTTGAAATTTTGTATATCCATTCTATGCTAATGTGGGAAGAGCTCATTAGTTTTGAGTGTATATCGGATAACCGGAAGTATCATTTATACAAGCTTTTAACAGTTTTTCTTGTAAAAAATTCATTGAATATAATTTTTTAACAACTTTTACCAATACAAATTGAATATAATGGCACAATCTTCAATTCTACGATAGTAGCATTTAGTAAATAACTTGAAATAACTTCATATTATATTATAAAATAATTTAAATTTGTACATCACTTTGCCTCTGCGTCAAACAAAAACAATACTTTAATAACAAATTTGACATATTTAAACAAATGTCACTGTCACGCAGCAATTTTCATTAAAATTAATAATGAAACCGTGTTAAGAAGAATTTAGAAGTTTAAATATGATTCTAATGAAATTAAGGTTTGTAAAAATAATATATTTTCCATCATATATAAATATTAGATATACAGGATAATTCGATTCAAGTTCGATGTTTGCAGCATTATATATCAAACAGCTCTCAATAAGAACGTGATTTCAAAGTGTCAAATAATAATTTGCAACTACACATTTACGAAATGAATAATGTACGGCGAAGAATTTACACAGATTGCGTTTTAGAGCATAAGGAAGTTGGTGATGATTTTGACAATAATGTGTGTGTGACGATTTTTCCTTAAAATATATTAATGATCCAAAAGTTCGCAAAGTTGGTATTTAATACTCTTATATAATTTGAAACAACATATTAGATTTTGACTATATATGATAAACCGGATGTAGTACTTAATTTGAAGCTCTAACAGATTTTTCAGGAAAAACATAATAAAATATAATCCAAATACTCTTATATAATTTGAAACAACATATTAGATTTTGACTATATATGATAAACCGGATGTAGTACTTAATTTGAAGCTCTAACAGATTTTTCAGGAAAAACATAATAAAATATAATCCAAAATTTCGTATTACAAACTTTTCTATTTATTGGAACAACAAAGTAGATGTTGTTTACAAACGATCAATCGGAAGTAAAACTTTACTTAAAGCTCAATGCTATTTTAAACATGGAATTGGCGGGAGGACATGTGCTGGCCACATCAGATTTTTTTTGTTATATATCAACATACTTGATTGGTTAATTTTTTTAACCAGTTGTTAAAAATTAACCACTATGTTACAGAATAGGCCCGTATATATCTTCTCGAGCTTGTTGTCATTAAAGAGGTTACTTCAGAAGTCAGTAGATGGCAACAATAAAATTCTAAATTCCCCATAGGTATGCTACAAAGCCTACAAAGGTATATTAATCCTATTATTGTATAAAAATACAAAAAGTAAAAATAAAAATCGAAAAAGTAAGTTCCTCCTCTCTTGAAGAATTCGTTTCGGCATACTTTTCTATTGCAAAAAAAATCAAACAAAGTCAAACACATCCTGGAAACCATAAAATCACCGCATTCGCCTCCGTCTAACCGTAAAACTCTGAAATGAGTGCAACGTGCGATTATCTCCACCTTGCAACGGTTTTCATAATTTGTGTTGTGTGGCATTGAGGGTGACCTTGTGAAGAGCAAAGAACGAAGAACCTCGGCCAGGTAACACACCTGTCGGGGGTTTTAAGTTTAAACACACTGGGACAGCGGACAGACTCAAAGAGCTCAAAAACGAAGAGAAATCACGCTCGTGCGCTTCGTGGGTGGACCATAGCCGGGGGGAAAGAATTTTTTTGGGAGGGAGTTAGTATAATGTGAAAACAAAATAAACAGTGTTTAAATCATGCTCAAAACGATATACTGGGTGTCCACAGAAATCGAGGTACACCAATTATTAACTTATTTATTTATGCAGATATCTAGTTGAAAATATGTATGCGGAAAAAATCAAATTAAAACATCTAAAGTTGGTTGTGACTTTCTTAAAATAGTATATTATATGCCAAGGTTGAGAAGATAATCATTATTGATCCAGTGCCATTATTGTAACCCAAGGCGCCTGGTCAATAATGATCTTCTCAACCATGGTTTATACAGGGTGTCTCTTAAATAGGGGGACATGGCTTAACCACAGATTCCTGAGGCTAAAATAAGACGATTTAACCAAACTTGCTTCTACCGGAAAGTGTACCATTTAGCCAGAATCCTGCTTCAAAGTTCTTCGAAAGAAAATTAATTTTGCTTATAATAATCAGACGCTTTATTCGATTTGGATGAAATTTGGTATGACAGTTCATATGGTTATAAGTCATCTTTTAAGGTGATACATGTTATTATTAGTTAACCACTATTGTATGAAACTTAGGTGTCTCAACATTAATTAGACCGTAACTTTTTAATGGCAATGCTGAAAACGTGAAATTATTTTTCTTCAGAAAGATACATTCAATAGTAAACTTTTCTGTCTCTGTGTAATTTGTGATATCTGTTACGGGTCACACAGAAAAAAATTAAAACTGAGTGTCTGCACTGCTAAATTTTTAAAATAAATGTAATCTAGTAGTCTACCCAAATGTCAAACAAGTAATTTTTAATGACAGTAATGAGTTGTCAATCTTCACAACTTGTTTAGGAGTAAGGTGAGATAAGTAATCGTCTTATTTATAATAATGGTAGTAAAATACTATTAGGCCGAACAAACGGATGTTACTAATTTTAGAATATTGCGAAGAAAATTTTTGACAACCCGTAAAACAATTGTTACTGTCATTAAAAATTACTTGTTTGACATTTAGATAGACTACTAGATTAAATTTATTTTGAAAATTTTGCAGTGCAGACACTCAGATTTTATTTTTTTCTGTGTGAACTGTAACAGATATCACAAATTACACAGAGAGAGAAAAGTTTACTATTAAATGTATCTTTCTAAAAAAACATAATTTCACGTTTTCGGCATGGCCATTAAAAAGTTACGGACTAATTAATGTTGGGACACCTAAGTTTCATACACTAGTGGTTCACTAATAATAACAAGTATCACCTTAAAAGATGACTTATAACCATATAAACTGCCATACCAAATTTCATCCAAATCGAATAAAGCGTCCGATTATTATAAGCAAAATTAATTTTTTTTCGAAGAACTTTGAAGCAGAATTCTGGCTAAATGGTAAACTTTCCGGTAGAAGCAAGTTTGGTTAAATCGTCTTAATTTAGCCTCAGAAATCTGTGGTTAAGCCATGTCCCCCTATTTAAGAGACACCCCTGTATACTATTTTTTCCACTACTAGCACATAAATCCTATTTGAATTTTTTTATTGATAATAACAATCATTTTGACATGAAAAATTACTTGACTTATTTGTTAATATTCACAAAAACAAAATAGGCTGCATTTGTTTTCATCTGACGTTTCGCTCATTTCGCTGGTTTGATAACCTCAGTTATGGGTCTTGATATGTATTTGATTTAATTATTTAATAAATACACTTTGTGCTGTTACAGTCAGCAGCCTTATTAGTTTATTATTATTTTTAAATAAATCTATTAAAATGTATTTACCTACAAATACAAAAAAATACTGATTTATTCTTTTGCACATCTACACATATTTCACATTTTCACCAAAACAGCACAGTGGCCAGGCGAGGCGGCAGCGTAGATCAATTTAAAATTAAGCGGCAAATTTAAATTATATACTTAACACCTTTCTTGAGTTTAATGAGTTCAATAATATTTGGATTTGGAGGCTTGAGTTTGATTAAAAAGTGACAGTTTGCATTATAGACCTAGGTTAATAATAAATTATTATTGACCTAGGTTACCATGGTTACAAGCAAGCGGTAGTGAAAAACAATTTCCCATGTTAAATAAAGGTAAATAATAGTGGGTTCCTACAGGCTAGTAGTGAAAAAACAATATTAAATCGTACATATAACATGGAAACTGTCAGCTTCTGTATTTATTGAAATTGTTTATTTATACAACAATTAAAGGCGTAACTATAATTTCTCTAGAAGTTAGACAGGATAGAAAGGACGGACGTTTTTCAGAACGTTACAAAATTGATACTTTTTGCTTAAGAAATAATTTATTGTCAGATCTGAGTTCATAATGACATGGCATTTGAGAAAATCAACAACATCCTCTTCTTTACATCCATATGAAGAGCTGATTAGATTTTGGTTATAATTGGTCCACCGGCCAGATTAGTAGGGAGCTAAGTTTTAATTTGAAACGAACAGCGATTTTAATTTTAGCTCAATCATTGCCTAATTATAATTTATGAGGAAACTAAACAAAAATGATACGAAAGCATGTAGATATGTATAGCATGTTAGCATTGTGAACAAAATAGAAAAAATCTCTGAAAAAAATTAAATGACCTACTTTTTAATATAATTTAGAACTATTCAATTTACTTTTGTAGAACGAAAGTAAATACATTTTTATATACGGAAATCAAAATGAAAATTTATTTATGTACTTAGTATTCATAAAAAACATAAATTATTCATATTTCTATTCTATACATAATCCACAATATTCGAATACAATATCCAATAAAGTAACATGAAATTATTTTGTGATTTTAGGTTAACTACAGTCATATATTTATTTCACTGTTAGAAGTTTGAACACATTTATTTTACGAGTACATTGTACTACATATTATGTATGACAAATTTCACAATACGAGTAATGAGTTATTTTTGCTCTGAAAACTAAAAATAAAATGAGATGTTTTTTCTTCAAAACCAAACATGTCCAACAATGGGGTATTCCACTCATTTTTTTTTATTATTTTAAATAAAACTTTATTCAGTTTTGAAGCAATTCATAGTATTAAAAAAATTTAATTGTTCCTAGTTTAACAGTATTTTATTTTCGAAAAATCAGTATAACGTCATATTTCCTCTATACTTGTCTCTCTCACACACACTGCTCTGAGTACGCTGCGAGAGAAAGATAACAATTGTATGACGTCAATTTTACCTTTTAGCAAATGTGAAATATCTCGTAAAGTAATTATTTAAAAAACGTTTTCATTGTTTTAACTATTATTTATTGAGCCATACTTTATGTTAAATTGAATATTTTTAAACTTTTTTGTTATGGTGGAATACCCCATTCATATATTCAGGAAGCAATAATCAATAAACTTCTTATATCAATGCCGTTTATTGTATGATTTGCAATTATTCTTCTTATACGTAAAAGCCATAAAAAGCATAAAACTGGGGCTGGCAGTAGGGAGTAGTTGATGTAATAATGTTTTTTCTCTGTCAATCGACAGTCTCATACAAAAGTTTCACGAAGCATTTTTTTTTTACAAAAATAGATAATCTAATTTTTTAATAGTTTAGGGTTATTAAACAAATAATTTTTTTGGTATGAATATAGTATTAAAAAATCTGACGTGACGAGCACATTACCTTCTATCACTTCTATATACATATTTTGTAAAAATCCCATACCAAAAGTTCATTGGAAAACATATACTATTTTCTACAAATTCCATACTGCAAGTTCCTTGGAAAAGATTTTATAAATCCAATAAAATTATTACACGAGCATACACTATGTAAATTGCACTTGACACTGGCATCTGTCAATTAGAATTATTTAAATATATCAGCTGTTTCCATGATTATAGGAAAGCTGGCTGATTTATGAAAGTAACTCTATATGTATTGAATATGAAGGAAAATGTATAATCAAACAGTATAGATAATAAGATATTCTTTCATATTGATAATCACATAAAATGCCAAAAAATAATATTTAATAGCGTTTTTTTCAAGAAAAACTGTTAAGAACATCAAATAAGAGAACTTCCGGTTGACCAATTATAACCAAAATCTAATCAGCTCTTCATATGTATGAAAAGAAGAGGAATACAAAAGAATTATAATTTTTAGAATTCTAGTTTTGGAGTTATCGTCAAAGAAGTTTTGGTCACACACACACACACACACACACACACACACACACACACACACACACACACACACGCACACACACACACACACACACACACACGCGCGCGCGCACACACACAAACATACGCGCGCGCACTTACAGACATCATCGTAATTTTTCGACCAGACAAATTACCTTCCTTACCTAAAGGTGAGGGAAGGTAAAAAAGAAAATAGAACTAGAAAATTATTTAAAAACGAAAACGTATTGCAAAGAAGTGTAACTAAAATAAATATTGTAGTTATCGTCGGAGAATTTTGTCACGCACACAACACACACACACACACACACACACACACACACACACACACACACACACACACACACACACACACACACACACACACACACAAACACACATCCAGACATCATTGTAAAACTAACAAAATCGTATTTTGTGGACCCCTCGGTGGACCCTAAAACGTGCTTATTCATTAAAAACTCATCACCGAATTTTTTGATCAAAGACAATAGGTACCTTCCTTACCTAAAGGTGGACGTAAGTTAATAAGAGAATTACTACAAAAGTAGTTGGAATACCTATTATCATTTTTTTAGTCTCATTTATAAACTATTACGTGTCGTTAGATAGTTTTTTTGTTTTTTTATGCAAATCTATCGTTTATTACATAAATTATTTAAGAAAAAACTTTCCCTCGGGATACCATTTCTATAATGCCAAGTTTTGCTCTAATTAAGCATTAAATGTCTGAGTTCACAGGTGGCCGCGTGCCAGAGTGTCTGGTCGCGAACCTGGGGAACCGGGTTCTATCCAGAGCTGTGCATGTACTTAAGTACATGTACTTTAAACTGTACTTAAATACATTTTTATTGTACTTGTACTTGTATTTAAGTACAATTTTTCAATGTGTAATTGTACTTGTACTTAAGTCCAATATTTCTGGAATTGTACTTGTGTGTTCACAAGTATATGGACAAGTACTTTTGCTTTGCACGTTTCAACCTGCAAAATAGCAGAAAATATATATATATATATATATATCCAGTTTGTCTCGTATTCTCGAACTAAGCAATACGTTGTATTATTTAAGTTATAAAATCATTTCTTAGAAATTCTTCGTAAATTAAATAAAATGTTCTACTAAATGTAGTGTGTAATGTACTTGTACTATCTATAAATATCTATAAAAAGTAATTAACAATTTATATTTAATGTTAGTTTTTTGTTTGAAACCCGCAGTTCCGTAGAAAAAATACTCATTTCGGTGAATGTATAAGCTCTTAATATTTATTAGATATACAGTCAAACAAAAAAGTCTCCGTACGGCAATAGTTTCAAAATATTTTAGGAAAATAGCAGTCTAAAATCCAATATATTAATTATCTTTTAATCCAAAATGAAAAACATTATGTTACTTTATTATAAATAAAAAATAAACAAATAATGTACTTATTTTATTTATTTTATCGGGTAAACATTGAAATTTCATGACAAAAAAGGCTCCGAATGATAACGAAAACATTTAAATAATATACCATTTATTTATGTCATAAAGAAACTCAAAAAAAAAATAACTAAATGTTTTTTTTCAATTTTCTTTTTTTTATATGTACTCGTACTGTACTTGTACTTGTACTTAAATACTTTTAAAATGAAAGTAATTGTACTCAAGTACATTTTTCAGCAAAGTACTTGTACTTGTACTTAAATCATTTTTTCTTGTACTTGTGCACAGCTCTGGTTCTATCCCGACCGACGCCAAATATTTCGAATTTTAAATGGCACAAAAGTGACCCTTGTGGTGCACTCTCCACGCCAGCAATGAGTGCCCGTGAGGTGACGCCTGGTAAGCGCCCGCACGGTACAAATATGTCATCATCATTACCAAAATCTGCGATAAAGCAGATTGTGGCACACTCAGAAATATGCCGTGATGATATATTTATTTATTTATTTATTTAGTTCACAGGTGGTAAATCTTTTAAGAATTTTGCATACTTGTGTAAAAATCATGCAAAATAAGATATTTAAATTTTATTTTAATCTTATGTAAATGCTTCCATAATAATACCACGTTAAATTGTTCGAATCACTCTCGTAGTGGCAGTACAAATGTATCTCATTAATCTAGTGAAAAATCCTATTTTCTCGTTAATATTTCATGTGTTAATTCTTGCTAATGGCAGTTCTTCAGAGACCCAAGCCGACTATTTAACTTCTTACACCTGTCGCTTTGGAATGCCTGATTTGTTTAGTGAAGTGGGTTCATAATTTCAGGATTAACCGTTCTGTTTTTTCCTTTATTTATGACGGGGACGGGATCCCCATTATATGATGATGACTTCTTTCTTTTTTGTCTGACTTACTTTTTATATCACACTGTAAACTGTTTTCGTTTTTTAAACATTATGTGGGATGTGGGAACTATGTACATTTGATTTTAATTCTCCATTTTTGAAACAAATTCAAGGGTGAATTTAATCTTTAATTCGTTATTAATAGTGTGTTGTTATAGGTGACCTTAAAAATAATCCTTGAATGTTGTAAACAAATGTGTTATTTATTTTTAGTTTTCTATTAAATACAAAGTTATCGTTTTGCTAAACACACATATATTATTTTTCTGACAACGTATATTAGTTTCTGTAAATTATTTTTATCTTCAATTTTAACATTTTGTTATTCTTCAGGCATGTGTTCATAGATATGACGAAATAGTTATTTATAGAACAAGTGTGTAAAGACATATTTTATCCTCAAGTGAAAATTATTAAAATATTATGCTAATTTCAGCAAATGTATAAAATGTTTTCACACTCATGTGGTACCTACTTTTTTGCTGAAAGGCATTTCTTACTGAACTAAAAAAAAAAAGTATTTACGAGTGACATTTAAAAAAATGATACACTCATAGTTTATTTTTGTAGTTACCAACGCACACTTTAAATTTTGTTTGTTGCTATGAATTGAAATTCATCTATGAGTATAATATAACGTATTTTGTGTGCAATATGGCATTTTACTGAATGAAGCAATTAGGTATACCTAAATAAAATCATTTTTTTCCACAGAAAGTCGAATTCTATGATACCGAAATTACTTTCGTACTTACATATTATAATTTACCATATATATACAGGCTGTAAATTTTAAAGCGGGTCATAGGGCTATAACATAGAAAAACAGTTTTTTAGACGCCAAAAGTTTATATATTAATTTATTGAAAAAGGAATTAGTGCATATTATAAAGAAATTACGAATTTTTGATACCTATATACAGCCAGAAAATTAATTTTAAAATTTGTACAATTACGAAAGAATATCATTAGCCAAAGTGACAATAACAAAACATTGTCATTTTTACTAACATGACAGAGGACAATTAAATATTAAAGTTATTAATTTATTAACTAATAAAAAGTTGCCCCAAAATAAAAAAAAAAACACTAGGATATTTATTTAAGAAACAATCATTATTTATTGTAATAGGTATTTACCAATTAAAGATGATCTACATGGAAATAAGTTATAAGAAACGAGAAAAACAGCAAACTACAACGAAACAATTAAAACCATTTAATAATTTGTAATTTTTCTTCATGAGATAAATTATCCATAATTTCTCCTGAATAAGACGAAAATAATAATTTAACAAATAATGTGCAACAAAACGCTTATTAATGCTTATTCTGTCAGTTTCACGGCTAATGATTTTTTTCTTAATTGTGCAATTTTTTTAATTTATTTCTGGCTTTATATGAAACAGAAATGTAATGTGTTTGGTATCAAAAAATTCGTAATTTTTTTCTTTATTATATGCACTAATTTTTTCAATAAATTAATATAGAAACTTTTGGCATCTAAAAAACTGTTTTTCTATGTTATAGCCCTATGAGCCGTTTTAAAATATACACCCTGTATATACGAACAAATGCTGTATACATATACATTATATATTTATATTCTTTTAACGTTTGTCACAAAGCAAAATATGTAAATCCAAGGCTACTATTCAAATTATTTTAAGAAATTTTTTTATGTTGTTTATATTATTATCGAATTTAAATATGAAGTAGTGGCTTTTTTTTCTAGTAATCTTAGATAACTCTCGACTTCGCCTCGTGCCACAATTCTCCCCCTTGCTGTATAATATGTATAAAATTTATTTATCCTTATCATTACAGTGTTATTTTATGAACAAAATTTTGGTACATAAGACATCTACCAAAAGTGTGTCTTTCTAGGTAAGTGGATATTAGAAAGAAAAAATAATCCATTGCAATGATACTGAGTTAGTCATCTGAAAAACAGTATTATTTTTACACTAATAGATTCATGAAACACCCACATATTACACATTGGAAAAGTTTCTGAGAAACATGACAGGAAAAAAGAAAAATAAACAGGAATCAACTTTCGAATTTATCAAAGCCGTAAAAGTTACTTATAAATAAAAAAATATATCATCACGGCATATTACCCATTTCTGGGTGTGCCAATCTGCTTTATCGCAGATATCGGTAATGATGATGACATATTTGTACCGTGCGGGCGCTTACCAGGCGTCACCTCACGGGCACTCATTGCTGGCGTGGAGAGTGCGCCACAAGGGTCATTTTTTAAAAGTTACTTTTGTAGTTTTTTATCATTTTTAAAAAACTTTTCATCTTAAAATTAGTTTTCAATTATTTTCTAATACTAATAGTCTTTTATATATCGTTAGTGCTAGTAGTTATCACAAAACTAAGTCAGTGTTTTATAAACAATTAGTTAAATTTACCGCCATCGTAATAATTTTCTAAAAGCAATAATTTGCTGTCAAAAGATAAATAAAATTAATTTCTATTTGTTCAATTAATTAAATTATTTGGAAGTATATTTTCTTGAATGTCCAAAAACTGATCCTTAAATACATACATATACAGTATTCCGAATTAACATAAAAATGAAGTAAATATGTATATTTCAATACATTACTGATTGTAAATATTATTTAGAAATAGATAAATTTAAACATTTATTTATTAATTTAATTTTCATATATAAAGTGCTCATCAAAATTTTACCGAAAACTTCGAAAAGGATACTTTTCGAAAAAATTAAAATTTTATTTATATAATTTTTTATTGGAATACGCAAATATCCCACGAATTTTATTTTTCAAAAAACCATCAGAATACATATTTGTTGTTTACAACGATTATTTTTAATTATTTTACACTGATACGTATATAAAGTAAGAAAATAAAAATGTCCTTACCAATTATGTGCGATGCTATGGTTATTAAACATTTTATGTTGAGCTACAGCATATCCAAAATACGTTCCCGGAACTCCTCTTTTAATAATAGGTTCTCTATTTTCTAAGTTAAAACATGTTGCATACACTATTAACACTGAGAATATTGTCACTGTTATTATCACTTTTTGAGTTTCCATTTTCCCGGTTCGGTTGTCACGTGATGTAAACAAAACAATGTGCTCGCGATTAAACTTCGCGCATTCTCGTCTGCGCAGCAGGAAACCAACTACAAACCACGTCGATGGTTGGAGCGCGACTGACTCAACTCAATCGGATTCTCTATTCTAGAGACGTGCTCCAGGCCAGGACCGGATTACGAATAGTGTTGGGAATGGCGTCGTCGTCCATGTACTTTAATGATATTTGATCCACGACCCACAGACCGATTTTAAGGGTATCTTATCCGCCTCTACTAGTTCCTTTAGATCGTAGATGTAGATATTTTAGAAGATAATATATTTTAGATAAATATTTTACGCTTTAAACTTTCGCTTGTGAAGTATCTATTTACTGACGACATGTACCGTAACTATTGAAGATATTTATTAGAAATTATGTTAATATTTTATTCATTTTATTATTTTATCATTTATTTTAATAATGCCCCGTTACATCAACAATGCCTAAATTCTAAGCGACCCTTAAATAAAAAATCTGATGTAGCCCCAATAATGCCTACCGCTATTTAATTGTTATTAATTTAAATAAATACCTAGGTTTTTACAAACACTTCAACTATTATTTTCCTTTGCATATAACTATTACTTTATTTACTATTTTCTTTTTAAAATGTCACCATTACCAGTTTGAAATGATTAGTTTTTTGAGAGTGACATTTATAGATCATTTACATACATTTGAAATACGAACTGTGCAACAAGGAAATTGAGTTTACCTTCGGGATTTATAAAAAAGATTATTTTTTAAAATTTATCTGTAAAATAAATAGAAAAAGTACCTACTAATGTAAAAAATTCAATAATCTTCAATTTTCATAATAACATAAAATGGTATTAATGGTATTTTTTGAAGAAAAATCATGAACTTCAAGTACAGTGCCATTTCCGGGTGACTGACACACCAAATTCTAATAGTATCATTCCATTTTAGAATAAGGTCAGGTTTCAGAATTTTCTGAATAAACACACACACACACACACACACACACACACACACACACACACACACACACACATACATACATACATACATACATACATACATACAGACAGACAGACAGACAGCATCGTGGAAAATATTAAAATTGGATTCTAGGAACTTAAAAACGTGGTCATTTACTAAAATCTCGACATACAATTTTTAGCACGATCCGTACACCTCCTTAGAGGTAGAGGGTAGAGGGAGGTACTAATGAAACTAAATTTGGCAATAATGCATAACATGCAAGTAATTCATTTCATATTGTAATATTGTCTGTTTAATTTAAGTTATGTTACAAATGGTCGTAAAGGTATCTTTGATATTTTTTACAAAAACAAATATTATTTAGGGCACACTCGTATTGAATTGAGGACCTCTCGATCTGCAGTCAAATGCTCTGCCACAGAGCCATGTCCTCACCTTGTACATATATGTGTACCTGTAACTAATTAACATGCCATTCTTAAACAAACCGCATACTGTAAGAAAAAGCTAACAGTTCAGGGGACACCCGGGTTTGAACCGGGGACCTCTCGATCTGCAGTCGAATGCTCTACCACTGAGCTATATCCCCATCACATACATAAGTGTGCAGTGTACCTGTTATTAAGTTAGTAGGTACCTAATTAATATCTTGTAACTTTTTTTACTTATTTTTTATAGGTTTAAAAATTAAACCAAGTATTTATTTACTTAATTCAATATACTAATATAACATTTATAACAATAAACACAACAAAAGCTACGAATATACCTACACTCAATATTAGATCCACTAACTGAATACCCCTCTGGCGTGTTTTTTTCACGGCTTATTACAGATTTTTGGAATCCTCTGCACTCCATTATATCGCTGCTCCCTCATTATTTTTCTAGATCATTCCTATTGTATACACATAAATAATTTCCAACCCAGAACATTACTAAAGTATTCGTTTGGCAAGTACCACTCGTAGCACACACGCATACGCTCATCATCTAATATTATTTGCAGATCCATGTATACACAAGAGACATTTTCATAAAAAAATTAAATCGGATTTTAGGGACCTTAAACCGTGGTTATTCATTAAAATTTACAAACACAATTGTCCTGTACCTCTCGTATCTCCGGTGGCGGAATGTAAAAAGCTTATTGTTTAGGGGACACCCGGGTTTGAACCGGGGACCTCTCGATCTGCAGTCGAATGCTCTACCACTGAGCTATATCCCCACCACATACATATGTGTGCGTATTGTAACTAATTAATTAATTAACTCAACATTCCTAAATGAACAAAATATTAAATAAAAATACTTTTTATTTAGGGGACACCCGGGTTTGAACCGGGGACCTCTCGATCTGCAGTCGAATGCTCTACCACTGAGCTATATCCCCTCCTTATACATATGTGTGTACCTGTAACTCATTAATAAAAACGATCAGTGCTGACTAACTTCATAAGTTGCATACAGTCGGTTATACTTTTTGTTAACATACTTAATAATTAAAAGATAAGTTATTTTTATAACTAAAATGCATAAAAATAACTTATAGGCATTGTTTTTTAATGCATGTATGGCACTCCAGTACGCATCCTTCTTTTATGGTACAAAGTTTGTTTTTAAGTAAAAACGTTCATAAAACATTCAAAATTAATTGTATTGATCATAATGGAAAATGAAGAAAAAAGAAAAATTTTAAAAAAATCGGTCTGAAATATAAAATATTATAATTATTATAATAAATTTTAAAAAAATAAAATCATATTAATAAGCATTTCCTATCTTGTGATTTTGCGTTTGAGCTTGAACCGAAAAATGCAACTTCGCCACTCGATTTTATGGACAAAATTTCATATGTTTACAAATTTTCAATATTTTTGAGCAATCGATAAAATTTATAAAGCAAAATAACAGAATGGCAAAAAAGTGAGCAGTCGCGGTACGCTTGGGCTTGGCAGATGCGAAACAACGATTTAAAAAAAAAAAAATTGCTGCGATACACCCAAAAGTGGTGAGCGTGTAAAATAGAGCAAACGACACATAGAAGCCATTCTTACCTCATATCAAAAATAGCAAAAACATTTTCAGGGATTTCATTTTTTTCACTCCGCAAATAGGGCTCTGTTGCAAGAATTTGTATATGACTTCCAAGTATTAAATTTTAAAACATATTGTTCTTTAAAGAGCCTCAAATTTGAAAATATCACGAATTATCCATTCTTACAATTAAATATTAAAATTTCAGTAATATTTTAAAAAAGTCACTTGATCTGAAACAGAATGTGGCGTCAGAGTACATAACATACAGTTTAACATGTGACAAACTGTCGCCTACTTTATATAAATAACGTAAACTGTTGTCCTATTGGCCATAAAAGACGTGACATATGTCACAGGAGAGGGGAGTTGTTTCCCATTACTATTTCTGGCGTCAATTTTCAATTAATTACGAAAATAGCAATAAATTATTATTATTTTTAGTATTACTATGAAAAATAATGCATAAACTTTCATTTAAAATACTATTTAAAATATGTGAAATCGGCTCCTTGAACTAATAAGACGAATTTTTTGAAAACTGGCAAACTTAAGTAATTTTGACAGAATCGAATGGCGAAGTCGTCAAGCTCGTATCTCCACCTATTTTTGGGGCATTACCCAAAAATAGGTAAAGTTTTAATGTAAATATTTTGAAAACAAAAAAAAAAAATATCGGCCTCCCGTTTTGAAATTTAGAATTAAGATTGCAATGGTGGGCAGAGCTTGACGAGAGCGGTTTACGCAGCAACATTTTAAGGTTAAATACGAATCTAAGTTTTACTTCGATAAAATAACAATATTACAATAATCGCAACATTCAGACACATTGTTATATTATTAGTTTTTGCAATTATATTTATATTAAAATTATTTATTTCACTTGCGAAGAAAAGTTGCGATAACATAATATTGGGATAGTTTGAAATTGACTCTCGTTTGCACCAATCACAAGCCAGGAAATGTTGCATTTATTGTAGTGAAGACCTCCCTAAAATAATTATTATAGCTTATACATATTTGTTTTTTTCTAATTCTTCTGATTTATAGAAGCTCTTAATTTGCGAAGGCCCAGCGCTGTAGTCCCCCTTTAATCCGGCCCTTCATCTTTACGTAACCCGCTATTTCGCGGGAAAATATATACAAACTTAATTTACGTAACTAAATTTTTAGATAAAAGTTGTAAACTTATGCCCATATTCATAAACACTCGTAAATTTTCAAAACGGTTCATTATAATTTTTGACAAATAGAATCACACTTGACAAATAAAATTTCGATTTTTCTTTCAATGTCAACTGTTTTTATTGGATAAAAATTATAACAACCCGTTAAAAATTTTACGAGTGTTTATAAATACGGGCATTAGTATTTTTACCTCCCGCTACCCTTGGTAAGGGAGGTATAGGGATCGTGCTAAAAATCTCATATCGAGATTTTAGTAAATGACTACGTTTTAAGGTCCTTAGAATCCATTTTTAACATTTTCACGATGATGTCTGTATGTGTGTATGTGTGTGTGTATGTGTGTATGTGTGTATGTGTGTATGTGTACGAATTTTGTTTGCACTCTAACTCAAATACTATCATTCAGAAAATTCTGATACCTTGTATTTTTACCCTATTCTAATAGGAAAAGAAGCCATTAGATTTAGGTGTAAATCGGATAAACGGAAATCGTACTTTACTTAAAGCTCATTTTCTTCAAAAAATACCATTAAATGTAATTTTTTCGAATTTTATGTCTTATGAAAATTAAAGATTATTGAATTTTCTATAGGAATACATTAATACTTTTTCTATATATTTTACAGATAAATTTAAAAATAATTTTTTTTATTAGTCGCGAAGCCTAAGATAAAAACTATTTCTTTGTTACACAGTTCATTTTTTAAATGAATGTAACTGACAGTAAATGTCACTGTCAAAAAACTAATCACTTCAAATTAATAATAGTGACATTTTAAAAAGAAAATAGTAAATAAAGCAATAGTTTTCTGCAATGGAATAGTTTGCAGCGTTAGTAAATACGTAGGTAGGTATGTATTTAAATTAATAAAAATTAAATAGCGGGAGGTTTTGTGTTGGCCACATCAGATTTTTTTAAATAGGTATATTAGAATTATGTTTGTGTTTGAGCGAATGGCGATGTAATTGAACATAAAAATCTTTTTTTCAGGGGACACCCGGGTTTGAACCGGGGACCTCTCGATCTGCAGTCGAATGCTCTACCACTGAGCTATATCCCCTCCATATACATATGTGTTCACCTGTAACTAATTAATTAAGTAATTAACTCATCATTTTTAAATGAACAAAGTATGGAATAAAATAACTTTTTATTTAGGGGACACCCGGGTTTGAACCGGGGACCTCTCGATCTGCAGTCGAATGCTCTACCACTGAGCTATATCCCCACCTTCTATTTATAAATTTCTCTTATGTACTTGTTTAAATAAGTGCAACGGTGCAACTAAAGAAAAAAACACATTCCAGTTCAATTATATTTGAAGAAGATTTCTCATTTCAAAATATTCACTCCATTAAAATTAATTTATATATTCACAAAATTGTAGCTGTACAAGTACAACGTGGCTATAAATAATGTATCTTGCTTACATCCTTCTAAAAACCAAGTTTTTTTTTTACTGCATATGAGGCATATTTTAAAAACTGAAAATATTTATGTATGTAGAAATTTATCCCAATTTGACTCTTTGTAGTTATTGTTTATAAAGTTTAATTATTAGCTAATCAAAAAAGCGTAATATTAAAACAAATAAACCTGTAAATACGACCCTGTAAATGTATCCCCTCTACTGTACAGTATATATAAACAGCTCCATTGCAGCATCTCTTTCATTAGCATTTCCTTCTCGCGATTTCAAAGTTAGCAATAAATCAAAATTTATTTTCCGCTAACATCAATATTTTTATACTGTTTACTTCTTGGCCCATCATTGATGAGTACTAAGGCAATATTCCTTCACGAAAACAGTTTTTGATAGTTTAGATGTTTATAAAAATAAAAATGATGAATCTGTATTTAACTTTTAAATGAATATATATAATAGTTCGTTTACTTCAATTTTAACCTTTATTATTTATATATTTTTTAATTCATTCTATAAATAAGTTTTCTCCTACTCTTATAATGTTCGAGATTCTTCAAATTCAGTGACGAGATTGGCGATATTTCTGATGCGTATATGTAATATACAGGGTATTAAAAGTTATTGTCACAAGTTAGGAGGGCTTATAGTACTGACCAAAATGAGTAAAAAAAGTTCAATCAACATGGGTCCTATCTTCAATAGTTTCCGAGATATAAGCCAATGAAAAATGAGTTTTTCGGTGATTTCCTCTGCTATCTCGAAAACTGTAAGAGTTACGACGTTGATTAAATGAGACATTTTGTTTACTTTTCAGAGGTAAACTTAAATGTGTTTTTGTTTTTTTAAAAAAATCGAATAATTCTACTAAGACAAAAGTTGTGGCGGGCTTGGCCAATATTTAGTTTTCAAATAACTTCATAACTATTAGAAAGTGAAAAAAATGTTTTATAATAAATGTTATTGTTTTTTTTTATAATCTATTTACTGGCATAGACAAACTTTTGTTCGACCACTATATTAGTCAGTTTCTCTTCGATTCTAATACAAAATGGCCTTTGTCTCAAAAACAGTTGAAGATTGGACCCATGTTGATTAAACTTTTTTTACTCATTTTGGTCAGTACTATATGCCCTTATAATTTGGAACACTTATTTTTTAACACCCTGTATATATACTTATAAATAATTTTAAATATTTAATTAATAATAAAATATTAAATATACTTCCCAGGAAAAGACTTTAGTAATGTATATGGATTTTTGATACTGACATTTTTCTGTCATTTTCATCTGGTTACCATGGAGTTATTTGGGTTGTGAGATTCATTACAACGGATTATTTTATATATTTATAATTCTCTTTCTCTAAATCTATAGAAGATATAACAAAAATGTTAAAAGTGTCGCATAGAGAATTTTCTATTCTTTAATATGACACAGGCATCATTAGTGTTGCCAGAAGTCGAGACGAGACGAGACTTGGGGCCGGTCTTGTCTTGGTCTTGACTTGGTCTCGACTAGAGTGGTCTCGTCTTGGTCTTGTCGAGACGAGACTTGATGTCAGTCTCGTCTCGTCTCGAGTCTCGACAAGACTCTCGACTTTGCCTCCATTAACATTTTTTTTATAATCCCATCTTATAGTACATAAAATTCTGTGAACAGCAGTACAATCGCGATTCAAAAATTCCAAATAATATTAGAGATATTTATTATTTTTTCTGTAAATATCAACTTGATACTTGAGCTCTTGAAATAATTAATATGAAAATATACATACATACCGAGTGTTGTTTCTTGTTAATAAACATAAAATATATAATTTCAAATCCTTAGCTACAGAATAAATCACAGCAATGCATTGCTATTATTAGCAATAGTTAAATAGGTATGTATATATTTAAATGAAGCAGTAAGTAAATGGACAAAAATCCCCAAAACAAACTTCTTTCGTTATTTTTTTTATATTTTTCTAAATAAATGTTAAATAAGTAGATAACTAAAACTTAACCTTTCGCGTATCCCCTAGTACGCGTACCACAGGTTGAGAATTTCTGCTTTATATCAAAATTTTGACGAATAAAAATATAGTTAGTCATATTTATATGTTATTTATTTGCCAAAAAAATAAACTTATTCCAAAAACGTATTTAGAATAATAATGGTATATTCAATAAAAACTGTAGGTAGTTATATAAACACAATTCTCTAACAAAAAAAAACACTTATTTGAAAAACAAATAAATTATAATAAACGTGCTTAAATTTATAAAATTAGTAAAAAAAAAATAGTAACTAAGAAACTTTAATAATAACAGTTGTACAGTTTAACGAATTATAAATAGAGTAACTTTCCAAAATCAGTCAGCTTTACTATAATCATAGAAACAGCTGATATATTCAAAAAATTGTAATTGACAGATGTCAGTGTCAAGTAGGTACAGTACCTATACATAATGATTGTTCGTGTTATAATTGTATTGGATTTATATTTTTTCCAAAGAACGTTCGGTATGGAATTTGTAAAAAATAGTATGTGTTCGTGTTATAATTTTATTGACTATATAGAATCTTTTCTAGGGAACTTTTGATGTGGGATTGGTACAAAATACATCAAATTGACGGAAGGTCTTGTGCTAGCCACAACAGATTTTTTATGTACCTACTAAAACTTCTTTTACATGTTGTAGAAGGTAGAGTTAAAAATAAAATCAAGCCATGGAGTAAAAATGGATAGAATTTTTTGGAGATATCTAATAATTCTTCATATGGTATTTCTTTCTGAAGAGGTTCCTCTTTCCACTTATGAAACCATAATAATGATTCCTCATAAAAATTGTCTATGTTATGTTTCATTTAATTCTTTATCATACGTTTATACTTTTCTTTATTACATGGTTTTATATTTTTAGGATGCAAAATTGTTAGATTGACTAAAGTATTGTATTCGGAAATATTTGGATTTGGGTTGGGCAAACCTACCTACTTTTATTACTAGCAGATATCTAAAAGTGGTTGTTATTTTCTGGTAATATGCAGCATTTATAGCACCGTTGTAAAATTTATTGTTCCATTATTGGATTTTTACAAGAATAGAAATGTTGTGTTATTTTTTACCCATTTTTTTAAAAAATTATATTATATTAGGGAATTGGAAAAACAGTTTGTTTTACACATTTGTGCATACAAAGTTTTAAGAAAATTGTTAAAGAAGGGCTTGTACATTACGACTTTTATATTTCTATTTTCTTTAAGGCTTTAAGTAAACGTTGATTTTTGTTTTCAATTTTTTCATATGAATGAATTTATACAATGTATTTTAATTTTCTCAGGGGGCGCGAGCGCCCCCCCCCCCCTGACCCCCCTGTATACGCCCATGGGCACCGGGCGAGTGTACTTGCATTTTGCATGTGTTCTTACGAGAAATGCTTAATACCAGTTTCTTAGAATATCTGATACCAATTTTCCCAAATTGTTATACCTGTAACTACATATTTTAACAATGTCCCTTACATTTCACTTTGTTGAGATAAAGTTTTACTTTCATTATACATGTAAAAGATACATAAACTTTTATCTTTTGAAGCAGATATTTTCCAATTTTTTTTTTTACTAAATGATACATGCGTTATTATTCATATGTTTCAATGGAAGAATTATTTAGGTGAATAAGAAGTACATCCGTTGAAAATGTAGAATATGGTTATTTTAAAACGGGAATTTCCCTAAGATCGTAAAATCTTTGTGTGCATTTTCGCAAAATTCTAAGAATCACAATAGATTCTTTAAAAATAAAAGAAAAATAATGTATATTTGAAGGGAACGTTACTTATGTTATAATATATTAATTTAATAAATAAAACTGAAGTACATTGCTAACTTGCAGAATGCACCACAGATGTAACTTTTGTGTGCTATTTGAAAATTGGAAATATTTTTGAAGATGTAGTCAGTATTTCATATACCCAGTTGTACCAATATATTAATTGAGAATTAAACAAAAATTAAATTAAAATAACATGTGTAGTATAAAATAAAGGTTGATCTTAATTTAATAAAAAATATTGGTGCATTAAAATAACATAAGAATTCTAAATTGATACTTCTTTCATTTCATTCCACTTACATTGTAATTTAAATTCATTTAAAACTTATATTTGGATTATTTAGATGAATAAGGAATACATCATATTTACATAAATTAATGTTTCTGGGACACAATTATGAAAGTAGAAAATTACAAAATTTGAAAAATTAATATCTCTCTTATTTATTCGAATTTTCAATCAGTATTTACAGCAATACTCTCAGTTTTTGAAGGACTTTTAGAATAGGTATATGTTTAAAAAAATACCTTTGATCTGAAGTCGAGAGTCTTGTCGAGACTCAAGACTTTCTCGACAAGACTTGATGCTAGTCTCGTCTCGTCTCGACTTTTCTAGTAGAGACCAAATGATGGTCTCGTCTCGACAAGACCAAGACGAGACGAGACCAAGACCAAGACTGGTCTTGGTCTTGTGGCAACACTAGGCATCATTGCAAAAATGTTAAAATTGGATTCTAGTGACCTTAAAACGTACTAGGTTGAGTGGACGGATGATAAACCATCCCAAAATGATATGGTGCCACACTAATGAGCTCCGATAAGAGCGAAACGCTTCTGTTATTCTGGTTGAGTGTGCCAGTCCTGATAAATGACCGAGAGTGTCAAGTATGATTTTTTAAATTTTATTTTAAACTGTTTCACCAAATATTGCGATTATGCTTCGCACATTTTTTATAAGAGAATTATTAGATATCAACGTAATGCACTTTTAATAAAATTTGAAATTTTTATGGTTTACATATATTTAATAATTAAAATTTAATTAGAATAAGTGAGGAAAAGTAATTGAACATTATTAATTTATGGAGTACTCTGAGCCTGAAATTGTCGCAACCCATTTCACATTTCTGCACGCACATTTTGTACATAAAAATGTTTATATTCCTACTTCTCGCAATACACAAGTGTGTAGTTAGTTTCTCATGTATTGCATTTGTGATAAATTTTCAGCAAGTAAATTATACTTATCCTTTTTAAAACCGCCACTGTTGGGTTCTCGAAAGCTGTAAGAACTTGCTCATAGTCTTCTAGATAATAACTTCTATACTATCAATAATTTATAAAAATGTTTCAAATAAAAAAGTTACGTAATTTTATTGTGTACCTACCTATTCACTAGAGGATAAAAATACTTTTTATTACGTTCAATTTCCGAGATAAAACTTAAATTGACTGATCCTTGAAAAATTCACCATTTATTTATTTCTCTTTTAATAAAATAAAAATCATCACAGCATATTATCCATTTCTGAGTGTACATATGGCTTTGTACGCAAATATCGATAATGATGAAGACATATTCGTACCGTACGGGCGTTTATCAGGCGTCACCTTACGGACACTCATTGCTGGAGGGGAGAGTGTACCACAGGGGTATCTTTGTGCCGCTTAAAATTCAAAATAATTTAATAATTATTGCATTTTAAATTTTTTTAATATTTTCATTATTTTCTGTAAAATTTATTATACGAAAAATAGTACGTACAGTATTAAATTATAATTAGTGCCTTTTAGTGTTTATATTATCTAAATATTAATGTTTGATACACTTATTTTTATTAATTGTAAAATAAAAGATAGGATAAATAATTAATTTTATAATATTTATTGTTTATGTTTTGCTAACTTTTAACATTGAGTAACAGGATAAGTAAACAAGTTTAATAATTATGAATAAATATATGAACAATATTTTTTATAAGAAATACATTTATTTAGGTAAATTTATTGAGAACATATTTTTGACAAATTATTAAATATCAGATGTCGTCTTAATTGTAACAAACAATTACTCATCGATCGAAGCTTTTTAAATCCAAGAATCCTTACTACCTCATTATCAACTATAGCTTCAGAAAATTTAAACGAAACCATTATAATATTTAATTTTGACAAAACAAAAAACTAATTAGTTAGTAGACTGTGCATGATAATCGTCAATGATAGACGTCAAGTCATCTATTTAAAAAGCTTTATTGTCTGTTGTGCCGTGAAAAATAATGAAAATTGCTGATAATGTCTGATAAATACTATGGTGAGTGTTAATTTCTTGCCTGATGTTATTTTAAATGCATTATTTGTTGCAGAGTGAATTAAAAAAAAATGTGAGAGTGATTTAAAAAATTTTAATTCACTTGTGAAAAAAGTGTTACTTATAGTTGTTTCTATGGAGTTAATAATAACAGTTTAAATATTCCTATAAGAATGCAGCTACCTATAAGTGAAATATTTCAATTTTTTTATAAAGAATAAATACACAAAACATGTATAAAGAATGAATTTATCTTTATTATTAAACATACTTTTATTGTTCACAATACCTTTATTAACACACATTTATTTATTTGAAATCTTCTTCTTTAAGTTCTTCCCAGGTTTTCCCTTTTAATAATTCTGGTTCTTGACATTCACAATCTTCTAACTTTGATGGGTAATTTTCCTTAAATATTTTCCATAATTTCACAAGTTTTTTATTACAATTCCACGGATTAGGACAAATAGTAACATCTTCAGTTTCTTTTAAATCTAACAGAATTTGGGGATCCAAATAAGTTAATTTATTTTTTCCAATCGTTATAAAAGACATGTTATTCGTTGGAAATGATCCAATTTCTATGTTACTTATCTGGTTGTCGTATAGATTTATTCCATATAGATGTGTAAGATGAGAAAATGTATTCTTTTTTATATCTTTTATATTATTTGCAAATAGAGTTACATGTACTAATTGCAAATTATTTTTAAAAGTATCTGGATGTATTTCAGATATTTTATTTTCATGAAGCCATAATACATTTAATTTATGGTTGTTGACAAATAATTTTTTTGGTATATTTGTTATTGCATTGTCACACAGATTTAGTTCTTCTAATTCTATTAAATTTTCGAACATACTTTCTGGTATAGATCTGAAATTAGTATTTTGCATATCTAAATTTCGTAACTTCGTTAAATTAGAAAACATATTTTCTGGTAGTTCATATAAATTTGATGAGCTGTGGCTTAAATCAAGTTTTTCTAACGATGCTAGATCTTTGAAAATATTTCTCGGCGGATTTTGAACAAATGAGTGAGAGAAATGTAATTCTTTCAAGTTTTTCATACCAGTAGCTACATCTTCTTGAATTGTTTTAAGTTGTAAGTCGTTCAGAAAAAGTGTTGTTATTTCTTCGGTGTTGTACTGTTGAAATAATTCTTTCTTCAGTTCTGTAACTTTGTGGCCCGATAAATTAACTGTTATACATGAAGAGTAGCGCATAAAAAATATTAGAAAGATGCTGCATAATAACTTGTGCATTGTAACGGGTTAAAACGTGAAGCTAAACTAATTATTTTCATGCAGTGCACTTATTTATATGTAATTTTAATTTTGATAATTTGCTCTGAATAACAAAATACACAAATAATTATCGCATATGAATAAATAAATTACTGGTTTTTTTCATTTTATTTGTATTAAAAATACAGATAAATAATAATTATTTACTGTTTTTAGACAGATCACGGGTCATTTATTCTATTTCAAAAATACTATCAGTAATAATATATGTATACAGGCTGTTCATTTTATTTTTTTTTCTGTTTCACTAGTGTGTATTATGTACCTACCTATTTATATAGAAACTCAGAGATGGAAAAAGAAAAAGGTAATAAATTTTTATAGAATATAACATATTTGGTTTTTACACAGGCTGAATATTTTACGATCGTTTCTTTTTTTTGTCATGATGAGACTTCTGTACGTAGTTCTGTTTATAATAAATAGTCTATGGAAAATTTCGTATATTTTATTTTATAAGGTCAAAGGGTAAACTTGCAACAAAAATTAAACTTTTTATGTAAAAAGTATTATACATCATTAAAAGTTAAGTGCAATATGTCAGAGTAATGGGATTCAAAATTGTTTTTCGATATACCGGATGTTTTTTTTTTTCAGACTGTTGTCCGACAAGAATAGTTGTGATATCTATATGTAGAAGAAGAAATTTCTGCATCATATGACACCAAATATATACATGTAAATTATTTAATATTTTAGCCCAATAAATTAATTATTAATACAAAATAATTTTTATCAAAATAAATAAGCTACAAACAAGGTTACATCTTACATCATTATAATTTTTTACTTACTCTTCGTTAATCTTGATATTTTTTTAAATGTATACCATTTTTTCGGTCGAATTGAGTATAAAAAATAATCTGTTGTAATTACTGGTATGTGGTAATTTTCAGAAAAAAAAAACTGTTGTGGCCAGCACAATACATCTCGCCATTTCCATATTAGGCTATGTTAGTATTATAGTATTGTATTTAACATTTCTGGTATACACATAAAAATTCTAATTATATCTATTATTTAGATATTTTTACATTTTTTAATTTTTTCTATGAACAAGTGTCCTACTGTTCTAAATGTTCGAGTTTCTTCCAATTTATAGGCGGTATATGTGATGGATATATTATATAATACATATTGTATCTGTATTTGCGATACTGACATTTTTCTGTCAATAATTACAAACATTTTAATTTTTATATACACATACTTATTTCATATTTTGCCTCCCAAATATAGGTTTAAAAAACTCTGTTGTGGCTTTACCAAAATATTGTTTTTTTTTTATTGTATTTATATACATTCCAAATATATCTATTTTTCATTGTATGAGGAAGTTCCTAAATGTCATAAATTCTACAATTCATTAACAAGATTGGCGGTATTTCTTAGAGATATATGCATTTTACCTATAATTTTAAATATTCAATTAATAAAACAACAAGAAAGATTAAATGTTCTTCCCAGAAAAGCTATCAGAATGTCACTAAAACAGTTGATTATTGACATTGACATCTGTCATATACAAAAGATGTTATAAACATTACTATGTTATAAACATTTGAATTTGTCAACTGGTTTCCTTAGTGTAGTTTAGCCTCTGCGATGTATTACATCCAATAATTCTATATATTATAGTGTCTATCGCTAAATCTATACAAGATATAATAAAAAATTTAAGTGTAGATATTAGATGAAGAATTTTATGTACTTCAATATTTGTAATAACAAAAATTATATTTAGAAGAATTTTTCTAAGAAACTACTACTTCCGGTTGTTCATTTGTTACCAAAACTTTTTCAGCTCTTCCCATGTTAGATTGAGGGATTCATAGTTAAATAGGTCTTAAGTCTTATAGTTTTTGAAGAATCGTCCCTCCAAAATCCAGACATACACACACACGCACACACACACACTCACAGACATCATTGTAAAACTGTTATAATCGGATTTTAGCGAGCTTAAACCGTGCTTATTCACTAAAATCTGGATATGCGAATTTTAGCATGAATCCAATACCTCTTAGCGAGAGGTAAAAATATTCCACTTGTGAATAAAGGATACCTACTTGTAGTTGATTATATACATACATATGTACTACGCAGTGGCGTAACTACCATGCGGCAGTTCGAGGCAAAGCCCGGGGGCCCCGCGATTTTAAAGGCCCCATCGTAACATCCTTGTCACGAAAGCTTTAACATATAATCTCATTAATTTATAGAAAAAAATATATATATTTTAACTATTTCATATTATTAACCGAGCTTGTGTCACATGAGCATGTAATTGTCCAACTCGCGTACCGCTCGTCGTGCAAACTTACATGCTCGCCACACAAAGAATCACTTTTACTCCTAATAACACAATATACTATTGTATCTTGTATAGATTTAGAGATAAAGGCACTGTAATATATAGAATAATTTAATGTAGTACATCGCAGAGGCTAAGACACTAAGGAAACCAGTTGACAAATTCAAATTTTTATAACATAGTAATGTTTATAACATAGTTTGAAAATGACAGATGTCAGTGTCCAAATTCAACAGTTTTAGTGACATTCTGAAAGCTTCTTTTGTACATTTAATCTTTCTTATTGTTTTATTAATTAAATATTTAAAATTGTAGGTAAAATGCATATATCCATCAGAAATACCGCTAATCTAGTTAGAAGAAAGAATCTGATATATAGGAACTTCCTCATACAATGAAAAATAGATATAATTAAAATTGTATGTGTACAGAAGACATGTTAAATACAATGAAAACAATATTTGGGAAATGTTCTGCAATTTTTTTGTTATACAACGACGGTTCGTTAGCGAAGTGCAATACAATACTTATACATATAACATAAAATGGAAATGGCGAGAGGTATTGCGCTGGCCACAACAGATTTTTTTTTTACTTGTACTTGTTATGGTATAAAATAAAATAATATCAGTGAAAAAATATATTCGTATTTATTTTATTTCAATTATTAATTTTCTTTGGGAGGGGGGGGGGGGGCAGGTGATTATTTTGCCTCGGGGCCCCAGACGGTCTTGTTACGCTACTGGTACTACGTACTTATATTAGTATATATAATCAATGTTATAAGTAACACACAGGTTGAAGCGGCTCAGTTGCCACTAAAATCAGCTGTTGAATATTGAATTTTCTATATACATTTGATAAAAAAATATTTTTGCATAACCTATTCATCATCATTTTATATTTATTATACATATTTATTTTTATTTTATACTACATATTTACAAACATTTGTTTATTTGAAGTCTTCCTCATTAAGTTGTTGCCAGTTTTTCCCTTTTAATAATTCTGGTTCTTGGCATTCGCAATTAGCTGACTGATCATAATAGTTTTCTTTATACAATTTCCAGAAATCCACAAGTTTTCCATCACATATCCAAGGATTAGGACATACACGAAGAAGAGTTACATTAGAATGCACAAAAATTTGTGAATCCAAATAATTTAATTTATTATTGTCCAAAGATATTAAATCCATATTGTGTGTTGGAAATGCTCCTGGTTCAACGTTTGTTATTTGGTTACCAGATAATTGTACTGAATTTATATTTGTAAGACGAGAAAATGTATTCGTTTTTATTTCTGTTATTTTGTTATCACATAGAGATAAAGATGTTAACTCTAAATTATTATTAAAAGTATCTGGATGGATTTCACTTATATAATTGCTATTTAGCGATAATACATTTAATCTAGAACAGTTTTCGAACAATTTTTCTGGTATACTTTTTAAACTAGTAAATTGCACATCAAGTTTTCTCAACTTTGTTAATTTTGAGAAAATATTTTCTGGTAGCTCTTCTAATGTGGAATTCAAAATAATCAGTTCTTCTAAGTTTGTGTTGTATTTAAATATATCTTCATCTAATGTTATAAAACTGCTTAAACTTAAATCAAGTTTTTTTAGCGATATTAGATCTTTGAAAATATTTTTCGGTAGATCTCCAGGCTGCGACAGAGCAAGATCTAAATCTCTCAAACTTTTCATACCATTAAATGAATCTTCTGGAATTAGCACTGGTTCCAGGAGAGCAAGTGTTTCTATAGCTTCGGTAGGGAAATGTTGTAATGTTTCTTTTTTCAATACTGGAACATGTTGGTTCGATGAATGAACTGGTATACAAAAAGAATAGTTTATAAAAAATGTTAGTATGATGTAAAACGGTAACTGGTACATTTTAATGATTAAAACTCTTTAAAACTTTATATTCAACTAAATATTTTTTTGTGGTGCAATTATTTATATAAACTTTGAGATTGAAATAGATATAAAAAAGTGATTTTAAAATGTTATTATAACATTGATAACGTTAGAAAAAATATTAAACAAAATGCGTAAACAATTTCTGAAAATATACTGATTACGTTTATAAATTTACTTGTCTGTGTCTTTATCTGCTTAAAAAATAAAAAAAAAAAAAAACAGTTACATTTTTATTAATGCAGAACCACTTCCATATAACTAATGATATATGTACAGGGTGGTGGCGGTTAAGAGTGAACAGAATTTTAGTTTTATGAAATTTCCTGCTCTCCTGTTCATTTTACGGCACTGTAGAGTGCAAAGTTGTGCCATAGAATTTATTTTCTTTTTCTAGTTTTCATAAATTATTTATAAACGTCAAACGTCGACGTTACAGAATGGAAGAGTGGAAAATAATTGAACACGCAATCAAACAAAAATTATTTATTTTCTGGCCTTCGTTTCGACTGTGACTGTACGAGTAGTACAGTCTTCTTCAGGGCTCTAAAACTATACATGGAGTAAGTACAACATGAAGATTGCAACTATGAACAAGGTACAATTATTAACATAAAATATACAACAAAAAATATAAAATACTTTTTTATATTAACTTACAGAAATGGTCAGTTATAAAAGTTAACATAGGGAACCCCCTCAGGAACCCCTATACGACCCATTGGAGATAACCAGATGTAATTAAATATATTTGTATATACTAGGTCATAATAATAATAATAATATTTTGTGAATGAAGGTAGGCCTTAATGATCCCAGAAAAGAATTTTTGATAATTTTTTTTTTTTTATTTCGGACGTTTCGAGCCCAAGTGGCTCATCATCAGCTATAATAAATGTAATACATTATAATTCCATCAATTAAAAAAAAGAATTTTATCAATTAAAAATTTTCAAAAAACTGTAACACTCACCTTTCAAAAAGTGATAAAGTTAAAACAAATTCATTAATACATTTTTGTAATTAAGTCATCGTTGTAAAATAATATAAAAATCAACATTATGAAAAAAAATTTTTGCACGTGGCACTACATATTGTTCAAATATGAAGAACATAATTTGTTTACAATAAACTTGTTGTAAGTTCGTCAATGTAATGAATAAAATTTTTTATTTAAACAATTTAAAAAAAAATTAAAAAAAGGTTTTGCACCTGCGCAAACGAAAATGGAGAGGAGAGGCAAAAAGAAGAACAGTTGAGTTTATTTTTCTAAATTGTTTAAAAAATGTTTTGCATACCTTGCCTGAAAATCATTCAATATTGTACGTTTTATGTTAATAATTGTACCTTGTTCATAGTTGTAATATTTATGTTGTTCTTACTCGATGTATACTTCTAGAGCCCTAAAGAAGACTGTATAGTGTAGGTACAGTGGAAACGTAGGCCAGGAAAAAAATAATTTTTGCTTGACTGCGTGTCTGATTATTTTCCACTATTCCATTATTAACTAATACTGGCCCTGAAATTGTAAATGTATTCCATAATTCGGATAAAAATTAATATTGAGACCAAATTTATAAATTTTTCACACTATGTGTTTGTTTCCTAATCACGATATCAGTAGCATAACTAAGGGGGGGTTAGGTGGGTGCGCTCACCCCTCTGTGAAGATTTTCAAGATGTAGGCGCCTTTTTCAATAATTTAATTAAAATCAGTAATATTTTTTTTTTAATTTGACCTTATAAATAAAAAAAAATATTAATACAATCTGCAATCCTTTTCATCCTAATATTTTTACCTCCCGCTACCCTAGGTAAGGGAGGTATAGGGATCGTGCTAAAAATAGCATATAGAGATTTTATATAATAAGCACGTTTTGATGTCCCCAGAATCCGATTTTAACATTTTTAAAATGATGTCTGTAGGTATGTATGTGTGTGTGTCTGTGTGTGTGTGTGTGTGTCTGTGTGTGTGTGTGTCTGTGTGTGTGTGTGTCTGTGTGTGTGGATCATGTGGACACGATTACTCAAATACTATCTATCAGAAATATTTGAAATTTTGTATACCCATTCTATACTATCATGGGAAGAGCTCATTAGCTTTTAGTGTATATCGGATAACCGGAAGTATCATTTATACAAGCTTTTAACAGTTTTTCTTGTAAAAAATTCATTGAATATAATTTTTTAGCAACTTTTACTTATTAAATTTGTATATAATGGTACAATCTTTAATTCTACGATAATAACATTTAGTAAATAACTCTAAATAACTTTAAATATGAATATATAATATAATTTATTTCCATGTATCACCTATTCTATGCGTCAAACAAAATCATAATTTTAATGACAGGTTTGACATATTTAATCAAATGTCACTGACAGGCAGCAATTATGTTAAAATTAATAATGAAACTGTGTTAATGAGAATATAATAGTAAAATATTTTATTAGGGTTTGTAAAAATAATATATTTTCCATCATACATAAATGTTAGATGAACAGGATGATCTGATTTAAATTTGCTAATTGCTATTTTTGCAGCTCTATAAATTAATATTAATTTACAACTACACATTTACGAAATGGATCATGTACGGCGAAGAATTTACAAAGGTTGCGTTTTAGAGCACCTAGAAGATGATGCTGATTTTTATAAGAATGTACGTGTGTGACTATTTTTCCTTAAAGCCTATTAAAATATGATCCAAAACTTCTCAAATTTGGTATTTAAAACTCATATATAATTTGAAACAACATATTAGATTTTAACCATATATGATAAATCGGATGTAGTACTTAATTTGGAGCTCTAACAAATTTTTGAGGAAAAACAATAAAACAATCCAAAATTTCGTATTACAGACTTTTCTATTTATTGGACAACAAATTAGATTTTATTTACAAACGATTAACCGGTAATGATACTTTACTTAAAGCTCACTGCTATTTTAAACATGGAATTGGCGGGAGGTCATGTGTTGGCCACATCAGATTTTTAATATTGTAATATACCTATTAATTTTAACAAATATATTAAATAGTAAGTTTAATTAGTTTTATTTGTTGAATACTATTTTCTTTTTCACATCGCTACATCGACAAGACACAAGTTGCAAATGCAGGCGTCTGGTGTGTTTTCTATGCTACTATCTACTGTGTATTCTGTGTATTATCTTCTGTGCTGTTTTATTAAGTTCAAAATATCATTTTAATAATGAGTTCATTTAAGAAAAAGATGCCCGAATGGCAGAGAAGAAAAAACAAATGCATTAAAAGAGAGTACAAAAGGTCTTCTTAAAATAAATACTTTTTTACCAGCAATAATTCAGACAATTCGGAAGTTTGTAAAAAGAGTAACGAGTAACCCTGGTGTTGGATGAATTTAAGAAACTCAAAACTCGTAGGTTAAACATTTAATTATTTTATACCACAGAAAATATATTTTTATTACTAAGGACTGATGTTGATTTTTTTTATATTTTACTTTAAATAAATTACGAATTTATTATGGCGCCTTTTTACTGAGAAAAAACCCGCCTGTGGATTTTCCTAGTTACGCCACTGCACGATATCGTACGTTCATGGAATTTAAATAACTATTATATTTTCAAAAATTGTTTTAAACACATTTTCTCTGAAGTTATCAATGTTAAAAGTTATAATAACATTGAACTTAGTTATCCGTATCTGGTTTTATGTCATAGTTTATATAGTTACACCACATAATATTTAGTATATTATAAAGTTGTAAACCGTTATGAACAATAAAATGTACCAGTTAACATTAAATATCATACTAATATTTTTTATAAAACATTCTGTGTGTTTAACAGTTGATTTGTCAAATAAAGATGTTCCAGAGCTGAATAAAAAATTATTTGAACAATATAACCTCAAAGAAATAGACACAATTCTTCTATCGAACCAATATTCTTTTAATCCACTTGTAATTCAAGAAGATGCATTAACAGGTATGAAAAACTTAAATAATTAGTTATATTATTAAAACAACATTATTCATCTGCCAAAAAAATATTTTCAGGACTAACATCGTTACGAAAAGTGGATTTGACTTATAACAAATTTACGACAATACCTGAAGATGTATTTAAATACAACACAAACTTAGAAGAACTGATTATTTCGTTTGCAAGAATATTAGAAGAACTACCGGAAAATATTTTCTCAAAACTAACAAAGTTACAAATATTAATTTTGCAATTCAATAATTTACAAAATATACCAGAAAAGATATTTGAAAATTTGGTAGAATTAAAAGAACTAAATTTAGGTTATAATAATATATCAAATCTTCCTAATGGAATTTTTTCTAAATTAACAAAATTACAAATATTAAATTTAGAAAATAATAATTTGATAAACATCCCAGAAAATATCTTCGAAAATTTAACAAAATTAGAATTAATAAAACTGAATAATAATAAAATAGCAACAATCCCGAAAAAAATATTTATGAACAACCGCAAAATAAAAAAAGTAAGTCTTGAGTCGAATCAAATAACTCATATTCATCCAGAAACTTTTAAAAATAATATAGATTTAATAGAATTATCTCTAGAAAACAATACAATTAAAGAATTGTCAGAAAATACTTTCTCCAAATTAACGAGTTTAAATATATTACACTTGCAAAGGAATAGTTTGAAAAATTTACCAGACAATATATTCGGAAATTTGAAAGAATTATTAAAACTTCATTTGTATAAAAATAACATTAAAAATATATCCGAAAATTTATTTCGTAACAACTCAAAATTAATTGCAATATCATTTGAAAACAATGAAATAAGTGAAATACACCCAGATACTTTTAAAAATAATTTAGAATTAGTAAGTATATTTCTATCTGACAACAAAATAAAAGAAATAAAAAACAACACATTTTCTTATTCTGCAAATATACTTGAAATATTTTTATCTCGCAATCAAATAACTAACATTGCACCAGGAGCATTTCCAACGCACCCTGTGAATTTTATTGAATTGGATAGCAATAAATTAAATTATTTGAATCCACAAATTTTGGTCCCTTCAAATGCATGGAGACTGAGAATATGTCCTAATCCTTGGACATGTGATGAAAAACTTGTAGATTTTTGGAGAATGTATAAAAAAACATTTCGTGGTGAATCAGTTAATTGTGAATGCCAAGAACCAGAATTATTAAACGGGAAAAACTGGCTGCAACTTAAAGCCGAATACTTCAAATAACAAAATGTCTGCTAATATGTTATGTAAAATTATAAAATATATTCTGTAACAATAATATGTTATAAATCATAACTATGACTATTTAATTCACAAACTACTATACTATAACTATTGTTAAGAAATTTTGTGTAGGCTTTTTGGATCTTTTGTTTATTGAAACATACAATTTAGTTTACATTTGGACGTTTTGATTGTGACATCACAATCATCATCAGCTGAATGAAACAATATTAAATAATAATAAAATGAAACAGAATAACGAGATTGTTTACATACCTATTTGTTTGATTGTTACATTTTTATAAAATTGAACATTAAGGCGTAATTTTGTAATACATAAAGTTTTATTTTTTATGACTACATTTTAATTTGACTAGCAGTAGGTAAAAATGTGTTGTTCAGCCAGAGTATGGCAGTGAACTGCGTGTATAGGGGAATTGTAAGAATAATTAATTGTTGTCTTTGTTTAATGGCTGTCTTTCTAAATTTAAATTCGGTAAGATTGAGCCCGCGTAAGTCAAAATGTCTCTATAGTTAGTTTGGCAGTTGACTGTGTTACTTTCATTTGCATTTATGTATAAAGATTCATAGATTAGTTAGTCGCTTGTTGTAATTTTTTTCTGTTTTAATTATTTCTGGATTTTTTAAATCAAAGATATGTCATTTTTCTAAACTATGTTTGGTAATTCCACTATGATTTATATTTTGTTTTTTAATATTATAATTATGTTGGTAAATTCTTTTATGTAAATTTTGGCAAGTTTCGCCAATGTAGAAATTAGGGCAAGCACGGCATTTAATTTTATAAACGACGTTTTTTTGTTCTAATAACGGTGTTTTGTCTTTTAATTTAGTATAACATGTCTGTAAAGTATTTAAATTTGAATTTGTTATTTTAATATTACAATTTTGTAAAGTTTTTTGAATTATGCCTGTATTATAACCTTTTTTTGTGGGTTGGGTTGATTAGCTTCATAAATTATTTGAACTTACGGACACGAAGCTGAATAAAATATTAAAATGTATATACCGCTCGTACGATTAATTGGTAGCAAAATAACCGAATACTATTCGCCGAATATTCGACTCTTCGGCCAAGCAAACCGCCAAAGTTGTAAGTCGACTTTAATTTTTTTTCTGAATAACGATATCTTATGTGTCTGTAATGAAAAAATAACTATTATATTTTTAGAAATGATTTACACATTTCATTTTAAATACATTTTCTTCAAAGTTATCAATGTTAAAAGTCATCATAACATTCCAAAAACAATTAGTTATTTCTGTTTTTATCTCAAAGTTTCTATAAATAATTACAACACATCACATAATATTTAGTTTATTATAATCGTTTAAACCGTTATAAACATTAAAATGTACCAGTTAATATTCAACATTATAATAATATTTTTTATAAAATATTCAACATGTGTATCAGTCGACTTGTCAAACCAAGAAGTTCCAGAGCTGAAAAAAGAATTATTTCAACAATATATCACCGAAGATATAGAAACAATTATTCTGAAGAACGCAAAGATTAATATCATTCAAGAAGATGCTTTTGCTGGTATGAAAAACTTAAAAGAATTAGATGTTTCTGAAAACAACATCAATCACCTGCCAAAAAATATTTTCAAAGAGCTGATATCGTTACAAAAACTTGATTTAACTTATAACAGTTTTAAAACATTACATGAAGATGTATTTAAATACAACACGAAGTTAGAAGAACTGATTATTTCGTATGCAATAACATTAAGAGAACTACCAGAAAACATTTTCTCAAAACTAACAAAGTTACAAAAACTAGTTCTGGAATATACTAGTTTAAAAAGTTTACCAGAAACATTATTCCAAAATTTAATAGAATTAGAAGAACTAAAAATGGATCATAATCAAATAAGAAATATATCGGAAAATTTATTTGTCAACTGCTCCAGATTAAAATTATTATGGCTACACAGAAATGAAATAAGTGAAATGCACCCAGATATTTTTAAAAACAATTTAGAATTAATAAATTTAAATCTAAATTACAATAGAATAGAAAACATTTCGGAAAATATTTTCTCGAATTTAATAAAATTGGAAAATTTAGACCTGGGTGCTAATAATTTAGATATTATACCAGAAAAGGTATTCGAAAATTTGATAGAATTAAAAGTACTAAATTTGGGTTATAATTATATAATAAATATACCAAATGCTATTTTATCTAATTTAACAAAATTACAAAAATTAGATTTGCAACAAATTAATTTCCAAAATATGCCAGAAAACATATTTGAAAATTTGATAGAATTAAAAGAACTAAATTTGGATAATAATGAAATAACAAATCTTCCAAATACTATTTTTTCTAAATTAACAAAATTACAAATATTAGATTTGGATCAAACTAATTTACAAAACATGCCTGAAAATATTTTTGAAAATTTAACAATATTAGAAGAGCTAAGAATGAATAATAATAAAATATCAATTATTCCGAAAAAAATATTTATTAACAACCGTAAAATAATTATAATAAGGCTTGAACAGAATCTAATAACCGAAATTCATCCAGAAACTTTTAAAAATAATATAGATTTAGTACTGTTATCTCTACGCGACAATAAAATAGTAGAATTGTCAGGAAATACGTTCTCTAAATTAACTAATCTAAGTATATTAGACCTGCAAAGAAATAATTTGAAAACTTTACCAGACAATATATTCGAAAATTTGAAAGAATTATTAGAACTACATTTGGATCATAATAGAATTACAAATATATCCAAAAATTTAGTTCGTAACAACTCAAAATTAACTTCCATATCACTTATCAAGAATGAAATAAGTGAAATCCACCCAGATACTTTTAAAAATAATCTAGAATTAATATCTATATCTCTATCCGGCAACAAAATAAAAGAAATAAAAAATAACACATTTTCTCATCTTAGAAAAGTAGATGCAATAAATTTATCTGGTAACCAAATAACAAACGTTGAACCAGGAGCATATCCAACACACAATATGGATTTTATTCATTTGGACAATAATAAATTAAATTATTTGAATTCACGAATTTTTATGCAACCAAATATAGTTTTTCTGGAAATTTGTCCTAATCCTTGGACCTGTGATGAAAAACTTGTAGATTTTTGGAGAATGTATAAGGAAAACTATTCAACAATCGATTGTGAATGTCAAGAACCAGAATTGTTAAAAGGGAAAAACTGGCAACAACTTAATGAGGAAGACTTCAAAAAACAAAAAACGTCTATTAATGGTGTTATGTAAAATCATAATAATTTTTATAATAATAATAACACAATGTGGATTTTATAATATTGGACCCTAATAAATTATTTGGATGTGCAATTTTGTATGTTATATGTCCTAATCCTTCATCATGTGACGAAAAACATGTAAATTTTTGGAAATTGTTTTAAGAATACCGCCACTATCAATCGGAAACCATGTTAATGTCATGAACTAAAATTGTTAAAAGGGATAAAATGAAACGAACTTAAGGAAAAAAACTTCAAATAAACAAATTTCTGTTAATACGTTATGTACTATGATAATAAAAATGTAATATTAAAAATATGTTCATAATAAATGGAAAACGAAAAATATGTAAATATATTAAATGTATATTCATTTATGCCTGAAAAACTATCAACTGCACCTATTTTTTAACAAAGAATTCATATAAAAAATAAAAAGTAGGGCGTTCCACTTAAAAAACTTTATAATTAAAAGAAGCTGTCAAAATTCATATTACATAAATAAAAGAATATTTAGGTAAAGTCCTGTAAATTTGTATTATAACAAAAAGAAAAATCTGTTGCGGCCAGCACAAAACCTGTAAACGATGTATTTTGTACAAATCCCATACCAAAAGTTCTTTATCCAATTAATAAGCTATTATTTGACAGTAAATTTGACGTTTTGTTCAAATTTTCAAATAGTGTGCTCCTGCAAAACCCTAAAATCTAATTCCTAAATTCCTAAATAATCACTAGATTTAGGACATATAAATATAGGAATTAGATATTAGGGTGATAAGTGCAACATCGGACACAACCTAAGCATTCCTTTCCACATCCTTTATCCATCCAAATATATATATATATATATATATATATATATATATATATATATATATATATATATATATATATATATATATTAGGTATCCCATATAACATTACATTCTTGAATATCTCGAAAACAATGCATCGTAACAAAAAGTGTGCTGAATCACAACCGTCATAGTTTTTGGGGGGACATCAGATGGCCCCCCGACCCCCCAGGGGCGGCGGGAAAGGGGGTCTACTTAAAAATCTTAAATGGGACCCCCTATTTTTTATTGCAGATTCGGAAAGAGAGTAAAAAATATGTTGGTTTTATTCAGAAACTTTTTTTGTACGCTGTAATCGTAAAAATGTAAATTTGCTAGAAAAAAAATTAACCGATTAATATTTTATTATTAATTTGATAAAAAAATGACGTTTTTTGTTTCAATAAATACACAAAATTGTAGAAATATTACTCCTCAACACTCAGGGGGAATTAAAAGAAAGAAACTTTTGAAAAACTGACTATGGATAACTCGATTTCATCAGAAATTAATTCTACATTTTTACGATTGCAGCGCCACCTGTTGGGAGTACAAAAAAATTTTCGAATAAAACCAACATATTTTTTTACGCTCTTCCCGAATCTGCAATAAAAAATAGGGGGTCCCATTTAAGATTTTTAAGTTGACCTCCTTTCCCGCCACCCCTGGGAGGGTCGGGGGGCCATTTTATCAGAATCTGATGTCCCCCAAAAACTATGAAGGTTTTGATTCGGCAAACCTTTTGTTACGATGCATTGTTTTCGAGATATTCAAGAACGTAATGTTATATGGGACACCCAGTATGTATGTATTTGATTAGTGCTAAGCGATATAAAATTAAATTTGTTATTGTTAACAAATAAATACGTCTATTATATTTTGATGCAAACTTACTCCCTTCTAATGACGAATTGTCGCACACTTTTTCTGGAATTTCTTCTATTTAATTTGCTTGTGACTTGTGACCGTTATTGTAATTTAAATAACTTTTATATTTTTAGAAACTGTTTATGCAATTTCTTGAATGCATTTTATTTAAAGTTATCAATGTTAAAAGTTATCATAACATTCTAATTATTTATTTCTGTTTCTATCTCATAGTTTATATAAATAATTACACCACATCGCATAATATTTAGTTTATTATACAGCTGTAAACCGTTATAAACATTAAAATGAACCAGTTAATATTCAACATCATACTAATATTTTTTATAAAATATTCTGCATGTGTGACAGTCGATTTATCAAATCAAGATGAAAATATTCCATATCAAGATGTTCCAGAGCTGAAAAAAGAATTATTTCAACAATATAACATCGAAGAAATAGAAACAATTCTTCTAAATTACTTAAGGATTGAAATAATTCAAGAAGATGCATTTGCTGGTATGAAAAACTTAAAAGAATTAAATTTTTCACATTCCGACATTGAGTATCTGCCGAAAAATGTTTTCAAAGACCTGATATCGTTACAAAAACTTGATTTAACTGCAACAGAAGAACTACCAGAAGATATTTTCTCAAAACTAACAAAGTTACAAAAACTAGTTCTGCGATATAGTTTAAAAAGTATACCAGAAAAAATATTCGAAAATTTAATAGAATTAGAAGAACTAAAAATGGAACATACTCATATACAAAATATATCACAAAATTTATTTGTCAACTGCTCCAAATTAAATTTATTGTCGCTAAAAAGCAATGAAATAAGTGAAATACACCCAGATAGTTTTAAAAACAATTTAGAATTAATAAATTTAAATCTAAATTACAATAAAATCGAAAACATTTCCGAAAACATTTTCTCAAAATTAATAAAGTTACAAGAATTAGACTTGGGTTATAATAATTTGAATAATATACCAGAAAAGATATTTGAAAATTTGATAGAACTAAAAGTACTAAATTTGAGTGATAATAAAATAACAAATCTTCCAAATGGTGTTTTTTCTAAATTAACAAAATTACAAAAATTAGATCTGAAAAAAAATAATTTGCAAAATATACCAGAAAATATTTTCGAAAATTTAACAGAATTAGAAGAACTAGAATTGAATAAAAATAAAATTTCAATTATACCGAAAAATTTTTTTATCAACAACCGTAAAATAAAAATAATAAAACTTGAACAGAATCAAATAACTAAAATTCATTCAGATAATTTTAAAAACAATTTAGAATTATTGCATTTATGGTTATATAAAAATAACATAGAAGAAATTCCAGAAAACCTGTTCAACAATTTGATAGCATTAGAAGAAATAAGATTGGATTACAATAACATAACAAATATACCGAAAAATTTATTTGTTAATAACCACAAATTAAAGTTTATATCGCTGTACAGAAATCAAATAACTGAAATTCACCCAGAAACTTTTAAAAATAATATAAATTTAATACATTTATCATTAAATAACAATAAAATAAAAGAATTGTCAGAAAATACTTTCTCCAGCTTAACGAAATTAGAAACTTTAGAGTTGCATAGAAATAGTTTGAAAAATTTACCAGTCAATATATTCGAAAATTTGAAAGAATTAATAGAACTATCACTTAACAACAATGAAATAAGTGAAATCCACCCAGATACTTTTAAAAATAATTTAGAATTAAAATTTTTACTACTATCTGCCAACAAAATAAAAGAAATACACAAGAACACATTTTCTTATTTAAAAAAATTATATGGATTAAAATTATCTGACAACCAAATAACTAACGTTGAACCAGGAGCATTTCCAACACACAATGTGCCGTATACATTGTTGAACAATAATAAATTAAATTATTTGGATCCTCAAATTCTTATGCATTTGGATTTAAATGAAGCTGATGTTCAATTAGGTGGTAATCCTTGGACATGTAACGAAAAACTTGTAGATTTGTGGAAAATGTTTAAAGAACATCTTGATGATCAATCAGTGCCTTGTGAATGCCAAGAACCAGAATTGTTAAAAGGGAAAAACTGGGAAGATCTGAAGGAAGAAGACTTCAAATAAACAAATATCTGATGTTAACATGCTGTATGTACAATGAACAATAAATATGTAATACTATAAATATGTTCATAATAAATGTACGTGGGTCACGGTAGAATTATTGAGGATAAGATATAGTTCATTTAAAATATATTTAGAGATGTATGTACATATATCTTTATTTTGTTACGCCAACAATCTGTATGTACGGGGTCTTACTCATCAATTCATCTTTTTCTTGTATAAACACTCTTACTAGCAAGTTAATAAACATAATCAAACCAATACACGTATTTATTATTTAAAAATCTGTTGTGGCCAGCACAATACCTCTCGCCATTTCCATTTTATGTTATATAAGTATTGTATTGCACTTCGCTATTGAACCGTCGTTTTATAACAAAAACATTACAGATCTTTACCCAAATATTATTTTTATTGTATTTAACATGTCTTCTGCACACATACAATTCTAATTATATCTATTTTTCTTTGTATGAGGAAGTTCCTAAATGTCAGAGATTCTTCCAATTCATTAGCAAGATTGGCGGTATTTCTTATAGATATATGCATTACCTATAATTTTAAATATTTAATTAATAAAACAATAAGAATATGTAAATGTACTTCCCAGGAAAAGCTTTCAGAGTGTTACTAAAACTGTTGATTTTTGACACTGACATCTAACATTTACAAACTATGTTATAACAACATTATTTATTTTCGATTTGAAAGTTTTTTCTTTAATCATTTAGTAAATAAAAAAAAATCTGTTATGGTCAGCACAAGACCTTCCGTCAATTCGATGTGTTTTGTACAAATCCCATACCAAAGGTTCCATGGAAACGATTCTATATATCATGTAAAATTGTAACACGAACACATACTATTTTTTACAAATTCCATACCAAAAGTTCCTTTGAAAAGATTCTATACTAAGTAAATTGCACTCGACACTTCTTTCTTTCTTCTTCAGGTTTTCCCTATTTCTTACTCTTCTCTTCCCACTCATTCCTGTCCAACGCATCTTCTTCACACAGTTCTTCCTCTCTCAAGTCTTCTGCGATACAGTCCTTCCATTTTCTCTTTCGCCTTCCTCGTACTCTCGGCATTGACAGTTCCAGTTCTGAGGCGAGGCTGCACTGCAATTGCATGTCACTTGCGAGGAACACTATGACTTATACCACTTTCTGATCCTATACTTTCCATCTTAGGTTTTGCACTTGACACTGACATCTGTCAATTAGAATTTTTTGAATATATCAGCTGTTTCCATGATAAATAGCAATGCTAACTGATTTTTGAAAGAATCTCTTTATAATTCTTTAACTCTATGTCTATTGAATATGAAGGAAAATGTATAATCAAACCGTATAGAGAAGATCATTTTCTTTAATATTTATAAAACATAAAATGTCAAAAAATAATATTTAACTGCCTTTTTTTAAGAGAAACTATTAAAAACTTCAAATAAGGGAACTTCCGGTGGATCAATTATAAACAAAATGTAATCACCTCTTCATATGGATGTAAAGAAGAGGAATATGAAAGAATTATAATTTTTAGAATTATAGTATTGAAGTTATCGTCGGAGAAAAATTTGTCACACACACACACACACACACACACTGATTTTTTTGAACAAAGACAATACCTTCCTTACTTAAAGGTGACAGAAGATAACCGTATACTATTCGCGGAATATTCGTCTATTCGGCCAAGCAAACCGCCGAAATTGTGAATCTATTTTAAATGTATGTCTGTTTTCTTAATAACGATATCTAACGTCACTGTCATATGAATAACACATATTTTTAGAAATGGTTTACACATTTTATAAATACATTTTCTTCAAAGTTATCAGTGTTAAAAGTTATCAACATATTTTAAAAACAATTATAATTATTTCTGATTTTATCTCAAAGTTTATATAAATAATTACACCACAGCACATAATATTTAGTTTATTATAAAGTTTTAAACAGTTATAAACATAAAAATGTACCAGTTAATATTCAACATCATACTAATATTTTTTATAAAATATTCTACATGTGTATCAGTCGACTTGTCAAATCAAGAAGTTCCAGAACTGAAAAAAGAACTATTTCAACAATATAACACCGAAGAAATAGAAACAATTCTTCTGAAGAATGCAAATATTAACACAATTCAAGAAGATGCATTTGCTGGTATGAAAAATTTAAAAGAATTAGATATTTCTGAAAACAACATCTATCACCTGCCAAAAAATGTTTTCAAAGAGCTGATATCGTTACAAAAACTTGATTTAACTTACAACAGTTTTGATACATTACATGAAGATGTATTTAAATACAACACAAACTTAGAGGAACTGATTATTTCGGATGCAATACTATTAAGAGAACTACCAGAAAACATTTTTTCAAAACTAACAAAGTTGCAAAAACTACTTCTGCAAAATACTAGTTTAAAAACATTACCAGAAACAATATTCGGAAATTTAATAGAATTAGAAGAACTAAAAATGGATTATAATCAAATAAGAAATATACCGAAAAATTTATTTGTCAACTGCTCCAGATTAAATTTATTATGGCTACAAAGAAATGAAATAAGTGAAATGCACCCAGATACTTTTAAAAACAATTTAGAATTAAAATATTTAAATCTAAAATACAATAAAATAGAAAACATTTCAGAAAATATGTTCTCGAATTTAATCAAATTGAAAATGTTAAACTTGGCTGGTAATAATTTGAAAAATATACCGGAAAAGGTATTCGAAAATTTGCTAGAATTAAAAGAACTAAGATTGAGCAATAATAAAATATCAATTATTCCGAAAAAAATATTTATTAACAACCGCAAAATATTGATAATAATGCTTGATCAGAATCTAATAACCGAAATTCATCCAGAAACTTTTAAAAATAATATAGATTTAATACTATTGTCTCTCCGCGACAATAAAATATCAGAA
Source organism: Ophonus ardosiacus (assembly GCA_943142095.1). Classification (NCBI taxonomy): domain Eukaryota; kingdom Metazoa; phylum Arthropoda; class Insecta; order Coleoptera; family Carabidae; genus Ophonus; species Ophonus ardosiacus. The sequence goes on along the minus strand of OW964825.1, from coordinate 53,371,658 downwards.
TTATCTGGAAATACGTTCTCCAAATCAACTAATTTAACTATATTAGTCCTGCAAAAAAACAATTTGAAAAATTTACCAGACAATATATTCGAAAATTTGAAAGATTTAATAGAACTACAATTGAATTATAATAGAATAACAAATATATCCAAAAATTTATTTCGTAACAACTCAAAATTATTTTCCATATCACTTAACAACAATGAAATAAGCGAAATCCACCCAGATACTTTTAAAAGTAATTTAGATTTAATAACTATATATCTCTCGTGCAACAAAATAAAAGAAATAAAAAGGAACACATTTTTTTATCTTACAAAACCAAATACAATATATTTATCTGGCGACCAAATAACTAAGGTTGAACCAGGAACATATCCAACAAACAATATGGATTCTATTTATTTGGGCAACAATAACTTTTATTTTTATAATTCACAAATATCTACGGATCCAAATGTAGTTTATCTGGAAATATGTCCTAATCCTTGGACCTGTGATAAAAAACTTGTAGATTTTTGGAGAACGTATAAAGAAAACTATCCAACAGCTGATTGTGAATGTCAAGAACCAGAATTATTAAAAGGGAAAAACTGGCAACAACTTAATGAGGAAGACTTCAAATAAACAAAAAACATCTATCAATGTGTTATGTAAAATCATAATAAGTTTTATAATAATAATAACACAATGAGGATTTTATAACACTGGATCCTAATAAATTATTTGGATGTGCAATTTTGTATGTTATATGTCATGTGACGAAAAACTTATGAATTTCTGGAAATTGTTTAAAGAAGTCCACTACTATCAATCGGACACCATGTTAGTCATGAACCAAAATTGTTAAAAGGGATAAAATGAGACGAACTTAAGGAAGAAAACTTCAAATACAAATTTCTGTTAATATATACTATTATAATAAATATGTAATATTAAAAATATATTCCTAATAAATGAAAAATGAAAAATATGTAAATATATTCAATGTACCTATATTCATTTATGTCTACTTTCAATATATTGGGCTTCCAAAATTAAAATGCGCCACTGGTGGCAGATTTCTGAACTGAGTGAAGTGTACATGTACAAAGGTGGTTGTTTTATTCAGGGATTGTATTTACTTGTATACGAATTTTAAAACGCTTTTATCTTCGGCTATTATTGTTTTATTCTTAGTAGGATCTGAATTACTGCTAATATAACAAGTAACTTTTTGTTTTTTTTTTTTTTATAAAATTAATGAACAAATTAGGAGATATGCAATTTATAGGTTAAAGTTACGATGGAGTTTTCTCCGAAAATATTTACCACATAATATTATGTGGCCACTATTTATTACTTGATGGCCTTCCACCATATTTCTAGATGATACACTACAATTCCCAAATCTACAAATAGTATCTAAATCTAAGCAAAGAAAATTGTTCACTATGAAAAAAAAAACAATTGAATAAAAGTAAAGCTATGTAGATAGAAATTAATATATGTATAGCTACGGCAATGAAATACAATCTAAATAAAGGAAATCAAATGTTTTTTATTAAAAATACCAATATACTGTTCATATGACTAAAATACTCTTAACTTACAAATACTTACTAAAATTAACCCTATTAACTAAAATATTATTAAAACTATCACTAAATTGTTATTACAAGAAAGATCAAACTCAATTCTACCGAAATTAACAAAAAAACATTATACTAAATCCGAAATTAAATTAAAAACCACGAAAATTAGTCTCACACCAATTGTAATCTTATGGAAGCCAGCGAAAAATGTACCATTCGTTTGAATTTTGACGTTTGACGTCAGCGCCACCTCTTGATAATTTGGAAGCCCAATACATAAACTGCACCTATTTTTAACAAACTATAACTCTATTGGCCGGTTGCACCAATGCAACTTACATTTTAAGCGTTACTTTCATTGAAAGTGAAATGAAATTTCAAATGAATTATTATGAATTTCTGTCAAAATTTCGCTTTGCATTTTTTTGTTTAAGGGTCGCTTAAAATTTAAGCCTTGTTGGTGCAACTGGGCATATATCTATTGAATATGAAGGAAAATACATAATCATATTGATAATCACATAAAATGATATTTAGCAGCGTTTTTTTCACGAAAAACTGTTAAGAACTTCAAATAAGGAAACTTCCGATTGACCAATTATAACCAAAATCTAATTAGCTTTTCATATGGATGTAAAGAAGAGGAATACGATAATGTTTAGAATAGGGGAACATATTAGCAAACAACTGTTAGCTAAGAATGTTTGTTTCAGTGTGGACCCGGCTTAACGTTATCAATGTTAAAAGTTATCATAACATTCTACTTAGTTATTTCTGTTTCTATCTCATAGTTTATATTGATAATTACACCACATAATATTTAGTTTATTATAAAGTTTTAAACCGTTATAAAGAACAAAATGTATCAGTTAACATTCAGCATCATACTAATATTTTTAATAAAATATTCCGCATGTGTATCAGTCGATTTATCAAATCAAGATGTTCCAGAGCTGAAAAAGGAATTATTTCAACACTACAACATCGAAGAAATAGAAACAATTCTTCTAACCGAAACAGCGATTAAAATAATTCAAGAAGATGCATTTGCTGGTATGAAAAACTTAAAAGAATTAAATTTTTCACAATCCGACATTGAAAATCAATATCTGCTGAAAAATATTTTCAAAGATCTAATATCGTTACAAAAACTTGATTTAAGTACAACATTAGATGAACTATCAGAAAATATTTTATCAAAACTAACAAAGTTACAAAAACTAGTTCTGCAAGATACTAGTTTAAAAATTATACCAGAAAAAATATTCGGAAATTTAATAGAAATAGAAGAACTAAAATTGGATCATAATCAGATAAAAAATATATCGGAAAATTTATTTGTCAACTGCTCCAGATTAATTTTATTATGGCTACAAAGAAATGAAATAAGTGAAATACACCCAGATAGTTTTAAAAACAATTTAGAATTAATAAATTTAAATCTAAATTACAATAAAATCGAAAACATTTCCGAAAACATTTTCTCAAAATTAATAAAGTTACAAGAATTAGATCTGAGTCTTAATAATTTGAATAATATACCAAAAAAGATATTTAAAAATTTGATAGAATTAAAAGAACTAAATTTGGGTTATAATAAAATAACAAATCTTCCAAATGGTATTTTTTCTAAATTAACAAAATTACAAAAATTAAATTTGGAACAAAATGACTTACAAAATATACCAGAAAATATTTTCGAAAATTTAACAAAATTAGAAGAACTAAAACTGAATAATAATAAAATATCACTTATACCAAAAACATTTTTTATTAACAACCCTAAAATAAAAATAATAAGGCTTGATCAGAATGAAATAACTGAAATTCATCCAGATAATTTTAAAAACAGTGTAGAATTATTGCATTTATGGGTACATAGAAATAAAATAGAAGAAATTCCAGAAAAGATGTTCGACAATTCGATATCATTAAAAGAAGTAAGATTGCATCAAAATAATATAACAAATATACCGAAAAATTTATTTGTTAACAACTACAATTTAAAATCTATATCGCTTAGCAGCAATCAAATAACTGAAATTCATTCAGAAACTTTTAAAAATAATACAGATTTGATAAAATTATATCTAGATGAAAATAAAATAAAAGAATTGTCAAAAAATACTTTCTCCAAATTAACAAAGTTACAAATTTTAGATTTGCAAAGCAATAATTTGAAAAATTTACCAGACAATATATTCGAAAATTTAAAAGAATTATTAGAACTACATTTGAATGATAATAAAATAACAAATATATCTGTAAATTTAGTTTGTAACAGTTCAAAATTATTATATGTAGTACTTAACAACAATGAAATAAGTGATATCCACCCTGATACTTTTAAAAATAATTTAGAATTAATATCTGTACCTCTATATGACAACAAAATAAAAGAAATAAAAAAGAACACATTTTCTCATCTTTCAAAAATAATTGCAATAAAATTATCTGGCAACCAAATAACTAACGTTGAACCAGGAGCATTTCCAAAACACAATATGGATTTTATATCATTGGACAATAATAAATTAAATTATTTGGGTCCACAAATTCTTTCGCATTTGGATTTAAATGAGACTGTTGTTCAACTATGTCCTAATCCTTGGACATGTGACGAAAAACTTTTATATTTATGGAAAATGTTTAAAGAAGACATCTATCAATTGGAACCTTGTGAATGCCAAGAACCAAAATTGTTAAAAGGAAAAAAGTGGGACGAACTTAACGAAGAAGACTTCAAATAAACAATTGCCTATTAATATGTTCAATAATTACTGGTCACCATTATTGTTTAATTAGTTTTTATTATATAATTTTATTTGCTATGAACAATTTAAAATATTGTAATATAGTCCAACAATAAATACTACAAACAAATACTAAAACATCGCCCCTATTATTTTCCCTTCCTGATCCCGCCCTGCAGCTGTGTAACATTGGTTGCTTTGCCCCACATGTATGCGGAAACCCACTTCCGTGCTTGGGTGCGCTACTGTCATTGTGAAGGGTTACTACACCACAACACCACGCTAGTTCAACCACGCTATACGCGCTAGATCTCAGTTGGCTTTTGTAAACAGATGCGAAACAAGTGAGTTCTAGCACCGGAGTGATTGTTTATGACTGTTGACAGTGTATAGTGAGTGTTTGTTGTCAAAAAGGTAAGATTTTGTTGCTGAATTTTTTTATACACGATTGATATATTTTAGTATATACTGTATAAAGTTTGTGTATTACGCGAAACATTTTGTGATAACTTTTATCTGGGTATTCCAAAGTTATCTACTTATTTTGATAGGAAATGTTTTTTTATATGACTGTATTTATAATTGTAACTTATCAGAAATTCTTTTGACAAATTAAAAAAAAATGCTATGTAAATATTAGTGCATATATATGTTTATGGCTTTAACATGAATTCAAAAGTATATATACTTCATAAAATATAACTGTTTTCCTATAATTCATGCTTATTTAACGTTAATTATATTTTCTCTTTAATTTAAGGAAAAAAAAGATAAATAGCAATATAAAATGAAGTTCTCGTAATTTGACATTACAAACAATTTTATATTGTCTTTTTTACATTTACAGATAAGTAATAAAACATAAACATATAACAATATATGAATATACATATAATTTTATATATCTTTCAGTAAAAACACATCAAAATGCAATAACAATATAATAATAAAAATAACCTTTTAATTTATTATGTACACATATTGACTATTTACATATTTATAATATTTATACCATACCGGGTGTCTACTTGAAATCCGTAATATAGGGAATACAATGTTATTTTTTTTTTTCATTTTGCTGTAGTTTCTGACCTATTAATTTTAGAGAAAAGTTGTAAATAAAAAAGTTGTTCAGAATTAAAAACTACACAATATGGGACTAAAATTAATCACAATTTCTTTTTATTTTACGAAAAAAAACGCAAATTAAAATTCGCAATTTACATTATATTTCACAGTGCCATTGAATTACTGATGTGTTTTTTAATTACAACTTTTCTCTAAATTTAATATGTTAGTAACTATAGCAAAATAAAAAAATAACATTGTAGGTATTCGCTATATTACGGATTTCAAGTAGACACCCGGTATAAATACGTCTATTATATTTTTATTTTTAATGGGGGATTACACCATTTTTTTTTTATAATTTCATCTGAAAATATTAGGAAAACTAAAGCCTCATTTCCACCGAATGTCTTAATGCTTAATACATAAGGCTTAATGAATTATAACAATTTACTAGGATACCATTTCTAGCTATTTTGTTTAGTGACAATTCAACAGAAATGTCATATCTTTTTTCCGAATTACTTGTTGTTTAGTAGACTGCCATTGCAGCAGCAATTCTTCTTTTTTTAATATGTTATACCTATACGCAATTTTCTGTATTTATATCGATACCGAAAAATTAATTAAAAGTTTATAATTATAAAATAGACTGAGAGTTGACAGTTCAGGTTAGAATTTTTCAATCATTTGTTTTTACGCATTGCTCTTAGTTCTTAAGCATTAAGCCTTATGCAAAGCTGGAAATGGTAGTAAACGTTGTCATATGATAAACATTTTTACGCATTGCGCTTAGTTATTAATTATTGCTCTTACGCATTAGGACAATCGGTGGAAATGAGGCTTAAGACTATTGATGAAAATCCAGTGAAAATATTCCTATTAATAAGCGAGTTATGGTCTCCCGAATTTTCAAAAGATCGACGTGACGTCACATTTATGTGTTTTTATATCAAACTGTTTTCATCATGGACCTAAATGTTCTTAAAATATATGCTATTTTAAGTTATATTTACATAAAAATAAATGAATATTATAACACTGTATAAGTCTACATACTTTATAATTACAGGTGTATTTAAATTATTAAGTTTAATGCAAGAAATTTATGTTAAAATAAAAACTGTTTGAAAACTGCTGTACAGGAATGTTAGCCCCTCCTTTCGAATTTGAATTTCTTAACTTCCATTGGTAGTAATCCCCACCTCCTAACACGCTATTTGTAATGCATGTATAGGTGGTCTCTCGGTCGCCAAACAAAATATTTTCATATTAATGTCGAAGCGCTATAACAAAAAACCCTTTATTTCCGAAATATCTCAATTATACCATTTCATTTTTTTTATTAATATTCAGCATATATCCAAATTAGCTTTATAGCACGAAGCACTTTATAGTTATGCCAAATATTTGCATTTTCGTCAAACATTAGTTTTTGATCAATGTCACGACATAAATTAGCAACAGGCTCGAGTAAAGCAATCGGAAAATTTTGCCTGGATAAAATGATAAAATTTAACCACGAATGGTATTCGGATTACTATTTCCAAAATATAATAATAAGTGAACAAAAATCAACGTTGACAAGTATATAAACAATAAGTTCCCAGATATTCTTAAACTTGGATAGGTTTATAAATATGAGTGAAATAGTCAAAATTATAAAACTTAAATGCATTATGTTTTATCAGTTATCCGGAATAATAATATGGGCTGAGCTTTTTTCCGGAAATGCGAAATTCCGGATGTGAGATAGAATTTTTTGTATTGTTAGTTTATAAAAAGGATTTATGTTAAGGAATAGTAGCTTATTTTAAGCTTTTAAGAAACACCTGTCTGCGTCGCCTGTTTTCTTTTTGCATGATGGAAAGTTAAAATAAAAAATTCTAGCACTTAAATTATTTCAAGTACAAATATCTCATTTTTCGGGTACAGGAGAGTCCGGATACAAGAGTGCCGGATACGAAAACGTCCACTGTATTTAATTCACAATCATCTCCTCTATTCGCGATTCAAATTAAGCAAACTCTACCTGGTGGACAAAGTTTGAACTAAAAAATGTCTAAAATATATTATTTCTTTTCCTTCACAGAAACTTTCTAGTGATTGCAGGTTATTTAAAACATCCTTTAACACAAGTTTCATGTTTTTAAACTTTTTCAAAAAAGCGTTAAATTCATTATATCAATGACAGATTGACAGCTCGTACAGTGTTGTGACGTCACAACACTGATATATAATGGCGGGAAAATTTAATTTGAATCGCCAATATTTCAGAAATAAGCTAGTTTTACATTGTATATTTCTAAAACAATATTATCCCGTATCCTGGTATACTAGTATCGAAATTTCCTTCCTGTCTGGTCTGGTGATCACGTTTAGTTGGCTATGTTTTACCACCCTCCGGAAGGGTGGGGTTGAATTCAAACACGGTAATAGACTTGACACAATGAGCTCAGCTTCCCCTCGTCATTTAGCATATTAATAACTGTAAACTCGAGGGGTGTAATATGTGAACAATATGCGCTCACTAAGTGCACAACCAGACAACAGGTTGTATGACTTTGTTTACTTTTCAATCAACACGTGTAGAACGGGGATATTTTGGTAGCGATAATACAAATTAATAAACACAGAAATGGAGTCACTCTTAAATATGGGTGATTAAGGGTTGTCTAAAGTAACAAATTCAGTTGTTCACCCCAAACTATTTGTAAATAGTAGTCATAGTCATGGTAATTAGTTAGTCAGGGTGAATAAAATTTAGAGTAAATCCTGCCGGTGAATATTTTTTAAAATTTAATACCCAAAAGTCAAATAAAAATTCTTGCAACAGCCCTATTATAGGAATATAAACAAAATTCAATTTTTGATCAAAACTATTTCAATGTTATCTCCAAATCTAAACCAATGTTGGTATAACCTATATCGTTGATGATGTCATCTTCATGAAATTGTGATTTGTATATTTCCGCTATTCCAATAATTTGGATTATGCAAATGATTCACGGTTTTGTTATTGTTACCTTACCGAATGTAGTACCAAGAATACAAAATACATTGGCTGGTGGCACAAGCCTTGTTTTAACTAAAACGCTGTTTTAAAAAAGGTCAAAAATTTAATAATAATAATAACAAAAAAAATAATAACTAATAATAATAAAATTAATGAAAATAATAATGATTAATAATAATAATAAATAATAATTAATAATAATAATAAATATTATTAATAATATTAATCAATATCAAGTTTATCAAAATGTACATAGTTTGTATTCAAACAAATATTTTTTTAAAAATATAAGTGTGAAATTATATATTGAAATATGAATTTCGCATTTTTAAAACAACGTTTTAGTTAAAACAGGCTTGTGCTACCAGCCATTATCTCTATTTGTTGGTTGGTTTGTTCCCAATGTTCTCACGTTACTTTTTATCGATAACATTTATGCTGTGTTGACAGGAACGTCGTCTTTAAGATATGTGGCAGGTTTTTAAAAGTTTGCGATAAATACTGTTTGGTAGTTTATTGTACAAAAAAATGTGAACAAACAGATATGCGTTAAAAGTAACAAATATTTACAAGATTATCAAATCAACATAAGTACACTAGCTCAGTGATTTGGGTGAGCTAATCTTTCCAAACGGAGTCCTGCGCTATTTGTACGAGGGGTCGTTTTTATATTCCCGGACTAGATAGTTTTCAATTTTAATGTAATTTTTCGTTATTTTGTTTTTCAATTACATATACCTTGGTAACGTGTGTCACAATTTGCAAAACAATTGCAGCAATATTAATTATAATATCTGTCAGTTTATGTTGTCACGCAAGGTGTCCTGTTGCTCCAAGACAATACCAGCCCACAGGTTAAGAATTTCAAAAGCTGCCATTGCTGAATATGGCTTCGTAGAAATTGACCGTCGTCCTTATAGTCCAGATCTAGCCCCTTTGACTATTTTTTGTTTCCAAATCTCAAAAAAAAAAATTAGGGACGATAACGAATGGCTGTTGAAAAGCAATATGCCTCGCATTATGCAGACAAACTGAAGGAATATTTTTATAATGGATAAAAGTTGTTATTGAAGCGATGTAATAACCCAAAAGCAAGGGGCCTATATTGAAAATAAATTTTTGTTGCTGTTCTAATCTTTTCTTTTCATGCCTAGTACGGGAATATAAAAACGATCCCTAGTAGTTTTAGAAAGTCTATTCTTTTACGTAGATATTAAGTCTAATTTTGTTCTCAAACAGTAGACTTCGCAAATAATTGGAGTCACATATATTGATCTGCTTATCTACCTATAAAAATATAAATAACTCTTGTGGTTAATAATTGAAAATATGCGTGGATAATAAACATTTTAATGAAATAATTAATAGATAAAATAAATAAAAATAAGTATATCATCACGGCATATTACCCATTTCTGGGTGTGCCAGTATCTACAACACATGTAGACATCGGTAATGATGACGATATATTTTACCGTGTGGGCGCTTACCAGGCGTCACCTCACGGACACTCATAGCTGGCGTGGAGAGTGCACCACAGGGGTCACTTTTGTGCCATTTAAAATTGGAAATATTTGGCGTCTGTCGGGATCGAACCCGGTTCCCCCAGGTTCGCGACCAAACACTCAGGCACGCGGCCACGGGACCCCATAAATAATAATAATTAATAGAAAACTACGTAAATTATAGTCCAGGTTTTGATTGCCTCTGGCAGCCTATGTGCCTATGTCACATGCCAAATCTTTCATTTTCATACAAACGTAATTGGTTTCTATTTGATGTAGCATCATAAATTACTTGTTTTACTTTTGTTGTTTCTGCATTCATTTACTTCAAATTAGATTTCTGATTTCAGCAAGGCGATAGGGTTGAAAGTAATAACAATTTGGAATAGAGTAGATGAGTGACAGATGTTATACTTATAAGAACACTATAAAAACTATAACTTTTTTTTAAAATTTGAACCAAGCTTAAACAACTCTCTGAATGAAATACATCTTGCAATATTATTAATAATATCAGTCTCCGTCACATTAATATTGATTTATGAATTTTCATCATTTCCATAACCAAACTTCCTTCTACAATCATCTGCACTTAATTTTATGGAGCGAGTTAATATTCACCTAATTTAAATATCATGTGAATGATGTAACAATAATTTAATTAATTATTTAAAGCTAAACAACACTCCTGATTAAGTTCTTTTCTAAAGCTATTAACTTTCTTTACATTGTGGATAATTTAAGAATACATTATTTCACATCAATGATCAATGTAATTAAAAAAGAAAAGTTGTTTTATGTAATCGCATTCAAATTAATTTGGAATTTATATATGCAACATATGGTAGATAATTTTATTGTCCAAATTATAAAATCGACCGCGATTATTGCATTGATATTTCTTTTCTATTTAAACAGTCTTTCATATACTATTTTTTTCCTTCATTTTTACTTCCTTGTACGAAGTAAAGGAAGTATTGTAATCGCGAAAAATTTCGGTTTCCAGATTTCAACGGAAATATCCATTTTGAGCATCCCTGAATCCATTTTGACTAATTTCGTCGTGACGTCTGTACGAACGTACGTACGTACGTATCTCGCATAACTGAAAAACGGGAAGCCGTAGAAAGTTAAAATTTTGTATTTAGAACTGTTATAACATCTAGTTGTGCACCTCCCTTTTTGGTCATTACATAACTTGCGGAAGTGGTACTTTACTTGAAGCCTGTAATAGATTTTAATGAAAAACTATATTAAAATATAAACCAAAACTTTTCAAATTTGGTATATAAGACTTTTATATCAATGGGAATAACATAATAGATTTTAGTTAAAATGGCTTACCCGGAAGTGGTACTTTACTTGAAGCCTATAATAGATTTTAATGAAAAACTATATTAAAATATAATCCAAAACATTTCAAATTTGATATATAAGACTTTTATGTCAATGGAAATAACATAATAGATTTTAGTTAAAATGGTCTACCCGGAAGTGGTACTTTACTTGAAGCTTATAAGAGTTTTTAATAAAACTATATTAAAATATAATCCAAAACTTTTCAAATTTGGTATATAATACTTTTATATTAATGGGAATAACATAATATATTTTGGTTATAATGGTTTACCCGGAAGTGGTACTTTACTTGAAGCCTATAATAGATTTTAATGAAAAACTATATTAAAATATAATCCAAAACTTTTCAAATTTAATATATAAGACTTTTATATCAATGGGGATAACATAATAAATTTTGGTTAAAATAGTCTAACCGGAAGTGATACTTTACCTGAAGATGTTATCAGTTTTTCTTGAAAAAAATGGTGTTATTTTGATTTTAGTAATAAATGCTTCAAATAAAAGTTTTAGAGAATTGAATTCTGCGTCGAAAACATCAATTATGATTAAATTAGCTCTTTGTATTCTCTAATTAAGTTTTCTATGGATTAGGACAAAAAATAACAAAAAAAATGAAATGTTGATGTCAAATTATGTCAAATACGTGCAATTGTATGATTTGGTCTGTTGTAATACATATTTTAATTATTTAACAAAATATGTATAGTGTAACAGGCGTACAAGGAAGTCATGTGCTGTCCACATCAGATATTTATTATTTTCATCACGTATAAGCAAAATTTCCACAAAAAAACCTACAAGTTCAGATGATTATTATTTTTTGATAAATGATACATAGAATATAATTTCAAAATGAAACCTTGTTTTTATGCATACACAGTTATACAAAGAACGCTTTTGAAATGAAAACTTTTTTGTTTCCTGAAAAATTTAAATGTTCGGGTTTGAAAAAAAACCGCTCAAATTCTTTATATAAAACCCGTATTTTTAATTGAGTTGTAATTTAAATGTCCGTTCCCTGTACTCTTTTATTGTCTTCCTACTTTATTATCTGTTTCTTGAAGAGTGAACAAGAAGGAACTATTCCAGGAAAGCTTCTCTACATTGAAAAGAAAAATACATTAGTTAAGTAAGAATATAGTACGTCTATAGTGACTTTTAGTACCGGTATTACACTACATACATACACTAACGACTGCTCACTAGACGTAAAAAAGCAATGTTACTCACGAACACTCTTTCCTAGCAGAACAAATGACAAACTAAATTAAACAACATGAACAGTTACTTTTTTCTTATTATAACTAACATTACAAAAAGAAATATTTATGAACTATATGAGTATGAAGATATATATCAACATACCATACTGTAAGTTTCATTTGAATTTTAAATTATATTCAGAGTGCAGATAATATTACTTGGTTATTAATTTAATTTTAATAATTATAAAAGTAGGAAAATGCTTGTTAATTAATTAATAAATCCATAACTGATTATAATGTACTTAACACATATAACAGTGGCGTTCAACCAGTCGATCGCAATCTAGTGACCTATGCATTTTTTCGGGAAAACAAATCCATCATTAAAATGGCAATAAAACTTTATTGGAGTCTAAGGCTAAATAAATAATAGTTAAGAAATCCCTAAACCTTAACTAAAATCGCTAAAACTAGATACGTATTTCGGCAACTAAGTTCCTAACATCAGTAAACTTACGTCTAAGAACAGAACACTTTTGGATTACTAAACATGTCAAAAACAAATCTGCTTTGTTTTTTTTTTTTAGTAAGTACTGATTTTTAGGACTCATTCGAAAAAAATCGAATTTTATACGTAAATAAAAATATATAAATATATCATCACAGCATATTACCCATTTCTGAGTGTGCCACAATCTGCTTTATCGCAGTCACTTTTGTGCCATTCAAAATTCGAAATATTCGGCGTCGGTCGGGATCTAAGCCGGTTCCCCGAATTCGCGACCAGATATTCAGGCACGCTGCCAAGAAACCCCGTATACGAGATAACACAATATTTGTTACCTTCCGTCACCTTTAGGTAGGGAAGGTATTGTCTTTGGTCAAAAAAATCGGTGGACAGTTTTTAATGAATAAGCACGTTTTAGGGGCCCTAGAATACGAATTTACTCTGTGTCCGCGGGCGCGCGCTCGCCCGTGTGTGTGTGTGTATGTGTGTGTGTGTGTCTATGTGACAAATTTTTCTCCGACAATAACTCCAATACTACAAGTCTAAAAATTATAATTCTTTCGGATTCCTCTTCTTTACACCCACATAAAGAGCTGATTAGATTTTGGTAATAATTGATCTACCGGAAGCACAGACAAACATACACAGATGCACAGCCCAATGCTAAAGTCCGTGCTCAGTGTAAGTAACTACTTTTAAATACACGAGATGGTGCACCCTGCGCTAAAGGGCTGGGGACAGTAGTTTTGAGGAAAGCAGTGGGACTAGTGGAATCACTGCACTGTCAATAATTACTTCCTCTTTATGGAGGTGGTGGCAACAAGGTTAAACCCAAGCACAAACAAACACTACAAATGCCTAATGCCTTTGCAGATACTTTCAACTGTTGGAAAGATGCATTATACGAACCGTACACATTTTTTTTTTTTTAATGGTAACTAAATAAATATATGTATAATTTGTTCATATAAAATACATCTTGTCCTCTGCCAATCCTAAAAATTTGTAAAACGAATTTTTGGACACCCAAATTGTACTATTGTGTTCATATGTGTACGGATTTATTCAATACATTGTAATAATTTTACATACCTCCTTATTTACATTATGTTATTTTATACCTACGCCTCCTACGGCTAAACGACCGAACAAAATATTTTCTGTTAATACATTTTGATAGAGAATTTTATGTTTTATGATGTTTTTTTTTTTTCATATCACTCACAGATTTCGCAAAATTTTGAAAAAGTTATCATGTATCTTGACACCTTGTTATTTTATACGCTTCCTACGGCCTGTGCTACAGCTAAACGATCGAACATAAATATTTTCTGTTAGGGCACACACGTCACAAAGGCTAGTTCTCGTTTGATAAATACAACTTTAAGCGGATTACATGTCTATAAGTTTTCTAAAGGATGTTTGATATAATTATTATTTGTGTACGTTAACAAGAAATGATGAGAAAAATATTAAGACTAAAATTCAGTTTCAAGTAATGGATAAGAATTTAATTATTTTAGATTTTAGAATTAGGAATTACACTGAGGACGACAGGTTTAAACTTTGATATCTATCGTAAACCAACTTATACAGATACTATTCCATTTTACGCAACGGATATAAGATATAAGAACCATTTACTTTAAGAATATATTACACAAAAACAATAATTACAATAGAATGCCTAAGTATGTTGGCTACCGTAACGATAGGATTAAAAATTAACATTATGGAAACTTTAGAAATAAATAAAGCCACAAATGACGGTAAACAGCTAATAAAACATGAAATGGATCTCATACCTTCTCGGCTTCTAAGATATATTTTTTAATCCTTTGATGATGGTATTACCCCAAATCTGTAATCTAGCTATAATACCGTTCGGCATTTGTTTTGTATTATGCATAGTACAAAATTTCAAACAAATATAGTTCTATATATTTTGAATAAAACAAAATGCATTTTTTTACCTCCCTCTACCCTTGGTAAAGGAGGTATAGATTGTGATATAAATCAGATAACCGGAAATGGTATTTTATTTGAAGCTCAAAATAGTTTTTCTCCGAAAAATACATTTAAATGTTATTTTTTAGATTTATGTTATTATAAAAATTAAAGATTATTAAATTTTCTATAGGCTTACATTAATACTTTTTCTATTTATTTTATGGATAAATTTATAAAATTATCTATAATTTAAATCACGGAGATTACGTTTAAACTTTAACCAATAACAACTCCTTGGTTACTCAGTTCATATCTCAAATGTATGTAACTGATAGATAAATGTCACTGCCAAAGAACTAATTTCAAATTATACTTCATTTCTCGTAAGAAAACAGCGTTGGCTTAGATAGGGATATAAATTCTGCTCTTTTATTGGTCATAATACAAACCTAGTTCACAAAAAGGAAAGAAAAAAATATCACCTGTCAGTTGTCAATAATCAAATAAAATCTACAAAATTAAGTGATGTTTAACAATGTTTTGTTGTAATTTTTAATATTTAGGTATTTTACATTTTTACAGATAAAAATATTTACTCATATATTTATATTAATAAAAATTAAATGGCGGGAGGTATTATGTTGGCCACATCAGATTTTTTAAATATTATATCTCCCCTCATTCAAATATTATCATTGTATGCGCGCAGAGCAACCGATGCAACTTTCTTTCGTATATAACGGGATGAAATTTATTAACAGATTACCTACTTTTTTCACAAACGAATTTTTAATTTTACCAATAATATTATTTTACTTAATTGCTATTATAGACATTTTGCAATTCGTATAAAACGGAGAGATACTACATACTTAATGTTCTAAGAGCGTAAAATTTGAATATATTGGGTGATAGTATGAACAAGTGATTAAGGGTGATTAGCTAGGAGATGACTGGAAGTGTGTTAGCGCTGTCAATCGTTTATGGATTATTTTAGAGAAAAATACTTCAAATAGCAGTTATAGAAAAATTAATTGTACACAAGTTTTATTTGAAGTATTTTCTCTAAAATAATCCAGAAACGATTGACAGCGCTAAAACACTGCTAGTCATCTCCTAGCTAATCACCCTTAGTCACTTGTTCATACTACCACTCAATATTTTTAATAATTCCTGACATATTACAATGTAAACGCTTATAATTAATAAGAAAAAAAAAACATGTTATTTCTTGATATATCCGGACAGAAATTTGTTTGCGTGATGGTGATGGTCAGAGTCTCAGAGTTCATGGTTTACGTACGAACAACACCCCATGGTGTCCCGCCCCAGGCAAGTGAAAGTAAAAGTGTACAATTTGAGTGAGCCAGCTAAATACTGTGAATACGCAATAATTGTTTGGTCCAATGTGATCAGCACTCTACACTGCCGGCATCTACCATAGTTGCAACAACTATACAAAAAAATTGAACACACGTTTGCCCGTAAGGCTGTGCATCTGTGTATGTTTGTCTGTGCCGGAAGTACACTTATTTGAAGTTTCTAAGAGTTTTTCTTAAAAAAACGCAGTAAAATATTATTTTTTGACATTTTTGGTATTATAAATATTGAAGAAAATGCTCTTCTCTATCCTTCATATTCAATAAATATAGAGTTAAAGCATTATAAAGAGATTAACTTTAAAAAATCAGTCAGCCTTGCTATTTATCGTGGAAACAGCTGATATATTCAAAAAATTCTAATTGACAGATGTCAGTGTCAAGTGCAAAACCAAATATGGAAAGTACAGGTTCTGAAAGTAATATGTCATAGTGTTCCTCGCAAGTGACATGCAGTTGCAGCCTCGCCTCAATGCCGGGAGTAGGAGGAAAACAAAGATCTGTGTGAAGAAGATGCGTTGGACAAGAATGAGTGGAATAGAAGAGTATGAAACTGTGATCCCTAATAAAATAGGAAAAAGCTGAAGAAGAAAGAAGGAAGTGTCAAGTGCAATTTACATAGTGTATATTCATGTTATAATTTTTTTGAATATATAGAATCTTTTCAAATGAACTTTTGGTATGGAATTTGTAAAAAAATGTATATGTTCGTGTTACAATTTCACATGATATATAGAATCTTTTCCAAGGAACTTTTAGTATGGGATTTGTACAAAATACATCGAATTGACGGAAGGTCTTGTGCTGGCCACAACAGATTTTTTTAAATGTTTTTAACAAAATATGATTGAATACTAAATGCGAGTCCTCCTAAAAACGTGGTGGTGTAAATTTACTTTGTTTGTAAATTAAGTTCCAACCATAATTCAACACTATTAGGAAACTTGGATTAAGTAAGCTGCAACTAACAATTTAATTGTTCTATCTTACATAACACTGACATTTCTTAAACTTTACTGGAAGTAGAAAAACTGTCAACAAACAAACTGCTAACCATTTCTCTTCTGTAAAATGCAGTAGAAAATTATCATTTGTCTTTAACGAAGCGTAATTCTACTAATTGTACTACATTGCGTAAAAAGAAGAATAACATATAATATTAAGTTTTTCAAATCTTTTTTTAGAGCGCATAATAATTAAAATATCCGGTCTCATATTGTTTTAAGTTTGTGTTGTGTATTATGATTTCCTGTGTTAAATAGACTAATTAGATGTTTGTCGCAAATTACGATGTGATGATACGGTATACTTGATGAAAAATTTAAGTTATTTTAAAAATATATGTTATTATAGAGTACCGTAGAGTACAGTTTCCTCATTAATAAGCTGACAGCTAACTTAAAATACATATTGTACAATATTATTTTCTGTTCAAATAAGCTATTAAAATTTAATCCTTAAGTATTAAATTATTATTATTATTTCATCCATAATTATTTGTTACGTGTGTATAGTATTTTATTAACATAATTAGTGCATTCTAAAGTTACAGTTGGAATAGTGATTGGATGACCTTAAAACGTGTTTATCCACTAAAATCTGGAAATACGAATTTTAGTATGATTCCAATACCTCTCTTAGCGAGAGGTAAAAATATAAATGTATCATCACAGCATATTACCCAATTCTGATTGTGCCACATAGTAACGAATAAAACGCAAGAAGACACGTTAGCTCGAATAGTAATAGATGGTTTTCTAAAAATAAATGCAAACCTAACAGCAATAAAATCGTACCCTTAACGGTACTTCCAAAAATACGGAAAATATTATTTTAAATAAAATTTGCAACTATGTATTCATAAGAGAAATATAATTAATTATGCCCTATGTAGTATTATAAAAAACAACCAAAAATAGAGATGCATTCGATTTCGAGTTTTGGCCCGGCCCGAAGCCCGGCCTGATTTCGAGTCAATTTTCGAGCCGGACTGGCAAATTTCTCTGTCGAGTCGATCTTTGAGTCGGGCCGGTAATTTTTATTTTCGGGCCGAGTCGATCCAAACCTCAAAGCCCTGCCCGGCCCGAATGCACCTCTAACCAAAAATATATCAAAAAAATATGTGTAGAATATTAATAATATTTGAAACTTTTTTTATATAAAAGAATAATGCGAAGGATTGGTAATGATTTGTGTCGTTATACCACTCACCTGCAGCTCTGATCGCAAACTCCGCTATGTAATAGATAATAATAAAAAATCTGTTGTGGCCAGCACAAAACCTCTCGCCATTTCCATATAAGGCTATATAAGTATTGTATTGTACTTCTCTATCGAACCGTCGATTTATAACAAAAAATTACAGAACTTTAACCAAATATTGTTTTTTATTATTTTTAACATGTCTTCTGCACACATATAATTCTAATTATATCTATTTTTCATTGTATGAGGAAGTTCCTATTTGTCTTTCAATTCATTAACCAGATTGGCGGTATTTCTGATGGATATATGCATTTTACCTATAATTTCAAATATTTCATTAATAAAATAATAAGAAAGATTAAATATACTTCCCAGAAAAAGCTATCAGAAAGCCACTAAAACTATTGATATTGATTTTTAACACTGACATATGCCACTTTCAAACTATGTTATAAACATTTGAATTTGTCAAGTCGTTTCCTTAGTGCCTTAGCCTCTGCGATTAGAATCTGCTATATGTTATAGTGTCTTTATCTCTAAATCTATACAAGATATAATAAAAATTTTAAGTGTATTAGATGGAGAATTTTGTTCTTCAAAATTTGTAATAACAAAAATTTCCAAAAAATTATATTTAGAAGAAATTTTCTAAGAAACTACTACTTCCGGTTGTTCAATTGTTACCAAAACCTTTTCAGCTCTTCCCAGGAATATCAGATTGAGGAAACTGCAGTTAAATATTTTTTAAGTCTTATAGTTTTTGAGGAATCGTGTCTACAACATCCAGACATACATACACACATCCACACACACACACAGACATCATCTTAAAAATGTTATAATCGGATTCTAGGAACCTTAAATCGTGCTTATTTAATAAAATCTGAACATGCGAATTTTAGCATGAATCCAATAAGACTCTTAGCGAGAGGTAAAAATCCGGTGTTTATAAAATTGACTGTAAAGATTGTAATAAAGTGTATATCGCGCAAACTAAAAGACAAATTGATACTCGGTGTAAAGAACATTTCTATCATTTAAAAAGCGGTAATCCTGATAAATCTAGTGTAGCACAACATATGTTTATTAATAATCATAAAATTGACAATTATAATATAAAATTATTGAAACAAGTTGATAATAATAGATATTTAGACGCACATGAGAGTTTGATAATACATAAATTTAAAGATAAATTGATGAACTCGGACCTAGGTCCCATCCCAAATTCTAAATTATATGAGTTAATATAAGACAGTTACTTTGTTTAATCTTAGTTAGGTATCCACTCACCTATGACTCTTGTCCCTATATAACCTGTGTTCTCTCCCTTATTCTTCAGAGCAGTTTTGACCTCTGGCATGGTTTACATGCTGAGTAATCTTAACTTCTCTGTTTTTACTTTGTAGTTTCTACTGATGATGAGAACTTAGTTCTCGAAATACGTATATAGTTTTTAATTTTATTGTTAAGGTTAAGGGGTTATTAACTTTCCTCATCATATTACAAAATCAAAAATTGTAAGGATGAAAATATCGTCAAAAAGTATGAAAGATAATAAAATACCTACATACATCAGAAACAACTACGGTTAACTAACATCATTCTAACAGTCAAGCAACACCAATAAAATTGTATATTATATTTACATGTTTTAGAATAACACGAGGAATTTTTGTCACTATTTAATTATAATAATGGTTTTAATTATCCTATCCCACCCTGAAATTCAAAATTTATGCATTCATAATTTTCTCTCCACTTTAAATTTGACATTTGCGTGCAATGTTTCCAGCCTACGCTAGGCTGATTATAAAGAATGACACTGTACATATGTAATTAGTTATATGTTTTTAGAAAATGGAATTTTGATAAGGTACTCCAATCTAATTAATAGACGTAAAGCGAATATTCTTGTAGTAGGCATGCACATGAGCACAAGTAAAAGTGGAATATTGTTACAATAATTGCCGTGAGTTCTTTGAGATAATTGTTTTCACTGAAATATGTGCGAAGAAATTGAAATGCATTTTTATTTTAATGGTTAATGACAGAAAGTAATGAAAGTGGATATGTATAATATATCGTGGAAATAGATTACAATGACTATTAACTAAACACTGACAATGAATTTTTCAAGCAGTGGAAACATTAATGAATTAATTAAATCATCATTTAGAACAACACTGATTGATGTTCTCTACTGCATTATCATATTATCAAGTTATTAGAGCATAAAAATAATTTGTCACTTTTTTATTACTTGAATTACTTATTACTATTTACTATAGATTATAGGTATGTACTCTATTAAATAATATATATGTTTATTGATTGAGAATAAGTAATATTAAAATAGTTTTAATATTTTTGTCATTTAATAAATTATTTAATTATTTTGGAAGATAATTCAAGATCTATTACAATAAAAAATATATTTTAGTATTACTTCGAGTACTTGTACCATAAAAGATTTTTTCATAAAAATGTCTATAAATTCTAATAGTGATCATAACATATAAATTACACTCACGTGTGATCGTATGAACATAGACAATACTTTTACATTATTCACATGTTTTCGGAGTAGGTCCTACTTAGTAGGACAGGCATGATATGCATATGTATAGTAGCATTTTAAATTCTATGAATGTACTTATGTATCTACGAGTATGTCTACAAAATCCTTATTTCCAATATTCCAATAAAAATTTCGGTAATTTCAAATAATGTTATAAATAAATATTGAATACATTTTAATTATTATATATTAAATTATAAGTTATATATATATATATATATATATATATATATATATATATATACAGGATGAGTTATTTTAAATATACTATTTAATGGCAGATATAGATTTTTTTATATAGTCAAGTTACAAGTTACGGCTATCAACTTTTATTTTTTTAAATAGTAACATATAAACTGCCATTTTTTCTCTTTTCAACATTGTCAAAGTTTGTATATAAAATATATTAAAAAATTGTTGTGGCCAGCACAAGACCTTCCGTTAATTTGATGTATTTTGTACAAATCCCAAACCAAAAGTTCACTGGAAAAAATTCTAGTGTATATATCCAGTAAAATTTTAACTCGAACATAATACAATTTCTTACAAATTCCATACAGAAAGTTCATTAAAAAATATTCTATAAATCCAATAAAATTATCACATGAACATACATTATGTATTCTCATATAAATACTCTAACTACACTTACGTATTACGTAACATTCTCTTTAAAATCAAATAATATTACTACCAAGTTTATATCTTTACCCATTTTTGAATTATTGCCCCAAAAGTGAATATACCCCACATTTAGATAAAAACTTTCAAAAATCTAATTTTTATGTATCTATCCAAATTTTGAAACCGCAGGTCGATATCTCTTTTCGTTCTCGAGATATTTAGATTCAAAGTTTTGCTGAAAATTTCCCATTTTTGGGTAATAACCCAAAAATGGGCCGAGATATGAATTTGGCAATAACAACATTCGATTCTACGGGCAAAATTACATAAGTACACCAATTTTCAGAATTTTTGAACACCGCATACAATCTCTATAGCAAAATAACTGAAAATGGCCAAAAATCGCAAAAATCTAAGGGGTACCCCTTACGATTTTTTCAGATTTTGGCCATTTTCGGGGGTTTTCAAACTTTTATTCATAAAAAATTAACCGGTTGGACAAAAATTATGAAAATTGGTATACTTATGTATTTTTGACCGTAGAATCGAATGATGATGTCGCCAAATTCATATCTCGCCCATTTTTGGGTTATTACCCAAAAATGGGTAGTTTTCAGCAAAACTTTGAATCTAAATATCACGAGAACGAAAAGAGATATCGACTTGCGGTTTCAAAATTTGGAATCAGCGCATTGAGAAGTATTTAGATACATAAAAATTAGATTTTTTAAAATTTTGAAGTTTTTATCTAAATGCGGGGTATATTGACTTTTGGGGCAATAGGCAATAATTCAAAAATGGGTAGAGATATACTTGGTAGTAATATTATTTGATTGTAAAGAGAATGTTACGTAAGTGTACGCATTTTAGAGTATCCAATAAAATTATAATATGAACATTACACTATGTAAATTGCACTTGACAATTCCTTCTTTCTTTTTCAACTTTATCCAATTTTATGCGGGGTCATTGTTTTTTACTTTTCTCTTTCACTCATTCCTGATCAACGCATGTTCTTCACACAGTTCTTCCTCTCTCAAGTCTTCTGCGATACAGTCCTTCCATCTTCTCTTTCGCCTCCCTCGTACTCCCGGCATTCTGATCCTACACTTGCCATATTTGATTTTAAACTTGACACTGACATCTGCCAATTATAATATTTTGAATAAATCAGCTGTTTCCATGATAAATAGCAAAGCTGACTAATTTTTGAAAATTAAAAAATATTGCACATGTATCTTATTCTCAATTCTGGTTTTAACTAAAAAATCATTATTAAAGTATGATTTATAACACAATTCATTATCTTTTTGATAATCTAAATTTTGTTCCTACTTCTCCTCTTCCTCTTGCATACATTCCCTGTGACACATAGCAATTGTTTTCATGAGATGATATGTGATGTGCACGTAATTTAACAATATATGTTTATTAAATTAGTTTATCTTCACTGGCGAATACCAGAGGAGCATAATATGTGGGAGTTGATATATTATTATAAATGAATGATTATTACATTTGAATTCCAATGTGAATCTTATCACGACTGCCTAATTTAACAATGAAAATGACTGCAATTTGTTGTAAGTGCTCCTGAGTAAAATTTCAACACGTTTATGTGAAATTATAGTACATATTAAGTATAATAACAATGAGTGACATTAACATTAAACTGGATGGTATAATTTCTCTGGGTTTTTCTTTATAATGAACAAAATAAGAAAGTTACTACTGCATCGTTACTTTAATTCGTGACATGCCTTAATTTACAAATAGTTGTATTTTTAAAAGAATATTACTTCATTATAATAGTGAAGGCCTGGCCCTTATTCTGTATCTATTTTAAAGTTAAGACCCTCAAAACTAATGTGCACCCACTTTTGGGTAAAATTTTCAAAAATCTATTTTTTATACTTTTTAATACATTTCAAAAAGCTGATTCTAAATTTTCAAACCGAAAATTAATGTTTCTTTTAGTTCTTGAGATATTTGCATTCAAACTTGAACCTCAAAAAATCCATTTTTAGGCAACAACCCAAAAATGGGTGGAGATACATGGCTGGCTACTTTACCATTCGATTCTTGAACAATGTCTAGAATAAAATAACTGAAAATGGTCAAAAATCGCAAAATATTATGAATTTTAATTTTTTGGCTATGCAAACTGAACTAATGAAACAATAAATTTTATGAAAATGTAGAATCAATGGAAAATTCGTCAACCTCGTATCTCCACTCGTTTTTGGGTAATAACTCTAAAATGGGTGAAATTTTAAATGTAAATTTCTCGAAGACTAAAAGAGATATCGACCTGCGATTTCAAAATTTGGAAATAGCGATCAGCGCGATGTGATGTAACGGGTGGTCCAAAAAGAGTGCAACATTGAATTTAATTTAATTCTTAAATGCATTTCTACCTGCAATTTAATAACTTTTTTAACGGTTACATATAATTCCAACCATGTAGACTTCAAATTCAAATTAAAAACTGCTTCGTGAAATTACCAACTCTTGTGAATAGCAGCAAGTCGACGTTTTGAATTGTCGGTAACACTTTCATTTACTGCGGCCATATTCGTCCAAATTGTCCGGGCCGACGACAAATGTTTGGTTATCTATCAAGTATTGTATCAGTTTCAGTTTCCTCAAATTTCTGGATCACTCGCTGAACTGTTGAACGAATTTCTCAACAAAAATACACGTGTAATCTGCGAACGGTTTCCGCAAAACTTTATCCATATTTGAAATAAGGTTTCAAAAAAAGCGTTGTTGCATTGCTCCATTTTCAATAATCGTGAAGTGTCTATTTGCCATTTTTTTTTAAAAAAATCTGTTGTGGCCAGCACAAAACCTTCCGTCAATTCGATGTATTTTGTATATATCCCATACCAAAAGTTCCTTGAAAAAGATTCTGTATATCCTATAAAATTGTAACATGAACACACTATTTTTTACAAATTCTATACCGAAAGTTCCTTTCCCTATTTTATTAGGGGTCGCTGTTTCTTACTCTTCTCTTTTAATCATTCCTGTCCAACGCATCTTCTTCACCAATTCTTCCTCTCTCAAATCTTTTGCTACACAGTCCTTCCATCTTCTTCTCTTTGGAGGGACACTCTATCACATTCACACATAACTTTCTGACCCTATACTTTCAACTTTGGTTTTGCATTTGACACTGACATCTGTCAATTAAATTTTTCTGAATATATCTGTTGTTTCCACAATTTTAACAAAGCTGACTAATTTTTGAAAGTTAATCTCTCTTAATGTCTCTATAACTCTATATCTATTGAATATGAACGAAACTGTATAATCAAACCGTATAGAGAATAAGATATTCTTTCATATTGATAATCACAAAATGTCGAAAATTAATATTTAACTGCGTTTTTTCAAGAAAAACTGTTAAAAACTTCAAATAGGGGTACTTCCGGTGGATCAATTATAACCAAAATCTAATCAGCTTTTCATATGGATGTAAAGAAGAGGAATACGAAAGAATTATAATTTTTAGAATTGTAGTATTGGAGTTATCGTCGGAGAAAAATTTGTCACACACGGACACACATACACACACACGCACACACACACGGACACACACACACACACACACACATACATACATACATACATACATACATACATACATACAGACATCATCTTATAAATAGTAAATTCGTATTGTAGGGACCCTAAAACGTGCTTATTCATTAAAAACTCACCACCGAATTTTTTGACCAAAGACAATACCTTCCTTACCTAAAGGTGACGGAAGGTAAAAAACCTCTCAGCAGGATGAAATCCCAATTACTAAGTAGGTTCACATACACAAACATTCATGCCTTAGTGGGATTCGAACTCAGAGCCCCGAGCACACTCATGACTAAGAGGCGCTGCTCTAACCATTAAGCCACCGGAGTCATTTGACATAATTTGAGCGCGAACATTTTAGTGTTGCACTATTTTTAGAGCATCCATTATATAAATAATATAATAATAAGTATATAAAAATTGGAATTTCAAAATTTTTAAAGATTTTGTAGAAAATGGATGTATTTGGATTTTGACCGCTTTAACGTTTGTAGATGTCTGTGTCAAGTGCAATTTATATATATTTTTTTTAATCAAGTTTTTATTACAATTAATAATTTTGTTTTGTATCTATTTTTGGAATCAAAACAAATCAGTGTTATAACGAAACACGAACATACATCGGGATAGCGTTAACCGAGGTATGACTGTATAGATATTTAAAATTTAAATATGAAAGATTGGTACAACTAGGGTAGCTGTAATGACACATCTTGTTATTTCTAAATGAAGTAACTCTAAATGAGGAATGTAAATATTTTCATTAGTAATAAAGTAAATTCTTGATACCCACATCCACATAGTATGATGGAGCACACTTCATTCATAAGACTTGTCTCTAGTGTCAGTTAGGTTGATCGTAATAACAGTAATTAGGTTTAATTAGCCCGCGGCGCGGTTCTTGTCAAGTGTGCCATGGATGGTGCAGGAGAAGAGTTGTAGCTTGCCCGAAACATAACGCGAGGTCACGGTCAACATTGAACTGCGACCCAAGAGTCAAGTAACCGCCGAGAAAAAAAATTACAGCGGAAATTGAAACTCAACAGAAATGATAACGTTTCTAATCATGAATGTCAGTTATGCGATTTTTTATATACGAGAGGTCGTTTTTATATTCCCGGACTAGGCATGAAAAGAAAAGATTGAACCAGCAACAAAAATTTATTTTTCAATATAGGCCCCTTGCTTTTGCATCGTTTCAATAACATCTTTAATCCATAAAAATATTCCTTTGGGTTGTCTGAAAAATGCCTTTCAACAACCACTATAAGTTCGTTATCGTCTCTATATTTTTTCCCTTAGTATTTTTTTGAGATTAGGAAACAAATAATAGTCTCAGGGGGCTAGATCTGGACTATAAGGCGGATGGTCAATTTCTATGAAGCAACATTCAGCAACGGCAGCTTTTTAAAATCTTGACTTGTGGGCTGGTGCATTGTCGTAGAGCAACAGGACACCTTGCGTGATAATACAAACTGACAGATATTAGAACTAATATTGCTGCAATTATTTCGTTAATTGTCACACACGTTACCAAGGCATATGTGATTAGAAAACGATATTAAGAAAAATTACATTAAAATTAAAAACTGCCTAGTGCGGGAATACGACCTCTTGTATGAACAAAAGACGTGGCTAGAATCCCGAACGCGGGATCGTGTTCAAAAGATTAAAATCTCGAAGAGGCGTGGTGGGCTAATTAAATCACAATGAGGCGTGATTTAGTACTAGAAAACGTTCGGGACTTGTGCAAAAAAAGGAAAACCCGAACGCGCGACCGTTGTTGAACAACTTACTTAGATCTGGGCTTGCAACTTTTATAAATATAACTTTAAACAAACGCACACTCGAATTAAGGTGGACAGTTATTAGTTATCACAACACTTACTAGCCCATGTAAAAAGTACTATCACTAATATACATTATTAAGGAAATTACTTCACAGGTCACATCGTCCAAGCACTTTGGGATTTTAATTTTTTCTAAGCCATTCCGCATTTGGGACTGTACACACTTTCATAAATAAACTATTATTTACATGTGAAATCCAGTGACTGATAAAGCAAAAATTGTTGTGGTTCAGAACAACCAAAACCGGAACCAAACCGAAACATTTTAGCGAACCCAAAACCGAACCTCACATATATTTTTCAATTGAACCCGAGTCGGAATCGAACTGGGTATTAAAATTCGGGTTCAGGTTCATTTTCATTTCAAATAGGATATAGCCGATCTCGGCCGATAATCTACGCCCTCGGCGTCTGCGTTGCTGTCTGTGTTGTCTTTTCGTGAAACTTGTATTCGTATCTTGTCTTATTTCTATATAAAGAATGTTATTCAAAAAACATTTCATTAAAACGAAGCGAATCTGAACCAGAACAAAACCTCAAAAAAAAATTAACCCGAACCTGAACCGAACCCAGTTTTTGGCAATATGGCACCCTTTAAACATTATTAATTCAAAATTTTGTAAAATTATATCTATATTCATTTGACGACTACATGAGTATTTTAATGTATTTATTTATTTATTTTTTTAATTTTGACGACCATTGTATGTATATAATGTTATTTATTATTGTTTTATGTATTTGTCCATGTTTTATAAATTCTACATTTTCACCTCCTGAAGAAGACACATGAGGTGTCAAAACCGGTAGAGGGGGAAAATGAAGCAATTAGTTGACTGAAATCCAGTATTTTTTTTCTTATTTTAAATAAAATAATAAAAATTCATTCAGTTTTGAAGCAATTTATAGTATTAAAAAATCTTAATTGTTCCTAGTTTAACAGTATTTTATTTTCGAGAAATCAGTGTAACGTCACATTTCCCCTTTGCTTGTCTTTCTCACACACACTGTTCTGAGTTCGCTGCGAGAGAAAGATAACAATTGTATGACGTTAATTTTCCCTTTTAGCAAATGTGAAATATCTCGTAAAGTAATTATTTAAAAAAAGTTTTCATTGTTTTAACTATTATTTATTGAGCCATACTTTATGTTAAATTGAATTTTTTTATATTTTTTTTGTTATGGTGGAATACCCCATTTCTTCCTTTCATCGTCAAGAAGTTCTTGCTGCCTCAAACTATAATCTAGTATTTTCCTCATAATTCAGTTAAAAAAGAAGAAACTAAATCTAATTTACATATTTTCCTTTTGAAATTATTAAAATACTTGTACATAATTTTGTAATATAGGGAAATAGATAGTAATTTTTAAGTAATCTTAATTACGGATATCCTCTGTCTGCTCTACATTAGATAAATCTTCCTTCTTTTCCTTATGTTTGCTATACTTTCATATTCAAACATTTTTTCTTAAACTACCGTTCTGATAAAATGAATCTTAATTATTGTGCATGTGCAATTTTCGCGTTCGACCATCAGATAAGTTAACATTCTTGATGAGAATGTTTTTAATTATTAATGATGAAGAGTTTTTACAACAATTATATTTTCATGTGCACGTGCGCTTGAGCATGCGCACGTGTCTGCGTATTTCCGGTGTCGATGCTTGCTTGTTTCGCCCAGATAACAATGAACAATCTAGAATTACATGCAGAGCGACATATGTACGCGAGAATATTTTTACGTTGTTATTTTGTAGGAAATTCTCATATTATGATTACTCATCTAGAATGAATTTTACATGAGATTATTTTTATATGATATGATTTTATAATTTTACAGAAATTCCGTTGTAAATATGGAGTAAAATGTAATTTAATATATTTGTATATTAATATTTAAAACCATTGTAATATCTTGGGTTATTTCCAACACGTAGGATTATGATTATGATATTCTCTTGATTCATTAAAGAGGAAGTGAAGTTATACTGCTCTAATTAACAGTTTTGATTGTATAAAAATAAGTTTCCTAAAATAGTTATTTATGTAACAAGTGTGTAAAGTAGTACTTTTTTGGTCGAGTGCGATGTGGAAATTACCACAAGATAAAAATAGTTATTTACATTCGAGTGCGTGTAAGTTGTATTTTACAGCGCGACAGCTTTGTTTAAGGCACGAGCCCCTAAGGCGAGTACCTTATTAGCTGGAGCGCTGTAAAATATTTCAAGCACGAGAATTGTATCAAATTTTTTGGCCGACGATAATGAAAATCACTTTTTTTAATGAGATAGGTTATACTTCTGAAAAGGGTTAGTTTAAAATACTGGGGTTAAGTCAATTTCCAAATTTGATTTTACTTACCTTCATTAGAGTACTTCTTCTAGCGAAAATTTATTTGTAATAATAGACGTTCTTTATGATTGATGATATATTTATTTGCTCATGTTTTCTTCGTAATAAATAATAGGTAGGTATCGAAATTTGACATTTCAGCAATTTTCGCCTCGCGTATTTGACAGGTATATCGATCGGTGCCTATGTCGGTAACGGCGGATTTTTACAATAATGACAGATGTCGCTGCCGTGATTTTGGTTTATATAAATTAATTTTAAATATAGGAAATGTTAAAGTAAAAAAATAACTTAAGTAGGTAGTACTTTTTTACATGAACTTTATTATAGTAAAGATGATTTCTTTTCTAAATGCCCATAAACGTCCAGTGTATTTTGATTATTTTACCTCATAGTTAGACAAGTTACAACACAGTAACCGTAAAATGTAGGTTACACTTGCTGTGTATACAATTGTAAAGTTCCCATTACACTTCAGGAGGGCAAAAATACAATTTACGCACGAGTTACATACAATACTTTTCCTACAACCGAAATGTTAGTGCTATTTCTGACAAGGAAATTAACCGAATGTGCATGTTGCCTAACAACGTATTTACTTTTCACGCACTAGTGTTTGAAAAGTGACACTTTACACATAGTAAAGAGTACGTAAAGTATGTACTTTACGCAAGATTGTAGGAAAAGTGTATTTTCTGTATTTCTGCAGTCTTAATTGGCAGTTGGCAGTCGTACAAAAAGTATAGTATATGACTGGTTTTATAACCGTGACGTTTATAAAACTTGTTACATAATACTGTTAATAATCTTGCATTGTATGTCAAATTTAAAATTTGCTGATGTACAAGTGTAAGTTATAGATAATGTATCCTTGCAGATTGCAGAAAGATATACAGAATGTCATTATAAGAAAGTTTATAGACATGTTCATTGTTGAATATGTTCCATATGTTCCACATTCTTTAGATATTCTTTAGATAGCCAAAAATATACGAAAATGTTTTTTTATCACTCGCAAAAATATTTCTCATATAAAACAAAGACATTCAACCAGTCAGACAGTTATACATTAAAAAAAATTCAAATGTAAGAGTAAAGATATTTTTTAAATAGAAAGAGATAAATTTAAAACAATTAACATTGAAATATCGTGGGAAATTTAGTGTGAAATTTAGCATAAAATAATATTCATTTTAAAACCGACATAACAGTATTTTTATTTTACAAATGCATCCTTGATTTAAAATTTAAATATTATAAAAACAGATATTATATAATGTAGTATAATATTTTATTCAATTTTGACGTTTTAAACTGTCATTATTAACTCCATAGCAACAACTATAAGTAACACTTTTTTCACATGTGAATTAAAAATTTTTTAAATCACTCTCACCAAATTTTAACTCACTCTGCAAAAAATAATGCATTTAAAATAATATCAGGTACGAAAATAACACTTACCATAATATTTATGAGACATTATCAGCCATTTTAATTATTTTTCACAGCACAAATGACAGACAATAAAGCATTTTAAATACATGTCTTGACGTCTATCAGCGACGATTGTCATGCTCAGCCTACTAACTGATCAGTTTTTTTATCTTGTCAAAATTAAATATTATAATGGTTTTATTAGTATTTCGTCAAAATTGAATAAAATATTAACTCACTCGCCCTTACGGGCTCCTGAGCTAAACTTTCTTCTCATGAATAAACATTACCTTAGTTCACTTGGTGTGTAAATATCTATAATTGTAATATGTGCACCTATGTATATACTAAATTATATTTTAAAATAATTTATCGCTTTATATACACCATTTGAGGCTTAAAGTTGTGCTTGGTGCTGCCCGAGGACAATAAAGCACATTAAGGCCAAAAATTTATTTGGTAGTGCTTAAATATTTGACAGTTTTTAAGTCACCAGAAATTAATTTGACAGCTTTTACAGTTTTTGTCTCTCAGAAATTAGTTTGACAGCATTCCATTCTCAATCAATTGGTTTGGAGATTTTAAAAAATGGAAGGAAAAAATGATGAAGTATATTATTGTTGAAGAGAACTACTTTGAACATATTTAAAATAAAGTTCCAAAAAATATGATCCACGTGTTTTATTCTCATTAATGAACCGATTTCACATTTTTCAAAAAGTATTAAATAAAAGTTTTAATACTTAGGTTGTGTTCGATATTGCTTTTTTATCACCCTAATATCTAAATCCTAAATTTATATGCCCTAAATGACACCGCTATTTAGGATTT
The DNA here is from genome assembly GCA_943142095.1 of Ophonus ardosiacus. Taxonomy (NCBI): domain Eukaryota; kingdom Metazoa; phylum Arthropoda; class Insecta; order Coleoptera; family Carabidae; genus Ophonus; species Ophonus ardosiacus. Next base: position 53,339,863 of record OW964825.1, on the reverse strand, counting down.
TAGGAATTAGATTTTAGGGAGCATACTATGCCTTGTTTCTATATTATGTGCAAAATGCCATATTTGCTGTCCAAGAATAGCTTCTTAGCTTCTATTTTATGAAATAAAATATTAACATTTAAACTAAAAGCATCAAATGTCTGTTAAAAAAGTAGGTACACTTTTTTTCATTAAAATGGGTTTTATAAAGTATGTCTTTTGTCTTTAACACAATAAAAGTTTGAAAAAAGTGCACTTTTTTTAACGCAAATGCGTGAAATAATGAACCATTACGACACTTTTTTTCACACTTTTGTTACAGGCGTGAAAAAAATTGTATGCAACTCGAGTAAAAAGTGTCTTATTTCATTCATAGGATTTGACGAACTCGCCTACGGCTCGTTCGGTCAAACTTTCATATTCGTGAAATAAAACTATACTTTTTACATTTGTTGCATAAATAACTATTGTTGTTCTAAAGTTCTCGTATATAAACCAATAGATATCATTAATGTGCTATTCGAAGTTTGTATTTTTTTGAAGTAGACCTAAATCCTAAATATGCATTTAAAAATTCGTGCAATTAATACCCTGACCCTCGCATAAAGTACAGAAATTAGTTTATAATTAATGAGCTATTTTTATATTTAAATCATTATTTACTCTACAAATTTTTGATAATGTTATCAGCTGTCCCAATTTAAATATGAACCTATGTAAAAATACCAATAATATACTGATATATTTTGAAAATTTTACTTATATCTTAACGTCCAATATTCTTTACAATCAAAGTGCGGAATTTCTTATACTCCATTTTATCTTTCCATACAAATATAGATAAGAAATGTAAAACTTATTTTTCTAAACAAACCACATTGCTATCTTATCAAGCAATTGGTTAAAACTACCGCATACATATTCCGTCTTTCCAGTAATTTTATATTGTTTATAACTGTATGTTCATTTGTTCGTGTCAAAGCCTTCTTACTGTAGTTTCGCTCTTATTTTCGTGTAATGCATCTCCGCTTCAGTAAACAATGCTTCCGACATTAGAAAGTAAATTTGACGAGAAAAACACGATGAGTTGAGTTGTCAGTTTGAAATTAGAAGTTGCCTATAGTGGAAGGATAGTTGACAGGACAATAAGTTGGGTTAGGTGCGGAGTTTGATTTTTTTGTGAAGTAATTACAGTGGATTTTCTTTAACAAAAACAAGGTATGATTGTATTTTTTATATGAAAATATTTGAAATTAAATTTATTTATTAACAAATACTCGAAATCTCAGTCATAGGTACAGCATGAAAATTATATTTCTCTGTGAATAAGCACGATTTAAGGTCACTAGAATCCGATTTTAACATTTTTACGATGATCTCTCTCTCTCTCTCTCGGTGTGTGTGTGTGTGTGTGTGTGTGTGTGTGTGTGTGTGTGTGTGTGTGTGTGTATGTGCGGATGTTGGAGGGACAATTTCTCAAATTATATAAGACTAAAGACCAATTTAACTATGTATTCCTTAATCTGACATTAATGGGAAGAACTAAAAAGGTTTTGGCAAAAATTGGACAACCGGAAGTAGTAGTAGTATGTTATTACAAATATTAAAGAATATAAAATTCTCTATTCGATACATTGAATATTTATCTTCTATAGATTTAGAGATAGAGAATTATAAATATATAAAATAATCCGTTGTAATGAATTTCAAAGCCCAAATAATTCCATGGAAACCAGTTGAAAAATTAAAATGTTTGTAATGGGGGATTACACCATTTTTTTTTATATTTTCATCTGAAAATATTAGGAAAACTAAGACCAATGATGAAAATCCGGTGAAAAAATTCCTATTAATAAGCGAGTTATGGTCTCCCGAATTTTGAAAAGATTGACGTGACGTCACATTTATGTGTTTTTATATCAAACTGTTTTCATCATGGACCTAAATGTTCTTGAAATATATGCTATTTTAAGTTATATTTACATAAAAATAAATGAATATTATAACACATACATACTTTATAATTACAGGTGTATTTAAATTATTAAGTTTAATGCAAGAAATTTATGTTAAAATAAAAACTGTTTGGCAACTGTAGTACAGGAATGTTAGCCCCTCCTTTCGAATTTGAATTTCTTAACTTCCATTGGTAGTAATCCCACCTCCTAACACGCTATTTGTAATACATGTATAGGCGGTTTCTCGCTCGCCAATCAAAATATTTTCATATTAGTGTCGAAGCGCTATAACAAAAAACCCTTTATTTTCAAAATATACCATTTCATTTTTTTATTAATATTCGTTACTCAGCATATACATTCGTATATTTTTACTATTTTCCTTTAATTCGATTGAGCCGTAATCCCCCATTGACAGAAAAATGTCAGTGTCAAAAATCCAGATACCTGAAGGCTTTTTCTGGGAAGGACATGTAATATTTCTTATTTTATTATTAATTAAATATTTAAAATTACAAATAATATACATATATTATATATACGCATCAAAAATACTGCCAATCTAGTCAATGAATTTGAAGAATCTCGAACATTTAGAAGAGTAGGAGGAAACTTATTTATGGAATGAATTAAAAATATATTTATAATAGATGTAATTAGAATTTTTGTGTGTGTATACCAGAAATGTTAAATACAATATGTACTTATATAACGTAACATAGAAATGGCGCGAGGTGTTGTGCTAGCCACAATGATTTTTATTAAATGCGTAAAGGAGTAACAAGATAAAATAAAAATGCCACATACAGGAATAGATTTTGATAAAAAAAAGGTCAACATATTTATATCAAATATAGAACGAGATACAAAATCACATATTGACGTAATACGAGTAACGTACATAGATACCTACAAATTTAATTCTTGTTTTGAATAAAAACAATAATGTTATTACAATTTTTTGTTGACAAATTCATATCTTTTGTTCTCATGTTTTTATCCTGCTTTTGTTCTGTTCCCAAGCCGCATGTGTCATTTCCGTTTTTTCGTTTGTTTTGACTTTTTATTCATTTTCACACACATCTTGTATCAGTATCTTCTATGCGTAATAAAATCATCGTTGTTTCTTTTTGTTGCCACTCTCACTCTGCACTCTTGTAGTATGGTAATTGCGTTGTTCACTTGTTCAAAGAAACAAGTGAAAAAAGAATAGAACCGTCTCACCGGAAACAGCGGATAACGAAACAAATGCTGGTGCTGGTTGAGATACTAATATTTTTCGACTCATTCTCGATATTTTCTTTTTCTGTGGGAATTATATTCAATCTGAATTGTAAGGTCATGATATGTATCTACATATTTTCCCATATTTTATTGGACAAATAAATTAATAATGTACATAACTGCCGAGTGCACTAATAAAGAAAACAATTTTATATACAACCGGTAAATAATGTTAATTTTATTCTTAATAAAATCATGACTTAATGTGCTTCATTATTTACCGAGGAAATAAAGTACTCCCTAGGGAAATAAAGCACTCCTTAGGGAAGTAAAGTGATTCAAGTCCTTTGTTAATTGATAAATAATAGATAAGGAATATTATCAATTATATTTATTTTGGAAAAAAATATAATGATAATAAAATTAAGTTTAAAATAAATAGTATTTCTTCGTTTATAGAAATGTGCTTCATTCTTACTAATTTGTTAAATAACGAATTTTTTTACTCCCTTGATATATAAACTACTATTATAGGTATTGCGTAAAAAATGATCCCCGTGATGCACTTTCCACTACAGATATAAGTGTCTTTGAGATCAGATTTGAGATGACGTCTGGAAAACGTTATATTTACGATAAAAATATGTTATCTTTCTGATAATTTTTACCTCTCGCTAAGAGAGGTATTGGATTCATGCTAAAATTCGCATATCCAGATTTTATTAAATAAGCACGATTTAAGATCCCTAGAATCCGATTATAATATTTTTAAAATGATGTTTGTGTGTGTGTGTGTGTGTGTATGTGTGTGTGTGTGTGGATGTGTGTGTGTGTGTGTGTGTGTGTGTGTATGTCTGGATGTTGTAAACACGATTCTCCAAAAACTATAAGACTTAAAAAATATTTAACTGCAGTTTCCTTAATCTGACATTCCTGGGAAGAGCTGAAAAGGTTTTGGTAACAATTGAACAACCGGAAGTAGTAGTTTCTTAGAAAAATTCTTCTAAATATAATTTTTTGGGAGTTTTTTTTTTTATTAAATATTGAAAAACATAAAATTCTCCATCTAATACACTTAAATTTTTTATTATATCTTGTATAGATTTAGAGATAAAGACACTATAATTTATAGAGTAAACTAATCGCAGAGACTAAGGCACTAAGGAGACCAGTTGACAAATTCCAATGTTTATAACATAGTTTGTAAATGACACATGTCATTGTCAAATATCAAAAGTTTTGGTGACATTCTGATAGATTTTTCTGGGAAGTATATTTAATTTTTCTTAGTGTTTTATTAATTAAATTATTGAAATTATAGGTAAAATTGTGGTAAAATGCATATATCCATCAGAAATACCGCCAATCTGGTTAATTAATTGAAAGACATATAGGAACTTCCTCATACAATGAAAAATAGATATAATTAGAATTATATGTGCATATTAAATAAAATAAAAAACAATATTTGGGTAAAGTTCTGTAATATTTTGTAATAAAACGACGGTTCGATAGCAAAGTGCAATACAATACTTATATAGCCTAATATGGAAATGGCGAGAGGTCTTGTGCTGGCCACAACAGATTTTTTTAAAAGTATTAGCACACCCAGTTATAACAATGAATAAAAAACAAAATGATAAATTAATTTTTATAAAACTGTGTATCATTGACCTAATTAGGATGTGGCCTTGCTCTTTTTTTCATTAAGGCCTTAATCATTCATACCTTCAAGACGTAATTTAAATTACAAAGTTTAACGGGGCTATATTATGGTTTATCGATCTCTTACATCCAGCTCATTATTCCTAAATAAATACCAAATAATTATATACGAGTATTTTGATGAATATACGTAAGGAAATCAAAATTCTTTAACTTTACGTATAATTCTCCAAACTAAAACCGAAAGTTTAGATTATTTGGAGGAAAAATGAAAGTTATTTGCTTTAATTTTATTTTGGCTTTTATTGCGTATACTAACTATGTCGGCTTCACCGTACATACATATATTTACATCATTTCTCAATTCTTATATGGGTATGGATTAGCATAAATTCTGATGTCTTACAGCATCGTAATTTGCCACATATTCCTGCTTAAATATTTCAGTTATTCTTATCGCCAAAACCTGAAGAAAATGTTCTCTAGTTAATTCCATATTTTCATTCCAAACGTTAAAAAATTGATTAACTAAGTTCTAACCAACTTAACTTTTGTGACTTAATTTAAAATGACAGAAAAATAAGTGTTCAAATAATGCAAAATTATATTTTCCACGGCTTGTTTGATTTTCTTATTCTTAATAATTCTACCATCATACAAATTCTCCTTTTCTTGCATTTGTAACCTTTACCTTGGCATACTACATTATTACTTGTACCCACTTACACATTAGACGTCCACGCAATCGCACACGGTCAACTTCACATACTTTTTTACTTCCCGCTACCCTTGGTAAGGGCGGTATAAGGATCATGCTAAAAATCGAATGTCGAGATTTTAGAAATGACCACATTTTAAGGTCCTTAGTATCCAATTTTAACATTTTCACGATGATATCCATGTGTATATATGTATGTACAGTAAAATTTTTGAAAGAAGTCCGATCAAGGCCATCTACGAATTGTATCTATGAATTAAGATTTTGTGATGTCAAATTTAGTAGTGTCTTTTACTTAGTTTTTATGAGGGTACATAATATATTGTGTACCTCATAAAAACTATATAAACGACACTACTAAATTTGACAGCATAAAATCTTAATTCATAGATGCAATTCGTAGATGGCCTTGATCGGACTCTTTCAAAAATTTTACTGTATGTATGTATGTAGGTATGTATGTGTGTGTATGTTTGTGTGTGTCTGTGTGTGTGTATGTTTGTGTGTGTCTATGTGTGTGTGTGTGTGTGTGTGTGTGTGTGTGTGTGTGTGTGTGTGTGTGTGTGTGTGAGAGAGAGAGAGAGAGAGAGAGAGAGAGAGTTTGGATCCTCTTAACGCTCAAACTCTAATACTATCAATCGAAAAATTTTGAAAACTTGTATTTCGACCCTGTTCTAATATGGAAAGAAACCATTAGATTTTGGTATAAATCGGAAAAGACATTTTACTTAAAGCTCAAAATGGTTTTTCTTCCAATAGTTATATGGAAAGGAACTTAATATAGTTTGCAGCATTAGTAAGTAAATACGTAAGGTATGTATTTAAATTAATAAAAATTAAAGAGCGGGAGGTATTGTGCTGGCAACATCAGATTTTTTTACTAATGGTTCATTCACTGGGGATAACCAACCCATATCATCTGACCCACTTCCACACTCCCACATTAATTAATTAGTAATAATAATATTAACTTATATCTTCCAATCAGATAACATTTTAAAATAATTTATGTAATACGATGTCAAATAAATGATTGAAGAGGTGTTTAGTGGCAGTTATATTTGGATTAATAAACTGTATCTGCTAAGATAAATAATGTAGCTTGTATAGTAAACTACAAAAACAAGTGCATGTGTACTATGTAGATACATATATCAAATTTTCATATCCGTTGTGTTTTTGGTATTGTACTTTCCACTTGTAACACACATTTAACCGAAACTAACTCTAAAGTCATCTATAATTTTAAAACCAGGCGAGAAAGTGGCAGTTTCACAGATTAATTTAATTAAGTGCGCGCCTTTTTGCTAATTATAACAAAAAGTTGTCGTGGCTATTGTTTATTTAGTTTTATTGACTTTCTTTCGTTGCGTGATTGTTCAAACGTTTTTTTTGTATAATAAAAAAAAAAGAACTTTGTTAATGATATTCTTGGAAATTTATACATAGTTTACTTTGGATTCTATATTTACGTTGGATGTGTTTAATTAGAGAAAATATGACGAACTTTATTATCAAAATGTAAATATAAATAAATATGTAGATACATACGTCTGCGTCTACATTTGCCTCATTGCTTCTATTTTTGATAACCACAGATTTAAAATTTGTTTAGAGAAACATTATAATTTCGATAAGTTATTTTTATTAATTTAAAAAGTTTTAATAACGTTTAACTGAATGATTTCCCAAATTTTTTTTAAACAGATGTACAATGATTTTGGTAAGAGGCGAAATATTTAAATTTTAGCGGGTTACTACATAAAATTGTGAACTTAATCATTGTCAACGCGTCTTCAAAAATTAAGAAAATGGAAAAACTATAGTTCCTTAGTTCGTTTAATATTGGTTAGGTTAACATAAGTTGTTAAAAAGGAGTCGCTTATAGTTTTGAAGCAATTTTTTTTTTCTTTTAAAATTTAACTTACAAATATTGTTCACCATTTTTATTAAAACCTGTGCAATTCTTTACGTAAGGGTCTATTTTATCTATAATAGCTTTTTAAAATGAAATAAATTGATAGTTTTCTTTTTTTTTATTAAAAAGGAAAGAATGTTGTTATTAAGTCATGTAGATCCTGTTTAATACCATCCATTTTCATTGCAACTCAAAGATCGACTCAAAATCAAAATAATCCCTAGTGTCTTTGCGCCAAATAGTTAAATCCGGTTTTTAAAAACTACATAAAAATCTAATAATTTGTATTTGAAAATATCTAGCCATGAAGAAAAACAATTGTAAGGAAATAATTATTTTTTTACGACTGTTAAATAAATACTCTTATTTTGAGTAAAATGAGTTTATAAAGTGTGAAAATGTGCACTTTTTTAAACGCAAACGAGTGAAATAATGAAACGTTATGGCACTTTTTTTTTCACTTTAATTGCAGACGTACCTAAAAAAAAATATGCAACTCGAGTCAAAAGTGGCTTATTTCACTCAATTCCTCACTTTCCTATTCGTGAAAAAAGACTGTACTTTTTACTCTTGTTGCATATATAACTATTTTGCACAATCGGTTTTTTTAATGTTTACCAGGGTTTCCAGGGCTGTAGGTGATGATAATAATAATACTTTTATTTTCTGTAGACAGTTACATGCGTATAGAAAACGTCGGAACATACAAAACATATAATAATAAAAATAACATCACATTAAAAATTGGGTAATTAAGTATTAAAATATTCATTCAAATCATAGAAACTGTGCTGCATAATATATTCTTTTAATTTCTTTTTAAATACTTTAATATTATTTTCAGATTTTAAATAAGTAGGTAAGTTATAATAAATTTCTAAGCCTATTCTATTAGGAGAACTTTTAGCAATGTTTAGTCTTGAGGTAGGAACGTAAAAATTGTTTCTATGCCGGGTGTTATGGTCATGAACGTCGGATATTTTTTCAAAGTGTGTTGTATTTTTATGTATGAACAAACAGGTTTCCAATATGTATATCGAAGTAACTGTTAAAATTTTTAAATCTTTAAAAACAGATGAATTATAACTTAACCCTGCCATACTACGAATAATTCTCTTCTGAGTAATAAAAACAGTTTTAGCTAAATGTGAACTGCCCCACAGACATAACGTATTCTAGATTCAATAGTAGCAAAGTAAAACATCTTTAGTTGTTTAATATTTAAAATTAATCTTAGGTGACGTAACTGATAACAAAACGTATTAAGTTTCGTAACTATTTCAGCACAATGAGGATCCCAACTCAGATGTTCGGTTATCAACATCCCTAGTAGACGAGCTGAAGCATTATTACTTTTTGTATTTTTATCAAAGTTAATATCAATATGTTGCTTTTTATAAGGATGCTTATTAAAAGGGAGAATTTTGGTTTTACTTTCATTTAAAAAAAGTTTATTTTCATAGCACCATTCGGTAAGTGACTGTACATTTCTATTACATTCTGTTTTCAAAGAATTATCATTCTTATTTAAGATGTTTAATGTAGTGTCATCGGCATATAAAACGGGGGTGCAATTGTTAGATAAAACTGTACAAATATTATTAATATAAATGACAAAAAGTATTGGAGCTAGTACTGTACCTTGTGGTACACCAAAATTGACACAATATCTATTAAAATTAAGAGTTATTTACAAATTAGTGATGTGAAGCATTTACCGATCAGGAGACGGTAGGGGAATAAAAACAACGATCAAAACTTACTTTAAAAATGACAACTGCAAATTTTTAATACTTGTCAAAATAATTTTCAAATCTTATTGTTTTAATTTTGTTTGTCCATCATGCAAAAAAACCTAATAAACATTGAGGTCAATAAGAGCTCTTCTACCAGTCACAAAAATATATTAGAAATCTCGATTTCGTCTCGATCTCCAAAATCATCCTCAACCGGTAGGAAGCACTTACTGCCCTTAATACTTAAATAACTACTTATGCAGCTCGTAAATAACTATTGTTTCACTGTAGTAAGAATAAGAAATATCTTTCTTTCTTAAATGAAAAACTATACAATTTCTATTTTCCGTATTAAAATAAAATAGAATCATAAATTTACTTTATTGTTTATTGTACTTCACTTTCGCCATTCACGTCTGTAATTTTTCCCCATTATAAAATATTATTCGAGAAACCATCATCTCTTACATTGTTTATTGATGAAATATGAATTATATTGACCCTTTTTTTCTATTCTTAATAACCAGTATCGATTTAGGAAGAGTGGAACGACAGTGAGAGAATTTACACTCCTCGGTGGTTAAGTTTGTAGTACAGTGGAACAGATAGTAAAGCTAAAAAATAAAGAGATGGGAAGAGATTTAATATGCAGCTAGTGCGTTCTCGTTTAAATCATGACTCGTGCCAGATTTTCTCACAGTTTTATGTCTTATTTTACAGACATAACGCTCGGATACAATGGGAGACTTTTACGGCTTTCATAGAAAGCACGATAAATTATCTGACATAAAATATTATTACTGTGATTAATTCATACGGTAATGGTTAATAAAACACGACATATTGTTTTTAATGCTTTCATCCTTGCAAAAATTAATGTAAACATAAACAAGTAATCATATTCTTGCAATATTGGTTAAATTGTAATCAAATTTCACAAGTTTGATTTTTTGAAAATATGATGATGATTCTGTCTCTACTATAACTTTTAGAGCCCGAAATCCAGAGTCCAGAGTTAATAAAATCGGGATTTTTGTAAAAAACCCAGTCCGCCTGAGTTTTATAATAAAACCCGGGTTTTATTAAAAAAAAAACACGGGTTTTATTGAGAAACATGAGAAATATAGTATGTAACATTTTTAATTTTAGTTTTATAAGGTATCTTATAAGTAAATACACATGTCGGCGTAATAGGTAATATTAATATTATTAATTAACTGTAATATAAAATATAAGGTGTAGATTGGGTGCCGAGAAGGCTCAGAAATTAGTTCAAATATATAGTTACTTAAGACACCAGTGCTCTTCAAATAAAAAAAAAATGTTAGATATGCAGGGTGTCTCTTAAATACGGGGACATGGCTTAACCAAAGATTCCTGAGGCTAAAATAAGACGATTTAACTAAACTTGCTTCCACCGGGAAGTGTACCATTTAGCCAGTATTCTGCTTCAAAGTTTTTCGAAAAAAAAATAATTTTGCTTGTAATAATAGAACGCTTTATTCGATTTGGATGAAACTTGGTATGACCGTTCGTATGGTTATAAGTCATCTTTTAAGATGATACTTATTATTATTAGTGAACCACTGGTATATAAAACTTAGGTGTCCCATGTCCCAACATTGGTAAGACCGCGCCGTTAACGTAAAATTATTTTGTTTTCAGAAAGATACATTCAATAATACACTTTTCTCTCTCTGTTTAATTTGTGATATCTGTTACGGTTCAGACAGAAAAAAAATAAAACCTGAGTGGCTGCATTGCGAATTTTTTTAAAATAAATTTGATCTAGCAGTCTGTCCAAATGTCAAACAACGAATTTCTTTTTATCATGAGTATATGATTTCATAAAAGTGTTTTTTTTTTTTGGTATTTTTAGTCGTTTAAAAAAAAATCCGGGTGGGTTTTTTGGGTCGGGCAAAATTACAACAACCCTACAGTAATATGATTTAAACCTTACTTTACAGTTCATATTCATAGTTTCTGCCACTTTTCTGTAAGCTCCTATTTCTTTGAAGTGGCTAAAACAGAATTCTACTAATATTTATTAGAGAAAAAAATTAAAGTAGCTGACATCTGGTGAGAGATTTGTGAATGTAGCAAATGGGGGAAATGTCACTTTTTATTATTTGATGGTGAGTGAAATAAATATTTTATAAATGATATTTTACACTAATGCGTTTCGATGTTTTCATTTAAATAACAACGGCGAATGATACCATTATTTTATTAGTATTTAATTTTTTTCTCCTAGACTAATTTATTGTTGGCACACTTTGAGTGTCAAACCGTGAAAAATGAATAAATTGATCTGCTTTTGTTTCATTGTTTCAGTACCTACTATTGAATTTTTTGTTAAATCGCTGTTTATCTCGTAAAAGTAACTCGGATTTATGTATAAATCTAGTAGATAAAGTCGATTTAGAATCTGATTTTAAATCCAATCCAGAATATCGTTTGCATCGTTTTCTTAAATCCCAGTGCATCAATATATAAACTTACTCTATTACGTTTACTCCTAATCTAATTATTTGTAGATATTATTGATTAATTCCGTTACATAAACAAACTTTTAAAATAATCACTCATATGTTCTAATTATTCTCTAATCTAATTTATTAACACCTATTGTTAGTCAGTTACTAAATTTTAAAGCACGCAAAATATTAATTATTCGAAACGTCATAGGTTAAAACCGAAAGTAAAGCGTTAATTATTGTAAGTTCGCACAGAATGAATTCATATTTCATTCACAGGAACACAAACAATTTATTTTGTTATGCAAATAAAATAAGAAAGCATAACAACAATACCCTTTACTACCGCTGCATTTATCGGATTCTACTTTCACTAGAATAATCATCGTAGTAAATAAATAATTGCGATGCTACAAATTCATTTTTCATAAAATAACAACAACAAACTATTACTTTCTTCATAAATAAGTAAAAGTAAATAAATAAATTATGGTTATAACATTTTCAATTTTCATATAAATTAAAGGAGTATGAGAATGCGATACCTACCTAATTTAAAAGTTAAAAAGTAATAGTTAAGTTGGAGAATTTAATCGTATCTCATAACACCCGAATATTTGTAATATTGCTACTAATTAGCAGAAATTTAAAAATTTCTTTTAAAAATGTAAAGAAAATATAATAAAATTATGAAAACAAAAAGGATGGGGTATTCCACCATAACAAAAAAAAAAAAATAATAAAATCAATTTAACTTAAAGTATGGCTCAATAAATAATAGTTAAAACAATGAAAACATTTTTTTAAATAATTACTTTACGAGATATTTCACATTTGCTAAAAGGAGAAATTGACGTCATACAATTGTTATCTTTCTCGCATACTCAGAGCAGTGTGTGAGAAAGACAAGTATAGGGGGAATGTGATGTTACACTGATTTCTCGAAAATAAAATACTGTTAATCTAAGAACAATTAAGATTTTTTAATACCATGAATTACTTCAAAACTGAATAAAGTTTTATTTAAAATAATAAAAAAAAAAATGAGTGGAATACCCCCAACTACAGTCCAGAAGACACAGTATTGATACGTCCCCTACTGTATATCTGAGATAGAGAAGCGTAACGAATTGAAGGTAGGTCGTAGCTAAAACTGTACTACTAAACTATGAGCGCAATTAATAAGAATTATAGAAAATAGTAGTTATTGCGCGAAACTGCTCAGCCTCTAATTCTCGGAATTTGAGTATAAATTTTTAGTATGTTATTAACATAAAAGCAATAAACAATATATTCCAAATTTTGAAATTTTACATAGGACTGATGATATCAGCTATCAAAAATAGCAGTTTTTCAAGTAGTTATAACTCGACCTCTTAAAGAAAATTTACAAAAAGTGTACTGTTAATTTGTAGATCATATTTTCTTTGCATATTATATACAGTATGTCCCCGGATTGAGTTTACAAGAGGAAAAAAAAATTTATTTTTGATTTTACAAAAAAATGCCAAGGGAAGAAATTTTTTTGCTTGAATTAAAACACATATTTAAGTTATTAAAACTTTTAATTAATGTAAGGTTCTTTTATTATAACGTTTCTTCGTATTTTGTTCTAATAATACAGTTATTACATTGAATCTAACATGATTTTAGTTAGCTTTGAAATATTGACAAATGATTATTAATTCTAATTTTAGATAAAAAGAAGAATTAATTGATTAAACTACAAGTATTTTGATTTTCACCGTTTTTTTTTTTTTTTTTTTTCTAAAATTAGAATTAATAATCATTTGTCAATATTTCAAAGCTAACTAAAATCATGTTAGATTCAATGTAATAACTGTATTATTAGGAGGACAAAATACGAAAAAACGTTATAATAAAAGAACCTTATATTAATTAAAAGTTTTAATAACTGAATAATGCGTTTTAATTCAAGCAAAAATTTTTCTTCCCTTGGCATTTTTTCGTAAAATCAAAAATATTTTTTTTTTCCTCTTGTAAACTCAATCCGGGGACATACTGTGTAGTTTGTAATAAATAGTTCAATAATGCGAGCTGTAGCGTTTCGCTCGAATCTCATCTTATACATCATTTACATCATTTTTAGGACTGCTATAAGAACGTCTTAATTCTGAGCTATTTTGCATGGAATAAACAGGAGAGCAGTAATTTGTATAAAACATATATCACATGTTAAATTTCTATATCCACCCGTTATATTTTAAAAATACCAAACCATAGTTTGCTGTTATTATTTTGTTTTCAATAAATTTATTATTCATACAATTTTTAGAACAACCAACCTTGATAATAAGCAGAAATGAGCATATTGTGACAATGTTCTTTTGTCATATTTTTCGGTAATTTTCATATCTTTCCTTAACCTCTTATCTCTTTTCCGTTCTGCTTATTTTTCCTATTTTTGCTTCACCATTCCAAACAGAATATTTATTAATTAAAATATTAGATCATTCATTTTGGTGGGGACTCCTCATTTAACAAATATCTGAACAACAAATTCTTTCAATTATAACACCAATAATAGTTATTTAGGTGTTAAGAGCGTAAGGAGGCTTTTATGGCCTGCGGCGGGATTTGAAGCCCGAGGCGTAAGCCGAGGGATAAAAACACGGCAAAGGCTATAAAAGCAAGTTACGCTCGTGGTACATACAAAACTTTATGCACGGACAAAAATTTTCAAATTATGGGTGTTAGAAAATCGAATAGAATTTGTCCTCGTACATCCAGTATCTAGTGTTGCTATGAAAGCGGAAAACAACAGTTTATTGTTCGTTTATTCATGCTTTCCATATAAATATCACAATATTAATTTTCATTTTTCATTAAAGAATATAAAAATTTTCGATTTGTAATAAAAACTTTTCATGTTGCCTGTTTAAATTGTTTATAATGTAGGTTATAATTTGGTTTGACGTTTCATTATAGCCCGGCGGGTTATAATATAAATATTATTAAACCATCCAAGTAACTTTACACATAATGGGGGATTACACAATTTTTTTTTTATAATTTCATCTGAAAATATTAGGAAAACTAAGACTATTGATGAAAATCCTGTGAAAAAATTTCTATTAATAAGCGAGTTATGGTCTCCTGAATTTTGAAAAGATTGACGTGACGTCACATTTATGTGTTTTTATATCAAACTGTTTTCATCATGGACCTAAATATTCTTGAAATATATGCTATTTTAAATTATATTTACATAAAAATAAATGAATATTATAACACTGTATAAGTCTACATACTTTATAATTACAGGTGTATTTAAATTATTAAATTTCATGCAAGAAATTTATGTTAAAATAAAAACTGTTTGGAAACTGTAGTACAGGAATGTTTGCCCCACCTTTCGAATATGAATTTCTTAACTTCCATTGGTAGTAATCCCCACCTCCTAACACGCTATTTGTAATGCATGTATAGGCGGTTTCTCGCTCGCCAATCAAAATATTTTCATATTAATGTCGAAGCGCTATAACAAAAAACCCTTTATTTCCGAAATATCTCAATTATACCATTTCATTTTTTTTTATTAATATTCGTTATTCAGCATATACATTCGTATTTTTTTACAATTTTCCTTTAATTCGATTGAGCCGTAATCCCCCATTGTGTATTTATTAAGGTAAATAATAAATATTTATATATTTTTGTCTTATTTTTAAATATACTAAAATATATGATAAATAATTGCAGAACTTTAAAATTGCTAAACATTTCTATTCTTATACATTTAATCTAATCTTCGGAAACATACATAATCTTATATCTACTGTATACCATTTTAAAAATATACAAACATTATGTACTCAAACTGTATTTATTTTCTTACAAAGCAGCCCTTGTCTAAAGAAGGGTCCGTTAAGAAAATAAATACAGCCATAACCACTACAAATTCAGTTATAATAAATAACCAAAGTACTTCTTTCCATTCGGAAGTAAAATTTACTGTGTAGAATAATTCAAGTATATTATACAAGACGATCCCTTTCTTCAACGCTACTTTAGGGCTGCAATCTCTGCTTCCCCTCCGAGGGTGTGCAAAATATACGACTGTTGTGAATATTACACAAGTTTGCTCATTTCCCTTTAGCAGGTCTGTAACATTCTAGAATACAGACAAAATGTCTTTGTTTTGTCTGTTCCTGAACGTGTTTCTCTTTACTGTTTTATGAAGATTAATTTTGGATGGTTTTTTAATTCATATTTTTGTTGTCAGTAAAAAGTAAGAGGCAAGTAATGTTAATTTAAATCTAATTTTAATTCAAATCGACATAATGTACTGTGTCTGATACTGATGGTTCCCACTATATTAACAATTCTGCTGTCAAGTTTAAATGAGGTCTCCCTTTTAATGTGGCCGTACTTAAAATTTATTTACAAGTGTCTGTCTTCATATTTCAAATTAAAAGGTAACCTTAATTTTAAAATTGTTTCTTTAACAACCTTGTCAGTGAAATACCGGGCAACAACCTTTTCAAATCCAAAAATCTGTTGTGGCCAGCACAAGACCTTCCGTTAATTTGATGTATTTTGTACAAATCCCATACCAAAAGTTCTTTGGAAAAGATTCTATATATCCAGTGAAATTGTAACACGAACATAATACAATTTTTTACAAATTCCATCCAGAAAGTTCATTGGAAAATATTCTATAAATCCAGTAAAATTATCACATGAATATACATTATGTATATTCATATATAAATACTCTAAAAATGCGTACACTTGCGTAACATTCTCTTTCCAATCAAATAATATTACTAGCAAGTTTATATCTCTACCCATTTTTAAATTATTGCCTCAAAAGTGAATATACCCCACATTTAGATAAAAACTTCAAAATTTTCAAAAATCTAATTTTAATTTATTTGGATACTTCTTAATGCGCTGATTCCAAATTTTGAAACCGCAGGTCGATATCTCTTTTCGTTCTCGAGATATTTAGATTCAAAGTTTTGCTCAAAACTGCCTATTTTCGGGTAATAACCCAAAAATGGGTCGAGATATGAATTTGGCGACAACACCATTCGATTCTACGGGCAAAATTACATAAGTACACCAATTTTCAAAATTTTTGAACACCGCATACAATCTCAAAGGCAAAATAACTGAAAATGGCTAAAAATCGCAAAAATCTAAGGTGTACCCCTTACGATTTTTTCAGATTTTGGCCATTTTCAGGGGTTTTCAAACTTTTATTTATAAAAAATGAACCGGTTGGACAAAAATTATGAAAATTGGTATACTTATGTATTTTTGTTCGTAGAATCGAATGGTGATGTCACCAAATTCATATCTCTACCCATTTTTGGGTTAATACCCAAAAATGGGCAGTTTTGAACAAAACTTTAAATCTAAATATCTCGAGAACGAAACGAGATATCGATCTGCGGTTTCAAAATTTGGAATCAGCACATTGAGAAGTATCTAGATACATAAAAATTAGATTTTTGAAAATTTTGAAGTTTTTATCTAAATGTGAGGTATATTAACTTTTGGGGCAATAATTCAAAAATGGGTAGAGATATAAACTTGGTAGTAATATTATTTGATTGTTAAGAGAATGTTACGTAAGTGTACGCATCTTTAGAGTATTTCAACAACTGTGTGAATTTTTAGAAATAAAAGTATTGAAATAAAAATGGATAAATGCTATAAAAAGTACATTGGAAAAGATTCTATATATACAATAATATTATAACACGAACACATACTATTTTTTACAAATTCCATACCAAAAGTTCCTTTGAAAAGATTCTATAAATCCAATAAAATTATAACATGAACATACACTATGTAAATTGCACTTGACAGTTCCCTCTTTCTTCTTCAGCTTTCTCCAATTTTATTAGGGGTCACTGTTTCTTACTTTTCTCTTTCACTAATTCCTGTCCAAAGCATCTTCTTCACACAGTTCTTCCTCTCTCAAGTCTTCTGCGATACAGTCCTTCCATCTTCTCTTTCGCCTTCCTCGTGCTCCCAACATTCTGACCCTATACTTGCCATATTTAATTTTGCACTTGGCACTGACATCTGTCAATTAGAATTTTTTGCATATATCATATGTTTCTATGATTATATCAAAGCTGGCTGATTGATTGATGATCTCTTTATAATTTTTTAACTTTATATCTATTGAATACGAAGGAAAATGTATAATCTAACCGTATAGAAAAGAGCATTTTCTTTAATATTTATAAAACATAAAGTGTCAAAAAACAATATTTAACTGCGTTTTTTTTCAGAAAAACTATTAAAAACTTCAAATAAGGCAAGGGTAAGGGTACTTCCGATGTATCAATTATGTATAACCAAAATCTAATCAGCTCTTCATATGGATGTAAAGAAGAGGAATACGAAAGAATTATAATTTTTAGAATTGTAGTATTAGAGTTATCGTCGGAGAAAAATTTGTCACACACGGACACACACACATATACATACATACAGACATCATCTTAAAAATAGTAAATTCGTATTCTACGGACCATCAAACGTGCTTACTCATTAAAAACTCACCGACGATTTTTTTGACCAAAGACAATACCTTCCTTACCTAAAGGTGACGGACGGTAAAAAACAAATATTAACATTTAAAATTTATTATAAACTAGTAGTTTTAGAAAACAAGATTTGTATGTTGTCACAAAATGTGTGCTTTGAAGCATATTTTTGTCTATTACACCACAGCAGCGTAAATACAAACATCGCCATAGCCACCTAATAGAATTTAATTACATAATCAATTTGAGTCACCAAGCATTAAAAATTGAAACTTCATCAGGCTTCCAACGCATTTTTCATTGTCATTAAGGCAATAATTTCGGCACCTGTAATTATCTTTTCCCAAAGTGAAATTTTCTAACTAATGAATGCTTATTTCATTGTTCTAGATTTCTTCATCATCAAAAATGGGTTCCGAAACAGTAGGAGCCGTCAAAATCATGAGCTACTTAGAAAAGAAAGGAAAACTGGTATAGTACTTGTAAAAAATAACCTGATATTAGTGCTAATTTGCCAATTTCCTTTGTAGAAAGTTGTTACAACGTGGAAGAAGTACTGGTTCGTTCTAGAAGGAAGACTGTTATTATATTATCGATCTCAAGAAGAATATGACAATTTATCACCATGTAAAGGTTCCATCAATATGGGCCTTGCATCAAGTATTCGACCAGGTTTAGCAACTGCAGGAGTATTTCAGATTGTCACTAGAACAAATACCATCACACTAGTAAGAATTACCGTTTAAAAAATATAAATTATAAATATAAACATGTTGTATATAATGGAAAAGCATACAAAAAGAAAAAAAATTAAATTGAGATTATTTTAAGAAAAACAATGTCAATCACCTCTGATTGGTTGTTCATACTAATGGTCAAAATGTTTGTATTATTTGTTGAGAATTATTAAGTATAAAAAAAATATAATTACACTACATTATTCTCCATAAAAAACTATAAAAAAAAAATGTCGAAATATTTTTTCTGTACCTCTCATAATAAGCGAGATAAAATAAGGTGTAAATGAACGAAAATAGTTATTTGTGGTACCATGTTCGCGAAATATACAAGATGTTAATTAAAAAATCTGGCCATAGGCGTTTAATATGGGAAAACAGTTTTTCTTTGCGCAAAAAAAACCCAATTAATTTTAGAAAAAAATGTTTCAAATAAAAGTAATTAATTATATTCTAAAACACTAAACTAATTTAATTTTGCACGTTTGCAAATCTTTAAAATCGAATATAAAATTGTACAAATATTGCTCATTTGTAGCGATAGCCATGGAATTGAAATAAAGTTACAAACAAATGCGGTTTTCAAATAAAAGTTACAGATAATTCAATTCTGTACCTAAATCACTTCACAGGTATTATTTTTGAAATCTAAAACTTAAATAACTTTTATTCAATTTTGACGTTTTAAACTGTCATTATTAACTCCATAGCAACAGCTATAAGTAACATTTTATTCACAAGTGAATTAAAATTTTTTAAATCACTCTCACAATTTTTTTAACCCACTCTGCAACAAATAATGCATTTAAAATAACATCAGGCACGAAAATAACACTCACCACAGTAATTATTAGATATTATCAGCCATTTTCATTATTTTTCACGACACAAATGACAGACAATAACGCTTTTTAAATATATGACTTGACGTCTATCATCGACGATTGTCATACCCAGCAGTTTTTTATTTTGTCAAAATTAAAGTATTTATTACTATTTCGTCAAAATTGAATAAAATATTGTATAAACCACGTGAAATAAGAATGTTTATTCACTCGAAGAATTTAACTCACTCGCCCTTACGTGCTCGTGAGCTAAACTTTCTTCTCGTGAATAAACATTAACTTAGTTCACTTGGTGTATAAATATATATTATTATTGTTTTTACATTTTGAAACCTATAAAATTAAATTTCTGACAGTCAAACGATATGATTTTTTTTGTAATTTTGTTTCAATTCCGTGCCTATCGCTACAAATGAGCAATATTGGTTCAATTTTCAATTCAACAAACGTGCAAAATTAAATCTGTGCTTTAGTTGTAGAATATAATTATCTACAACTTTTATTTGAAACATTTTTGACTAAAATTAATTTTTCCCATGTTAAACACCCATGGCCAGATTTTTAATTAACACCTGTATGTTCAGTCTACGAGAGTGTAAGTTTAGCTTTACTTGTACAGTACTTTTCACGCTTAGTGTTTGAAAAGTTTTGCTTTACACATTGTAAAAGTGTGGATTTTACGCACGGTTGTAGGAAAACAACTTTTATTTAGACATCTGTTGAAGATTATTCTACGGCCGCTTCTATTTTACACATTTACTTTACGAACGGAACTGTCAATCGTTGGTTTAAACAGTATATAAATTTATGACCGGTTGCAGCAACTAATTGGGAATTTAGAAAAAATTAAATAAATATTAACGATACAAAAATTTAGAACTTTGTCATAGTCGCCTAAAAAATGCTCTGTGCACCTCTCTTTAAAAGTTCTTTTTTAGCCTCATCTGATTTTCTTGCCTCGATCTTCGCCTCGGCTGCAAACTTCAGATTCGGCCAAAAAAGATCACTTTTCAATCTTGAAACACAAATAACTATTTAGTCTGGAGCTCGAAAATAAAAGGTGATACGAAATACGTGTGGTGATTAATAAATTTGTTTCAAAAAATTGGATCTAGAATGTACAAATTAATTAAGTTTGTCGTTAATATTACCCGTGACATCGAAGATAAGACACCTGGGTATCTAAAAAATGTATGGCCATGTATGATTATTTCAGATGTGATTTCACGCACGAGGTTCAGTAAATCATTGATAATAATCTTGCGCATAGATAAGAAATAAAATAAAAAGGATTTATTTAGCGGCATTTGAATATGAGAATAAACAAATAGGTTTTTAAGGATTGTTCTATGATTTTCTCTTTTGTAGACTATAAAATTTTCATTGTTTTTCTTAACTGACTTATTTTTTGTCTTAAATTATTATTAAATTGTGTGTTAATGTCAACGACACTCTAAACATTGTTTTAAACTTCTACCTATCCTTTGTAAAATAAATTATATTATATAGGTGTTAAAAAAATAAGTGTAACAAATTTTGAGGACATATAGTACTGACTAAAATGAGTAAAAAAGCTCAATCAACATGGGTCCGATCTTCAATAGCTCCCGAGGCAGTGAAAAATGAGTTTTTACGGGGTTTATCTCGAAAACTATAAGAATTACGACTTCGATTAAATGAGACTTTTTCATTATCTTTTAGAGGTCATTTTAGATGTGCTTTTCTTTTTCAAAAAAATCAAATATAGTCGAACCTCTATAGCTCGAAACTCAATGGACCGCGGAATTACTTCGAGTTAGAGAAAAAGCATATTTATTGCAAACAAGTTTAATTTATTAAAAATAAATTCTAAAACATTTTTAAACATTCCTTTAAAAACAAAAAATGGGTTGTTGAATAAAAAATAAATAAAAAATTTTTCTAATCTCACACGTGAATTGAGTACTTCACGTATCAATTTCTATGTCTGAAGTTCGAGTTTTTGCACACAGTGCGTGAAGTGTTACGCACAGTTCAGTATTTTAAATATTACAAAATGAATTGTATTTTAATAAAACAAAGCTGTTAAACCTCCGTAACGTTGGTAATCATGGTTGCACAAGTCGATAATACAGAGGCTTTACGTTAAAAGAATGACAATGTCAAGAAAAAAATATATTTTATTGCAAGGTCGTAGAAAAAGTATAGTATGTAACACGTGTGTGAAGCCTATTTTACATTCGGGTGGTTTGTAACACTCGCCTTCGGGTCGTGTCGCAATCTCCACCCTCATGTAAAAATTTCAGCTTCACACACTTGCCACATAATATACTATTGTGCTTGAAAATTCGAGTTATAGAGACTACAATGTTACTGGGGCATGTGAGTGGTTTCGAATTATGGAGATTTTCAAGTTACAGAAATTCGGGTTAGAGAGGTCAAAATACTTTGTAAATATATAAAATGTGTCGGGAACACCAGTAAACTTCGACTTACAGAGTTTCGAGTTATGGATGTTTGTGTTCTAGAGGTTCGACTGTACTTGTACCAAAACAAATGTTGTGGCGACCTTGGTCAATATTTAATTTAATCAAATAACTTCGTCACTATTAGAAATTTAGAAAATGTTTTACATCAAATTATATTGTTTTTTATAGATTATTTACTGACATAGACAAAATTTTGTTCGATACCTAACTACCTTTGCCAATTTTTTTTAAATTCTAATATAAAATGGCCTCTTTCTTGGAAACAATTGAAGATCACACTCATAATTTGTTAGTCTTGTTTTAACACCCTGTATTTCATTTTATTTATCCATCTTTAGACCTTGTTTAAAATTTATAAATGGCAGTGGCATTCCATCCGTTATGTTTATTCATAAACAGTTATTGTATTCTTTCGTTCTATAATTGTCGTAATTTATGCATCCACCAATATGATATGTTACATTTAGGTCAATTAAATTGTGTTAATAACTTTTTAATACAATAATTTGCGGTAGGTTTCAATAAAAATACATTTGCAAATTAACATGTATTAAGTAGCACAGCTATTAAAAATTATTTCCATGAGTACAACATGGTTATTAAACTAAATGCTGGCACTTCGAGGATATAAATAATTACCTACGCACGCCAGTGTTTTGTTGATAGTTTAATTACTAGTTTTTATTTTGCTTGATTGAAACAAGAAATTAATTAAACCTAAAAGTATACAATTTATTTCATTTATCTTCAAAAACATTAACAGTCCGATTCACAAAAAAGGTTTAAGATAATCCTCAATTTTGGATTAGCGAATTCTACTCTAATTTTGACAGTTTATAACTTAAAATATAGTCTAATCTATTCCTAGTATCTACCTTTATTGATAATATCATGAAAATTAAATTTTAAATACCGGAATAGAATACAATTCACTAATCCAAAAATAAGGATTAGCTTAAACTTTTTTGTGAATCGGGCTGTAAATTAATAGACCCTAATTATTAATATATTTTATTAGTCTAATAATTTAAAAGTGGTAAATATATCAAATATGATGTATATTAATTTAATTTCATAATCAGTCGTTTTATAAAACGTCTAGTTGTTTTTTAAACGATTGGGGAAATTGTAAAATCTATATTTGGATAATTTTTGTAAAAATACCTTATAATTTTTTTTTATTAAAATAGTGAAATTAAAATGCTGCTAACTTCATAAAATTTTGGATTTGCACGCATGCTCTGTTAATTTTGATTGTTTGACAGGCGAACGTGCACAGCAAAAATAATAAAAGTCGCTTGAGTCTACAACTTTTAGTAGAACATAAATATTTTCATTCCTTTCATGGACCACCTTAGCATATAGACCCGTATCCACCGTACAACCAACTCCCGATTTCTACGCCACTGTTTACGCGCTTTTACTTGCATTTGTATTCAGTTTTTCCTTATCATTTTACTTCTGACTCACAACGGAAAAATAGTATCTCTCTTTTTTTCTGGAAGAATAGAATGAACTAAGAATCATAGCTCAAACGCGACTTAAAATTACGTAATAAGCGAGATATGAATTTTTAAAGTTCAGAATTTGACGTGTGACGTAGCATGTCATCACCAGTGGTCGACAAACTGTTGGTTCTAGAGGGTATAAATTTTTAATGCTCGCTTAACTGAAATATTTTCATATATAAACTTACACGTTATATTCATGAAGAAATGTTTATTAAACATAAAAAACATAAATAAAATGCATTTTTTTTATAATAGATTATAGAACATTTGAACAGTTTGACTATTGTTTGACAATCTTGATATTGTAGCACAAATCTTGTTTTAAATAAAACTTTTAAATAGAACGATTTTTTTTTAAATATTTGTTTGAATACAAACTGTGTTCTGCTTTAAAATCATAAATAAATAAATATATCATCACGGCATATTACCCATTTCTGGATGTGCCAGTATCTACAACACATGTAGACATCGGTAATGATGACGATATATTTTACCGTGTGGGCGCTTACCAGGCGTGACCTCACGGGCACTCATAGCTGGTGTGGTGAGTGCACCACAGGGGTCACTTTTGTGCCATTTAAAATTAAAAAAATAAAAAATAAATAAATCATATTTGATATTAATTATTTTTGTTATTAAATAATGATATTTAACATTAAAAAAAAAGTTTTAGTTAAAATAAGCCTTGTACTACCAGCCAAAGACACAAACTATGGCAGCGGGTGGCGGTAGTGTTTGTCTATTGGTGGTTTCACAGTGCGTGAGCACAAAATACGCGCGAGTTTCTTTTTTAAAATCCGGCAACCAATCAAATTGCTTTCGACACGGTGGGTGGGCGCGAAATACGCGCGAGGTTATTTTTTAAAATCAGGCAACTAATCAAATTACTTAGGACACGCTGGGTGGGCGCAAAATACCCGCGAGTTTCGTTTTTAAAATCTGGCAACCAATCAAATTGCTTAAGATATGATACGTCATACTAATTATTAATCGACTTCATTCGCTTATAGTTTGCGAACTAATTAATATTTAAACAATTTTTTTACTAATACTCATTAATTTACGTATATTTTCGCTGCCTTATCTAAAGATAGTTTTAAATTGACTATGGAATAGTTTATAGTTGTACCCCATTCTGAACTTTAAAAATTCATATCTCGCTTATCACCTACGTAAAATTTTAAAATAAAAAAACCTCCATTTGTTTAGTCGGCGCCAGACATATTATTGTTTATTATTTCTTATATTAGAAAGAGCCACATTTAATTTGTTTTGTTTTTATTTATTTCGAAAATCTTTTTTAAATATTTATTTAAAAAATAACGGCTGTTTTTATATAAAGTGTATTTGTTTTTTCAAATAAATAAGTACATAGTATGCACACAGATGACTGTAATGAAGTATAAGTATACGTATTTAATTAATTGTTGCACAATTAAGCATAACTCTGCACGAATTGTGTACTCAGAGTTGTTATTATAAAAGCATTAAAAAAAGATTTACCTACATTTTGCTTGAAGCGTTTAATACCGTTGTAATATTATAAAACCGTGACAAGCTCATGAAAAGTGTTGAAAATTTTATTAAATGTGTGTAAATCCACTCTTTCAGAGGGCGAAAGAGCGTTCAGTGCAAGAAAAATGGCTCCAAGCTCTGTTGGACGCATCAGGGCAGCAAACCGCATCAAATCCCATCAAAATGAGCCACTTCCGGTATTCCATGGACGACTTAATACCAACCGGTGCCAAGGTTAGTGTTCACATCACGGAACACACTACACTACACGTACATAATCACTGTCACATCAGTCTCCTCTCGTCATTTACAGCTCCAACATCATCATTCGTCATTGACGCGCCAGAACACCCTTCCTCATCGGTTTAGGAACTCCAGAGTCGAGAGGAGCCAATCAATCGTCCAGCGGATACGCTCCATCGGAGGACAAAGTTACGGAGGAAGTTTGGATACAATCAATAAGCTAGCAAAAGTCAAACAACCAGTAGATCCGTTGAGGAAAATGAGTGAAAAATCGCTAAATGAAGCTGATTCGGACGCAGAAAATGAAATGTACCAGAAAAACGACCTTTACGGAGGAATAATAATAGAAAACACGGAATATGTGACAGCAAACGGCGAATCAGATTTGAAGAATGATGTTGATCACAACAAAAATTGTTATATCATCGAAAATGATCAATATTTAAAAAGTGATGAAGTTTCTGTGAAAAGTGATTCTTCAACACCTGAAAATTCAAAAACCAGACCAGATGGTGTGGAATATTATTGTACTTACGAAGATGTCAACGCTATGAAAAGCCTAATATCAAACAAAACTGCAGATACTAACATTTATCAGGAACCATTATACGCTGCTGTAAGAGAAGATAGGAAAAGTGAATCTGATGATTGTGCGTGTGGAAACGACAAAAAAGTTTCAAAATTATCTAAATTTACTCGAAAATTAAAAGGAAGTGGTAATGAATTACAAAAGAAATCCGCCAATTTGATAATGAAATTAAAAGGGAAAAAGAAAAATTGTTCTGATGCGATATCTGAACCGATTTATGATTCAGTGGATTATCAAGAAATAAATAAATTGCAAAACGAAAAAAGACTCAGAACAAATTCTGATCAGTTATTAGTTAAACAGTTAATAGATTTGCAACAGACGTTAGAAGCGAAAAAAAATAAATTAAAGGTAATTATTTAAATAATTAGTCACTATATGCAAATTTTGCTAGTAAATAAGATTTTTTTCAAACAAAGGAAAATAATTTCCTATGCTTGACAACACCTGCGTCTCAGATGCATTATTTCCATATCCAATTGCTACTTGTTCTAAGAAATAGAAAATATTGCGTAATTATTTGTAATTAGTAGTTAGTTCACCGGTCTTACACATTTATTATTCAATCAATTTTATTAGCATCATTTCTCCTAATTGCTCTTGTTAGCCCATTTTTTGCACGCACATTTTTTGCCGCATTTTTTCATACATTGCTTCATCTTCAACGTATTTTTATGAAGAACATCATTTCTATATCAGTGTTTACAACGCCCGCACGCTTTTTCCCTTTGGGCGAGAATAGAATAATTTGTGAAATTAAATTTTTTTTGCAGGAGATAATGGACACGCAATCATCTACGACACATCAATCATCCGAAACAGATACAGACGCTGCTGAAGGGAAAAAAGAAGAAACTGAAAACAGGAATAGTATCAACAAGACACAACCATCAGGTTTGGTTTCTACATCTAAGAACTCTTTTTTAGACAAATTCAGGTTTAGTTCTTTCTTTTTTAAAGCTTTCCCGGGCGCTGAAATCAATTTAATGTTTGTCTGTTGTCTTTGTTGGCTCAAGGACATGTTTGTGAATTTGCCTTTGTAATGTCTAGCAATTGTCTTATAATTTTATGTAATTGCTTTAGAGCTACGCAAATTAGTATTTATTTTAAATATCCATTTAATCAGGAATTAATTAACAGGAAAAACAAATCAAGAACAAATTTAAAACGCAGTTCTTAAAAGGAAAACGATGCAATTATTTATAGAACTTGTTTTGAAATAAATATGCGTGTGATTTTATATTTATTTATAAAACAATA
This sequence comes from Ophonus ardosiacus, assembly GCA_943142095.1. NCBI lineage: Eukaryota > Metazoa > Arthropoda > Insecta > Coleoptera > Carabidae > Ophonus > Ophonus ardosiacus. Next base: position 53,312,484 of record OW964825.1, on the reverse strand, counting down.
TGTCTTTCTATTATATTCGATTCCCAATCAATTTAGTCTTTATTTGTGCAACCATCTTTAATTAAATTAGATTAAATTACATGTGCCCAATATTTAACTGTTCTAAAATATAGACTATTAAAAAAAAGGACAAAATAAATTTACTTTCATAGTAATTTTTTTTCAAATTAACAAATTTTAATCAATTATATTCATTTTATGATATTTATATTTAACAAGTAAATTAGCAGTTATTATAAAACCGGTTATTAGTTATCGAAATACACTTGTTCAAAATTTTATAAATGGTATGAAAATCAACTACAATTATTTCAAATAATTTTATATTCCGTAAAAAGAATAGGGATTGACTTAGAAATAATTGTAAATTTCCTTAATATATACGTTTCTCAATATTATTTATTTATATATATAATCATTTTTACTATATCTTATCTTTTTTATTTGTTTTATTGAATTATTTTAATGCCAATATCGTGTTTTATTTTTCCTTTTCGTCAGTTACAACTGGATATTAATTTGAAAGTTAATTTTGTAAAATAACCTAAACTAACTTACCTGCAACAATCCTGGAACTAACCAAATATAATAAAATTTTATTTGCAAATGCCTACTTTAATATTAAAGTAAAATAGGTCCTTCACTGTACCAACAAATTAGAAGATGGACTATCAAAGTTACATATTTGAAACAAAATAAGCTTAAAATCTACGAAGTAGCATATTAAAAAAATTATTGTTTTCAAGAATTACAGATTGTTTTCAATTTAAATAAAGTTTCTTAACAAAAATAGTGGAGGATCACATTTAATATCAATAAGACAATAAGTACTTATAAAAATATATACCGGGAGTTTATTTTATCAGTAAACATAGGGTATATCGTTGCCATAGTTACGGTATGAATGTTTGACAGCAATATATTGAAGCGTTTATTTTATGAGTAAACATAGGCGTTTAACATGGGAACCAGTTTTTTTGTAAATACAAAGGTCTGGCAATAAATCAAGCCATGCTATTGAACATGATAATAGTACATTACATCTTGTACATTATTTAATATTTGAAAAATCAATATTCGACTGTGTTAGGATGGAGGTAGATACAGGAAAGTAAGAAATCTTCGGACTTTCAGTCAATTAATAAAATTTATTCACGCCGACGTTTCGACTATACTATAGTCTTCTTCAGGGCTAGAATGGTCAGTTGAAAAAAGGAAACCACTTGTGGATAATATAACATACAGCACGGACAATTAAAAAAATAAATAAATAAATATGAATAAATAAATAAATAGTTAAAACCAACATATCACAGAGAGAAATTCGTCTAAAAATGAAAAACTTGTCTTTGATGAGTGCAATATTTATGGAACTACAAATAACTAGTTAGTTATTTAATATTAATTACTTTAATAATATTGCAGAAATTACAATAAATTGTAAAAAATGTCAAATAAATAATTGTTTCACTTTTTTATTATGCAATATGAAAATATTTACAAATGTCTGCGTGGCGCAGTGGTCGTAACAGTAGCGTCTGAAATTTTTGGTTGGGGTTCGATTCCCCATTGGGGTAATTATTTTATTTTTTTACATAAAAATTGTTGAACTTTTAAAAATCAGTTAATAATTCCATATTACAATCATTTAAAAATAATAATAACATTGTAATAAATAAAGAGAAAATAATTGAGAATAATTGATTACAATAATCAAAATATTGATGCAATAACAATGCATCAATACATTGCTGTCAAACATTCATACCGTAACTATGGCAATGATATACCCTATGTTTACTGATAAAATAAACTCCCGGTATGTTGCGTCGCACTGTGTTTTTGTTATCCTATTGTTGCTCCAAACATTTAGCTTAGCTCTTTATATTATTTTTATTGCTAACAGTTAATATTTTATTAACAATATTTTCTTCACGTGTAGAAGACTTCTGTAGACCCCCAGGACTTCCACCCCGGCGTGGATCAAAAACCAGATCACGCTCACCTTTCCACGATGTTCCAAAAAACAACTCACCAGTGCTACTCACAAACCCTGAACATTTACCAGAAACAACTACCAAAGATTACTCCATAGACAAGATTCTAAATGATTTGGAATTAGAATCAAAGAAAACAGACACACAAACAGAAGAGCTTACCGTACGACAACTGATTGAGAAGTTCAATCAAGTTGGACATGAAGAATACAATCTGTCAGGTACAAGTGAAACTGAAGATGTTTCTCTGAGACAGAAATCTGATAGCAGTGACGAAACTGCGGATTTGAATGCGATTCTAATGAACCGACATTCAGATGAACTTTATAAACTGCTGGAAGAATTGACTAAAGTTACCTGTGCACCCTTGTTGACTCCTGGAGTTACTAGCAGTTTGGTCCAGATGAAGAGTCAACCCCTAACAGACGAAGAGGTAAATAATTTTTTTTTTTTTTACATTTACAGAGTTTCCGTTTTTCAACCGTTCCCATTGGGATCTCAGTTATCACCTTTTAGATTCAATTTTTTTTTATTTTCTTGTTTACCAGATACGGATTTATAGTTAATTTTGTTTGCACTCTAACTCAAATACTATCATTCAGAAAATTCTGAAACCTTGTATTTCTACCCTATTCTAATAGGAATAGAAGCCATTAGATTTTGGTGTAAATCGGATAAACGGAAATGGTATTTTATTTGAAGCTCATAATGGTTTTTCTTCAAAAAAACCATTAAATGCCATTTTTTCGCATTTAATGTCATTGGAAAATTATAGATTATTGAATTTTGTACAGGTATACATTAATACTTTTTCTATATATTTTACAGATAAATTTAAAAATCATTTTTCTTTTTTTAATCCCGAAGCCTAAGATAAACATAATTCCTTTGTTACACAGTTTATTTTTCAAATGAATGTAACTGACAGGTAAACGTCATTGTCAAAAAACTAATCACTTCAAATTAATAATAGTGACATATTAAATAATAAAGAAAATCGTAAATAAAGCAATAGTTAGATGCAATAGAACATAATATAGTTTGAAGCATTTCTAAATACGTAGGTATGTATTTAAATTAATAAAAATTAAATAGCGAGAGGTTTTGTGTTGGCCACATCAGATTTTTTATTTATGCCTCTCCAAAATCATACATATATTCACATTCACTTTTAGGTAAAATTTTCAAAAATTTACTTTTAATATTTTTAGATACATTTCAACGAGCTGATTCCAAATTTTCAAATCGCAAATTAATATCTTTTTTTTAGTTTCTTTAATTAAAATTATTTGAATATATCAGCTGTTTCCATGATTATAGCAAAACTGACTGATTTAAGAAAATTAATCTCGTTACAATTCTTTAACTTTATATTTATTTAATATGAAGGAAAATGTATAATCAAACTGTATAGATATTCTTTCATATTGATAATCACATGAACTATCAAAAAATGATATTTAACTGCGTTTTTTTATATAAAAACTGTTAAGAACTTCAAATAAGGGACTTCCGTTTGACCAATTATAACCAAAATCTAATCAGCTCTTCATGTGGGTGTAAAGAAGAGGAATATGAAAGAATTATAATTTTTAGAATTGTAGTATTTGAGTTATCGTCAGAGAAATTTTTGTCACACATGTACACACATAAAATTATTATTCTAGAGACCCTAAACCGTGCTTTTTCATTAAAAATTCACCACCGATTTTTTTGACCAAAGACAATAGGTACCTTTCCTTACCTAAATACGGAAGGTAAAAAGGTAGTACTTTCAGAAAAAAAAAATAAAAAAATACAGCGGAATATCCTAGTTGCTAAATCTTAGCAACATAAAGGTTCTAAATACGCAATGCCTCTAATTTTCTTATTTTATTCAATGTTTGCAATGGGGGATGCCACGATTTTTTATGTTATAGTATTTTTAAATACAGAAATTCCCGAAATTTTCTTTTTTTTTTAAATTCGGCTTCTTTTGGAAGAAAAAACAATGGCAAATATTTGGTATCCAACGTTTCCCGCTTTACGACGTAAGCGAACCCAGTGTTGGAGAGCAATAGCATTATATCGCGTTTTCTTTCAGCGGCTGCTATTACCCAGAGGTTCTAAACCATTTGTTCTAAACCACATTGTGCGGCTAAGGTTATTTCGCTTTATATTTGAAAATTTCATATTGTTCTTATTTTCTTTTCTATCACTTATCTTAAATTTAGTATATTGTAAGTTATAGTTTATTAGTATTTAAGTATTTGTAAAAATAATAGCGTGTAGCCGCATAACCACCATAACGAAATACTCAATGGAACAGTCTGGCAGTCACTGGTTTGTTGATAGGAACGCTCACTTACAGTATCGGCCAGAGAGCCCGGAAAAATCCGCGCGTTTTGAAAGTGTGTAATGTATTTTAGCATTTATAAAAAAAAATTATGAAAGATATAGAAAAGAAATTTGCGTCAATAGGAGGTATATGGGAAAAATTAATTATGTATATAATTTATATAAAAATTCGATATGAGTGTGATCTCTTATTATATTTGGTTATTTGCTGTAGCAATATTGCTAAGATATCGTAACTTTGTCAGATAATTGGGATGATTAACTTATTTGTTGTGCACATTTCTTTTACATTATTTAATAAATGTTTGATTCTAGTGGCTCGCAATCGCCCCAATCAGGCGCAGGCGTCATTCCGAACCCGATTACGACGTTCCGAGACCCCACAGATCTCTTCAAATCCTCCCACGATCACCTGAGAAAACTGACAACGAGGAAGATACAGTCATTCCAGCCACCAGATTCTTCGGGCCGGTGCTACAACCAAATATAGTCAATGAAAAACCACCCATAGACCCTTCTATGTCTTGGAGAAGCATGACTCCTGATTCTTTGGAACCCCTTCAACTTATACACGCCGCTTTGATGAAACAGCAAAGATTGGAACTCAACGCAAGCTCGGACGTTGAAAGAGATAGAAGTTTGGATTATGTAAAACCCAGTGACATGGAAAATAAAATAGTGAAAAATGGTACTCATGAAATTGTCGGAAATGAAATGGATAAGGTTCAAAACGTAAGTAAAATTTTGGAAAATGTTTCTGGTGAAATGAAAACTATGGATAATTATTTAGATTCGTTAGAACCTCTGAATGAAGGGGCAACAGCATTTTAAATATTTTGAAATAATATTTTGAGTTAATGTAAATATTAAAACTTAAGATAAATATTAGTTTAGTTATTAATTAGACAAATGCTGTGATTATAAACATATAAATGGCATTAGATGACTGAGTAAATACTTGTTATTTCTTGTGTAATTTTACCGTAAATAGTGATTTAAAACAACGTATACCAAAGTATTATAGTATCAAAATAAGTATATTTTTATTTATATTACAAAGTAATAATCATTTTTTCTTTCTTTGAATATATTTATTATTCATTAACTCGAATACTAATTATATAGGTACATACCGGGTGTCCGAAGCAAACCTTGACAGGGACGTTTAACACGGGGAAACAGTTTTTTTGTAAATAAAATGTCTCCTGTAGAAAATTAATCCCCTATATTGAACATGATAATAGTACATTACGTCCTGTACGTTATTTAATATTAATTACTACATTATTATTATTATTATTGCAAATTATAAAAATTTTCAAAAAAATGTTTTGAATTTTTTATTATGCAATATGAAAAGATTTTCAAATGTCAGCGTGGCACATTGATTAGCATAGCTGCCTTTGAATTTGTAGATTAGGGTTCGATTCTCACTGGGATAATTATTTTATTTTTTACACAAAAATTGGTAAAACTTTTAAAAATCTGTCATATTTCCTATTACAGCTATTGAAAAATAATAATAACATTGTAATAAAGAGAATATAATTGACAATGATTACAATAATCAAAACATTGATATAATAACAATGCATTATATTTCCTTGTGATATTAATAAAAATAATTGAAATATAATAAATTTGTGTAGGAGTTAAGTTTTTACTGTATTTATAAAAAATATTTTTTGTTAAAAAAAATTATCCCAGTGGGGAATCGATCCCTGATCAAAGGTAGCTATGCTAACCAACGTAAAAATTTTCATATTGCATAATAAAAAATTAAAACAATTATTTATTTGAAAAGTTTTATAATTTCTAAATTATTCAATAATAATATAATTAATATGCAAAAACGTACAGGATTTTCTGCCGGACACTTTTTATTTACAAAAAAAAAAATCTGTTTTCCTATGTCAAGGTTTCCGTGGGACACCCGGTGTATTCTTTTAGCACTGTTGTATATAATATGTAAATAATTATATTTTTAATAGTTTGACTTTAAACTATCACTGTTCACGTAATCATTATAATATGAAAAATATTTTTATCATACAACAATCATTAAAAAAACAAAATATTTGTTTCAAAATATTTATTTTGTGTAAAAATTAGACACTACATCATATGTAAAAACATGTATAACAGTAAATTGTTAATTTAAATGTCAGTGTTTTCTCCCTTTCTTTTTGAATTTGCCGCCTTTCTTTCCACCACCAGAACCTTTGATTCGTTTTCTAACCCCTGTAGATCCTTCCATGTCGTCATCCTCTCCGTCTCCTCCTTTTCGTTTATTTCCTTTCTTATCTGTCATATCTTTCATTTCCTAAAATAAAATTTACATTGTAGCGCACTTTTCTGTAACACGGGTCACGGGAGGTGGCGCCGGGTCTGAGAGACCCACGTCAAACAAAAATACTACCGAGGAATTTTTGGTACAAAATAGTAGTTGATGATTTGAATCTTTTTTTTCTTTGAAAACGAAAATTTTACAAAAAAAAAATTGAACAAAAATTTGACTCTCAAAGTATATACCAACAAAAAAATCGCCACCTCCAAAGCGTTAAGCGATTACAATAAAATTATTACCATTTTAGCAACTCGTTGTGCCTCGGCAACGCGTTCTTGTAAAACCATAACTTCATCTTCTTCTGTCTTGTATAGTGGAAGTTTCTTTCCAATTAATTGTTCTATTCTTTGATATAACTCTACATCGTACTGCAAAAATTCAGAATTATTGTATTTAATTGTAAGTGATATATAAGAAAAAATATTTCTACCTGAGTTACAAACGTGAAAGCTTTTCCCGATCTACCGGCTCTGGCAGTTCTACCAACTCGATGAATATAATCTTTACTGTGTGTAGGAATATCGAAATTTATTACAACATCCACATGAGGAATATCTAAACCTCTGCAAAAATAATATAGTACTTAATATAAGCGACAAGCTTCAAGTAATGTAATAATTGCTCCGCAACTGATTATCCATACAACAACCTCTAATTAAATTTGTAAGCGAAGCAGGAACGGAAATGCTCAAATACAGTTTTTATAAAACCCACATTTGAAAAGAGTTTCACATCACAAGACAAGATGTTGTTTGATAATAGAGAAGACTGCTTACAATTTAATTCATAAATATTTAGAATTCTACAATTTGAAAAATCGTATAGAAATCCAATTTAAACAAATTTGGGAACCGCTACTATTATCTTATCAAAACTGCTTCCATTTTATGGGGTCCCGTGGCTGCGTGCCTGAGTGTCTGGTCGCGAACCCGGGGGAACCGGGTTCGATCCCGACAGACGCCAAATATTTCCAATTTTAAGTGGCAAAAGTAACCTCTGTGGTGCACTCTCCACACCAGCTATGAGTGCCCGTGAGGTGACGCCTGGTAAGCGCCCTCACGGTAAAATATATCGTCATCATTACCGATGTCTACATGTGTTGTAGATACTGGCACACCCAGAAATGGGTAATATGCCGTGATGATTATTTATTTATTTTAGGTCACGGGTGTTTTTCAGTGGTTGTTTCACATTTTGAGTATCGAACTAAGCTTGAGACTAGCTATACTGTCTTTTAATTCGGAGGAACTCTTGAATTTTATCCACATCTTCAGACAACAGTTGTCTGAAGATATCCGAAAGGACGAAACGATCGTCACAGAATTGTTAATAAAGTGGATAAAACAAGAACATATTTGTTTTTTTATTATAACTTATTAGAAATGTTCCACCAAGTACCGACTACAAATTCTTTATCAATTATTATTTATGAATTAGTTTTATTTGTTGACAACTCAATTGTCATTTTTTTTTTTTTTTTTTTCTTTGAATGTCTGACCCCACAAAATACTATTTAACATCGATATTGTTCGATACCTTGCACATTTCTGTTTTTAATTTCTGCTACGACGTTCGCACAGACTACGACTGCAGTTAACAGCTGACAGAAACGTTTTGTTACAAATTTTTCGATGTTGTAAACTTGGTTCGCGTTTAGACCAATCAAAAAGCCGAAATCCTATGTGAACATGTCTCTTACTTTCACTCCTCCGAATTATAAAACAATATAGTTACCCGAATAACATAATTTAGTAATATACTCTTGTCAGATGGATAGCTAGTCGCCAGCTTTGCCAGAAGCCAAAAGTACTAGTTTGTTAATTAAACACCCGAACATAGAGATTTAATATGGGATTCACCATTATTTTAGAGCGAAAGCGTTAGAATATTAAATTCTACATTTTGTGGCATAATTTTTTTTAAATTAGGCCTTTGACGATCAAGTAAATTATTTAAAAAAATTAACGACGAGATAGTAAAACAAAAATAAAATTTACAAGTGGTATTTAATATTTCATAAGACGTTCATTTTTTAAAGCACACAATGTGATATATTTTTCAAATAACACTATACCGGGTGTTATGTAATTGCACAGAACAAATATAAAGAACTTTTGTCCTAAGATTATTCGTTCCTCTGTTACTGTTGCTGATTAAAAGTTGAAAAGGGGCAATTTTTTTGTTGTCAACACTTTTTTTTGCTACCAAAAAGAATAAAGTCGTTAATTCTTAAAAGGAAAATAAATTTTGTCACTCATATTAATATGTAAGGGCTGGTTTTTCGATTTCTCGTTAAAATTTTAACTTCTAGTTAAGTAAACAATATTGCATCGTTTAGTTAGTTTACAGTAATTTTAAATCTCACATGACAGTTTATTTCTTTTCAATTTTGTTTATTTAACTATTAGTTCAAATTTTAACCAGATATTGAAAAACCAACCCTAACTAATAATAACAATTAATTTGTGCTCTATTTATTTATTAATTGACATTTATTATTGAGGCATATTTTTGACACCGATAAAATATACCTTATTTAACTGTTCAAACTAAGCATAATTATATTTAAATGATTTAAATTCTGACAATGAAATACAAACAATGGAAATAAGTAAATGACGAAAACAAAATCGCGGCCTACTATATTTTAAATAAGAATTGTTTTCTTTTAAAAATATCTCAGAAACGAATAAACCTAAAAAAAAAGTTTATTAGGATTTTATTCTTATATTTAACTTTAGAATTAGCTGACAGATTTAATCAAAATAAACGGAGCATTAATATTTGAATTAAACATACCTGCTTGCAACATCTGTAGATATTAAAATCGACCTATTCTTCGCTTTGAATTTTGTTAGTGCAGCCAATCTTTTATTTTGAGACATTTGTCCGTGAAGAGGAATACCAGTAAAACCCAAATTTCTCAGCATCAAAGCAGTTCTGATTGTATTGTTACATGTACTGCAAAAAATCATAAAACTATTTCCAGCCATTTCGTTCAACATGTGAACCAAATACACGTCTTTGTATTTAACAGGAATGAATATATAGTGCTGTTGTAGTTTATCAACTGTTTGATACTTTGTTGAGACTTCAACTCTCACAGGATCTCTCAAAGAAGCACGTTGAAGTTTTTGTACTTTTTTAGTCATTGTAGCTGAGAATAAATAAGTTCGTCTTTCTTTAGGGATAACTTTTAAAATTTTATCTACCTCAACTTCAAAATCCATATTTAGAATTCTGTCTGCTTCATCCATTACTAAGAATTTTAAAGCTTTTAAATTAAAACCTTTTGTGTTTTCTAAATGGTCTACTAATCTTCCAGGAGTTGCTATTAAAATATGAGGTTTCTTTGCTAATGTGAGCGCTTGAGACATCATATCCATGCCACCTACGATAACGGCACATTTTACTCCAATACTTGCTCCTAAAGCTTCAAATTGTTCGGATATTTGAAATGCTAATTCTCTCGTCGGTGTTAAAATTAAAGCGAAGTATCTTTGTGGATTTTCTAACAAAGCTTGCAGAATTGGTAAAGCGAATGATGCTGTTTTTCCAGAACCTGTTTCTGCTAATCCAATGATATCTTTCCCTTGTAACGCAACAGGAATTGATTCTTTTTGGATTTTTGTTGGTGTTTTCCATTTCAATTGGTCACATGCGTTGCACAGAACATCCACTAAACCCTAATAAAAATTTGAAATAAATTAATAATCGCGAATTTGGTTCGATGTAGAGAAAACACGTGGGTAACTTACCAAATCTTTCCATGTCACTTCTTTTTCGTCTGTTTCTTTATGTCCATTCTCTGTTTCCTCAGTACCATTTTCTTCCTTATCGTTTACATCATTTTCATCTCCGCTACTTGAGTTTTCTTCACTACTGTCACTCATTTTTTATTTATTATTGCGATTTCTTCTAGAAACTAATTGACGCAAATTAAAGTTAGGTTATCATTGTTAAACTTTCGAAGTTGTTCATATGCGTAGGTAAGAAATGTTTCAAACAGGGCATCGAATTAAGAGAATTTAGTAGAATATAGTGAAAGTACTCGTAATATGTTTAATAATGAATATTAATAAAAAATAAAGTGATATAATTGAAATACCGCGAAAATAAAGGGGTTTTTGTTATAGCGGCTCGTCAAGATTATGAATTCAATATATATTATTTTCATTGCCGAGGCGAAGCTGTAAATATGTGTTTAGTGCCGTGTTAAGCACATTACTTTTTTGCCGATTTTAGAATTAAAGTTAATTTAGTATTATTTTAATACCTATTTTGAAACTAACGCCATCAAATTATGTTGTGTTTGTTGAACGGTTGTTGCGCATTTGTATAGCGATTGCTATGTAATAGGCAGTAAAAGTGTAATTTTACAGACTGTTGGCTGTCAAAAAAAATCACACTTTAATGTCGATCGGCAAAAAATTGATTTTTTTACACTGCTCTCACATATGAAATTAGCCGTGAATGGGTGCAAAGGACGAGAAAATAGAGGCTTGCAAAAATTTGATCGTTCACGGAGATCACTTCTTCTTCTTCTTTCTCATTCATGAATGATAGTGTGTCTGTGTGACATCGGATTTACAGTTTGGTTCCGGCGTTCCGGTTTTGGTTCGGTTCATGTTCGATACGCTAACCATATTCGCCGCCACTGGAATATTTTGAAGTATCCATCTGTTGACCACAGATGACTCTGACATTTGTGTTTTTCAGTGTAATGAAGTGTGCTTATGTTGTGGTTCTGGTTAAGCAGCTAAGTTCACACTGCATATAATGCCTTGAAAGTTTATGCTTCAAGAAGACATACGTATGAGCTCGAGTGTGAGAGAGCTAGACTTATACAAAGTGCAATGCTAATGTTCGTGCTGTTTCGTTTTGTCACACGATTCCCAATAATTTTTTCTCAGTTGGATTAAAATCAAAAAACCAAGACGTTCCATTATTTTTCCAAAGTTCGTGATTGTGCAAAATAGTGTATTATAGTGATATTTTGTACCGAAACAACAATAATGAGTGCTGTGCTAGTTGTTAAATTGACAATGAACGGATAAACAGTAAATTTCAATCGCCGTAGTGTATTACAATTGATGTCAAATCACAATGATGAAGTGTAAAATTAAACGTTGTGTGCCGTAAACTCATTTATTCGGAAGATTGTGGTATTGTTCGGCAAATGACGATTCATGGTACCCGTGACCTTATAATTTTCGTGACCCCATAGTTCGCCAAATGACATTCTGATATTCATATACACGGTTATAAAAATGGCCTCGAATTCTATAGCGGCTCACGTGTTGATGAAAAAAGGTAAACGTGGGGCTGCTGCTTATATTCACGCCGACTGCTCCGGGGCATCATCCCCACACCATCTGAACGAGCTGCTGGATCTCCTCCTCAACCCCAGAAAGCCCATAGATGAATGGGAGACAATCGATTGGTGCAAGTGGCTTATGGCCGGGGGGCGAACCCCCGACGAATTTTCCAGCATAGGTGAGCCCACCATTTCGACATTTCATCACATTCTGTCACTGACCTTGCATTCCCAATTGACATCTTGCATATTAGTCACCTTCCAAAAATACAGTGTCACCGTTCTTCAAAAAACTATATAACAAAAACTTCGAAAAAATATAAATTAATTTTTGGTACAATAGAAACGACAAAAATATCAGCTGTATTCGTGCGCTACATGGGAATCTCCGGTTGTGTCATTTGGTTGTCATCAGCCAGACAGCAAAAGCAAAAGTCATTCTGCTTTATAAATTCCTCTTAAATCTGTTTGTTACATCCCTGCATCTATAGATCGATGCATTATTGATTTATCAATACATTGTAGTTAGAAAAATTTGCATATTGTTTGTCAATAAAAAGTGAAATTGGCATTAAAAGTTTTATTTGCGATAATATTTCGCAATATTTTGCAATATATTCTTAATTTATGAGCCTAGTAAAAAATGATATACAGCATCATCCCAAAAGTTGAAATGGCAATGACCCTACATGCAATAACCTTATCCGACGTTTCTATTTTGGGAACCTATGATTTTTTAAATTTCGCTTTTCACAAGGGATGTAACGGAAGTAATTTTCTATTCCATTCGCCCTATACAGATACACTTTTGATTAATAATGCATTTTCTCATTACAGTCCGCACGTATGATAATGCCACTACTTGTGGTCTTGTGTGGACACCGAACTTCGTAGCTTATCGATGTCGAACCTGCGGGATATCCCCGTGCATGTCCCTCTGCACGGAGTGCTTCAAAAAGGGCAACCACTACAGGCATGATTTCAACATGTTCCTCAGCCAAGCAGGAGGGGCGTGTGACTGTGGAGACACCTCGGTTATGAAGGAGACAGGGTGAGGAAGATTCTCACATAATTTTAGTTATAATAGTTTCCTCTATGGTTACTAAGCAAATATTATGAAATTATAAATCATAACATAATCTATCGCATTTATTATAAATTGAAGATACGATAATACAAAAGTTAGTTATCTTATTATTTTTGATCTGATTTAAGATGGATTTTATCATTTAATAACTATTATTTGTAAATTGTTTTAAAGGCCAACTGTTAAAAGGATTTGAAGTAAAATTTTCAATATAAAAAAATATTTATGCGTGAGTCACGCGAGATTAATTGAGAATAAGACACTACGTTCACATTTTTTAGAATTTTATTTGAAATATGTTTTTTACGTTTGTTAAAAAAAGTATACTTTTTTCATTAAAATGAGTTTCATAAAGTATGTATGTCTTTCTAACATAATAAAAGTGTTTTTACAAACGGGCGTTATGGCACTTATTTCACACTTTTATTGCAGAACATACCTAATAAAAAAATTGTATGCAACTCGCGTAAAAAGTGTCTTATTTCAATCATAACTTTCCTATTCGTGAAATAAGACTATACTTTTTACTCTTCTTCTTGTATAAATAACTATTTTCTATTTTGGTTTTTTAATATGTACTTTATGAAACTCATTTGGATGTTATAAAGTACTTCTGTAAAGATCTCAAACATAATTTCTTTTAGGTTGGTAACCACCTTTCTAGACAATAGGGCTGTTGCAAGAATTTTTATATGACTTCTAAGTATTAAATTTTAAAAGATATTGTTCTTTAAAGAGCCTCAAATTTAAAAATATCACGAAATATCCTTTAGATATTTTACAATTAATTTTTGAAATTTGGATAATATTTTGAATAAGTCACATGATCTGAAACAGAATGTGACGTCAGAACACATACATCTTCAGCGGTTCTAATTGGTCCGTTTATAATGTAAAAATTTTTGTGTTTGGTGTCAAGTGTATTGTCAAAGTTGTCAAACAAATGTCAAATTTTTAAGATTGGTTCAAGTTGTATAATATGTAGGTAATAAAAAGTTCAAAATAAAATGAGTAATTTACGATATTGTATTGTGCCTTCTTACAAAAATACTGTTGGGAACAAACCTACTATAGAGTTTATAAATTTGTCAAAAGATGCGATGGAAAGAAAATTGTGGCTAGAAGCAATAGGTTGAACAGCTGATAATGTCAGAAAAATCGTGTTTTCATGTTTGTGAAGATCATTTCAACTTTCATCCACCTTCAAGATAACAGTATATTTTTATTGCTTCACTTTATGTTCAGGGCAAACTTTACATCTACTATACAGAAATTTTTTCTCGACATAGATCTGCATATCCTATAGCAGATTCAATGTAAGAATCATAACCAGAACCTTAAAGTAAAATATATTATCAATTTATATAGTAAATTCAGTTCTTATATTTTATTTTATCTCAGATCTTTAACATCCCTTATTTCGGTAGCAATAAAACAATCATTCTCTGATATAAATTCAGCCACCATTATTATTAATTTACAATGAGCAATGTCAGCGTCAAATGTCAAATTAAAAGATTTTTTATTAACATGTGACAAACTGTAAGCCTAGAAGCCTACGTTTATTTATGTAAATAATATGAATAAACCTAGGTGATGGAAAAACTATTTTCCTATTGGCTATTAATGATGTAATGTATGTGCTTCTACGTCACAGGAGTGGGGGGTAGTTTTTCAGGACGCCAATCTTTTGATTTAATTATTTCCACAAATAACAGCAAATTATTATAATAAAAATTATTACTAAGAAAATCATTGCATAAACTTTCATTTAAAATAGTTTTTGAAAAATGTGAAACAGGCTCATTGTAATTAGAGTAAATATTATTTTTAGAAGACCTACCATTGAAATAAAGTAATAAGTAAATATCAATCGCTGTTACCAACAAACAAATAAAAAAATAAATATTCCTAATAAATGTTCATAAATTAAAAAATGAAATAACGAATATTTTTGAAAGAATTTATTATATTTTTTTGACGTCATATTAAAATACATAAAGGCTCATTGACAACTATAAAAGTAAGAATTATAAATAAAACACTTTATGGTTGGTGTTCAAAGCTCCGAAAATAAAACGTAATGTCAGCTGTCATTTAGTATATTCGTAATTAACAAGCAATAATAACAACTTCATACCTTTTAACGTACTGTACTTTTTCTTAAAACAGGTTTTTAAAATTATATTTAAATTCTTTTATCAGAACGCAAATTGACAGTTCAAATGACAATTTTTATGTATGTGCTTGTGTTTGTGTAAAATAATTGCCATTTGCAAATCCTTGTGTTTATGGCTTATATTTAATTTTATTTTCGAGAGCTGCGTACGCTTTCATAATAAACTATTGTTTATATCATTAATTTTGTTTTTATGTATAATTTATTTTCGTAGCTGTGAATGAGCCATAAGATCCACCTTTATGTCAAAAATTTAAATTATTACTTTCTATTCTCGCAGTCAAATAAACATGGACTGATGCTCAATTTTTCCCTTCTCCCCACCCTGTCCTTTGCCCTGCGGTGTTGCCGCTTTTTCATAACTACATTTTCAACATGGCCAATAGAATTGGCGAGAGAATTGGCAACAGTGTAGAAATCTCCAGTCCATATTTATTGGATTGCGAGTATAGCATATGTTTACTTCCACTCAGCTGATTTTGACATGGGTGTCAACATGACGTGCACGTACTCTTTAGTGCAAATGGCCTACCTGATTTTCTTATTCTCAATCATTCTAGCCTGACCTTTCTATACTGTTGAAAAATTAATATATATATATATATATATATATATATATATATATATATATATATATATATATATATATATATATATATATATATGATTCAGCAACAAATTAATAATTAATTTTGGAATTTGTGATAATTTCTAACAAAGGAATTAACGCTTAAACTGTATGGAATTCGTTGAAATTTTTTAATGTATGTGATAAAATGTCTACGCCGAGATCTACACATTCTGAGCAATGACAGGATATGATTTGGTACGTCCCAGTTCAACAATAGCAAGAAGTACAATTTACCATGCGTCAATAGTTAATAATAATATGACATGGTTACCCATTTGGGCGATACAAAAATACGGATATTGCAAAATTTTTAAATCGGTCCCTAGATATCCAATATTATTGCATAATAATATTTCTGCTGACCCTCTATACTTCAGTATAATTAAATAAATTGTGTAATAATTCATTTGATTTTTTATTATGTACAGGAGGGTTGGGTTTCATTTTTTTTTGCAAACGCCTACTACGGTTGTAGCAAGTAATTAAAAAAGGATCTACAGGGAATTTATTTTAACATGCAACATATGGTCAATCATTTTCATGGTTACTCACTATTGTCAAAAAATGACAGCAATGTAAAAATTGTCCTTTTTAAAATGCAACATAAGAAATTTGTAATTTTGTATTATCAAAACTAATTTTCAATAAACTAGCCTACATGCGATTAACAAAAAATCAAAACATGAATGTTACGCATCTCAGCAGACTTTAGCTTACAAAAATTCATAACTTACATATAATAAATGTTAAAAAAAAAATACCCCCATTCACACTGAGGCAATATTCTAGTCGGTCGTAATAAGAATTGACACCATTTGTGATGTGTTCTGGAGGTATCTCCTGTGCTGCAATGCTATTTATAATGTTGCATTTTAAAATGGACAAATATTACATTGCTGTCATTTTTTGACAATAGTGAGTAACCATGGAAGTGATGAACCATAATGTTGCATTTTAAAATAAATTCTCTGTATACACATATTGAACAATATATTTTATTTATTTAAACATACACCGTCCGACAGGAAAATACGAAAGCGTAGAAGGGCCATACGCAAAAATTTTTAAAACTTGAAATTTCACCTTTTTAAAACTTGAAATGTCAACTTCTAAACTTGAAATTTCAACTTTTTCAAATTATGACTTGCCGGTTAGGTTACGTTGCAGTTTGTATTTTTTTTTTTTAATAAAAAAATACAAACTGCAACGTGACCTAACTGGCAACTCATAATTTGAAAAAGTTGAAATTTCAAGTTTAAAAGGTGAAATTTCAAGAAAAAAGTTGAAATTTCAACTTGTTGGAAAGGCGAAATTTCAGGAAAAAAGTTGATATTTCAACTTTTTGAAAAGGTGAAATTTCAAGAATAAATTATTTTTTCTGTGCCCCAATGATGGACAGGAAAAAAATACATAGTTTAAAACAGATTACAAGTACAAACAGTCAATAAAAATATATTTTTTCTATGACCAAAAGTTTAAAAGTCACTTTCTGTCTGTATATCAAAATTGAAAGAACAGTACCTCCAAAATTTTGCTTCTAGAGACGAAACGTGCATATTATCCCGCAGGGAATATATTATTATTAAACTTTTAATTTTATTTGGCAAGCAGCAATTACGTCAAAAGTGCAAAAATAATTTTATTCTATCTCGATTTAATTTTTATAAATAGTTATGACGTTATGTTCATCCATTTGGAAATGTTATATTATTTATGTATGAAATATTCGCAATTAATTATAAAATACGATTATTTTCACACTTGCTGCAAATCTAATTATTTTTGTCAGTATATAATATGGATCACAGAATTAATATTTTGCAGTACATTTGTGTGGTTTAATTTGTTTATTTATATTTTGATAAGGAAACATTTAAAACAAGTTTTAAAATAATATAAACGTGACATAAATGTTATACTTTATCTCAAATAAATAAATAAATATGAGATTAAGTAGTGTATATTGCTCTTACAATTTATTGATACAAAACTATACAAATGTAATGTTTTATAGAAGTATTCAATACCAGTATTGATTTATCATCATAACGAATTCAAAATTTATAGTTTGGTTTTAGTGTTTTAGATATACGAAATATTAGAGAAATTTAGATTTGATGTCTCTGCAATACCATATTGTAAAATTAATGCCTTAATTAAATTTTAATGGCTATTATGATTGTTATTTGATAATGATATTGGTGAATATATTTAACATTAATATATTAAAGCGTAGAATATTAATTCGATTTTCGAATTTAAGTACGTAACCAGCAATTAAATAAACATGCTTGTATATTTTTTTTATATGAGATTAGGTTAGGTGCTTGTATATTTTTTTATATGAGGTTATTCATTTATTAATAACTTATTAGTAATATTGCACTATTGACTAATATATTTTTATACACAATGAAAATATGGTATTCAAAATACTTAAACATTTTATTGGTGTAATAAACATGTTTTTATTGAGTCTCAAATCTAAAGCGGCCTCTAGACGTTCAATATTATTGTGCAATAATATTGTTCAATAATATGCTGTCCCTAGGCCTAGAGGCCTAGACCGTTAATAAAATAAAATAAATTTTAAAATAATGCAGTTAATTCTTTCTTATCAGACATTTTTTTAAAATTCACACTTTTTTCTATTGGAACAGATTAAATTATGTATGTACAGGATGGAACAAATTCGATTCCCACGTATAAAAAAACTTTCTTATTATGCCTGCTAGAGAAAATTGATGTAGGTCTTTATGGGTCAACTTTTTAAGACAACTAATAGGCACCACATGAATTTTCCATCGTCTTTTGTTTTCGAGTAAAGGCTAAAACTTCTTTTTTTTTCTTATTTTGAAAATACCTCATGTCTCGCTTATTATGAAAGATAAAGAAAAATGGTACGGTTCGATACTAAGAAAAAGTGTTTAAATAATTTTTATACTGTGTATTACGTAGATTAAAGTGGTGTAATTAGATATATAAATCTCGCGATATAACACAAACATAATATTTTTTTAAATGGGAACATACATATGTTGAACATAGTCCTCGACATAGTCTCATCTTTTTCCTTATTTTATAAGTTTTTCTATTATGTATAACAAGTCTACATTTTTTTGTTTTAAACATGGAAAAAACTTATTAAAGTTTGAAAAAATCTAATTTCACCACGTTATTTTACGTAAAAACCAATAAACAAAGTATCTAAATATTTTTTCTTTATCTCTCATAATAAGCGAGATATGAGATATTTTCAAAATAAACGAAAAACAAGTTTTAGCCTTTACCTCAAAAACAAAAAACGATGTGGTGCCTATTAAAGCTGTCTCAAAAAGTTGGCCCATAAAGACCTACATCAATTTTCGGTCGAATTTGTTCCACCTGTATACTCGCACTTTAAATAATTTATTTTGCACGGTGTCTTTTCTTGGTACAAAAATCAATGTACCCGATATTTGATTTTTGCAATATATAATATTATATGTCCGATAAAAATAATAGTTGCTCGCTAAAATTTGTAAAAATTAAAAATAATAAATGCGCTCGATGTTATGTATTTTTACTGGACACGGACAATCAGTATTTTCATTTGGTATTTAGTATTTGTTACAGTGCGTATTATTATAATAGTGAAAAGAATAAATTGAATTATTGCACAAATTAATAAACTTTTTTGAAATTAATGAATAAATAGAGAATCAATATTATTGTGCAACAATATCGAACGTTTAAGAGGCGATTTGGAAATCTTAAGTTGAACCATGTCAAAAACCATAAATTTGCAGAACATAAATCATGTCTATATAACGATCTTTAAAGTCTGTCTAAATAAAAGCTATTTATAATAAACTCTATTTCCTCTATTGCATTCAACAATAACTTCCAGTATATTTAATTTTACCAAATTTTGAAAAATTAGCATATAAATAAAAATTTAAACATTATCACTAGTTTCACAAGTTGTTATTCTGGGTTTAGCGTTTAGCTTTCTTCTCATGAATCTGTGCAGATATAGTGTTTTTTTTTTTAGTTACAGCAAATTAGACAGGTTTATTTTCTTAACATTTGTATGTAAATAACAAGTATACTTAAAACTGAATTATATCGTTAAAGAGAGAACTATTATCATAAAAATCGTTAAAATCTTACAAGTAGAAATATCTGAAAGACGACGTGTGGCATGTGATTTAAGCATTTAGATTAAAAAGGGGTCTAAGTGCCAAGAAAGTATATCAATTTTTTACATGAAAATATTCTACATACCAAGTTCAGTGTATTAAAATTAGAAACGGTATGTCATAAAATTTCAGACTTAAACAAGATTGGATTAATTTTGTTAACAAAGGGTTGCGTATGTAGATAGGAGCAAAACACGGAAACGCTCAGTAAGCGAAATATTGCTACGTCACACAACAAATTCTGAAATTTAAAAATTCAATACTCGCGTATTACTTGCGTAGAATTTTTAAGTCGCGTTTGCGCTAAAATTCTTAGTTTCTCCTATTCTTCCAGAGAAAAAATTGGTATAGAACACCATTATAGAATTAGCATATTAACAACATCTAGTTTGTTTGAAAATATTTGGAATAAAAAGTATGGTAGTAAATGAAGTATGTTTCTAACCAATTTTCTGTATTGACGCCTGAAAAACTGGGAAAACCAATTTCAACGGCAAAAAGTTTGTTTTTATGTCAATGATTTAATGATTTTATTGTCTGATTCCCAGATTTTGTGATCGGCACGGGCCAAACAAGACCGTAAATAAATCAGCCGCCCCGTTGGACCTCATGTGTGTCGCCGAAGCCATGATGCCAAGAATCATTTTAAGACTTATTCAGCATCTCAGGGAAAACAGGTAATTATCATTATTCTTTTATATAATAATAAGTATTTATTATTCTGTCATATTTCTACGAAAATCTAAAAAAAGTCTCATGTTTTTCGTATGTTTTATTGTTTTATTTATAACTGATGAGTATACTTGCAGATGTATAGAGTTTGAATTAAAGATATATTGCATTTGTTTCTGTCTCAATATTTTTATTATTAAAATAAAGTTCTATTTTGTTGACAAACTAAGAATTCTTTAAAAAATAATTAGGTAGGTACAGATATCTGCACATCTGCCAATTGTATAAAATATTTTGCAAAATGTCTACGTAATTAATTACAGAAATATTATATCTTGCCTCATTTAAGAATTAGAAGCGAATTAACTTTTGTACAAATGTTAAATAAAAATTGATCATTTTGCAGAACAGGCTTTTTATTGTATTAAACAATTATTTACTAACTCGTTTTTTATTGCATTGAACAAAAAACTGTAATATAATTTCATTTGTAAGGATTTTTATTTTTCATGGTTCAGAGATTTTAATCGTTATTTAAAAGTTCATTTATTTTGTGTTGATATTTTAAAAATTTGGATTATGTAACTGCCCACTGCTGAGTTTAAATGAAATTGACTTTTTCATCATTACATTTTAAAAATAAATTAAGCTTTATTGGAAACAGGAGTAGAAATAAATACCTGTTTCATTGATAATTAAGTACAGGTTTTAAAATGCTTTTGCAAGTTATAATTGAATCCGTATAAAAGCAAATTTATCCTTATTATTTAATTTTCGTACTTTATAGCAATTACATAAAAAAAATCTCATTGTTGTGGTCTATTAAGGCCCGGTATTTTCATATCTGATTGAACTGTTTATTAACTTTAACATAAATAAAATACATATATCATCACGGCATATTACCCATTTCTGGGTGTGCCAATCTGCTTTATCACAGACATCGATAATAATGATGGCATATTTGTACCGTGCGGGCGCTTATCAGACGTAACCTCACGGTCAGTCATTGCTGGCGTGGAGAGTGCACCACAGAGGTCACTTTTGTGCCATTTAAAATTCGAAATATTTTGCGTCGGTCGGGATCGCACCCGGTTCTCCAGATTCGCGACCAGACACTCAGGCACGCGGCACTTTAACACTTGTTTGAATTTATGATGCCAGGCGAGATAGAAACCACGTGCGTTTGTACATATATGAAAGATCAGTGGTGATTAAGCAATGATAGGCATTGACTAAAACATGATTAAAATGTGGTAATATTTTTTTTTTAAGTATGCAACCTCATTTGTTTTTTAAACAAACTTGTATTTGTAGTCATGGTTGTAAGTTACTCATCTTTAATTAACGTTAGGGTGACTAACTTTTTTTTTATCTCAAAATGCCATTTACCTTCACCAATCAAGAATATGCAGACATACATATGGTTTATGGTGAGACATTACAAAATAGGCGTGCTGCTGCAAGACGGTACAAAGACTTATTTCCAAATAGATGTATGCCAGTGATCTTATATGTCATTTGTGACATTTTTTCCAGAGAACACATTGATCTTTACTTTTTAACAAAATTTGAACTATGACGTGATTGGTCTGTTTTAAAGGCCTCCAGTTCTTTGCCACATGTACTAACTATGGGATCAGTTCTACCATGGGTTAAGCGTTGTACACTTACTTACATTACACCCTGTATAGTCTTATTTACGAAAAATGACTATTCAAGGTCACTTGTTTGAAGAAAGAATACACAGCACTTTATACAGGGTGTCTCTTAAATAGGGAGACATGGCTTAACCACAGATTCCGGAGGCTAAAATAAGACGATTTAACCAAACTTGCTTCTACCGGAAACTGTACCATTTAGCCAGAATTCTACTTCAAAGTTCTTTGAAAAAAAAAATTAATTTTGCTAATAATAACTGAACGCTTTATACGATTTGGATGAAATTTGGTATGACAGTTTATATGGTTATGTCATCTTTTAAGGTGATACTTGTTATTAATAGTGAACCACTAGTGTATGGAATTTAGGTGTCCCAACATTAATTAACTTTTTAATGGTAACGCCGAAAACGTGAAATTATTTTTCTTCAGAAAGATACATGCAATGGTAAACTTTTCTCTCTCTGTGTAATTTGTGATATCTGTTACGGTTCACACAGAAAAAAATAAAATCTGAGTGTCTGCACTGCTAAAGTTTTAAAATAAATTTAATCTAGCGGTCTATCCAAATGTTAAACAAGTAATTTTTAATGACAGTAACGAGTTGTCAATCTTTACAACGTGTTTAGAAGTAAGCTGAGATATGTAATCGTCTTATTTCTAATAATGGTAGTAAAATATTATAAGGCCGAACAAACGGATGTTACTAATTTTAGAATATTGCGAAGAAAATTTTTGACAACCCGTAAAACAATTGTTATTGTCATTAAAAATTACATTTGGATAGACTGCTAGATTAAATTTATTTTAAAAATTTAGCAGTGCAGACACTCAGATTTTATTTTTTTCTGTGTGAACCGTAACAGATATCACAAATTACACAGAGAGAGAAAAGTTTACTATTGAATGTATCTTTCTGAAGAAAAATAATTTCACGTTTTCGGCGTTGCCATTAAAAAGTTACTGTCTAATTAATGTTGGGACACCTAAGTTTCATACACTAGTGGTTCACTATTAATAACAAGTATCACCTTAAAAGATGACTTATAACCATATGAAGTGTCATACCAAATTTCATCCAAATCGAATAAAGCGTCCGATTATTATAAGCAAAATTAATTTTTTTTCGAAGAACTTTGAAGCAGAATTCTGGCTAAATGGTACACTTCCCGGTAGAAGGAAGTTTGGTTAAATAGTCTTATTTTAACCTCAGGAATCTGTGGATAAGCCATGTCCCCCTATTTAAGAGACACCTTTTATAGCAGTAGTTTAGCAACATTTTTTTGTATTAGAAAGAGAAAAACTGTTTACAAATATGTAATTAACTTCTACATTGCCCTATATGCTATACTCGCCGTCAAATGATTATGGACTGATGTTCAACTTTTTCCCTTCTTCGCACTCTGTCACTTGCCCAGCGGTGTTGCCGCTTCTTCATAGCTTAGCATTTTTAGCATTGCCCCTGAATTGGCAACAGTGTAGAAATCTCCAGTCCATAATTATTTGACGGCAAGTATAATATTTACCAAGTGACGTTGACTGTTAAATCAAATTATTACTTGTTTTACATCATGTCTATATTTTTGTCTCATACAAAAACATAAAGAGAAGAAGATCAAACTTTGAGGCAAGCATTATTTATAAAGAAAAGTTATCTGCAAGTAATATATTATTAGACGGCTTATAAATGACCTTGAATAGTCTTCTTTTTTGAATCTAACTATACTTAATTTCTGCCTTTACAAATCATGCAAATTAATTTTATGCTATATAACTTTTATTTGAAGCTCTTTTACCTAAAATAATTAGGGAGGAGGAAATTATGATTTTACATAGTCCTATGTTTGCAAGTTCCAATCATCACTCTTAAATAATGCTTTGCAAGAAACTTTGTGGAACTCGTATAAAATATGAAATCGATAATTTTAGTCCTCAATAATAATGTTACTCTCTTATTGTGTAATTAATGTGTTTCTTTCTTTGTAGTAAAACGGGTACACCAGACGCATATAAAGGTGCTATACAGGACGCAGATTCGTTCATAACAATGCTTCTGGATTTCAACAACATGGGGGCCTTGATGCGACATGTCATGACCTCTGCTCTCACCAATCCACAGGTACTTATGTTTTATTAATATCTAACTCAAATATTCACTAAATAATCAAACACAGTCTAGGTCTAGATATAAAAAATGACTTATTCATTATGTAAACCATTTCTTTGGAAGCAAAACATAGTATACAGGGTGGCACTCGAAATCCGTTACAAAGGCATTTAACAGAGGAATATTTGCCTCTCATTAAAAATTATTGTAGCAAAACTTTATACACATGTCTGAGAACACTTCTTGCGTAATATTAATAATAATTTTTTTCAAATTAGTACAGATTAATATAAAAAATAACAAAATGTTGTATCAATTTTAAAGTAATACTTATTATTACTGGTACAAGAAAGACCAGTATACCAGTACTCAAACCCAACACACTTCTTTATATTTTTCAATTTTATTTATTCTAATTTATTTAAATTAAATAAAAATAAATAAAATTAAATACAAATAAATAAAATTAAATAAAAAATATATTTAAAAAAAATAAATTAAAATAAATAAAAATTAAAAAATCTGATGTGGCCAACACAGTACCTCCCGCTATTAAATTTTTATTAATTTAAATACATACCTACATATAGTGCGAGACACCAATTTTGACCTGAGGGGTAAGGGAAAGAAATGCTCTTATCATATGCCATAGACCCCGTGAAATAATAATTATTACAGTAACTTTGTGGTTCTAACTCATTTGTGTACGTGAGTTCATCTTTCGTGTCCCGGACTATACTTTAATGCTGCAAACTATATTAAGTTCCTTTGCATATAACTATTACTTTATTTACTATTTTCCTTTCAAAATGTCATCATTATTAATTTGATATTAGTTTTTTGACAGTGACATGTATCTGTCAGTTACATACATTTGAAATATGAACTGCGTAACAAAGGAATCTTTAAATCATAGGCTCAGATTTACAAAAAAGATTATTTTTTAAAATTTATCTGTAAAATATATAGAAAAAGTATTAATGTATACCTGTAGAAAATTCAATAATCTTTAATTTTTATAATGACATAAAATGCGAAAAAATGACATTTAATGGTATTTTTTTTGAAGAAAAACCATTATGAACTTCAAGTAAAGTGCCATTTCCGGTTATCCGTTTTACACCAAAATCTAATGGTTTCTTTCCATATTAGAATAAAGTCGAAATTCAAGTTTGCTGAATGATAGTATTTGAGTTAGAGCGTAGACAAAATCCGTACACACACATCGTGAAAATGTTAAAATTGGATTCTAGGGATCTTAAAACGAGGTCATCTACTAAAATCTCGGTATGTGATTTTTAGCACGATCCCTATACCTCCCTTACCAAGGGTAGTGGGAGGTAAAAAGAATAAAGAAGTGTGTTGGATTTGAACCCAGTACTCCTGGAATAAAAAGCAAGAACGCTATTATTCTGCTTCCTTTTACCGATAATAAAATATTACTTTAAAATTGCTATATCATTTTCTTATTTTTTTTTTTTTAATTGATCTTTACTAATTTTAAACAATTTATTATTGTATTGCAAATATTTAAAATATTCTTATTTCCAATGTTAAATGCCTATGTAACGTATTTCGAATGCCTTCCTGTATATTATGTATATAACATTAAATGATATGATAAATGTTTGATTAGTTTTTTTTATTGATAATTTATCAGTAACAAATTTATCTAAAGTCAAGTGGTAGTAATGTAATTCCAGTTTTTACTAGTATTAAAATACCATTTATAATAAAAATAATAATATTATCTTAGTAAAAACAAATAATTTCAATCTTGACTATTAAATTATGAAATATTTATATAAATTATATCGTTGCGTGTCTGGGATATTTTACAAATTTACAACGTTCATTTCATATTTATTCATTGATTCGTAAATCCAGTTCTGATAATTAAATCAAAAATAACTTATTCTAAATTCAAATCTGCCGATTTCATCATGATCAATAATTTAGCAGGCCACCTAAATAACTTTTTTGTTGTATTTTACTTTACGATAGTGCAGAATTTTCTAATTTCGATATTAAAATACTTAGCATAACTTTCTTTTTCGTCTGCTGGTTATAAACAGGTTTTTAATTTGCTTTATTTGGAAATGAAATCACGAATGGCAAATATTTTGAACTTTGTATTAATCAATGATGTTACCATGCCGAATATAACGAGTAATGTGTTTGCATAATCATGAACCTTGCTACGGGGCTGGAGAATAAGGGAAGGAAAATTATCCACTTATTTTGTAATTTGTTTTGCATGCTATTCTTGGATGAAAACATCAATTTTCATAGAATTGAAATGAATATCACCTCATATTAAACAAATATATGTTCAGAAAGCAAATATTTAACATTTCCAACATGTTTTGACTGTAAATTATATTAAGTAAAATGTTTTAATAGTTACTTATGCTACAAGAGAGCTAAATAGTATTTTTTAAGAAAGTTAAAAAAGTACGGTTTTTCAAATCAAAAGGGATTCATAATATATATTTTTTAACGCAAACGAGTGAAAAAATGAAATGTTATAACATTTTTTTACGCTTTTATTGTGGACATAAAAAATTTGTATGCAACTATCGCTCATCATATCGTGAAATAAGATTATATTTTTTGCATAAATAACTATTATCAGTCGAGGACGTGTTTTCTATCCGAGATTTAATTCTCGAGAGTGGTTAATAGTATATTATTTCCTGAGAGTAGGATACTATACTTTTTCTACAACGATTTAATAGGAATATGAGCTTTTCTGTCTGGATAGGTATAATTAAAAAAAATATTAATTATTATTAATGTTTGTATATTTAAAAGTTTATAATTTATAATTTTTTTACTTTTGTTGCAAAATTTTTTGGTAGTGTCATGCACTTCCATGATTTTTTTTTATTTCGAGGGGAGTGAATTTCTTGCTCCATAACCTTTAGATTTTGGTTTCAGAATGCGCGATTGTGATTAATTTTCTACATTTATCATATAATATCTGGCGGCGTACAAATTTATTCATTCTCACTATTTGAATTCATGTTTTTAATTCATTTAACTTACATAACTTACACAGGTTCATAATTTTGACATTTTAACATTGGAAAAACAATTATAACAAATGAACATTGTTCTGAGCCAAAGCATACTCGATAATATTATAATTTTGAGTAATGGATGATTGTGATTGGTCCTCCCGGGCCGTGATTAATCAGTGAAAACTTACGTCCCGTGAGTATTATATTATATTGTTTAATTAAAAAAGATATATAATGAAGGTATTACTTAATGGTCGTAAATATATAAATATATAAATATATCATCACGGCATATTACCCATTTCTGGGTGTGCCAGTATCTACAACACATGTAGACATCGGTAATGATGACGATATATATTTTACCGTGTGGGTGCTTACCAGGCGTCACCTCACGGGCACTCATAGTTTGTGTGGAGAGTGCACTACAGAGGTCACTTTTGTGCCATTTAAAATTGGAAATATTTGGCGATTGTAGGGATCGAACCCGGTTCCCCCGGGATCGCGACCAGACACTAAGGCACGCGGCCACGGGACCCCATGGTCGTGGAAAAAGATATTTACCTCTTGAGTTATATGCATGATTTTTTTAACTCCGATGTGTAAAGTTAATACTTTACACATTGCAAACAGTGTGCAAAGGAAACGATTATCGTATTTTATTTACTTTACATATTACAGGGCTACTACCATCAAAATGTATGGCATTTAAGTCGTCTTACCTAAATTTAGTTTTTTTTTCTGTATTTCTGTACATTCATGTTGGTAATACTGACTGAGTACTGCAGTATTCAACTTCAGATTTTTTATCCTTCAGATTTCTAATTTGTTTCAGGAATGTTATTAAAAAACTCCCGATGATTTATTTTTTACCTGCTCATTTTTACTGCCAGAAATGTCAAAAAAATACAGTTGAAAATTGATACATTGCATTGAAATAAAAGATCTTGGAAAATTTAAGAATAAAACCAGTCATCTGTCACATTTGACAAGTTAAGTTAAATGGAAATATTTATGAAATGAGGACAATTTGAAATAACAAATTCACAATCTTAAATTATTAGAATGAGCATAGGTATATTTCATAAAAGTTTAAAATTTCTAATTGTAAGAGAGCTACTTACGTCCCGCCGTCAATAGAAACCGATACATTGACAATAAAATTTACGTACGTCCATACAAACGTCATAACCTACTTACGATATCGAGTGGGAAAAAAAGAATATTTATGAAAATATTTGATTTTGTGGGAACAAATTATATATTTATATTTTGCAAAACTATTTTGTAATGATGTTATTTAGTAATGTTTATCAGTTGAATATTATTACACTGACCTGGTTTATATTGAAATATCATTTGTTAAGGACAGCAATAAAATATTTTATGAGAATGTATAATTTTATGTAAAAAAATGTGAATAAAAATTTCAGTTACAACTAGTAAGAGGTCTATCTGAGTTCAACTTTATTTATAAAACTGATAGACATGTCTGTCATGTGAAGACGTTATTTAGCAAAAATTGTCACTTTCAATTCCGATTTAAAACTATTTTCATACAATAGTAGGATGTACTATTTTTAATCTTCGGAATCGGAATAGTTGCCAGCACCTGTGAATAAGATATTTCCTTGTTATATTGAATAGCTCGCTTTTTATAAAATTTAAAATTTATGTTGTAAATTTGTCCCTGACTACAGATTATTTAAATTTAAATTATTACTTTTATGTTTCTGTTTACACTGTACATCTGTTATAGGCAATTTTGCATAAAATTTTATAACCTTTTATTTTATAGAAAGCATCATAATTATTTAAAATGTTGTGAGTCATTTATCTCCTTTTCTTGATTCCTGGAAATTTGAGTAGGAACTCATGCGTTCGAGAGAAATATTCGTCCTTGCACTCAATACTTCCTCGTCTCGATTTGAATCAATATATTGAAAGAAATAAACCGCAAATCAAAATAATCTATCCGCAGCCTTATAAAGAATATGAACTTGAAATACATGGAGAATTATTCAAGCACATCATGTAGATGATGGAATATTATAGCAATTATTTTCTATTAATTCTGAATTTTAATATGAGGATCCGTATGTTGGAATACGATTAGTAGATGACTAATCATTTTGTTTAGCATTTTGTTTATATAAAAATTGTATTTTATAGACATACTTTTTGTGAATACCAATTAATTTGTGTATTTAATATACATTTACAAATGATAGGCGGATTAATTTAACCTGTTATTCAAATCGTGTAACCAAAAATATTGTATAGTGTGTCTCAAAAGTGTCGCCAGTTTTTTTGGGATTTGAATTAGGGGGGCTAAAACAAATGTCAAACTATTAAAAACGAATAATATAGAAAAATAAGATTTTTTCACATTTGTTGTCTCAAAATACTTAAATAACTATAATTAATGTATTAAGGGCTGTTAAGAAGAACTATGAAGCCCAGCGAACGTTGATAAATAGTCAAAAAAAAAAAAATCAAAATTGTTTCCCAACAAATCGAAGTGCAGGTTTTTGGCAATTTTCTCAAAAACAGTAGCCCGTATTAAAATTTTACAAGAATGCAAAATTAAAGTTCGTAATTTTTTGTATAAAAAATTGTTCTTACTTTTTGTACCTATGATGAACTTTTAAAAAATAAATAACCAGAATAACAATTTATAAAAGAAATTTAAATTCATCAAAAAATAAACAATATTAGGTATTTAATACCTACTACAGTTTACATTCGGCGTGACATCGATAGACGTAAATTAAGTATGATTTTTAAATATTTTTTGTTAAATCTTTCTTACTAATTCATCCACCTCTTACACGGTTAAAGATGCGATAACGCGGTTTGAAAATGTTATGAATAGAGTCCGTGCGTTTAGAGAAAAAAATATCAGCACAATAGAAATTGTACTACCCAACCTACAAATGTGATTCACTCGCAATAAGAAACAACAAAAATCGAAATCAATAAAACTAAAAACATTTATTGAACAAAACAAAATTAAGTTGGACTCGCCCGGACGAATTTTGCTTTATGCACAAGTTTTTTCTCTGGGTGCGAGGACTCTATATGATTTTTGATTTGATGAGTGATTCTCGAATTACTGACAAATTCTACTTATGTGAAAATCCTCTAACATTTTAAACATCTGCAAATCGGCTTAAAAACTGCTTAAAACTCATTTTTTCATCTGAAATTTCGCCACGTATTAAATACGTAATATTGTTTCTCTTTAATCATGTCGAAATTTCAGATGGAAAAGAGTTATAAGCTGCTTTGCAGAGGATTTTATAACAGATGTAGAAAATATATTGTTTTCTAATAATCGTTTTTAATAAAGTTTAAATCTTTATATTTGTTTTTTTATCAATAACATAGACATAAATGAAAATTGATAACTCTTGATTTTCAATTTGTTTTATGCCCATGAGTCGAATCTCAAAAGCACTTTAGAGACACTTGCATTCCTGTATATTATAAAGTAAAATTTTGATTCTTTATTATCATTGGATTTGAATGCAAATTAGACATGTAGAATTATTATACCAAAAAAATATCTAAAACAAATATACTTTTATGTCTTAACCACAAGAATCCGTATATTATAATCTTTAAATGTAAACTACATATTTCTGAATCTAACCTACTTGTTTTTGTTTTTTCAGATGTACCGTTTGTTAACCGCCGTCCCAACAGATGCTGAATCCGAATATATAAATTACATGTCCGATAGTAAACGAATATACGAAGAAGCCGTGAAAAGTTTACCAAATCCCGAGCCCCCAGATGAATACAAAGATTGTCCGTCACTTCAAGAACAACTCATACATCGTACTTTCCTCGAAGAATTAGTGTTTTGGACTGTTAAATTTGAGTTTCCTCAAAAAGTTGTGTGTTTGTTACTCAATATGTTACCAGACCCCGATTATAAGGTTAGTGAAAAGATTTTGTAGATTTTAATTTTAAAATTATTTATTTAATACAAAAATTGGCACTAAGCAAGCTTTTAAACGGCGATTTTATGCAGATTCAGTGTTGCCAACCTTACGATAATTATTATACATACAATTTGGATAAGTATATTATGTACAATAGTAAATTTGTGGTTAAAATGACAAAAAATATGTGCATTAAGAAAAAAAAGTACAACTTCCGTATTTTGATATACATAAATAACCATTTAGTTACAAGAGAAAAATAAATTTTAAATTATTTATTTGGAAGTGACGTCAAGATGCCAGTTGTATGTTCGTAAATCAATAAATGAGATATCTGGTAGTTTGTGTAGATATTTTAAGTTACATCAAATATTTATTATCTTGTCAAGATACAAAAAACGATCGGAGTGCCACCAACAATAGTTTCGATCGTGAGTAGTAAAAATAAGTTTCCGCTTAAAATTCCGCCGTGACGTCACACATATTTTGTCAATAATTTATTAATTTAAAATAGAATATATTTTTAAAGAAAATATAATGGTACGTATTACGAACCCACTTTTATAATAATAGTGCTATTATAAAGCACGCTTTTATAGTCTACGAGGATCACGCTAGAATTATTGAGAATAAGATAGAATTCTATCAAACTATTTTGTAAGAAAAATTGTCAAAGTTATTTAATTAATTTCTAGTGGCTTAAAAAACTGTCACACTAATTACTGGGAGACTTAAATATGGTCAAATTAATTTCAGATTGAAAACTGCCAAAGCTGTCAAATTATAAAGCATGATTTGAAAATGCTGTCTAATAGGTCCTCCACTCAATTTTTTAATAACAGTATGACCTCTCGGTGACTCTTCTTGCTATATTTTTCTCGCACCAGACTCTATAGGCTGCGTGAGAAGGATATCAATAGTGTGACGTCACAGTAACAATGACAACAAATTTCAAATATCTCTCAAACTAATTATTAAAAAACTTTTTTTATCGTAATCCTTATTTATTGGGTAAAACATTAAGAACAAAGCCTACATTTTATTATTTTTTGTTGGCTAAGAATAACGTCATACAATATTTTTACTCACAATGATAATTTAAAAACTTGATTAACTAAGTTCGAACCTCGTTCTAACTAAATAAACTTTTAAATGACCCCTATCTAATTTCAAATGACAGATAACTTTAAAATGTGTAATTTTCTTTTCCGCTGAATGTCTGATTTTTTTTAATTCTCAAATATTCTAACGTCACCCTCGTATTCTTAATATTAAACGTCACTTTTAGTAAAAGCGCCGTGTAATAGTGGGTTCGTAATACCGGCCATAATATTTAGATTCGTAATATTTCTCTTTTAAAACGAGCTTATGAATTATTTGAAATCAACAGTCCCTTTTATTTTAAGTTTTTTGACAAATTATTAAAAATTGTTCTATTTTCTTGCAGGAAGCATTAACGCAAGCATTCGTTTTGCACTACAGTAGAATATCTATGATGTTGGAGCAGTCAGCAGATCCAGATACTTTAAGTAATCGTGTAGTTCATGTTAGTGTTCAATTATTTTCAAACGAAAGCCTCGCTTTACGAATGGCCGAGAATTTAAATCTTCTTCATGTTATGGTTATCAGTTTGAAATACATGATGAGCAAAATACTCCTTCAAAATACATTACATGGTATGATATATATAGCAAAAATATTTATGCAGAGTAGGGGCGTCATCAAAGTTTGTACCTTAGATAATGACGTCACGGAATTACTAGGTTTACATGGTATATTAATTTCTTTTTGGAAAAAAATGTAGTTTGTGTTGCATAATTGTATTTCCCTGCAAATAATAATTGTAAAACGTAATATATTTCCAGTTTATGGTATTGAAAATTCGGTTTAAGGCACACCAAGTAGGATTTCTGAAGGAATACGGGGAAAATTATACACTTGATTATTTTTTGGCATTTCTTAAAACCAATGAAATTGAGAATAAAGCTCTAGAGATTATTCCCGGGAATAATCTAGCTTTTGTTTTGTCAGATAGTTATCAACACATAAATAAAATGAACGAAAAACAGCGAATTAGTGATGTTTCTGATTATGAAATAAATTTAAAAATTATGGAAACCACTTCTGAAAACACCGTAATTATTAATCACTCGGTATGAAGGCGATTATTTATATTTATTTTGCCCTGTCAAAGTTATGTTCTAGTTGTCAAAACAGACTTACCAACTGCACCATGTAAATGAATGAAGCTATTTAATTACGATAGTAGATGGCGACACAGTAGCAAGACAGTGGCTTTTCGTTGTTTGAAACAAATTTGTAGATCAAAAAATAATCTAATTAAATATAATTCGAGAGTTCGATAAATTAGAAAATAATTTTCCAGTTTCTTTCTCAAACTTGTTGCCATTTGGCAATAGCTACTCAAGCCCTACGGGCTTTCGTGACTATTGCCTGGCAACAAGTTTTCGAGAAATCTGTCAAATTATTTTCAATTTATTCTCACTCTCTTGTTATATTACTACTGATAAAAAAATAAGATATAAACGAATGACAACACATGGCCGATCGCCAAGATCATGTCATATAAGTGTTTATATTTTCAAATCCAGTAAAACTAGCGCATGATGAAAAAAAGAACTACAATTACTTTAAATAAGCTAAAAATACGTTAAAAAGAATGGCTGGTAGCACAAGCCTTGTTTTAACTAAAACACTGTTTTAAGAAATGTCAAAGAATGATTTTTTAAAAAATATTTGTTTGAATACAATGTATGTTCTGCTTTAAAATCATATTTTGATGAATTTGATATTATTTATTTTTATTATTAAATAATGAAATTTGACATTTCTTAAAACAGCGTTTTAGTTAAAACAAGGCTTGTGCTACCAGCCATTATGTTCGCTTTTAAAAGAGTTGTAAATTTAATTAAAATGTACTTATGGTATGCAAGAAAATAGTATTTATTTTGTTCGGTTTCCTAAACATAAACATCACTCGTCATTACTACAGATCTTTTTCATTTTTCAAAGTTTTGATAACGTCCCTTCTCTGCATAAAATTTAGGTACTTTTCAGATTTTACGCTTAAATGAAATTATTAATTTTTACAATTTATTACAGATCAAGATAAAAATTTCCATTATGTAGTGAATTGTGCCGAAAGAGTAATGAAGGATCATTGTTACTGGCCCTTAGTTTCTGACTTAAATAATGTTTTATCTCACAGACCAGTAGCAGTCAAATTTATGAGTGATGATTCATTATTAGAAATGTGGTTTGCTTTTCTTTCCATGTTTCAAGGTAAATATCAATAAATCATTACATTTTATGCTTAGTCACTGTCCTATTCAAAATCACCCTTGAAAATAATTACAAAACGAGTTATGAAATCGTAATTGAATTTTTAAAACAAGTTTGTTTATCGTTTTTTCTAGGGATGAATGTAAATCAAAGAGAACTGAACCAGCATGTAGAGTTCGAACCAAATACGTACTATGCAGCGTTTAGTGCTGAATTAGAAGCCAGTGCCTATCCCATGTGGGCCCTGGTGTCACATTTAGTCGATGCCAGCTCAGTTGAACTCACGAAGAGGGTTTTGTCTAGCTGTCTTAGTGCTCTTCTCGAGTGGCTAGATGCTGTGTATTTCACCAATCCTAATGTTGTAAGTGGAGATTTCTTATTATTTTATAAGTGAAGCAAATTAATCAATATATCAGTAGCACGTATTG
Organism: Ophonus ardosiacus; assembly: GCA_943142095.1. Lineage (NCBI taxonomy): Eukaryota > Metazoa > Arthropoda > Insecta > Coleoptera > Carabidae > Ophonus > Ophonus ardosiacus. Next base: position 53,277,264 of record OW964825.1, on the reverse strand, counting down.
TAGCGCTGATACACTCTCGTAAAAAAGAAAAGAAAAAAATAGGATCACGTGGGAATTCATTATTTGACTGATTATGGTTGTCAACTTGAAAATTATTTCTCGTGAGCTCTCTTCGCGCCCTAGTACAAATATATCATCATTATTGAAACATGCGAGTAAAAATAGATTTTCGCACCCAGCAATGAGTAATTACGGAATTGTAGATAGGCCATACGTAAATTTTTTTAAAACTTGAAATTTTACCTTTTATACTTAAAACTTTACCTTTTTAAAACTTGAAATTTCACATTCTAAACTTGAAATTTCTCCTTTTTTTTCCTTGTATTTTCAAGTTTTTAAAACTTGAAATTTCAACTTTTTGCCCGTTGTGTTGTATGCATCATGCATCTCACATTCACTTGGTCTTTAAAAAGTCGGGATTATGAGTTGCCAGTTAGGTTACGTTGCAGTTTGTATTTTTTTAATAAATAAATATATACAAACTGCAACGTAACCTAAATGGCAACCTATAATTCTGACTTTAAACTCTGGATCCCGAAAGTTGAAATTTCAAGTTTAAAAGGTAAAATTATAAGTTTAAAAAGTGAAATTTCAAGTATGAAAAAGTTGAAATTTCAAGTTTAAAAGTTGAGATTTCAAAAAAAAGTTGAAATTTCAAGTTTTAAAAAGGTGAAGTGTCAAGTTTTAAAAAGTTGAAATTTCAAGAAAAAATGTGAAATTTCAGGTTTAAAAGGTGAAATTTCATATTTAAAAAATTTTACGTATGGCCCTTCTACGCTTCCGTAAGTAATAAACATGTGATGATATATTCATTTACAAATTCTATATATCAATCTTTGATCACACTATGCGCAATGATCAGATGTTTATCTTAAATACATAATCTGTATATTATACAGACTGTCCCGGAAACGAACTCAGTTGAATTAGATATAAGTTATCTCATTAGATGACCATTCGAAAAAAACTCACAGGTCACTAACTAGATACGGGCAAAAATATAAATTTGCATTTTTATTTTTGCAAATAACTTCCAAGTATGAAATTATACTGAACTTTGATTTTGCACTTCTCTAGGTTATTTTTTTATGCTCAAGCATTGTTTTTATTCTAAATTTTAACAAAATTGTTGCATTTTTTATAATTTCTTTGAATATTGAAATAAATAAATAAAATACTAAATTAAAATGCAAAATTTTGTCTAAAGAGTTTTTATTCCAATATAATTTTTCTCTTCTATTATTTAAGATAAATACTAAAAAGAAGCAATTTAAAAAAAAAGCTTACATTGAAATTAAATTCAATCAAAGGAATGTAGTTTTTATTTTTCCTTACGTTTTTAAAACTAAATTGAAAAGAAGCTTAACAAAAATTACATTGAAAAAGTATTAATTTAATTAATTATTTGGACTTTTTTCTTTTTAATTTCAAAGCAATCATTTGATTTATATAATTTAAATGTTAATTCAACTGTATCATATATTTTTTGTCCTTGAAATCTACAATATAAAATCCGTTTACATGTAGAAAACTATTTTTTACGTCCGTTAAAAAGTGCACTGTTTTTAATTAAAATAAGTTCATAAAGAATGTATTTTTTTAACCAATAAAAGTGTGAAAATTTAATTTTTCAATGCAAATGGATGAAAAAATGAAACGTTATAGCACTTTCTTTACGCTTTTATTACAGACGTAAAAAAATATACACAATTTTTTTTTACACTAGTGTGCAACTCTTGTGCAAAGTACTTTTTTTACTCAAATTTTCGTTTTTGTAAGAAGAACTTGCTACATACATACATATAACTATTAATATTCTGAAACTTTTCGTTCAGAAAAATTACAAAATTAATTACAAATTTCGTGGGTCTTAGAATGACAAGGTTCTAACAATAACAAAGTAATATGGCGAGGAAACTGATTTGAAATTTTAACTAGCTGTTATTTGAACACATTGTAATCGAATTAACATTTATTAACTCTAATTATGGATTTAATTATATTATAAGAATATGGAAGAAAAATTACAATGGTATGCTTAATTACCGAAAAAAATATTTCAAAAATAGTCAGACCTATGAACCTCAAATTTTTCACATCTTTCACGGGATCAAAGTTCTATCTGTTCATATTAAAAAAAAACAATACGACATAGAAAATTATAATTTATTTTTATTAATAAAACATGAAAATAATAAATGTATGCGCAATAAATAATAATATTAATGATAATAAGAATAATAAAACAAATTAAAAATAAATTTCTGCATTACAAAAATATCAAATTTCCTTTTAATATTGTTTTATACTGAATTGCTGTCTTTAGAGCTACTATTGTTTCTAAAGGATTCCGCTTCTCAACGCTAATTTTTGAACTTATTTTTAGCTTCGTTGGCTCAGGAAATACTAGTTTTATTTATTTATTTATTTATCCATACAATGCCCAACAGGTAAAGACCCAGTAAGAGGGCAGGAAAAAAAATACATGAAATACATTACATAAAAATGAGTAAATGTCTGCACGATCAATGAATAAAATTTATTAAAAAGAACAACATGCAATTATGTCACTGTATGTGTTTAAGAAGATTTATGAATTTTTTGGGGGAGTAACGGAAATGTGACACATTCGGTATATGGGAGAAAGAGATATACAACAACAATAGTAAAAAGTATTGTCTTTTCAAGAATATATACGTCTGCTATAAAAGTGTGAAAAAAAGTGCCGCAACATTTTATTATTTCACGCGTTTGCGTTAAAATATGCACTTTGTCCACACTTTTATTGTGTTAAAAAAAGACATACTTTATAAATCGATTTTAATGAAAGAAGTGTACTTTTTTTAAAAGACGGAAAAATAGTTATTTACGCAACAAGAGTAAAAAATATTGTCTTCTTAATAAGACACTTTTTACTCTGTACTATATTACAGATAAAACTTTGTTCCTACGCGTTTGGTAGATATAACTTTGTCTCTGTACTATTTTGAAAATGGACAACAATATCTAAAAACTAATATCAGAAAGAGATAGAATATGGCTGACAGAACCCAGCCATACAAAAATCTCATTTGCATTTTGCGCCCTAGTACAAATATATCATCATTAAGACATGCGAGTAAAAACAGATTTCCGCACCCAACAATGAGTAATTACGGAAGCGTAGAGAGGCCATACGTAATTTTTTTTAAAACTTAATATTTTACCTTTTAAACCTAAAACTTCACCTTTTTAAAACTTGAAATTTCATCCTCTAAACTTGAAATTTCACTTTTTAAAACTTAAAATTATTACAGATAAAACTTTGTCCCTATGCGTTTGGTAGATATAACTTTGTCTCTGTACTGTTTTGAAAATGAACAACAATATCTAAAAACTAATATCAGAAAGAGATAGAATATGGCTGACAGAACCCAGCCATACAAAAATCTCATTTGCAGTTAGAACCTTGCCATTCTAGTCCCGCGATTTTTAATATAATATGCAAATTCAGAGCACTAAAATTTCTTCCTCATTGCAGAGTGATAGTCTGCAAGTATCATTTCACCTGCCTCTTCATCGGTACCTGTCGGTGTTTATGTGTCAAGCCATCAAACTTCAGGGTGTCAAACTGCACGAGGTTCTCCCGCCTGCTGATGTCGTTCACCTCATCATGATGCATCCTCTACGTGTACAGGTCAGTTACCTTTACTTTTTATATTCGTACCGTAGACGTTAATCGATCGGCAAATAAGAAGATTTTAAATTTAAATATGACGCAATGAGAGAAAAAATAACCAAAACGTGTTTCAGAATGTATTGTCAACGATAATTTAACTGCTACCGGGTTCGCAATTTTAAACTAAGTTTAAATTCTGATGTTTTTTCATGAATACAATTTAAAATTGCTTTTTAAGTTGTATGATGTTGAATGATTATTTTTTAAATCTTTAATCGAATACATTGAAAATATTGATTCTTCATTTACTTTTTGTATGTGCTATTGTGTTTTAAGATTAATTTTAATTTTATCGGGAAGGACGTCTGCCAAACGTCACCTATACATAACAAATAATTACAGCTGGTGTAATCACAACTTTGAAATATTTATATTTCATATCTCGAGATAATATCAAATGAAATGTGCCTAATACTAGAAGTTTGCGGTTACTAGGAAGTAATGAATTTAATTAAATTTGGTTTAATCTTGTTTACATTATTGGAAAAAAATTAAACATGATTTATTTAAATACAGTCATTATTAACATTTATTAAATATAGATGTCGACACGAATTAAATTAATGCATTTTAGTGTAAAAATTTGTCAAGAATATAAAAACAAGGATTATCTAATTTAATAAACTTTCACTACATAAATATTAGCTGAAGTGCTTGAAGTCAGCTGATTTGTATGCGCATGTCACTTTGACAAGAATAATGTCATTTTGGCAAGAACAATGTTTTAATATTGAATTGTTAAAAAGTTATTATTTTTAATTTCATCTGAAAATTGTAAAATTATAATTTCTTAACAGTTCAGAATTAAAATAAGCCAAAACATTGTTCTTGTCAAAGTGATAATATTCTTGTCAAAGTAACATTTGCACATAAATCAGCTGGACTGCGTTCCAAAACCCTACTCTAGAGTACGAAATTACTCAAAGTCGTTCCAAACCTAATAACCTTACTCTCAGCGTTTACTCTTATGTTCCATAACAGCCAGAATTTACTCTAAAGTGGTACTCTACTTACCCTACTAACGAGGAGGGTATAGAAATTACTCAACAATATTTTCAAACATGGATGCTCACGATTCTCAACGTATGAGAGTAATTTGCCTTCTTGAGGAAGAAAACATGTGGTTTGGTTGAAAATAAACCTAAGTAAACACATTGGCCTGTATTACAAGTATAAAAGCGCGCTTGACAATAATGTTGTAATTATAAGTAGTTTTCTTAATTTTTTAAAATTATTGTTAATATAGTTTCAATTTTTTATTCCAACAAAACTCTCATTTGGTCCAAAACACACTACAGTCTTAAATTACTACATCATACTCTTAACTCCTTCTTCAATAGTCGGTACTCTTGATTTTGGAACGCAGCCCTGATTCCAAGCAACTTCAAGGTTGCATCTGTTGCCTAAGTATTATCCTTGAGGAAAAATCTGATTGGTCAGTATAGTTTTTTTCGTAAGCCCTGTTTACCGTGTTGGCGATTTTGCAACGATAGACATTAAAAAGCCACGTGTTGAACAAAGTTCTATTTCCTGTTCGCCGAACACGGTAAACAGGGCTTTCGAAAATAAAATCATACTGACCAATCAGATTTTTGCTTAAGGATAATAATACTTGAGCAACAGATCCAAATGGGTGTCTAGCAAAAACACCTAGCGAGAGAAATTGGAACTAGCTTAGGGTACCACATCGTACATATTATTATAAGCGCGCATTCAAAGCGGATTTTAAGCATTTCATCAATGTCGCTCGAATCAGCTATATGCACACTGTACGGTTAAATACTTCTTAACAAGAGAAGCAAAGTAAAATAAGAAGACAGTAAATTGCCAACGAGTAGAAATGCTCTTGTATTATTGTATGTTACGAAAATATTTTGTATAAAAAGAAAAAAAAAATTCGAAATTAAAATTTTGTACTTAATAAAAATATTTCTGCAGTATTAAGTTCGCAAAACGCACTCTTTTTTAACTGAAGAAGACTGGAATGAACAGGGGTGCCCCAAAACAAACACTGTACCCTTAGTACGATAAAATGTTAATAGTTGCGAAAGATAAAAGAATGTTTTAAATGTTTAAGAAAGGTAATATAATTTAAACTGCCATTCAATTTTCACTTCAAAATATTTTTCTTAAACATACGTTCATCATATACCAAATCATTCCTCAATACCAAATCATTACTCACATGATTTTTCATAATACAAATATTTTTTTTTACGCTAGTATACACTCTTTTTATTTTTTTATACTTGTCCAACATTCTCTGCCTTACCGTTACTGTGTTACTTATTTTCTCGTCTTCACGTTCAATTCGTAACTGTTAATTGTCCCAGTAAAATAATTATTGTCGATATATACATATAAAAGATTAAGGTAAAACTTTTATATTATTATATCAAGCAGTATACTTGATAGTTTCCAAAAACTATATGAGTGATAAAAAGGAACTTCAGTGCCGAAGTGTATATTAAATTTTATTTGAAATCTAAAAATTGTGAAAATGAAAGGCAAATAATATAGGTTATGTTTACATATCTGTCAGTCTGATGCTCAATGTTGCTAATCTCTGACATTTACGTTATCTTTAAGAACACTCAAAATTATGTGTTTTATCTCAAACTTCAACGAAATTATTTAGTTCGTTCTTCTTGCACATATCTTTTGTCATGTTCGTACAAATTTATTATTGTACATGTAACCTGCCCAAATTATCTTACATGTACAATATCATAACATTGGCAACGCTCCATTTGCATGAAATCGTCGTATAATGGATTAATTTAGTTTCGATTTCTGAACATTTACTGATAATTATTGTGCACTTCTAATAAAATGATTTTTTTATTTCATATTAAATTTGTTGATGTTTGCTGCATTTAGAATCATTTATCTCACTGTTATATGGCATATTTATTTCCGTACAGACAAAAATACAAACTCTAACTACATATTAAATATCTAACTTATCACTGACTGAGCTCACTACATTTAAAACTTAAAAGTAAGTAGTCACTAGTTCACTCCAATATTCCTCAAGACTCCATGATATTCCATTTCTGGTGGAAACACAGCATTAATATGTTTTCCGAAATTGTATAATATGGTTTTCGGTGCTACGAAACCACCAAAATATGGTCTTCCTTTATGATAAATTCCCGCTCCGCCTAATGGTGCTGGAAATTCTGTTGTTACTTCTTGAGTGTCGATATAGGGAACTGTTGTTTGAGCAGCGTCTCTATCGAAATCGGAGTGAGTAAATTCCACGAATTGGTCATTGACGGAGTCTTTTAAAGATGGAAGGAGAGAGCGAGTTGGAATGTCTGGAATTTGGAGGAAGACTCGTTTCCTGAAAAGAAATTAAAATTTATTTAATATCACAAAAGAATCTGACAAGATATTCAAGAGAATTTCTGCGTTTAAAATATATTTTTTATTATATTTACCTTGCTAAAGTGTTATCACTAGAATGCCAGAAACTATTTATTTTTGGATCAATCAATTTGCCAGTTGTGAAATTGAATGGTGTAGCTCTAATTTCCAAATTTAAATGAGTTCCCAGTACACGGAATCTCACGCCTGAAAAAAAAAAACATTTATGAATATATTCATAAAATAATTATAGCATCATTGTTTTTTGCTATTACTGAGTGTATAATTGTTTGATGCATTGTTTTGAACCATAGATAATATTTACATTTTGTGTTAGTAGTTTCGTTAGTTTTTGGTATTTTGTTATTACAACGACGACGTTTCTAAAATTCTCCACGATTATTGCAAATATTACTTATTATTTGAATATATCAGCTGTTTCCAAGATTATAGCAAAGCTGGCTGATTTATGAAAGTTAATATCTTTAAAATTTGTTAAGTCTATATCTATTAAATATGAAAAAAAATGTCAAACCGTATATAGACAATAACATATTCTTTCATATTGATAATCACTTAAAATGTCAAAAAATTATATTTAACTACGTTTTTTCAAGAAAAACTGTTAAGAACTTCAAGTAAGGGAAGGCATTCATATAGATGTAAAGCAGAGGAATACGAAAGTATTTTGTAGTATTGGAGTTATCGTCGGAGAAATTTTTGTTACCCACACATATACATACAGACATCATCGTAAAACTAGTAAAATCGTATTCTAAGGACGCTAAAACGTGCTTATTCATAAAAACTCACCACCGATTTTTTTGACCAAAGAGAATACCTTCCTTTCCTAAAGGTGACGGAAGGTAAAAAGAAGCATAGGGCTTGTGATATAGTTTTTAAGTGCCTAATAAAACCAGGTGATTTTTTTTAATGTGTTGCTTTTTAATAGTTTTTTTTTTAACCGGGTCAGTTTTTTTAGAAAATCTGACCAACCCTGAATATTACTCATTAGACTGATAAACTTTGAGTTATAAACCATCACAATAAATTTAATTCTAACAATATAACAGAACTACGAGATTTAATAAGAGCAAAAGGTAATTCATACGAATTTAATATATTCGTGTTCTTGTTCATACCTGTGACCAAATGATGTTCATCTAGTATAAGATCATCAAGATCCATGTCTCGTTTATGATAAGACATCATGTGATAATCTACCCCATCTTTAACACTTCGGGTGTTAATTTTATAATCATCCACTGGTTTCCATCTCTGTGTTGACTCATCAATTCCTCCAAAAGGCAACAGTGCTCCTTCTTGTATTTGCAGATGGATGATTCTGTTTTTCTTGACAAACTTCAAACCCGTTACAACTCTAAAAAAATTATAATAAATTAATATTCTATCAGATATTGTAATTTATAAGTAAAACATACTTATTGTTTTCTATATCGGAAACATATTCTCTAAGGTTGAAAAATCTGTCGGAATTTTCTTCGTCATCACAAACACACATACAGTAGGAGCAGTGCCAGAAAAGATATTTCCACCAGCTGTCTACTTTGGTTGAACCTCTACTGCAACCAAGTTTTCTTCCCAAAACACGGCCGTTTTCGTATTCGACGTATTCGTAGCGTCTGCTACTGCTTTGGCTCTGAAATTTCAAACAAATTATAATCCCATATTTTTATATGTTATGGAACAAAAAAAAAACCAGCTTGTGTTTTTCCTAAAATATTTTTCGGACATAAAAAATAAATATATCACCACGACTTATTACATATTTCTGGATATGCAGATTTTGGTAATAACGACAAATATATACCGTAGACCAGGCGTCACCTCAAAGTTGTGGTAGAAAGAGCACTGAAGGGATAATTTTTGACAATTATTTTTTTAATCGAACCAGGATCATAACCGGTTATTTAACGCAAATAGTCATGCGCCCCCTTTCTTTAAAAAATATTAATATATGTATCTTTTTGAAAAATTAGCTGTTTTGTGTTATTAATGCTCTAAAGTTTTTAAAAAAATGATTGGAAAAAGTTAATAATATGTAGCATATTTCTTATAAATATTTTTTTAATAATGGTTTTATTTATATTTTAACCAGGGCAAGAAATAATAACGTTTAATGATGAACCGAAATCGAGAACGCAATTTTTAAATTTTTACTCTTTATTAAACCTGATTTTAAATCGGTTAATAAAATCAGTCAAGAAACTGATACTCTTATGCCCATTTGCGCTACTGACACTTAAATTTTAATCTAGGCTTGAATAAAAAAAAGCAAATCGAAATTTTGATAACAATTTTCTCATTTCCATTTGACATTTCGTTTCGATAAGATATTGTCAATTTAAGGAACACTTAAAATTTAAGCAGCGGTGCAATCGGGCATTATTTATATAAATTGAATTTTCCACGACCGTTATAAAAGTTTTATTTTAGTATAAAAATGTAACCTAATACAGATTTAAAAAAAATCTGTATAGAAACAGTTTATCTTTGTTTCGGTTAATAATTACCGGTTTTTTTAGTAAATAAATATGTCGGTTTTGAGTGAAAATCACATCAATATTTCAAAACATACAATAATATGTTTCATAATCTACATATTTTATGAAAAGTATGACGGTATTATTAAAAATTACTTCACTCATACTTACAGATGGGCAGACCCACATATCTGAGTCAATATATTGACAATTCATGACTTTTCCTCTGCACGGAGCTTGTTTCTTACAATGTCCATTTTTGTAGCATCCATTATATTTCGCATAATCATAATAGGCACAATTTTTGAAACAACTCTGACTTGGGCTCAAATTAATTTCATTTTCAACATAACCTTGCAAAAGTTTTGTTAGTTCAGTGTATGTTTCTTCTGTAAAAATAATAAATCAATTTGATTACAACAATGATATGAATAATGTAATGATTGAAATACAATATCAAGCATAAATAAATAATGTTTATCTTGCCTTTGACATGTTGTTTCGGATCACATATCCATAATTCTCTGTCGGTTTGATTCATGGCGTATTTAACGGCTTCTGCTGTGCTTAATGCTCGCTCATAATAACGATGTCTCATCAGTTGAGCTTCTTCAGTGAAATTTCCTGAACATGTAGAAATATTTTAAAGTGTGTGAAATGACATTTTAATTTGTATGATTGCGAATGAAAATAATTAGAGAAATTGTTATACCTGGTGTGTCGTATAGTTTTAATAATTGCAATGAGAACTGCACCATCATATAGCCTTTTAACTGAGTTAAAGCTATATTGTTGTATAGATTGTAGAGAAGTTGATGGATTGATTGGTGGATTTCGCAGGGCTTGAAAATTGCGTCCTAAAGAAGAATATTACTTAAATTATAAATACATACATAAGATTTCTTTATTTTTGTTATGGAATGTAAGAATTTAAAGTTTTGTGGACAGTATTATTGTTACTATAAACACAATTAAAAATATATGTAAGTACATTAAAACCATAGCAAAGAAAAAAATTAATTTAAAAAAAAAATTGCCCCTTCCCCTCTTTTTTTTCGAAGTGCAAAAACCCCCGTTGCATTATAACATTGTATGTACATACACGCACAAAATTTAGTGTATGTACATTCAAAGAACTAGCATAAAAAATCATGCATTTTACAATTGAATATAAAAATACAATATCAATTTTAAATTAATTGTTTTTTTAATGTACCTTACAGTTAATTTAAATTTTGAAATTAATGTGATAAGAAAACTTTGTCACAGTACAAATTCGTAATTAAAATAAAGCTAGCCTATTAATATGATATTTTTTAAACTAATGACTAATAAACCCCTAAATACTCTGTTCATTTATTTTCTCCTCATCAAATGATTTAAAATTTTTCTAATTTACTAATTATTCAAAGTTACTTGCGAAATTTTATTGGATAATTATATTAATATTAATCATTCAAAATTTTTTGGTAGTAAAAGTAGTTGTTGATATTTTTTCTGTTACTATTTGGAAAAGTCCTTTATTTCCATATTCATTTGAATTAGGAAAAGTACTTTTTTCCGCACTAAGTGTAAACTGGAAAAGTAATATTTTTTGTTGAAATAAAGCTTTATTCAATGTAAATATTACCAGTAACATTTTCACACTTATTCCAAACCGTAGTAGAAAAAAATCGTGCGTACAACTTAGGAAAGGCATATTTTTCCGTTCACGCTTAACACGGAAAAAATAATTTTCCTTACTTGTTGCATTCGAACATAAAAAATAAATATAGTATCTCTGACTTAATTTTTATAAAACCACTTAATATTTAATATAATATTTATGTTATAACTACGAAGTTTTATAAAAAAGAAAATGCACAGAGTAAAATATCGTTTCTTGCTCATTTTTTAATAGTTTACAATTTAATTTTGTAATTATGGCAAGTTAATATATGCCATTCACGATAGCGAGAGAATTTGGAACTAATTCACGAACAGAGACAAATCATTTTATTGGTCAAAAGAGGTTAATTTTCGAAAGAGCCTTAGCACAATATTTCTCCCGAAAGGTTTGCTAGTGAGCTAGTTACTTTGGACCTTCAAAAGACTTTGAAACTTCAAACGAGCGTCAAACATAACCATTAATGGGGTATTCCACTCAAATTTTTTTATTATTTTAAATAAAACTTCATTCAGTTTTGAAGCAATTCATAATATTAAAAAATCTTAATTGTTCCTAGTTTAACAGTATTTTATTTTCGAGAAATCAGTGTAACGTCACATTTCCCCTATACTTTGTCTTTCTCACACACACTGCTCTGAGTACGCTGCGAAAGAAAGATAACAATTGTATGACGTCAATTTTCCCTTTTAGCAAATGTGAAATATCTCGTAAAGTAATTATTTAAAAAATATTTTCATTGTTTTAATTATTATTTATTGAGCCATACTTTATGTTAAAATGAATTTTTTAAAAATTTTTTGTTATGGTGGAATACCCCATTAAAATAAAAAGAATAAATTTAAATTTTTGTTTTATTGTGCACCTATTGTATATATTGTGCCACAACCATGAAAAGTCATGATTATACACAAGAATATTTTGTACTTCTTCAATCCTACAAAATTATTTACCTTGTAATAAGGGCTTAAGAGAATGACTTGTCTCTGTTCGCTAAATAGTTCCAAAATATCTCGCAGTCATGAATATAGTATAATAAAAATTACCTTGAGAGCTTCTTGGAACAGCTTTTCATTTTTTACCAAATCGCTAATCGATTTCAGTGATTTTGGTATGGGCATTTTTCCATCATATAGCACCGTATCTGCTAAATCAATCCAAGCTTGTTTGGGCGATGGTATTCTTTCTGGATCAGTTTGCATTTTCTGGAACCTTCTGAACGTCTCATACAACGCGTACACCCCTCTCAATTCTCCGTAAGTTCGCGCCCAAATCCACAAGTCTTCTAAAGTCTCCACTCCATAGGTTATGTCATGCGACATGTGACGTTCTATGTCATCTCCGAACTTCTTGTAGTTTTTGATGAGGTCTAACTCCGGTGCAACATTTGAAAAGATGGTATTTGATTGTTCATCTAGAACTGAAGCCCATAGTTCTTGTTCTAGTTTGACGAATTCATAACGGAAGTTGTCGACTTCAGTTAAAGATGGCGCTTTGGTATAACACGCGGAAATTAAAGTTAAAGTAAATATTATTTGGAATAACATTGTGGAGGTCGATGGATCACATTAAAAATATCTGGAAAGTAAAAATGGGTCATTGGTCAAGGACATTGAGAGTAAAAGTTGATCAGAAATGAGTAAGAGAAAACTGTCACATACTTAAGTAGTGATGCAGTGTAATATTAGAAAAGTATGCAAGAGAAAATAATATAAATAGTGTGTGGTTTAACAAATTATAGTAATGATGATTTAGTTAAATGGAAAAGCTATTAAAATATTTTAATATAATGGAAGTAACATTGTCCAAAAGTAAGTGAAATATTTTACGTCATTCTTAACAAAAAAGTATGAACATTGAAAATTCAACATAACAAATATGCAAATTTTGATATTTATTTTTATTCTACATGAATAAACTAATTAACATATTTTTTTGTAACACCTACTCACAAAATGACACCTTATCCACTGATATCTCGCTGTTAAAGTAAAGTAACAGTTTAATGAGGAGAATAAATAAATTCAGAAATGATGTAAAAGAAAATACAAATTCGTAGCGTCAACTTTACTAAATGCGACACGGAAACATCCTAAATTTTGTCGGTAACTATAGAAATTAAAAAATTAAATCTAAATGTCAAAAAGGACCATCATTTTTTTTTTTAAAGACTTTATATGTAGTTCTTGAAGTAAGTAGTTATTTCTGTAACAAATGTGGAAAATATCTTCAAAATTTTTGACATATCGTCTGCTACTTGGGTGCCTATGCATAATATTTTTAAGCAGGCATGATAATAAATAAAATAAAATAAATTATTTCCGTACCAATGGAGGAATTACCTATTTCCCGTATTCATTTTGAGTTTTAAAACACTTTATTTCCCGCACTATTTTATTTTTAACTATAATTCATACATTTTGTATTTTATAATATGTCTATAGATCACTTTGTAATATTGTAATATAATATTTTTATGGAAACATGATAACTATGAATATGTTTATAGAAAGAAAATTATACAATCAGTGTTCGTGAAACTATGTTATTTTGGAAACATTATATATTGTTTACATTTTAGCAAAATCAGAAAAGTGTTTAATTTAAAATATTATTACAAAATCTCAATACAAACTATTTTTTTCGCCTTGATAAAAAAATATAAACAAAGCATATTTTTATCATCACCAAACATCATTATCTACAGACTCATGAGAAAATATTTGATACGGATTGTGTGTTTGGTATATTTTCACGAAAAGATAAACAGTTTCGCGTTACTCCGCACATGGTACCCCCAGCTGCGTATAAACGTCATCCGCATTCGGTTCTTTGTTTGCTAGCCTAACAGGACAGAACACGGCAAACAACTGAGGTCAGCGTTTTGCAATTTTCAGTGAATATGATTATTTTGTAAATAGTGATAAAAGTATTATTACACTTCCGTCAATATAGAGATCATTTTATTTAAAATTTTAGTTTTGGTTATTTGATTTTTATTATTTATTTTACAATCGTGCAGGAAGTTGATAAATAATTATGCATTTTGAAAATTAAAAGTAGGCCTTTATTTTTAAGCAAGCAAAAAGTTTTTTTTTTTATTTCACATTCCTATAGCAACCTATAATAAAATAATTTGATTATTTTGTCAGTTGTAATAAAAATATTTTCAGTTTTTTGTTGAATAATATACGATCAGAAAATAATAAATTGTGAAAAAATTTCGTGGATTTTTTTTTTATACATGTGTTGCACACTATATTTTTCTACAATTAAATCAACAAAATTATTCAAAATTCAAAAATATTATGCTTGCGCTGTCAAAAAAAATAATCTTAATCTATTTAAAAAAAAATCTTTTCGTAATGTCAACGTTTCTAATATCAAAACGACATTCTTTTTTGCATTGTGTTTAACTGTCGCTTTTTCACATTAATGCGAAAAAGTGATAACTGACGTTTAAGACAATTTATTTTTTCTTGTAAATATTGAATCTAAGCGGAACAAAACTTGTATGTGATTTATTGCAAAATCATGTTTTTCATACTCCGTTGTGCAATATGCATAAGTACGAAAAACATCCTTTTGCATCTAAACGTAAATAGCTAGTTATTGGCCGAGCTAAAAAGTATAACTTTTATGGACGTAGTGCGTAAAATAAACTCCATAAGAAATGCATTGCATTTTATACATCGCTATTAAATATTAAACTTCACGTACTATTACATCACACATGGGAGTAGAAAGAATATTGTTGCATCGTTACAAAATATACATTTACTGCACTCGTGTATGCAATACTCGACTACATCTCGTGTAACTTGCACGCCATGTAAAATAAATATAAATTATTTGCGCTTGTGCTATAAATAACTAATTTCCCCATTCTTGGGTGTGAGTTTATTTATTGCTAGATTTCAATAATTATTTTTTTTGTAATAATTAATTTTATTTGTGTAAAATAAATGAATATTGTCGTTAGCGGAATTCTATTAATATTATTGAATCAGTTTTGTGCACGTGACATAATTAGAACAAAACAATAGAATTGATTTTGTATTTTAATTGTAAAACTAAATTATATTTTCGATAATTTAATTTAAATTCCAAAACCAAATAATAATTGCAATAGAACCTTCTACAGATTTGTAAATAACCGTTTACAGTTTTGTGCACGTGACATAATTAGAACAAAACAATAGAATTGATTTTGTATTTTAATTGTAAAACTAAATTATATTTTCGATAATTTAATTTAAATTCCAAAACCAAATAATAATTGCAATAGAACCTTCTACAGATTTGTAAATGATTTTAAAAAATAATAAAGAAATGAATAAATAACAATTTGGGGATTTCTTGGATTTTTTTAAATGCATTATAATAAAATTGAATATAATTAGAAACCTATATGAAAAATATCTGTTGTATTTTAAACTTTGTCATCGCCGCGCAAAAATATCTTCATTCCGCCTCCACTGTTATGATATGATTTTTCAACGCATGTGTTTGTTTTGATTTCATAAATGACATTTGCTACTCAGCGATATTTACATATTCTCACGATGTGACTTCTGAGAATTGAATCGTTTATATTGTAATGATAAAATATTACCCGTCCGTCTATGGACTACACTTGAACTGTAGTATTCAATTCAATTGTGCCAATTTTATAATTGATGACATCCTCTAAATATATGTACTCCCCCGTTGCAGTGAATTATAACGTGCAAAATATATTTATTTTTTAATTAATAAGAGAATGTGTTATTTTCAAACGTGTAAATTACTGTTATTTGACCTAATTAACTGGTATTGTTTTACTGTACTTCGTAACTAATTAGGTAGCTTTTGTTTGATATTAATAAAGTGTCAAGTGTGCTATTCTCATTATTGCCTATTTTATAAACATTATATTCATATGTTTATAGTATAATTTTCTTATAATAATATTTGTATTGTGCTATCAACGGGTATAAAGTTTATAGTTATAATATTAATAATTTATTAATAATTTTATTTCTCTTGAAATGTTATATAACCAATTAAGTTATAATTAACTCTTTCTTTTTGCAAAAATGCATTATCTTTGATAATGCAACTATTTCGCATCTTATTGCATAATGACAAAATTTCACATCTTTACGTAAATAGAAAAATCAGCCAATTACCTGGTGCTGAAATAATTATCAAAAACTTGATAATTGATAAATAAAACCGTAATTATACAAAAAAAAAAACATTTCTATCTATTTTTTGTCATTTCATTTAAGTACTGATCTATAGTTTTTGAAAAATGTTTTTATAGATAGCTAATTTTTATTTGCAACATTATTGCCAATTAATAGTATATTAGGTAATTTTATTTGCAACATTATTGACAATTAATAGTATATTAAAATAGGAGTTATAGTACGAGTTAACAGTAGAACAGAACCTAACGTATATGGGTTTATAATTAATTTACATATGGGGTCCCGTGGCCGCGTGCCTGAGTGTCTGATCGCGAACCTGGGGGAACCGGGTTTGATCCCGACAGACGCTAAATATTTCCAATTTTAAATGGCACAAAAGTGACCCCTGTGGTGCACTTTCCACACCAGATATGAGTGCCCGCGAGGTGACGCCTGGTAAACGTCCACACGGTAAAATATATCGTCATCATTACCGATGTCTACATATGATAAATAAACAATATTGACAGCAATGATAAATTTATTTGACAGTTTATTTCTTTTCAGTTTTGTTTATTTAAGTGGTAGTTAAATAATTTAACCGAAGATTGAAAGATTGGCCCCTAAATGAATAAAATTTAAAATTCTACTCGTCTCATTGGCTAGCAGTCAGCCATATTTATACCCAAATAGAAATTTTTAATTTAGTCATATAACATAACCTTTTAAAAAAGTGTTCTCAAATAATTTTCTTTTTGTTGTATTTCCAAAATAAAATAAACATTTCTTGCAAAAACTAACTGTGCGGTTTTGTTAAAATTAAAAGTAAGTACCGTAATCTAAATTTGTTATAAATATTTTTTCTGGAATTTTGAATTTACTTCTATAACTTCATTTCACGTAATAAAATAGCAGATGGCGCATGAAAGCCTACCGTTTTGCCAATACTAAATATTTTTAACTGTAAAAAAAAATAACATACCTGAATACTAAAAATTACGAGGTACAAATTAAAAACATGGTTAAATAACATTTATTTCCCTATCTAAACCGACGCTATTTTCTTGCGTGAAATGAAGTAAAGCGCATTTACAACACACGACAACAAATATTTGAAATAATATTTCAAATTAATATACATAATGTATATTTCATGTATTTATAATTTTTTAGAAAGTATTCGTTATTGAATAATATAGGGGACATTTTCATAGTGTACCAACTTTCGCGTAAATAACAAGGGATATAGTAAATGAATCAATCATGCATCGTAAAATTCAAACATGAAATCCTTTATTGGTATTCATGTCACAGAGTTGGTACAGCATTGTTTTCAAATAGGAATGCCATTGAACTTCAAATAAAGCTTTTTACTACAAAGATACGGTGAATTAAAATATTTTGTTTGATAAAAGCGAAAATATTAACATAAAAATGCGGTTAAACCGATTTCATTTGAGAAATAAAAATATTTGAGGGAGCAAGTTCTTACCTTGTCCGAAATAAAAGAACTAATACGTATACAGAATCAGAGCAATAAAATGATACTATTATTGTAAATCTCATCTGTTGTGTATATTATATTCTGTAACAAATATAATTATAATGATATTTAAGCGGTCATTTGTAATCACGTGAACAATATTTCAAGTTCATTTTTTGTTTGTATTTCTCTTTTTGTATCTGATGTTAACTATTTAATGAACCAGTAAATATGAACTTGAAATTTTATGTTATATATTTCTACTTGACACTCATTTAGGGAAAATTTTAATTTTATGCACTAATTGGAGACATAATTTAAAGGTTAATGAGCAAATACATATTTAAAATTTCTGGAAAAAGTTTTCTTTTAACTTTAACTGTAAATTATAAATTATAGATAGATGCTTAAATTATTTCTTCTCGTAATTTTTTTAAAATATTTATTTAAGATGTGTTTAAAAGGTCAAAACTTTCTGTTTTCTTATCGTTTTAAAAGATAGGAAGTAATCAAAAACAAAAACTGGACCTATTTTGCGTAAATAATCAATTTATTTAAAATAATTCTTCCATTTTTTGCAAAAAAAATGATTCCTTCCTTGATTAATTCAGTGAAATTAATTATGAGAAATGTCAACTATAAATAAAGTAAAGGTCATATTTTATTACTTCAACTACTTTTTCAATTTCTTTATTTCATCTGTATTTCTTAATAAAATCCGTATACGCAAATTCTTTCAAGGTTGATGATTGCAAGTTGCAAGACAATTTCCTTCTGCAAATATAACATTCTTACGTGATTTAAATAATGAATTGTCCTATTGCAACACTCTATTCTTTTGTCATACACTAGAAGAAAAACAAAACACTCACTTCACAACAATGATAAGTAGAGCACGATTAAACCATCTGCATTAAACAACACTCGGCCGTCAACTGACTCAAAAGCAAAACTCAAACAATCGACAATCTCTAGCAGCAGTGAACCAGCTGAAGGCGACGAAACAGCCGACTGTCGCTGAGAAACTCGTTCGTGTGGCGTATGCCCGCAGCCCGCAGTCTTTAGATGTGATGGACTTACTTGGACTGTACTTTTACTGCGTTTACAAAGGACTTATACCCGCGATATATGACTAATAATAATAACAAATGAGTGTGATGAAATGCGCCTGCGTTGAAATAAGGGTAGCAGTCATGCGTAGAGATTTGTTGTTTTGTTTAGATTTTGTTTTATCCGGATATCTGCCTCGGTTGTCGGTTCACTGATTTTTATTATAACAATGACAACATTTTTATCTGATATTCTTTTGTTGTTTCTATTTATTATTCTTGTTAATTTTTATGGGGTCTCGTGGCAATGTGCCTGATTATTTGGGCACGAATCTGGTGACCTGGGTTCGATCCCAACCAACATCTAAAAGTGACCCTTATGGTGCACTCTCCACGCCAGCAATGAGTGTCGCCTGGTACGAATATCATCATTACCGATAACTGGCACTCCCAGAAATGAGAAATATGTCGATGATATATTTTTTATATTTATTTTTAGTTTTTTGATATTTAAGTAGAGTCCGTGCGTTTAGAGAAAAAACAAATCAGCGCAGTAGAAGTGCATAAAACAAAATTACAAAAATTACGTTTAAAAAAATACCTGTACGCTATACAGCTGCTATGTGTTAAGTTAATTAAATCATCGTAATAAGATCTAGGATAGAAGGGAGAAGGGAATGCTATGTATTTCGCCGTAAGAAGACTTTCCAAATCATCCTAACGACTTTTCGACTTTCGACCTTATTGTAATGTCAAAATCAGCTGAAATCGTATAGTGGCCAGATGTGTTCCATACGTGTGCAGTCGGAACAAATAAATTTTCAATTTCAACAAGCGTCATCCACCGTTATCAATCACCATTTAGTCTTATAACGTTCGTATACATACGACTTTAGTTTCATTCATAGTTTTCTTAGTTTTAAATTATTTTCTTTATGTTAAGTATTTATTTAGATTTGGTCAAGTGTAACATAACAGTATTTAACTGGTCGACTATACGATTCCAGCTGATTCTGGTATTGCAATAAGGGTCAAAATCGCACAGATGATTTGGAGATGATATACGCCCTGTCTCCCCTTATTCCTGGTCTAATAGTCCAGTCATTTGGTAAAAAAATAAGGGTTTATTCCACAAAAGGTCGGGTATTTTTGATTTTTGGATATATTATATATTTAGGGGTCCTAATAAAAAGTGCAAGTTTTCTCCCTCGGGGGCCTTCGGGAAGCAACGCCAACTTGGGAAAAAAGGCGCAAAAAAGCGGTTTTTTTCTAAATATCTCTTCACCTATTTGCATTAGAGCAAAATAGTTATTATTTAATTTGTTGAGAATAAAATTCCCTACAACTTTCATCTAATACATTTTTTCCTGTAACCAATAGATAGCGAGCTACAGCGCTTCAAACAGAGCAAATTTTTGAAAATTTCCCTAATGCTTCATTTAGATCATATTTTACTACATATTTTTCTAATTTTTTTTAAATTACTTATTATTATATATTAATTATTATTATTTAACTACTATACATACATATTAGTTATTTTTTGTTTTATTTTCATTCAAAAGACGTTTTATAGTCCAGGAAATTTATGATTTTACCTCAAAGTAATTACAAGAAAAGCTTTTAAACGGAATCCTACCCAGTATCGGAGCACGGGAACCTCCCGCCAATTGGGAAAAATGACGGCATATTTATGTTTTAGGCCATTTGCTCAAAACAATTATGAGAGATACTGAAATTACTTAAAAAAACAAACAGTAGTACGTATTTAATACTTAGTCTAATAGGTTTCACTATTTATAACAGTTTACATTAGTCGTGGCATCGAAAGAAGTAAATTATTGATGACTTTTTCTATAATAATTGTTAACGTTTTCATGCAATTTTTTATTTTTTCATTCACCACTCTGATCTTAGAGATATAATAAAGCGGTTTGAAAATTTGAATTCAGCATGAAATTTCTTTCATTTCAAGTATGACACAATTTTTTCCGATAAGCAATTTGCGAGTTACTAACAAATTAAATTCACATGAAATTAGTAAGAAATTTTATTCTCAACAAATTGAATAACAACTATTTTGCCCTAAAGCAAATAGGTGAAGAGATATTTAGAAAAAACCGCTTTTTTGCGCCTTTTTTTCCCAAGTTGGCGATGCTTCCCGAAGGCCCCCGAGGGTGAAAACTTGCATTTTTTATTAGAACCCCTAAATATAATATCCAAAAATCAAAAATACCCGACCTTTTTGCAGGGTAAATCTACCTAATGACTGGACTATAAGGTAATATCCCTACTTTCACAAGTTGGATTCGCCCGTACGGATTTTGCTCTCTGCGCAAGTTTTTCTCTGTGCGCGCGGACTCTAAAATATATATTAAAATTGTATAATTTATATAAATTGTAATATCCGTGTAATATGGAAATTTACTTGTTTTCCATATCACTTCACTGAAATATAACAGGTATTAACTTGTAAGTGGTCAGTTAAATAGCTACCAAGGATATGACATAATATGTACAAAATTAATGCATATTCGCACTCACAACGCACAATTTTTATTTCCTTCGCGTGTGAAATTTTCTTTTATGTAACAAAAAAAATTGTGAGAAACTTTTCAATATTTTCCAATTGTGAGAAACTCTTCTTCAATATTTTCTTTAACTTTTACATTTTATTTTCTAAGGAAAACAAATATTGGAAAACGAACATCATATAAATATAAATAAAAAAATCTGTTGTGGCCAGCACAAAACCTTCCGTCAATTCGATATATTTTGTATATATCCCATACCAAAAGTTCCTTGAAAAAGATTCTGTATATCCTATAAAATTGTAACACGAACACACTATTTTTTACAAATTCTATACCGAAAGTTCCTTTCCCTATTTTATTAGGGGTCGCTGTTTCTTACTCTTCTCTTTTAATCATTCCTGTCTAACGCATCTTCTTCACACAATTCTTTCTCTCTCAAATCTTCTGCTACACAGTCCTTCCATCTTCTTCTCTTTGGAGGCACACTATATCACATTCACACATAACTTTCTGACTCTATACTTGCAACTTTGGTTTTGCATTTGACACTGACATCTGTCAATTAAATTTTTCTGAATATGTCTGTTGTTTCCATAATTTTAACAAGACTGACTAATTTTTGAAAGTTAATCTCTCTTAATGTCTCTATAACTCTATATCTATTGAATATGAACGAAACTGTATAATCAAACCTTATAGAGAATAAGATATTCTTTCATACTGATAATCACAAAATGTCGAAAAATAATATTTAACTGCGTTTTTTCAAGAAAAACTGTTAAAAACTTCAAATAAGGGTACTTCCTGTCGATCAATTATAACCAAAATCTAATCAGCTCTTCATATGGATGTAAAGAAGAGGAATACGAAAGAATTATAATTTTTAGAATTGTAGTATTGGAATTATCGTCGGAGAAAAATTTGTCACACACGGACACACACACGGACACACACACGGACATACACACGGACACACACACACACACACACACATACAGACATCATCTTAAAAATAGTAAATTCGTATTCTAGGAGCCCTAAAACGTGCTTATTCATTAAAAACTCACCAACGAATTTTTTGACCAAAGACAATACCTTCCTTTTACGGAAGGTAAAAATATAAACATCTGTTAGATATTATAAATACGAACACCCTTCTTATGTCCTTCCCTACTCGTACTTTGTCGGCTTCTGCTACAAAATAAGAGAGGCCTTGTGGATTCTAATGAACCATACGAAATAGTCATTTTAACTTTAAATAATGGTTAGAAGTTGAAACCACAAAACAAGATGTTTAGAACGTTATAACTTTAGACTTTAGTGGAATACGTCCATATAAAATATTGAATTGAGCAAAATTATGTTATTGTCATTTAAATTCAACCTTTACTTACGAAGTTTGATAAAAAAAAATCTGATGAGACCGGCACATTATTTTCCGTTTGTACAAATTCTATACCGTGCTTATTTTTTAACGTGAAACATTGAGTTTGTCATATCCATGGTTACGACTTCATATTTGATTCACAGCAATGAATTTGCCCGTTCCATTTAAAATGAAACATAGGGAACGAATCTGACAAAAGTATTATATTTAAATATTGTAAGAAATTTAGCGGAGTTAGAAAACCACTCGAGAGAACTAAACATAATTTGGGCACTAGGTGCACACAGTATTTTTTCTACATCTAAATTTAATTTTTAGAAAACAGGTATGATTATTTAAACAATATTACCCTCTAATGACATCTTGTCAATATGACAGATAATCCTTGAATTTCCTTATAAGTTATGATTTGACATTTGATTGACAGCAATGTATTTGCCTGTCTCATTTAAAATGACACATGGGGAATGAATTTGACAGAAGTATTATTTTTAAATATTGTAAGAAATTTAGCCGAGTCAGAAAACCACTCGGGCACAAGGTGCACACTATATTTTTTCTACAACTAATTTTAAATTAGAATGCAGGTATAATTATTTAAACAAAATTAACCTCTATTGACGTCTTATCAAATGTCAAATTCGTTCCCTATGTTTCATTTTAAATGGAACGGGCAAATACATTGCTGTCAATCAAATGTCAAGTCGTAACCATGGATATGACAAACCCAATGTTTCACGTTAAAAAATACTCACGGTATAGAAAGTTCTTGCAAATTTCACGAACATAGGTACCATGTAAATTGCATTTGACAGACATTTTTCAATCAGAATAATCATAATATAGTAGTTATTTTCAAGGTTGTAGCACAGCTGGCTGATTTATGAAATTTTATTCCTTTATAATTCTGTAACTCTGTATCCATTGAATATGAAGTACAAAATGCAATCAAACCGTATAGAGAATACGGATGAAATCAGGCATACACTTCACAAATAAAAACCTCAATCGAAAAAGAAGATTTTGTGATTTACGTGTGAAATTAAGGAAATGATTGTGGACTGTCCTTGCTTTGTAATACAATATTCTCTAAGATACAAATATCATTAGCCTGCAAAAAGCAGATCACTAAAATAAAATCGGGGGAGTCCCCCCAAAAAGTTATTTAAGAAATGATATAAGTAGGTAACGTATTTATTGTTCATATCATTTTAAATTAAATATGTAAATTTCAGTATACAGTGTGTTCCAAAATTGATGCCCATGCTTTTAGGATTTCATTTAGGGGGAGCTAAAACAATACTAAAATTAAGAAAGGAAAGTTTTTTAATTGTCTTTCGTTATTGTGTAAACTTTTTTTTTATTATAATACAACAAAACTAGAATAATAAATATTGTGACTATTGTGAATCACATTTAATTACATAATTATTTACAGATATTTGTACTGATTAATCAGATATCAATGCAATTATTGAATCATAGTTGCAAAGTACAGAAAATCTAAACAGGAAGGAAATTCATAACTAATTTGCTCTAAACTTCTAAAATGCGTAATACTTATTCATATAATTATCATATGTAATTACCTATCTTGTTAAATATGTATTTACAAGCAAACATTTAATTAACAACTACAGTGTTAGTAAAATATGTAAAATACAAACACAATAATTATATATCATTCTTCCAAAATGTAACAATGAACAAAAACATTGTCATCTCCAATCTTGTCTTTATCTCATTGTCATTGTTGATTTTAAATATTTCCTGTGCTGTATCAGTTAATAATTTCTATGAAAACGGGAAATGATAACTTGTTTCTTCCGTGTTCAAGGTCTGATATCTTGGATTTTTTTTTTGTTTTTCTGAGTAAAAATGCATTGTGGTGTATACATTTTTAATATTGTCGCTTCATGAAAAAATATTTCAACCGCTATGACATCATATAGGTGACTTTCTCTTCAGTAATTATGGTTTATAAATGTCGATATGGCTACCATAAAAGAAGATAAGGCATTTGTGTTCAATGATTTATCAGTAATATTAAATATTATGAATTATAATCTATAATATTGTTATTTGTAAATTATGAACTCATAATAAATTATTGCTGATAAAACAAGACTTCTGCATAAAACATTTAGTAAAACATAATATTTTTGTTATTACTAATTAATTAAAAATTAAATATTTCAAAAACTACTACGTTTTTTATTAGTGAAAATTTAAAAATGTTAATAGATAAAAAATAACAATGAAAAACGTCCAAGGCTTCCCCATATGAGACGCCCCTGGTTGAGATACCGAAACAAAAGAAAGTATAAACATGCATTTAAATATGTAATATTCTCATACCAAGTTCCAAAATTTTAGTACAACTAGTACCAGAGTTATTAATAAAGATATGTCTGATGAGGTAACTTTCTCTGTAACACGAAACATATTTTTGAACATACCTTCATACATTATTTCTTCCTCAAAATAACACCCCCAATATATGGTTTAATTTTGGCACTCCCGTTATATCAGCCCATAGATTAACCAATTCCTTGTTCTTAAAATGAGAATCATATTATTTTGCTGATTAATATTTTGTTATTAAATATTTATAAGAAAACAAATTTATGATTAAGAGACCGTTAGATTACGAGTGTTTTATTGCTTATGTTATATAAATAAACATATAGCATCGTTTATTTATTTCTTTAATAGAATCAGATTAAAAATTATGTAATATTTATTTATTTGACAAGAGTAAAAAAATATAAAACTAAATTGGAGTCTTAAGGTAAAGTTATAACTAAAGAAAAAAACCCATTAACCTTAACAATAAATTTAAAAACTATATACGTATTTCGAGAACTAATTTCTCATCATCAGTAGAAACTACAAAGTGAAAACAGAAAAGTTAAGATTACTCAGCATGTAAACCATGCCAGAGGTCAAAACAGCTCTCATACAGAGCTGTTCTCGAAATACGTATATAGTTTTTAAATTTATTGTTAAGGTTAAGGGTTTTTTTTCTTTAGTTATAAAAAAATATAGTCTTATTTTACAAATAGGAAAGTTTAACCGAACGAGCCGTAAGAGAATTCATTAAACCCTAATAGTACCATAACGTTTCATTATTTCACTCGTTTGCGATAAAAAAGTGCATTTTTCTCACTTTTACTGCGTTAAAAAGAGACGTGCTTTATAAACCCATTTTAATGAAAGAAGTTTACTTCTTTTAACAGACGTAAAAGAGATATTTGACGGACCCTTGTATACCTTAATTGCCGCGGCATTCGCTGTGAAAATGCGAACATAGCAATCAGTAAATCAGTTATAATAGAATGTAGATTAAATTAGTCAAATTCCTAAAATACTAAAATGAAAATGTATTGTTTACTATGAACATAATAACGTTTAAATTCTACGAGATAAAGCTAAATATTTAGTATTTACTTTTACAGTAATTTAATAAACAAACAAAAATCATAAATTTACATTCCAAAATGTCACTATTTAAATTTCTCTGCAGATGTAAATAAGTGAGCTGGTTTTACATTTTTCAAAAAGTATTTTAAATGAAAGTTTATGCAATATTTTTCATAAATAAAAATAATAATAATTTATTGTTATTTCCGTAAATAATTAAATAAGAAGATTGACACCAAAAGTAGTCCTCATGAAAAACAACTCCCCACTCCTGTGACATCAAATTACACACAGGACGTCATTCATAGCCAATAGGAAAACAGTTTACGTTATTTATATAAATAAAAGTAGCCGATAGTTTGTCACAGGGTAAGCTTTGTAAACTTTGACGTCACGTTGTATTTCAGATAATGTGGGTATTTCAAAATATTACACAAATTTCAATAATTAGTTGTAAAATATCTGATGGATATTCTGATATTTTCAAATTCGAAGCTATTTAAAGAATATTAAATTTAAACTTTAATGCTTAGAAGGCAAATAAAAAATCCATGCAGCAACCCTATTGTGACTATAATTATGATTGTCGTAATTTGTAGAAAGTAAAATTTTTATTTCATATTTTTTATTTTTTCAGGTTGCATTCTACGAAATCCTGAACGGATTATGGGTCCGAAACGGTCTCCAAATCAAAGGCCAAGCCATGACTTACATCCAGTGCAACTTCTGTAACTCCATGGTTGACGCCGACATCTACTTATTGCAAGTTTGCTGCACGAGAATACCATCCGACAATTTCTTGAATGTACTCATTGATAAGTATGTTTATTCTAAGAATATTATGTAATTCGATATTGATCTCTGTGGTTTGTAGGTTTCACGTGAAGGAATGGATGAGTTTAACTCCCTACCATGCACCGCAAAACGCTTATCTAGAAGGGGAACATGATACGCCAATGTTGGAAAGCTTCTTGACGTTTTTAGCTACGCTGATTAGCGTCAGAACCAATTTAGGTGAGATTTATTTCTTTGTAATGAATTGTAATTAGTACAACAAACACGTAAAGTTTCATTCATAGTATTATTTTTGGATATCTTTATTATATAATTAAATATTTATTTTTAATCTTCATATAGTGTGATAAGAATATTACAATATACTAATATTGTTGTTTGTTGACAATATATGAACTCCGCGTCAATGAAGTACGCCTTTTGTATTAAAACGAACCTATAGCAGTCCTCTAAATGATGTAAATGTAGAACATGAGATTCGTGCGAAACTCTACAGTTCGCACTATTGAACTATTTCTTACAAACTATACATATTATGAAAAAAGAAAGTATGATCTACAAATTAACCGTACACTTTTTGAAATTTTTCTTTGGGGGCCGAGTTATGACTACTTGAAAAACAGGTATTTTGGATAGCTGATATCGTCAGTTATATGTAAAATTTAAAAATTTCGTCGGTTTATGTTAATATACTAAAAAATTTATACTCAAATTCTTATAAATAGAGGCAGAGGAGTTTCCCGCGATAAACACTATTTTCTAGAATTCTTATTAATTTGCGCTCATAGTTCAGTAGTATAGACTTAGCTACTTGCTGCCTTCAATTCGTTACGCTTCTTTACCTCAGATATACAGTAGGGGACGTATCAATACTGCTAGGGTCCTCCGTAATAACAAATTAGAACAAGGGTCAGTTATATTAAAACTATATTAAGGACTATCAAAGTTTAAAAATAGTTATTAGTTTCTAAAATAATCGAGTTTTTATTACCATTTCCTCATCTCTATCTACGTCACACATTTATTCTATTCCAAATTCTTACTACTTTCAAACCGTCTGCTGTCGCCTTTTTGAAATACGCAGAAAATAACAACAATAAAACACCAGAAATAAACCAAATAATAATAGTTTAAATTTATGATGCCATGACATTACAAGCGTTGGTATGAAAGTAAAAGACATGTTAAATGGCATAGGCTACCAGTGGTAATCAAATCTTGGACTATAATATATACGTAGTATTTTTATTAATAATGACAATAAATTACTTATTATCCACCCATATTTCCAATTATTGACCACAAGGGTT
Source organism: Ophonus ardosiacus (assembly GCA_943142095.1). Lineage (NCBI taxonomy): Eukaryota > Metazoa > Arthropoda > Insecta > Coleoptera > Carabidae > Ophonus > Ophonus ardosiacus. The sequence goes on along the minus strand of OW964825.1, from coordinate 53,248,852 downwards.
ATTTTAACATATTTATACATTTTATAAGTGCTGAAAAAAATAAATTTATGTGACTTCAATTATTAGCGAAATGAACTGTTTGAGAACAAAATCATCTCTATATCTACGTCACAGAATACTAAAAAAATTATTACGGCTTAACGATTAACAATAAAGACTTTCTAAACTTACATATCACTTTTAGTTTAGATGAAGTTTTGCAAAAAAATATTTAAAAAATAGAGTGGAGGACCCTATTGCCTCGTCGCTATAGGGTCGTCTTAATAGCAAATAAAAAGACTGATTAACATTAAAAAGGTGTTTTCTTTGACAGCTAACAATCTGTAAAATATCACTTTCACTGCCTGTTGTTGCTATTTATTTAGCAACCGTTCAGCAAACGCGTAGCAACAGCTCAACAAACGCGCAGCAACCATTCGACAAACACATAGCATTTGATGGCGATAACTTTCAAAATAGGTATCAAAAATAATCACTAAGGGCCGGTTTTTCAATCTCTGGTTAAAATGTTAACTTCTAGTTAAGTAAACAATATTGCATCGTTTTGTTAACAGTAATGATAAATCTCAATTCATTTCGTTTCAGTTTTGTTTATTTAATTCTTGGTTAAATTTTTAAGCAGATATTGAAAAACCGGCCCTATATTAATTTTAATTCTAAAATCGACAAAAAAATAAAGTGCTCACGACGGCACCAAAAACAGATGAGTCAAATCCCAAAAGCATCAACCATTCTTAAATTAAAATAAGAAAAATTGTTGATACTAACTATTTCCGGTTTATTGAAGTTTTTGTAACATACTATAAACGTCAAGTCCATTGCAGAGATTGTAAGCTAACAATATTGTAGGAATTTCCCCGTGTTATGTAATTATTAGTAAATTGCTAACCACAATAACAACATAAATTCTTAACTTTAATCTTTCTCTCTAGGTTTAAGCGATACTGCTCTCAACCGTTTGGAAATGGTCACCCTGTTATGTATGGGAGACAAGACACACTCACAGCTTATGGAACTAATGCCAGAGAGGTGTGGAACTTCCCAGAATCGGGACTTCGAGACTTTGCTAGCCGAAGTGGCAGATTATCGTGCTCCCAATCTCGAAGCCAGCGGTAACATGCAACAGGGAATGTACATGCCCAAGCATGTGGTTTGGGAACAGCAGTACGACCCCATACATGTGCTTCTCAGGGCAGTGCATAGGAGGGATTTCCAGACGAGTATGGATCGGTATACGGAATAGTAAGTGGATTTTTCTGTGAGGTATATTTTTAATCCTGTAACACAGATGCGACAGAATTTATTAGTATTAAATGATTGAAAGTGGCATCACGTGAATATCACATTTTCCAATTATTTTTTTACGTCCCCTTACATGAAATTATTTTTTGAATTGTTTCTTCTTACCGAATAAAATTGGAACTATATTTAACGTTTGTATATTATCCTTTTTTTGAATTGTTTCTTCTTATCGAAGAAAATTGGAACTATATTTAACGTTTGTATGTTATCCTGAAATGTTGACAATGTTTTGTTTGCTTCTGTCTTGTATTATTAACATCGACCTTTAACCTAAAGGACCAAGTGTCTCCTATTCTTTTATTGTTGGAATAATGCTCCAACATAAAAAGATAGAAATATATATTCTGTCCTTCAACAATACGGAAGTTCTCAGTTAAAGTGTACTGCGCATACGTTCGTACTCATTGTACATCTTTTTCAGCCATATGTAAACCTCTATACATCGCTCTCTATCACTAAATAGTTGTCAAAATCTACATTTGACGTTTCGTGACTGTTTGTGTATTATTTACTTTTTTTTGGAGAACATTTACAATTATTTCTGTCAACACATACGTATATGTGTTGTGAGGTGTGTATGCGACAAAATAATGGGGAAACGGTGTATTTCGTGCAATCAGCAGTACGTACGCGGTTCAGCTGTGTCATTTCATATGTGAGTTCTTATTAATTATTACTTGTTCCCTATAATATAATATGTATATAATATATTGTATTAAAAATATATAATAAAACTAATTATACACAAAAAAATTAAATCTATACTCAGCGATTATGCACCAAGTATAACAAGTTAGGGACAAATCAATCTTTTTATTTTGCCCCGTTTTCTTAACTACCGTACTGTTGAAGGATAGAGATACTGTGTCTGCACCGTTATGGCGGGACAAGCGTTTTGCTCGTACGCTGCGTATAGACGCATAGTAGTTTAAAGGTCGATGATTATTAATTTACAGAGTGATAAAAAAACTGATTCAGTTGGCAATAACAAAAAATTACTTGAAATTGGTAACACTGATACAAAAATTTATTTCCTGTTGTTGACAGTAACATTTGAAAATTTAAATTTGGGTGTATTTACAATTTTTTATTAAAATGGTTGTTGTTTTCCTTACCGGCGTACTTTTATTTCTTAATATAAGCAATAATCTAAAGCATTTCAATCACTCCAAATCCTATTAGCTGTCAGGCCCCATCGCTGACATAACCTATTTCTATTTATTGTCAAAATGACATCAAATAGTATTTCCGCTTTCACTTGATATTGTGTAAACTGTAGAATAAAAATATACTCAGAATTTTATTGCCAATTGCATCATTTCTTTTTGATCACTCTGCATTATTAGTTATTTTCTAGAGAAATGTTGTTAAAAACTATTATCGGTTTTAAAAGTAAAGTCCCCTGGGTTTGAAATGTAATATATATATATATATAATATAATAAAACAAAAATTTTACGAAAGCTACAACATATTTTTGTAATATATCAAAAAATCAGTATGTTATAGAACATAGTTTTGTATAAATAAATAAAATTTAAATTCGGAGCATGAAATTTCCATATGTTCCTCGTTAGCACATATTCTATCCTGAATCAATCAGAAATTATTCAATAAAAAAAAATCATGCTTCTGACAATGTAGACTGGACTTTAAACTTTTAAAAAACTATAAAGTATGTCCAATTTGTTGTTTTCTATGAAATAAATAAAAAGTGACAGAAAAGTATCTCGATTAATATTATTCTTTAAGAAATTTTGTTTCGATATTCTGTTAATGATATTTTAAGCGTAAATAAAAAACATGATATAGTGATAGAATATAAACATTACATCAAAAATTTTCTACCTTCGACTCAACTAAAACGAATTCTGCGCGGCATACGTGTATTTGGGCATTATAAGTGGAAGAAAATTTTTGATATATTTTAAATATTCACTCTATCGCTATTTAATAAATTTATAAATTTATTATTATACTTTACTTTTAATTTTGTAGAAATTATTGTACTTTAAAACTCAGGAGACTTTACTTTTGAAACCGATAATAGTAACTTTGTTAATTAGAGTGAATTTACGACAAATAACAAATTTATTTGAATTTATTTTTAGTGCGCAGCAAACGGGTAAACTCCGCAACAGCAGCACAACGCCTTGGCCCCCATTTCGCCCCCCTGCCCCTTGTAGTGACGCTTATGAAGATCCTCGCAAGTTATTACGATCACGAGTCTTCCATGCCATCGCTCTTGTGGTTCTGTACAAAGCAGTGAATGGCAATGTCTCAGAACACGTTATGTCGTTAATCATTTACTTACTAGACATGGCTGTTGTTAGTGCTGAACCCGTCGATGATGATGTAAGTCATTGAATAACAGTTTGAAATTGTGTTTAAATTAATGACTTATTTCCAGACGTGTAGAATGTGTTCATATCCATCTAGTTCACAAAGAATAATCAATGATATGGATCTGCAAAATTGGTTTCAAACGGATTGTTTATCGGATAATCTGAGAACGGTTGTTAATAAAGTGATTTTGACGCCGGAACCAGAAGTTTCGCCCATCACTTACAGTTCAGACAGTAAGTAATATTTTTGAGCATGTAGAGGTATCTATACTCCCCGTCAAATTAGTATGGACCTATGTTCATTTTTTTGGCTTCTCCGCACCATGTCCCTTGCCCAACGATGTTGCCGCTCCTTATAACTTAGCAGCATTTTCAAAATTGTCCATATAAATTGGCAACAGTATAGAAATCTCCAATCCATATTTATTTGATGGCAAGTATAATTTTCATTATTTCTTTTTAAAGGTATCTCGGATAATTTGCACATTCCAGGGTCAACTTTTTGAAAAAAAATTGTCACCACAGGAATTTTCGATCTTCCTTTGTTTCTGAGCTATAGGCAAAAACTCGTTTTTCACTTAGAAAATATCTTATAACTTATTTATTATGACAGAATTTTTTTTTTTAACAAATTTTGTATCTTTTTTAGGTAGACTAAAGTAGCGTAATTACATTTTTTGGAAATTTAATAATTTTTGATATAAAAGTATAACGCAAACTTACGATTTTTTTAAATGAGAACTTATTTTAAAAATAGTCTCATTTGCTTATTTTATAAGTTTTTCACGGATATATAACAAGATTTTTTTAAAATAAATAGACGAATTATTAATTGATTGGGGTGAAAAAATTGAAAATTATTAAGAAACAAATGATAATTACAGCTGATCGTTTTTTTTTTCAATATTATTTTCTTCAGTTTTTCTTATTTCTTCAATTATATTAAACCACTTTTTTCGACTTGTGGAAAAACTATAATGTCGATAAAATATAATTTGACTAACTCGAAAGAAAATAATTAAGAATAGTTATGTAGAACATAATGAATAGATATAGAATTAAAATAATAGATTTTTTCTTTTGTTTCTTAATCATTTTAAATTTTTTCATCCCAATATGTTTAAAAAAAAACCTAACTCGGAGTAGGCTACGAACAGAGAAACATTATTCATTTCAAAGTCAAGTTGCCAAAATTGATCTTGAAATGTAATTTCCCTGAAATTCGTTGCACAACAATATTTCCATTCGCCGTTTTTTAATTTAATTCCATTTTTAAAATAAGATTCAAGAAAAAATGCTTTGATTTCTTTAGATAACATTTTGACAATATCTTACATCAAATTGGCATTTAATTAAATACTTTTAAATTAACATAAGTAACTTTGTTGTTTTTTGCTGAACATACTGTATATCATTGAAAATCTTGTAAATTAAGCAAAAAATGGAACAATTTTCAACATAGGTTCCCATTTAAAAAATCTTTTATTCTACCAAAAACAACGATACAAAATTTGTTGAAACAACTTTTCTCGAAAAGCTGACCCTGGAATGTTCAAACGATTTTTCTCTATCATTAATATTACCCGAGATACCTTAAAAAACATCGAAAATGAGACCCCTGTAATTCATTGTGAAAAATGGCGTAAAGTTACGTATTTTTGAAATCATCAACATTCTTTTATCTTTTTAGGTGACATTGAATGGGACGCGTCTGAAGCAGAAAACGAAATGTCAGACATATCTGCAGATGGCCCTTCCAACGTTTTAATGTTAGAAGAAGGTGACCAATGGAATTCAGAAGCAAATGACCCATCAAATAATCAATCAATGATCGTAATGCGTCCTTCTTCTAGTTCTACCGCTGTACAGAATAGTCCTGCTCGTCTAGCACTGCAGTCTACTTCTGATCAAGTCTTATCTACGGCCCTTGCTTTACCAGCAGCGGAAACCAGCATGGCTGTTGCGTTGCCAGAAGACGTCAATATGACTTCAAACGGTGAGAAATTCAAAGTAATAATTACATATAAAGAAGGAAATTTAACTGTGAATGTTCGTTCTACATTTGGACATGATGCAAAAAAATGTGAGCAAACTTTCTGAAAATTTTAGTTGGTGTATATTGTACATGTGTTCTTTTTTTTTAAATAACTTTTTATACAGGTGTTCATTTTAAATGGGCCACCATTGCTATCTCGAGAAATATAAGAGCTACAAAGATGGTTAAATGGGCAAACAAATTTAGAGAAAATATTTTTCTTTGGTGGTGGTTCTTAAAATATGGGACCCAACTTTTTTATTTTGAATGAGAACATCTATTTTTTATTTCCTCATCCTTTAGGGACTTTAATTTTGAATTCAGTGATAAAATACTTTTTTGTCCTCCTGCGCTGACTTTACCGCACCGAATAAAGTACTAAACACCCACATTTTTAAGTTTTAAGAGGCCATTAATAAATAAAGCTTCTTTGTAATAATAAAGGGTACCTACAGAATCGCTAGTTACGGCAATTCTTCATTCAATACTAATAATAAATAAATAAAATTGAATTTCTTTTAATTAAATCTGCCAACGCCATCTGTTAGCATTAGCAAATAATAATTCTCAGTCGGCAATGTCAACGTGTCAAAATTTTCAAATAATAAACTTTGTTAAATGATTGATGAGAATTGTTTATTTATTTTATTTCAAATGTATGAAATTCATTTTAATAAAGAATACCGAAAAGGGTACGTAACATTAGAATCATTCATGTAGTCTGTTTAGGAACTAGAACTAAATATATGTAGAAACTAATCTACCTATCCTTAATTTTCTTCCAGCATAGACATTCTTAAATAAATCAAATAATCAAAGTACAAATTCTTGATCTACGTGCCAACTTCTCAAAAAAACATGAATATTTAACTTTGTACATGAATTAAAGTCGTTAATTAATTGAACAATGTATTTAATAGTGTGAATGCAGCTAGCTTGTTGACAACAATTGTTTCAGGTTAACAAGTAAATTTTATAAAAAATACATATTTTAATAGATATTTTGGCCAAAAAAATTAATACATAATGTGTGCCTTAGGTATTTGTACAACGCTCGGTTTTATTCAATATAAAACTTCGCGTTGTAAAATAACACCTAAACTGCACATATAATGTAAATAACTATTATACCCTTACATAATGATTTTTTGAGAAAAATGCATGAATGGTAAAAATGAATATGTATTAATATTTTTTACATAAAATTAGAGTGCCCTTACAGAAAGAAGTGAATACTTTGTTCTTTTAATTGATCATAAATATTCACGTATTTCTTTCATGTCACTCTAATTCCATGTGAAAAAAAATAACACGTATGCATTTCTTCCATTCATGGCAATCTTATTATAGCCATATTTTAATCAAATTAGTAAAAAACTTTACATGAATTTTTCTCAAAAAAATCGTTATATAGGGCTTTTACAAGAATTTTTATATGACTTCTAAGTATTAAATTTTAAAAGATATTGTTCTTTAAAGAGCCTCAAATTTGAAAATATCACGAAATATCCTTCAGATATTTTACAATTAATTTTTGAAATTTGGATAAAATTTTGAATGTCACGTGATCTGAAACAGAATGTGACGTCAGGGTACATACATCTTCAGCGGTTCTAAGGTGTCAAGTGCATTGTCAAAGTTGTCAAACAAGTGTCAGATATCGACCTGCGGTTAATTGTCCGATTTAGCTTGAGTATAATTTGAATTAGCCATTATTACTTTATTATTTATTTACAATGAGCAATGTCAGCGTCAAATGTCAAATTAAAAGATTTTGATATTAACATGTGACAAACTTTAGCCTACGTTTATTTATATAAATAATATGAATAAACGTAGGTGATTGGAAAAACTATTTTCCTATTGGTTATTAATGATATAATGTATGTGCTTCTACGTCATAGGAGTGGGGGGTAGTTTTTAAGGAAGCCAATCTTTTTATTTAATTATTTCCACAAATAACTATAAATTATTCAAATAAAAATTATTACTAAGAAAATCATTGCATAAACTTTCATTTAAAATAGTTTTTGAAAAATGTGAAACAGGCTCATTCAAAATTAAAGTCTCTAAAGAATGAGGAAATAAAAAATATATGTTCTCATTTAAAACTAAAAAACTTGGGTCCCATATTTTGAGAACCACAGGCCAAAAAAAAAATCTTTTCTTTAAATTTGTCTTATGAAATAGATATTGTTCGCCCGTTTAATCATCTTTGTAGCTCTTGTAGTTCTCGAGGTAGCAATGGTGGCCCATTTAAAATGAACATCCTGTATAGTGGGCCACAAGACAATAGTTAAATTTGAGTCGCGCCTTAAAATATTAAGAAACGCTGAAATATTTGCTGCTCGTTCGCTTTTGCATGGCATTCCAATGTAAAAGATGACTCAAATAGTTATCAATGCAAATAGTATTGAATTGATAATGTGATCGATGTAATTCTTGAAAAACTCCTCAACTAATTATTTAATAACGTAGGAATTAATTTTATTTGAAGATGTGGTAAACGTTGGCCAACCAGCTTTACCTCCTTCTATGCAACATCCAGCAGTTTTAATGGGCAATGAAGTAGGAAGAACTCCATCTGTATATAGAACCAGAACGCCAGGTGGCCAGCCAATGACATTATCTACCATCACAACTACAACAGAAATAGTTCCATCAACTTCTGGTGCAAGAAAACCGTTCCATGTTAAGAGAAGACAAGTAGAGGTAAATATAATTCGAGTAAAGAAACTCTTTCCAAATTATTTCTTCCGGAAACATTTGACGAATTGTCATAATGTAATTTCTAGGGAAGTTCGTTTAAATATAGACGCGTACTGAGCACCATCCATATAAGCGAACTAAACAATGATTTATTTTACCAGAATACATCATCGAATCCACCTACAGTAAAAGTGAACGAAAGCATAATCTCTCTTCTCCTAAAACTGCATTCTCAACTCTCAGGAATCCCAGATAGTTACGATCCAGATGAAGAAATACCACCTTCTGACAGTCAAGAACACGAAAGCATTATCGGCGATGGAGCATTTTTTGTCGCGAAGCTTCTCAGAAAAATTGCCGCCTTGGACAATTCCTGTCGTGACAATATAAGAGAAATCAAAAGTCGCATATGGCCCCCGCAACAAGAAAACGAAAGAGAACAAAAACAGCGAGAGAATAAAGAAAGAGAAGAAAGAAGACGGAGAGCGAAAGAACGTCAACAAAAAGTCATGGCTGAGTTCGCAGCCAGACAGAGACAATTCTTAGCTAGTGCTATGAAAAATGAAGAATCGGTCAACTCAGGAATGGACTGGAGTAACGATGATGAAAGTTCTCTTACTAGTAAGCAAGAATACGATTGTGTTATTTGCAATCAAACGACGCCGAGCACGGAGGATAAACCAATGGGTTTAGTGGTTTTAGTGCAAGCAAGTAGTGTGTTAGGACATCGGAGAAGGTTTGGGCAGAACGAAAGAGCTGTGTTACCAACCAGTGAAGGGGAAAGGTATAATCTAAGAAGAGATGATATTCAGGCTAGTGAATTTGATAGGAGAATTGAAGAATTCGATAGACATTTTGACAACGTAAGTTATTTTTTTAAATATTTGTTTACCTACAGTGGCATTCAGTATCCTTTGTACAGATTTTATCTCAAATACTTTTGAAATTGTTGTTTTTGATAAATTCATCCTAAATTATTATTATTATAAATAAATATATCATCACGGCATATTACCCATTTCTGGGTGTGCCAGTATCTACAACACATGTAGACATCGGTAATGATGACGTTGTAATTAACTTTGATATAATTTGAAAAAATTGGTTTAATATATTTGTTTGAAGCATATAAATGGAAGAAATAAATAAAAATGAAGAAAATGATAATAGAAATTTACAAATCATGATCTACAATTGAATTTTTCATTTGTTCCTTAGCAATTTTTAATATTTTCACTCCAGTAAGTTATTCATGTTGAAAAGAATGTAGATTAGATGTTATACATCGTTGTAAAGTTTATAAAATAAGAAAAAAGATGAAACTGTTCATGGATTTCCATTTAAAAATATTGGCCTCTAGTATGAATAACTGATTAAGGATGAGTAGCGATCAGTTAACTAGTGTTGTTTTTTTCCTCTGTCAATCGTTATTTTAGAGAAAAATATTTAAAATAAAAGTTGCGTACAATTATTTTTTGTATAACTATTTTTATCTAAAATAATCCTTAAACAATTGATAGAGAAAAAACAATGCTAGTCAACTATTTAAGTATTTTTTTCCTGAAATCGTCAAGTAATCTACTACTTCCCTGCCGCAAAATCGACAAGGAAGTAAAATGCGACGTTGCCATATTTATTTTCATAAACACATTTTACGTTTTAATATGAAATACAATTACAAAATTTGAATAAATAATGTCCAACGTATAGTTGTATTAAATTCTTGTATAATTTTGAATAGAGTTCCTTAAGTTCTCAATGAGATTTACTTGTTAAATGAAAATAGGTTATATATAATTTAGAATTCTTACACGATTTCAGAAAAAAAATTAATGCTTATCTCGTCATTGAAGTTTCTTTTCATGACTCATTATGGTTATTTTTCATATTCGGCATGAAAAGACAAACTTCACTGCCTTGATCAGTAAATAACTGTTATTTATCTTGTTGACAACCGCATTAGCTTTATTCTATTTTATTTTTTCCCCAATTTCAGCACTCATGGTTACTATCTTGTAATCTTGGTTGGGAAGGAGGTGTTCACGTCCAAACATGTGGTCATCATCTTCATTTAGACTGTTTAAAAGCTTACTTAGAGTCTTTAAGAACTCAACAAAGGCAACAGGGTTTAGCAGCAGATAAGTACGTAATAATTAATATATATTTTTTTCTATAGCAGATGTTCTACTCAAAATAGTGGATCACTTTAATCGCAAGGGTAGACAAAATAATACTTTAACAACAAAGGGTTTTTATTTAAATTAAATACGTTATAAACGTTCACGGTTTGTGTTAAAAACTTAATTGTGTAATTAATATTATCAGAAAGATCTATTCTTGGAATAGAACCACAACTTATACTAAAATTTAATTTATAATTGATTTTATTAATTTTTATAATCTGCTACATAAAAAAATAGAATTGTATATACGACGATAAAATTTAATGGGGTCATTTCACATTTTCTGATTTATTTTTTTCTTGAAAAAATAGGTAAATTAAACATGTATGTGTATGTTTTACATCTTACAAGTCTTTAGAATCAGAGATATGATTTTTTAAAAGTTGCGTTTCATTTCAAATATTTCAACGGCTGACGACAGTCGAGTTCTACCGGCTTAATTTCGAACTATGATTATTTGGTTTGGTATTAATAAATTGTTTATTTAAATACCTTATACTGCACTAGTACTTTTAAAGAAATAGAAAGTAATAATAATCTTCTATTTTGTATAATTTGCTGTCAGCTGTCACAATTTTAGGTTAGATTACTGTTTCATGTTGTGAAGCGTGTGTGTGAGAGAGAGAATTGTCTTTGTGTGAGTATGAATTTATGTCGTCACAAATTTAGTCCGTGTTTAAAAGCGCGAAAGTTTATTAGCAAATTTATGAATGAAAAGTCGCATATTTCAAATTATTTTCTATTACTATATTTATTAAATGAGATGGATTTCATGATTTTATAAAAAAAATCGACAATTATTTTTTTTTAAATGACCCCATTATCGGCTTACGAAAAATGAACACTGACCATTCGTCGATAAAATAGCATTTTATCGTCTTATATACTTATATTTTGTATTAACATTAATTTATTTTTGCAGAGGAGAATATTTTTGCCCGTTATGTAGACAATTAGCAAATTCAGTTCTTCCACTCTCACCGCAATTAGGCGAATGTACAGCTGTAGTACGATCTAGACCTGGGACTATGTCCGCCATTTTAAGTGAATTATCTAATTTCTTAAAAGAAAATCAGCGCACACCAGTAAGTTCATTAAAATCTATACTTGTACAAGTATTACAAATGTGTTATTTTTTAGAGTAATTCATATTTATCCGAAGCAATGGGTAAAGCAATGGAAGACATGACAAACAGCACACATTTAAAATTCAAACAAAAAACCACAACTGGTCCTCCTAGCCATCAAAGTGTGTTCTTGTTTGTTACATCAATAGCTAGAACAAATTTAGAAGTAGAACTTGTACAAAGAAATGGTAGTTTAGTGACAATTTCGCATCAAGCTCCTCCTCCTCTAACACCAAAACGAGATTGTATCGGTAAGAATGAAACATTTTTACTAGTTTTGTGTTATTAAATAATTGTTTTGTAGTTCCTTTACTTCACGTCCTTGCTGTCCACGCCCGGTTATTGGCCCAATGGCCTTTTTGGTCCACGTGGCAACAGTTATCCGGGGTGCCAGATTCGCCCAGTTCACCTATGGCTCTGCAGCCTATCGAAAGGGAAGTGCCGTTACTCTACAGGGATCCTACTGCTTTACTAATTCAGTTCACTTTGCTGCTGCCTCTGCACATCGATCAAAGTAAGAAAAAAATCAAAATACTCTAATATATTTTCAATCAACAATCACACTTTGCCAAGTTTTTTTTTTTAAGTAATTAATTCAAATCTATTAATTTAACAATCACATTTTACCATTTATTTTAAGAAACTATATATTTATTGGGCGACCATATTCGTTGACATTCTAACATTTTTTCATTCTTAAATTAAATGCTTATTTTCAGATATTTTATATCAAATATATAAATTAAAACTACCTTTTAAGCGTAAATTTGCGAATCTTGTATTAAATTATTTTCCGCAATTATTTTGTAATAATCACTAACAGCCCGATTTTCAAAAAAGTTTAAGCTAATCCTCATTTTTTGATTAGTGAATTCTATTTCAATACATGTATTTAAAATTTAATCTTCAAAATATTAACAAAAAAGGTAGACACTAGGAATAGATTAGACTATATTTTAAGATATAAACTATCAAAATTAGAATAGAATTCGCTAATCCAAAAATGAGGATTAGCTTAAACCTGTTCCAAATTCAAGCTGTACATGTATGAAATAGCACTCGAAAAAATCATCTTTATGGAATTTCATTAGAAATTTAATTCTTTCTATTTAAAGTTAATGTTGAAAACTCTTTAAAATAGTGTTATAAAATTTAAATCTTTATTTTCGTAATTTCACTTGATTTTTTTTATTTGAATTAATCAGAAGAAACATATTTTATACATTTAAAAATTTATGCTTTTGGCCACCACTTGTAGTTTCTTTAGAATAAAAACTAAACCTTTTTAATTGAAGGGTTTCTCGCAAGGGACGAACAATTTCATTCACTTCCGGTCGCTGCACATGGTAAGCAAAGTTTTGGCGAAAACCAAGTAAAGCACGAAAAATACGGAATTACATTAATCAAATTAGTCCTCCTCGTATTTCGTCTTCATTTTTATAATTTTCATTAAGTAAATGTCAAACAAATCCTTGTTTATTTGCTCAATAAATATACTCGTATATGGAGAAAAATTGCCTCGGATTACTTGAAGTACAATGAACGATTTTTAAATAAGAGTACATAAATAAACTCATTTTTATTTGAGAAATGATCAAATGAACACACACTTTCACTTAACAATTATAGAGGTGATTGATGTTTGATGAACACTTTTATGGAAACAGACACACTTTACATTTTTTTATACTAAAATTTTATTTACAAATTATTATTAACGACTACATTAAACATAATTATACAAAACTAAACATAACTAAATTATAAAGATACCGATGCATCCATAGGCCAAAATACGTTGCGTAGAACGCGAGCCAAAACTAAACCTCTACATGTCGCTTGGACATAAGAGACCAACACAGACTCTATGGCTTTCCAGTACGAATCTCTAAACTAGACTAACTAAAAATAAACGGTTATAATCTTCAGGAAAGCATATCTGAGGGGTACAGGGTGAAGGGTTATCATACAGCATCCGTAGTTAAATATTAACCCTACACATAGGCTGGCAATAACTTACAGACCTAATTATCAATACACTAAGGATCGTACCACGATCACGGTTTTAACTAAAACACTGTTTTTAGAAATGTCAAATTCAAATTGAAACATTTAATTTCACCCGTATGTTTAAAGAACGATTTTTTGAAAAATATTTGTTTGTATACAAACTATGTTCTGCTTTAAAATCATATTTTGATAGTATTTATTATTATTAAATAATGAAATTTGACATTTCTTAAAACAGTCTTTTAGTTAAAACCGTTATATTTAAGCGACTGACATCCAGACTAAACAGAGAGAGATGTGAGAAAAATGTTAATTTTTAAACAGAATTTTGACTTTGATAGATAACAAAGTTGAAATATGGATACTGAAAGTATAATTTAGAAGATTTTATAATCAAGTTATTTGCTTGTTATTGTTCTGCCCTCACCTTGTCATAGAGGTGTCAAGCATGTCTTACACGGAACAAAATTAATTCATAAGTTTTATGTGTGTAAAATAGGCTGGCCCGCAGCGCCACCAAGTACATTCTTACGGGGAGGGGAATACAGTATAGTTATATTTTTTCACTCAACAATCAACAAACGCTTATTTCCAGTTTTGTTTTGTTTTTATTTGATAAATTCTTTACGTTTTACCCCTGTCGATTTTTGCATTAATTGATGTTTTCTCTATTTCAGCATATTTCGCGTGCGTCGTAAAAGTCTTATACAACCTTTTATACTACCAAGTGGTAGCCCAGCTATCCTGCAGCATGTCAAGCGCTGAACGGGCCCAAGTCCTTTCACGAGGCGTTCACGAACGCGTCGACACGCTCGCAGGAGCACTGTCTCTAGTCGTTGATGCACTGGGTCGCAGCGACCTGTACATAGAGGACGATGGCGCTTCAACTTCCTCTAGTCACTCTCTCAAGCTCAACATGAACGCTTTGGAGCAACAAGTGCAGAAGCTCTGCCTTCCTTTCCTACGAGTGGCTGCGTTGCTAAGGCATCATTTGTATCAACAACCACTTCCTGAGGTTAGATCAGCGGAATATGAGTTTGTCCGTTTGGTCTACTTCTTGGAATTGGTGACGGAAGGCATGGATTGGGATTGTTTTAACGCTGCAGTGGCGTTGAGTTGGCCACATGATACCAATTCGGCGATTACAACTCCGAGGTTGTGGTGTGAACAGCTTTGTGCCTTTGCATCGAGGAGTCAAATTGCGGCGAGGAACTTCTTAGTAGAACAACATGTACTATGGCATCCTCCACGGTTATTAAGTTTGCCCAGGGAATATGAAAAAATATTCACAGTAAGTTTTCTAATTTATAATTTACTAACTAGCGTCACTTTCATGAACAATAATTTTCATCGTAATTATGAATAATAAATAACTTTCATAAAGTATTTTTTTAACGCAAACGCGTGAAATAATGAAACGTTACGGCACTTTTTTTTACACTTTTATAGCAGACATAAAAAAAATAATTGTGTGCAACTCGAGTAAAAAATGTCTTATTTCACTCGTAGAATGGGGTCATTTCACATTTTCTGATTTATTTTTTTCTTGAAAAAATAGGTCAAATTAAACATGTATGTGTTATGTTTTTCATCTTATAAGTCTTTAGAATCAGAGATGATTTTTTAAAAGTTGCGTTTAATTTCAAATATTTCAACGGCTGACGACACATATTCACGGATACGACAGTCGAGCTCTACCGGTTTAATTTAGAACTATGACTATTTGGTTTGATATTTATTTAAATAAGTGGTTTATTTACATAATTTATACTGCACTAGTACTTTTAAAGAAATAGAAAGTAATAATAATCTTCTCTCTTGTATATTTTGCTGTCAGCTGTCACACTTTTAGGTTAGGTTACTGTTTCATGTTGTGAAGCGTGTGTGTGTGAGAGAGAGAATTGTCTTTGTGTGAGTATGAATTTGTGTCGTCACAAATTTAGCCCGTGTTTAAAACCGCGAAAGTTTATTAGCAAATTTATGAATTAAAAGTAGCATATTTCAAATTATTTTCTATTACTATATTTATTAAATGAGATGGATTTCATGATTTTATAAAAAAAAATCGACAATTATTTTTTTTGAAATGACCCCATTTGATCAAACTTTCCTATTCGTGAAATAAGACTTATACTTTTTAGGGCCAGTTGTACAATACACAGTTAGTATCTACGGTTACGTAACATACAGTTAACCTAACCACTGGTTAAAAACACAATTAGTTGTACCATTTCTATTAGTCTAAGAGCCAGTGGCCGGCAGACTTACGGTATTTTGTAAAACCCTATATTTTTTTCGTTTACTCTCTTACACCTGCCGTACATGAAATGGGGACTCGTTAGTTCAGCCGGCGGTTCCTATAGCGTCACTCGGGTATAAAAGGTGTAAAAAATTGACTGAGTTCAACATAATACTGACAAGGCTGCCACTTGGATATTTTAAAATACTTAATTATTGATATTGAAAAATAACAATGGCAGACAACTATGGCGGTTCCAAGGTCATGGCAGACACTTTTAAAAGTCCCAAAAAATAATAACAATTTACGATACTTTGACAAAGCTAAAATTTATATATTATGTTAATAATAATATTGTAAGCCTATATTTAGTACGGCAGACATTTTCCACGGTTCTAACATCCCGGCAGACAACCAAATGTTACCTCTGGCGCGAGCATACATATGTATAATACTGTCGCACTCACTCTAATCCAAGGACTATTTTACTTTCTTTAGTTAGTATTAGGGCTTATAACTGTGTCATGTTATACCAAACAGTGAAACATCTAGCGTAGTAACGGTTTTGTCTTGTCTAATATTTTTAGTGTATTTCTGAACTCTGACAGAGAAGCATCTTACGTACCTGGTGAACATTGTAAAATATTTAACATGAAGCGCGGGCAGACACGTGACTTTGACAAGTGCATGTAGGGCCCCACAAGGTTGCCAATATACAGCTTGTGTACCTTGTCTGTATTGCCAAATCATTTTGACCATAAAATTAGTAAATAAAATTTTAAAACTAGTTATTATTAATGAATTTATTTTCTAATTTAATTTTTAAAATATTTTTTTTATGTAAAAACAGCGATTAGTGCTACCATCTACGATACAAAAATTTATTGGCGCGCTAAATTGCTTATTAATCCTTCAATATCATCATCAGAATCAACATCACTATATTTAAGGTTATGAACTTTACTTAAACTTAAAATACTAAAGTACAAAATGCACACTTTAATTCAGTTGTCATAATGTCAAATTAACAACTTTAATATACTATAGTATAGATCAATAAAATAAAATTTCAAAATGACGCGCGGGCAGACACTTTGACAATTTTGTTTTATTTTCTAACACATAAATTGAATTTGCAATATTTTTTATAGCACAAGACGTTCAACAATCAACTGATGGTTTCCTCAAATTTAGAGCGCCAAGATATTTTTGTATAGCACTAATCACTGTTTTTACATAAAAAAAAAATATTTTAAAAATTAAGTGTCTATTAGAAAATAAAATAACATGATATTCATTAATAATAACTAGTTTTACAATTTTATTTATTAATTTTACGGTCAAATTGATTTGGCAATACAGGCAAGGTACACAAGATGTATATTGGCAACCTTGTGGGGCCCTACATGCACTTGTCAAAGTCACGTTTTTGCCCGCGCTTCATGTTAAATATTTTACAATGTTCACTACGTAAGATGCTTCTCTGTCAGAGTTCAGAAATACACTAAAAATATTAGACAAAACCGTTACTACGCTGGATGTTTCACTGTTTGGTATAACATGACACAGTTATAAGCCCTAATACTAACTAAAGAAAGTAAAATAGTCCTTGGATTAGAGTGAGTGCGACAGTATTATACATATGTATGCTCGCGCCAGAGGTAACATTTGGTTGTCTGCCGGGATGTTAGAACCGTGGAAAATGTCTGCCGTGCTAAATATAGGCTTACAATATTATTATTAACATAATATATAAATTTTAGCTTTGTCAAAGTATCGTAAATTGTTATTATTTTTTGGGACTTTTAAAAGTGTCTGCCATGACCTTGGAACCGCCATAGTTGTCTGCCATTGTTATTTTTCAATATCAATAATTAAGTATTTTAAAATATCCAAGTGGCAGCCTTGTCAGTATTATGTTGAACTCAGTCAATTTTTTACACCTTTTATACCCGAGTGACGCTATAGGAACCGCCGGCTGAACTAACGAGTCCCCATTTCATGTACGGCAGGTGTAAGAGAGTAAACGAAAAAAATATAGGGTTTTACAAAATACCGTAAGTCTGCCGGCCACTGGCTCTTAGACTATATTTTGCTAAAGGTTACCTAGCAGTCTGTCAATTATCACTGGATCAGTTTTTCCAAATTATACTATATAAAACAAAAGATAAATTTTATTTTATTGCAATTTTGACATATATGTCAGTTTTCATAAAAATTAAAATTACAAAATGTCAAAAACTAGCGTAATAGAACACTTATTTTACGCAAGATGATTGTTTAAAATTAGTGGATTTTGTCGCCCAGTATAAAGATATAATAGAGAATAAAAAAATTGATGCAAGCACAACACAAGATAAGGTAAATAAATTATTATATAAAGTGCATGAAGTATTCTTGGTTATTGGATAAAAGAAATAAGTAGGAATGCAGTCAATTTATAAAATTTTATTTGTTCAAAAGCCGATGTTTCGCTTCCTGCTGAATATTTTAAAATAATTTTTTAACGAGTGTAACAAATTATTTAAAAATATTAGCATTTCGCCCTGAAGGAGCTTCCACAGGAAGCAAAACGTTATAAATTGACTGTATTCCTGCTTATTTCTTTTATCCAATAACCAAGAATACTTCATGCACTTTATATAATAATTTATTTACCTTATCTTGTGTTGTGATCGCGTCAGTTCCTACTTCTTAAAAACATATTTTCTAATAATTCATCTTCAGAATCAGATTCAACTACCAAACGTCGACGAAAAGCCATTACAAATAGTTAAACAAACGTCAAATGTCATACGTTAACACTTTGTTAAAACATTAACCCCTCATTTCATCAAAAGTTAAAAATATTCTGGTTAAGAGCCATGGTTACGCTTAACCCGTTATCGTACAACACATTTCCTGACTAACCAGCTGTTAATTACTAACCCTTGCCTTAACCCTTGATTGTACAACTGGCCCTTACTCTTGTAGCATAAATAACTATTGTCCAGTTTGGAATAAGTGTTCAATTACGAAGGGTTTTTGAAAAAGGTTTGGGTTTTAATAAGGATTCACTTATTGGCGTCTTCAAAATTTTCATTTTTTAAGCGACCAAAACCCTCATATCGCAACTTCCCGATGATTTTTTCTTTTCACAAAACGTTTATCCTTGAACTTTCGTACTCTAATCTAAACTTCCTTTTCATCTGACGCATGCGGTCTTTTCTTGAACAGTTGTTATTGGTAGACAAATGCCACTGGAATGTAACTTTTAAAAGACAGCTCAAACAAAACCCAGGCAACTTTCTCGGAAACCCGAATTTTAAGACGAATAAATGTTCTTTTTGCAGTACTATCACGAAAGGCAGTGCAGTCAGTGTCAATCCGTGCCACAGGAAACCAGCATTTGTTTGTTGTGCGGTACCGTAGTGTGCTTGAAACAAAACTGTTGTAAGCAGCAGAATGTGTGTGAAGCCGTGCAACATTCAATAGACTGCGGCGGTGGCACCGGCATTTACTTGGTAGTCACATCTACGTACATAATTGTAATACGCGGACGAAGGGCTTGTTTATGGGGCTCGCTCTACTTGGACGATTTCGAGGAGGAGGATCGAGATTTGAAGTAAGTTTACCAGTTTCATTACATTGCTAGAATACTGATGATAAATAGGAGAATTTTTATGAATTATGAATGTTTGTATAACTGTGGAAAAAGAGAAAAACTTGTACAGAAATGTAGAAGTATATCAGAAAATAGGATATTATACTTTCAACAACATGAATAACGTTATAGTGAATCGTTATTTGTTATGTTACGGTTACATAATGTTATTTTGTAATTGTTACGTTATTTAACAAAAAATATTAAATCGGGTATCGTTACGTTTCTTTTCCCGTCCCTGGATCAAGATTTAAAATAACAGAGTGTTGTGAAATGAAAAAAAATAACACATAATATATCGGGTGTAACACGAAAACCGGGCCATGGGCGTTTAACATGGGAAAACAGTTTTTCCTTGCCCAAAAGTGACCTATTAATTTTAGACAAAAATGCTTGAAATAAATGTTGTTCTGCATCGAATGGGGTAGTTAACCTATGTTAAAATTTAATAAAATTCTTATTTGTTTACAATATATGACTCATAATATGATATAGTGTGTTCCATTTAGACCTGCCACCATAGGGCTGTTTCAGGAATTTTAAATGACTTCTAAGTATTAAATTTGAAAAGATATTGTTCTTTAAAGAGCCTCAAATTTGAAAATATCACGAAATATCCTTTGGATATTTTACAATTAATTTTTGAAATTTGGATACAATTTTGAATAAATCACATGATCTGAAACAGAATGTGACGTCAGAGTACATACATCTTCAGCGGTTCTAAGGTGTCAAGTGTATTGTCAAAGTTGTCAAACAAGTGTCAAATAAGAATCACGACCAGAACTTTAAAGTAAAATATATTATCAATTTATATAATAAATTCAGTTTCTCTTTAACACCCCTTATTTCGGTAGCAGTAAAACAATCGTTCTGATATAAATTCAGCCATCATCCAGCTATCGACCTTCGGTTAATTGTCCGATTTAGCTTGAGTGTAATTTGAATTAGCCATTATTACTTTATTATTCATTTACAATGAGCAATGTCAACGTCAAATGTCAAATTAAAAGATTTTGTATTAACATGTGACAAACTTTAGCCTATGTTTATTTGTATAAATAATATGAATAAACGTAGGTGATGAAAAACTATTTTCCTATTGGCTATTAATGATGTAATGTATGTGCTTCTACGTCACAGGAGTGGGGGGTAGTTTTTCAGGACGCCAATCTTTTTATTTAATTATTTACACAAATAACAACAAATTATTAAAATAAAAATTATTACTAAGAAAATCATTCCATAAACTTTAATTTAAAATAGATTTTGAAAAATGTGAAACAGGCTCATTGGGATCTCGAGAACTATAAGAGATACGATGTCGGTTAATTGGAACTTTTTTGTGCACCTTTGGGGGTCCATCTCAGATGTGTTTTGTTTGTGCTGACGTCACAATGGCGGGTATTTTCAGTATTTTTTTCTCATTTAAAAATACTTACGTATAATAAAAAAATCAAAAAAGGCGAAACTACCCCCTATAATCTCATACAATTCTTTTTTCTATAAATTAATTTAGAAACTTTTGGCAGCTAAAAAACTGTTTCTATGTTGACTCGTTTTAAAATTTTCACCCTGTACTTAATGGCTTATGTGATTTCCAGGAGAGGCAAACCATTATATCTAAGTCAAGACAGATTCCAGTTGCTGGAGCAGCAATGGCTAGCCCACAGATTCGACCACACGAAGAAAACGTGGGTGTGGCATCGAGACGCTCTGTGATTATCTAGTACCATAGTCCACTCGGGGTGCAATCGTTGTCTTCGCAATCGTCTCGTCCGCGCTTTTACAACAAATAAAATATAGGGAATGTTAAATTTTTTCTCTTCCTCATTATGTATATGTTGTAAATCTTTATAATTAATGTATGTACTATCTTGTATTGTTTATTTTAATGTTTGGTATGTGTGTAGATAATACCAATGGATTGCTTTATAAAGAATTGAGAAATTCTGTGTCTTATTATGTACTCACGCCACATCGTTAAAACAATAGCTCAAAATTTGGTATTTTTGTATTCTGGGAATGTTCACATTATATAATATTTAGGCCTAACTTGAATAGCCGAGTACATGACAAATATGACACGTTTTAGATCTGTTAGCGATTGAGTTGCGTGTACTATGAATTTTGCAATCTAGTGTTACTACTACTTTGAGAAGAGACAAAATATATATATGGATAGGTGCTTGTGATAATTATGTTATTACTTACATCAAGTAATGCACTGTATATGTAAGATTATCCTGTAATATATACATTTACCTATATACTTATATTTACTTAACTGTGAAAAGTTTAAAAAAGAGTTGTTTCTTATATGTATATGAAAGTTTATTTATTATACACGTATGTTTTACACATTATAAATTGTCCCATAGCTTCCCTAATGATAATTTTAAAAAAGAATTATAATCCAGTTATAAGCATTGTGTCTGTACAAGGTAATAAAATATTTAAAATTTATAAAGTGTATAACTATTTAAGGACTATCATTATCATCAACATTAAACGATAGAAAAAGTAACATAAATTGTTTTTTCAACAATCGTTAACAAAATTCATTATTAGGTTGACTTTTAACCATGTAGTCTTTAAACTCATTGGTTTTCTAAATTTTGTAAAATCATTTATAACTAAAATGTAAAACTTTTAAATTTTTTTAATACTTTAATAATTGCTTGAAAATGGTTCTAAACAGAACCAAAACGTCGCAGTTAGAAATTGTAACTTATTGATTATGTTGAAATAAATGAAGCATTCATCCAAAAACCTCTTCGTATAGAAAATTTTTTTAATTGCTTCCAAAAACTGAATAAAAATTCATTATTATCAATTTAAAATAGTGAGCAAAGTAGCATGTTGAATCACAAGTGAGTAAAGTAAATAACTTTCTTCACAAGTGAGCAAAATACACAAGCCTACGATAATCTACGTCAGGAGTCATAAATTTTGGAGGATATACAAATTGTACAACAAATATCTACCATTCTACATGAAGGAACAATAATTTTTTGTAGTCAACTTTACATTAAATTCAGTAATAAACATGTATTGTTGAGTTTTTCATTTGTTGTAATTTTTAATATTCTGGGACTCGTACATTTTACAGATAAATATATATTTTTTTTATTAACAAAGTTTGGTTTGATGAATTTAAATTATTTATTTAATGTATGTAAAAACGATCGGCTCTCAATCGCCATCTGCTATTTTCTTACGTGAAATGAAATAAAATTAGTTTCATTGGGCCGAATTCAGTACTCTTCTTTAACTAAGCTTATCTAAAAATAACAAAATAAAGAGACATATAATAATATATTAATAAGAAAAAGATGCAAGCTATTTCCATGGTTACTATACAGTGTCCTACACTCAATGTTCAGTATAGGGTCTTATGGAGTACCATGTTGGCAAATTTACCTGCTGTTAGTCTACAAGATAGAAAGAGCAAAATATATGCCCAAAAAGAGATGAAATATTCTGGATAATTCATTGAATGTATTTATGACTGGTGTACTTTCAGTGTATCTAAACAGGTGGGTGAAAAGAAAAAAAAAAATAATAAACTGGTCAGTTTAACAATTTACAAAAAATATAAAATAATACAAACACAAAATATAAGTAGGGTATAAAAACATAACAAGCGTAGGTAAATTAAAATAATTAACATTTAACTCTTCAATTTAAAGTAAATAATATAAAACATTTTTGTAGTTAATTGGACATATTACAATCTTCGTCAACAATAAATTTTCCTATGTTACATATTTCCATTCTACGAAAAGATAGAGCTACATGAAATAATTAACACTATATTTTCTACAGCGCATTTTTGTAACACTATACTTGCCGATTGGAGCAGATAGATATGATGAATTTAAATCCCTATTTTTTTGTGTTCCTCCTACGATACCTACATTATCTCAATGTCATATTGATGAAGAATATTTTTTTATGTTTTATGCTATTTATGTCGACATATTATATGATGAACTCATAAAGAGTTAAAATTATTAAGCATTATTTTTTATTTAATTTATATCTTCTTATTTGATAATTTACTAATATTTAGGCTTGATAGAAATACTACTGCATATATTTTACATAGTTCATAAGTCTTTATTCTTTCTTTATAATCTTCAATTTGAATTTATATTTTAATCTCTAATGCATTTGATCGCGATTAGTATGACGGGCGGTTTTAAAATATTGTATTGAAATATTGCTTATTACAGGTACAAATAGCTTCAACATGTTTTTTACACCCCGGTTCCAATGCATCTTTTCGCGCCCCTGTAAGTAAAACTATTTAGAACTGCAGATAAATTTCGGGTGATTCCAATAAACCCTTGGGTAAATAAGAGACCCTTATAAAACTTAAATTGTACAGTGTTAACTAATTTTGGTATAGCAATGAAAATTTATGAATGTTTCAATATTACATTACATTGAAAAATTGGCAACATGGTACAGAAAACCTCCGTAAGAATAACATTGGCTATCTCTGCTACACTGAAGATAGAGTGTGGGACACTGTATAGAGACGATCACTAGGCTAAAGAAGTGCCGAATTCGGCCCATTATTATTAAACAAATATTATCACTTACTCTTGTAGTACCATTTGCAACAGTTTATGCATGTGGTGTCTCCTTCTGCTGATGGCATCGGCTAACATCGGGGCAGTTTGTGAGTTCATAAAAATTGCTTCGTCCTTCGTCAAATACGAAGCGTTATGGACATGGCGCAAGTTTTAAATGAAATGTATGTGAGTAGTAAGGATGAATGTAAGTACTCGACACGAACATGCGCGAACCCATGAGCCATTGTCATTCAATGCGGCTTCAGTTTAGCGTAAAGGTAGAGTATGAGAGTTCCAGTCTATTTAGGGCCAGTTTTATAATCTCCGATTAAAATTTTAACTGTCAGTTAAATAAACAAAATTGAAACGAAACGAACTGTCAAATGACAAATTGATCATTGCTGTCAATAATTCGATTCAATATTGTTGATTTAACTTACAGTTAAAATTCTAACAAGATATTGTAACATTGGCCCTTAGTGGATTAAATCTTGTTTGATCGATTTCTGTTCCAGAATTGAAATTTGAAACGAAGACAAGAGTACAAAATTTATGATCAGATTTTGTTTATAAAGTATTTCAAGAAGATTAAGGAAATTTGAGTAACCTATATTTAATGTTTGTAGTAAGAATTATATTTTCATGAATTTATATTTAAATATTTAGAAAAAGGAATAGGGCCGGTTTTATAAACGTCCAGTTAAATTTAATTGCAAAGTAAAATTAATGAAATGATCAAATTTGAATCAGTTTCTCTGTTCTTATGTAAATTAAAACATTACAGTCAAAAAAATCACGTATTAATTCATTTCATTAAATTTACTATGGAAGTTATGTAGTGTGACTCCTACATAAAGGAAAAACGCAATGAATTCCTGGATAAATATGAATAATTATTATTTCCTGAACAATTATTTTTGTTTTTTATTCATTTAACAATCATTTACAATTCTGATATGTCTAGTAGGCTAATTCATAATATTTACGCATTAATTTTTTATTTTTTCATGGCAAAATTAATAATCGGCAATTTCGCTGCTTAGAATAATGTACAATATATAAATTTTATGTAATAATACAGAATTATAATAATGTGCAGTCTCGTTTAGCGCATGTAACACTGTTTTTTTTTTTAGTATTTAACGAGTAATGTAAAGTGTGAGTACATACAGATGCATATAAATATGTATACTACTTATTTGATTTGAACATAATTCCTCAAAATATCTGTTCCGAATTTGTGGTAAATAATTGTTACAAAATCAATCATATGATGAAGACGATCATATTTTGTAGTGGATGATTTGTTGTTAGGAACTAATATCTATTACAGAAAGGAATGGGTATAAATTTACAAAGAATTATTCCTTAAATTATTGTGGTTAGTAATTATAAAAGTACTATAATACATATGAACAAAACTTTTTACTATGTACATTTAGTTTTTGTATATTTGATTGAAACATTTCTCAAAAACTCGATTTAAAGAAAAGTTTAAATTTTAAATTTGATTTAATTAGGCCTATTAACTCTAATTAAAAGGAAATTAATAATATAGTTCCAGTTCCTTGGCAGCTTAATTTATAAATTTTTATATATTTCATTATTAAAATAGATTTTTCCAAATTCTAAATTTGTTGCTTAATTTTATTAAAAATTTAATATAAATCTTGTAGAGGAAGATGAACATTTTACATAGTGCAAAGGCTGCCTATTCATTTCAAATTTCGCACATGTAAAAATTTGTAATTGTAATTTAATGTAAAAACAAGATAAAATTTCCAAAGAATATTTAGCCTGTCTGGACAGAGAATGCAAAGTCGAAGCTTTTACATCAATGGGATCTATCACACCGAAGTTCTAACAATGATGCGTTGTTCTAAAATTAATTAACGTTTATTTCGTTTCAACAATTATTTATTACTTTACGTCGTGCCGTGAAATTTACCCAAATATTTCGAACAAAATAGAAAAACCATGAAACTCAAACAACAAATCTGGAAATAGAAAATCTAGTTGTAAGATAGTATTCTGCTGAAATGATATGAGACAGTCTTAAATATTTAAAATTAAAGAAAGGACGTCGCACATTTTACATGTCTTAAGTCGGATGCATCGTAGTCTTCTTACGTTAGCACACAACGACCGTCATGGCAACGGGAAATCATCACAGAGAATTTCGTCATTTACAATACAAAAGAGGAAAATCACGACGGGCCCTGTGTTCAACGCGCTGAACATGTCTCCGTTATACAACAAGTTCCAAATTGTTGCAAAATAAGCACTAGATCATTTCTTTGTAAGTTTGTGTAACTATTCACATCACAAGAAAATATTTAAACATTCGTATTTTCACTATTTAAAAAAATAATTAATCACAGACATAAAAAAGCATGGCATGTTGTTTTTCTTTTCCTTCTTATCGCACCAACAGTCCCCAACGCATAGTTACTTAACAATAACACTTGATAATAAGTGTTGTCTGGTCTGAGCTGAGCTAGATTTCAGAGTTTAGTTAAGCGCAAACCAGAATCGCACCGTAGTATTGCTGAAATCATTGACTTGACGTTGTACTCAGATTGAAAGTTGCTTGGCTCGCCTGCTAGTCGGTAAGTTTATTGATTGTCTCACTCTTCATCAATCACTGGACTTGCATGATGGGTCATTCGATATCTGTTCGTTTAGTTTTATTTATAACCATTAGATGCAGCTGATGTGTTGCACACTGCGTGCCCGTGCAGTCGTCCCCGCAGTTATTCACAAGTGGGTCAAGAGGAAGAAGTGTCCGCAGGACCACGCTCCGGAAACTGTCCGCTGATAAATCTGTACACATGATAACACAAACTTAGACAATCGTATGAATACTAATGTAGGGTTGGGTCATGCCACGCTACAAACTATTTCAGGACCGCAGCTAAGCTAAATATTCAATAAAACTACTTCTCACATGCCAGACACATTTCCGTTTGCAACTAAAATATTTCAGCTATTTTAAATTCTAATTGCTACTTGTGCTAATATAAACTCGCCATGAAATACTGCAATTTTTAAAGGATAATGAAAATTCATGGAAATTTCGAAATGATTCATCTATTTCTAACTTAGATGCATCATTATTTACATAAAGTCATTAGACACTCAGAACGCGTATTACTTCAGGAATTAAGTGTATACTTGATGGAATTAACATGAATTAAGTGGAATTAATTGAATATTTTTGGAATTATTGGAATTAATGGAAATTATAGAAATTAATTGGAATTAACTTGAATTAATTAGAATTAACCTGAATTAATTGAAATGAACGTGAATTAATTGAAATTAAATGGAATTAACATGAATTATATGGAGTTGGAATTATGTGTACACTTTTTTTACTAATGATAAGGGTTAAAAATAATGTACCAGTATTTTTTAAAATTTGTTAAATACTAATAGAATTCGAGAAAAATGAAATTATAACTTCAGTGACGTCACCAATGCTGAGTAATACAAGCACTGATAGTATTTGGAACTCATTTACAAAGTTTTACAAAACTACCTGAATATACTTTGTCTCAATGAAACCCAATAAACAGCTTAAACACCCATATACTATAAAAATACAAATACAATACGGTTTAATGAAGTGTACTGCAAATTGCCTTAGGTTTGTTACAATACTTGTAATTCCCATGGTTGGATTAAAAGGAAAAAATTAGATATCTTATGAGGCAATACACTTATGTAATCCATAATCCTACCCAAAGACACAAAGGTACTTATTATAAAATAAGAAATTATTATTGTTTTATTACTATGGTTCCAATTTAAAAAAAATTAGCTTGGATTAACGTAGCCAGTTTTGAATGTCAATTATACAAGTTGGCTAGAAAGGACGCACGTTTTTTAAAAAAATTAAATACGCTATGTGTCATTAGAATGACAAAATGTCTGTCATATTAATAAAAATTGGCGATAATTTACGTTAGTTGTTATTTGTATCATTATATTAATGGCCTCGTGCCTGAGTGTCTGGTCGCGAACCTGGGGGTACTGGGTTCGATCCCGACTGACGCCAAATATTTCGAATTTCAAATGGCACAAAAGTGACCCCTGTGGTGCACTCTCCACGCCAGCAATGAGTGCCCGTGAGGTGACGCCTGGTAAGCGCCCGCACGGTACAAATATGTCATCATCATTACCGATATCTGCGATAAAGCAGATTGGCACACCCAGAAATGGGTAATATGCCGTGATGATATATTTATTTATTTATTTATATTAATTAAATAAAATGAAATTAAAGCGGTTGAGCCAACTAATGTGGGACGGGGCTCATATATTTTAATAACACAGACAAATACAATTTCTCCAAATTTTATCAATGTCACATATTCCATTAAATATAAATACAAATACCCAAGTAAAAAGAATATTTAAAATTTGAAAAAACTACCGACAAAGTTGTTATTCGTAAAATAAAGATGATTAAAGTATTGTATTATTCATCAAATAATGCCATAGGCACTTCAAAGAAGTAGAATAATTGCATTTGCAACTACGACACGTAATTTACTTTGATGTCGATATGAAAAATTTATATCTCGTAAAATAAAAGTGTAAAAAGCTAATTTCCTACGTTAACTACGCACTAAACATAAACTACTCTACTATTTCATACTCTAAATGGAATATGCTGGTAATAAAATATGTACAGAAGATGTTTATTCTACGTTGTTTGTAAACATATAGGCGTGGTTATTAAGTAGTAAAAAGATGTTAATATTATTGAATGCAGTTCAGAATGAGGATTAAAAGGTGTAAAAACAGAATGAAGTATTGATCTGTTTTCCGGAATTTCAAGGCGTCATGAATGTACTCCGAGTAAGTTAAATGAAATTACAATGATATACTCTGTGTGAAAACTCACATTATGGTAAATTGAGTGTACGAAGGCCACAGTTCAATATCAGTGTTTATACTTCTCACTCACGCAATATGTAAAAGAGCAAAATTAAAGTAAGTTATGCTTAACTCAAGATGTTATCAATTTTTAAACTGATAATCAAATTTATATTTGATATTGGTATTAATGGAAACTTTCATGAAGGAAAATTGCATATAATCATAATATTAAGAAGCTAATAAACTCATTATACTTTTTTCTACGACCACAAAAAAATACTTCAAATAAAATTTGAAGAATATAAAATTCAGTATATACATAAATCAGTCAACAAAATAATTCCCTTCGTATATTTAGTGACTGCAAAAATTAGCTATGAATATTTCGAAAATTACAATTTAATAATAGTGCTAGCCATGAAATTACAACAAAAAGACAAACAATGTATGATGTTTCATCTGTTATAAAAGTTAATTTATTAATTTTTATAAAATAATGTTTAATAATAAAAATAATGCTATGGTACAAATACTTTTATTCACAAAATGACATAATATTTGACATAAAATGTTTTTCTTTTTAACTTAAATTTTCATTGCTAATTTCTGCATTTACAAATATATTAAATGAATTTTGTTTAATAATTAAAAGCAGAATTTTATTTATTTGAACTACCTTTTTTCACATATGCAGAAAACTTTCTTCTAGCAAAATAGTGACGAAAAATTAGTTTTCCTTCTCTAGTGAGAGTGCATTGCTATTTTCCTGTATAAAAAGAGAAAACTAATTTTCCTCACTATTTCGCGGACAGAAAGTTGAGTATTTTTTATCTAACACAAAAAGAAAGTGGAAAAAAGAAGCGCTGTCCTCTCTAGTTTAACAAATAACTATTTCCCATGTTAAAATGCCTAAACGAATTTTGAGCACCAACCGGTATGTATGTGTTGAGTAATGCCATTGTGTGAGCACCGAGTGAGTGAAGTCTCAAAAAATCGTATCGAGTAGCAGTTCAAACCAACTCCTTCAAGACACTATCATGCACCAATAAAATAATAATTAATGAATCCCTCAGAAACAAAGTACGGCAGTGAAATTCTCTGCACCGCAGATTCGTTTTGGTTTTATGAGATAACGTATCTTAAAATTTCAATTAGAAGCTACGGATTTTGTAATTTAGCTTTTTGAAAATAAAAATTATGAATTGCTGAAGTTAAGAGATAATTGGGCTCTCGAAACGTCCAATAAAAAATTTAAATAGAAAGAAAAGTTTTTTCTCTTTTTCTTTCTTATTTACATATTGGATAGGCTAACACAGTTCTTCCAACGATATTTTAAGAAAATAATAAATTATAAATATTATATGTTTGGATATATTGCAACATTCACGATAAAAAATGATATAGTTACCATGCGCAAAGTGTAATTTATTTTTAGTGATCGTAGAAAAAAAAAAATCCCGATGAAATGATAAATTAATATGGATGGTGTAGTGGCCATAGAAAATTTTTATGCCTTTTAACTTCTTAGTATTAAATTTTTAAAAAGATTGTTCTTTGAAAAAGTTACTTGATTGAAAAAAAATGTGACGTCAAAGTTTATACAGCTTCACAAGTGAGAAACTATCGCCTACTTTTATTTAAATAAATAACGTAGGTGATGAACAAACTGTTTTACTATTTGCTATGAATGATGTGCTGTATGTAATTTAACGTCACAGGAGTAGGGGTTGTTTTTCATGGCTATTTTCATCAATCATTCACCAAAAGAACATTTTTTTATGGGATTACATGAAACTAACGAAAACTTTTACATAGCCTTCTTCAAATCACGAGTACTGCATTTCTCGACTCCGCAAATCTAGCCTATGAAGTTGGCACCAGTGACCTCTACATACAGAATGGACCGGCGACTCCTATCTCTTTACAACGGCGCGAGCTGTATCCACTCAACTGTCATGGTTGGGTGGCTATCTCTTTCTAACAGCGAGAAGTACGCATGCGTCAGCTAGTACCAGTACGACGAATTAACGATGAACATGAAGAAGAAAGCTTAAATACATTTTCGCATATCTGCTTGGTCCAACTATACACGAAAGTTAGAGAGAGATAGACACCCAACCAGTAAGGCGGGTGGTATTCTCGGTGGATACAAGCAAGTTATTCAAGCCGCCGGTCCATTTTGTATATAGAGGTCACTGGTTGGCACGTACCGAAATGCTCAAATCATATACTATTAACTAATATATTGCTAATGCTCGTATCTTTCCCATAAGAGAAGGTGAAGGAAACACTGTGAAATGGAAATATCATTTCTGCATAAGTCTATCTCACACAAACGCCCAACCGGCAATTGATTACTATTGGCTAACGCTGACAGCTTCGCTGGCTGGGCTGCGTTCCAAAATCCACAATATTTTCAAATGTAGTTGCTCACGATTCTCAACATATGAAAGTAATTTGTCTTCTTGAGGAAGAAAACATGCTTTTGGTTGAAAATAAACATAAGTAAATACGTTGGCGTGTATTACGAGCATACTTTTATAATAAAAGCGCTTTTATGGAGTATATTTTCACATTATATTGAGGAGAGTGCTCCATAAAAGCGCTTTTATTACGGGCTTGACATTAATGTTGTAATTATAAGTAGTTTTGTTAGTTTTATAAAATTATTTTTAATTTAGTTTCAATTTTTTACTTCAACAAAACTCTCATTCGTTCCAAAACACAACACTTCATACTCTACGCCAAAACTCGGGATTCTTGGTTTTGGAACGCTGCCCTGGTGATGCAGCGATCACATGGTTGGGTGTTTGTGTGAGATAGACTTATACAGAAATGATATTTCCATTTCACAGTGTTTCCTTCAAGAAAAGCAAAGGATCCGCAATATATTAGTTAATAGGTATATGGCTCAAATCTTGACATATGCACTGTTCGACAAGATGGCTGACTAGTACACTGTGGAGTATAAAATGAATTAGGATTAGATTACGTTATTGGTAGTATTAAAAAAAAAATTCTACCCCGGATTGTACTTGTCAGCTATCTCGCACAAGTCAAGATTTGAGCATTTCCATACGCGCCAACTTTAGGGGCTAGATTTGCGGAGCCGAGAAGCATAAGTCGTGATTTGAAGAAGACTATGTAACCGGCTCATTCTGGAAAAAAAATTTTCGGGAAATTATGTTTAAAATAAAAGAAATATGTGAGTTAGTGTGTTAGTTACCTGTGTGATGGTGTGCTTGATCTATACCTGTGACTGCTACGAAGTCAGTCCAGCTCCTTTAGCAGTAGAATTGGCTTGTTGCTTATGCTGAGGCACCGGTGTTTGATGCAACAACAATCTAGTTTCCTCCGTAGGCGAATGTTCATCCATAGGCGGTGGTGGTGGGCATATATACAACGGCACATCCCCTACAGTCACTATCCCCGCATTTTTATCTCCCGCCATAATATCATCGAGCAAGAACAATGGTGATCTTAATCCTCTTCCTGCAGAGCCTCCAGATGTTGATAGGGTCTTCACCAACACAGGTCGTCTTTGGGGCGAGAATTCAGAGCTGTCGGAAATCAACCGCTCGGATTCAGGATCCTCTCGTCCGTTTCTGTGTCCGCTGCTGTCGGACTTCTTCAGGATGGATTTGCTCCGCCGATGGGTCTCCAGCTGTGGACTTGCGTGGCTGTCGATGGAGTCCACTGATAGCGATGATTTGCTGCTTCCGTTCTTGCCTGCAACACCCCACATGTCTTATCGATTCTCAGACTCAAATATCAAAGGTGGATAGGCTTCGCGGTTTACTTGATGCGAATAGGGCAGTACAAGGACACCGAAGCTTTCAGGATGATAAAATTTAGGAGAACATTAGTTAACTAAATAATGAACTATAATCTATTTAAGTGATTTAGACAACACAAAAATTATGGAATAATAAATTAGAACTGCTCAAGTAAAAGCATTGATTAAATAATCACCATTTTTGTAAGAAAGTTGTTAAGTCAGTAACATTGCTAAAAAATATAAAGTAATAGTTATTAACGTTATTAGGCCAATGAGACAAATAACGGACGCAGCTGAGGTTTATAATCAGCCGAGTTCGTTATTTGCATATCAGCCGTATGGCGTTCAAGATTTTTCGTAATAACAAAACTTAAACATTTAGGAATAATAAAATATAATTATAAATTCTTCTTTTTCTGTCACATTGAACAACTTTTTTGTTGATTTATAAATTGTCCGTGACAACGGTCCATCAAGATGCTGTTATATTTCTAGGAACACTTGATCTTTAATTGTAGGCGACTGTTATAAAAATAATAGCCGGCGTCCGTTATTTTTATCTTTTCATTTTTGTTTTTAGTCCTGTTATATCACAGCAACAGTGTGGCTTTACAAAAAAACAAATAAAAAGCCCGACATTTTCATGTTTTATTCAGTGTACAGGAACCTATAGGAAAAACAAGTATCATAAGCAATTTGTTAATGTAGGCGTCCTTTGAAAACTCGCCTCGCGACTCGTTTTCCAAATTTGGACTCGTACGTTAACAGGCCTCACAAAACATGTTTTTTATACTATTTTTTCTATTGGGAACTGACTTTAAGCGATACGCTAACTAACTCGAACTCTAGGAGTTGAGATAGATTTGGCGCGCTCTGTATATAAAACATTGTCGTATCTGAGAAAATTAATAATATTTCATTATTTCTTGCTTTCTATTATAATAATTTGTGGAATTTGCCATCGTAGATCTGTTTTGCAGATAGTGTATTGTATGTATAATATTTAACTTATTGTATTCATTGTTATATATAAATAATTGCATTCTAACCTTTAAAACAAGTATATTTGTTTTCGAAGTTTCGTTAATTTTTGCAATTTTTTATATATATATATACAGGGATCGGCGCTCGAAGTGTTACCAACTTCACGCTGCTGTAACAATCAAACAGCTAATGACAGCGCGTTCATTTTTTGACTAGCGTCAGTCTGTTATATTGTTTACAAGTCTACGAAAGCTTATCGCTTTACGTGGCAGTTAAAAAAAGTTATCGAAATGGAATTCAAACGCAACAGTGTCATTGCTTTGTATTTGGATGGAAAATCGCAACCAGCCATTGTTAATGAGCTACGACATTTACGGGTGAACAAAATGTTTGTGTATCGGACCATTACACGTTATATAGATACTGGTAGCATCAAAAAACGTCATGGAGGTGGACATCCAAAAACAGAAACATCGCGAGAAATGGTTCTAAAGGTGAAGGCCAGAATTCAACGAAATCCACGACAAAGCTCAGTTCAATTGGCGAAAAATCTCTATGTGTCTGCTCGTAGTATGGGGCGCATATTAAAAAATGAACTACAATTGAAGCCCTACAAAATACAAAAAATGCAAGATTTAACACCTTCACAAAAAGCAGTTCGTCTAGCAAGAGCAAAGGTGATAAAACACTTGCACGTTGGTGGCAACCTTGAAAATTTGGTCTTTTCTGATGAAAAAATTTTTACTGTTCAGCAATATGTAAACAAACAAAACGATCGTGTATGGTTAGAATGCAAATCAAAAGACAATTTATGCCAGCGAATTGCTCTGCGAAAGCAAGCGCCTGCGTCAGGGATGGTTTGGGCCGCGGTAACTGCCACAGGACGCTCACCACTCGTTTTCATTGAACAGGGCGTAAAGGTAAATCAACAAATCTACCGTGAAAAGATTTTAAACGATGTTTTGTTACCTTGGGCACGTAAACAATTCGGTAGAAACCATTGGACGTTTCAACAAGACTCGGCACCATCCCATAAAGCTCGTGAAACCCAACGTTTTTCACAAGAAAAAGTTCCCAGCTTCATTTCTTCACAACAATGGCCACCATATTCCCCGGACTTAAACCCAATGGATTTTTCCATATGGTCCATTCTGGAGGCCAAAGTATCAACAAAAAAATATGAGACGGCCAACGCTTTAAAGATTGCTCTTCGCCGAGAATGGGACAAAATACCATCAGGCCACATTCGTGCAGCGTGTGAAGCCTTCCCGGACAGACTCGATGCTATTATCCGCGCTAAAGATGGCTACATCGAACAATAATATATTTTTCTTAAAATTTGAAATGTTTTTAAGATATACTGAAGTTTTTAAATAAAAAAAATAAAAATTGACAAAATTACAGTATTTCTAATTGGTAACACTTCGAGCGCCGACCCCTGTATATATATAAATGAGTAATATTTACTGTTTTGTACCTCAATGCAAGACGTTATTTAAAAAAACTGACTATGTAAGTTGCCATTCTTTCCCTCAAAAAAATAAAGATTATGTTATCATCGAGAACAAATTTGGAGGTAAAGAGAAAATTGACTGGTGAAAAGCCTGAATAATAAAATTAAAAATAGGGAAACCAGTTTCTAAATATATGAAGGTCTGCTCTTTACATTTCGCTAATAGTGATTACTTTACTAGAGGTATGTACACCTTCCAAAAATTTGCCCATTTTAAAGCATGAAGACAAACCTTCCACTAGCAGTAGCCGAAATTCTCGCTTATTAGCAAGAAATGATAGAAAAAATAAAACTAACATTTATCATGTTGAAAATGTATTGCGTTCTGAAACAGAGTTTGTTGCTGCCGAAGCTTTATTATTTTAAAACACGAAGAAAACACAAAAACACTCCTATAAAGGTTATAGTTATCTCAACTCCGTGAGTTCAAGTAAATTCCGCTTTGGCGCTGCGAGCTTAAAGTCAGTTGAGGTAATTTTACAATGAGATTTTTAAAAAATGCAACTTGCCAAAAATATGTCTTGGTGTTTTTTGTTAGTTATGTTGGTAACGCTCCCCCCTAACAACTGAAATTTCATATTTTGACAGTTTGTGTATAGTGTGTTGTGAATTTTGTTTGATTGTGTGTATTAATACATTGTATCTTGTTATAGATCTTCTTAACAACGTGTTAACAGTGTTTTTATAGGCTTATAAGAATACCAACTCAAATTTTAGAGAAGGCATTTCATATAATAAAAATAAAATATTGGAGCTGTGAAAGATAGATTACACATGATAGAAAAAAATACATCCAAATTCATCACAATATTATATTCATATATTAACCTACTTATAAATTACCAACATCAGTCAAGAAAAAAATTTATCATTGGTTCATTTTGTTATATATCTGGGTCAAAAACATTTTTTGATTAATGTTTTATTGCTAAGAGGAATATGACTTCTCTAACATTGAACTATCAGCAGCAAATATAATTGAGATTTTCGCTGTTTTCAGCTAGTGCTGTTTATATTACGTCATATATCCGATATTAATTCTTTTACGTCTGCAGTCTCGTCTTTTCTAAATATAGGTTTATTTACAGCAGAAATGAAAGTATCGTGTCGTTCATGTCCAATTTCTTTTCATTATTTTTTATCGGAAATGTTGGCTATCTGCCGGAAATGATGTTATCGATAAAAAAAGTAACAAATAAATAAATCCTAACATTCGTCTGATATATGAAATTGAAATAATATTTCCGGTTGACACAAAAAGTTCTGTGTCGTGGTAAAACTATTCATAAAATCCTTTGATATTGTGTATTAACCAGTAAATTTTTAGGAAGAAAATGAACTTGTTTTCTGAAATTGCCCAACGAATATCGACAAAGGAAATTAATGTCAACCGAGCTAGCTTAAAAATAAATGCCTCCTGCTAAAGGGACAGCCTAGCATTATTAAGATTCTACATCTTAATAAAATTAAAATTAACACGTTAACAGGCCTATTCTGTAACTGAGTGGTTAATTTTTAACAAATGGTAAAAAAATAATCAAGTATGTTGATATATAACAAAATATTGGATTTTTGGTTGACAAATCAATATCTATTGGATCAAAATTTTAATCAGTCGTTAAAAATTAACCGCTGAGTTACAGAATAGGCCCGTAACTCCGATATATAACCAGATGCTGACATTTTGCATAAACGAGTTTTGTTTTTTATTCTTCAAATGCGGAGAGTGTATAATTTTTATTTGTGGATCGATTTTAATGGTTCTTGTAAAATTTTAAATGTCCTTTTCTAAACAAGATTAATAGATTATAATAATATAATACAATATCTTGGGCGATTTGTAACGCAGACAATTAATGGCGTTCTATACCAATTTTTATTTTTTTCTGGAAGAACATGATTAATTAAGAATTGTAGTGCAAACGCTACTTTTTACATAATAAGCAAGATATGAATTTTTAGAGTTCAGAATCTGGCGTGTGAGACGTAACATGGCCTCACCAATCGTCAACAAACTGTCAGTTCTAGAGGGTACAAATTTTTCATGTTCGCATAGATCAAATATTATTTTATATAAACTTACACATTGTATTCATGAAGAAATTATTATTAAGCATTAATAACAAATAAAAGACAATTGAAAATTCCTGTGGTGTCTTGTTTGTTCATAAAGACTTACATCAGTTTTCCGTAACGTGCGTAATAAGAAAGTTTTTCATATAAGGAACTTGAAATTCTTGAAACTGTTTCTCTCAGAAAGTATCTTATGCCCGTATTCACAGTCAGTACTTCGTACAATCTTGAGTAATGCAGTGACACAGACAAACCTGGCAGTGGCAGTGAGTAAAGTATACTTTATACTCACTGGTAATGCTCAAGTAATGCTTGTTGCTTTTTTAAATTTTACGTAGACTTGATGAATATATATAATAAACTGTCATTTCCATCATATATAATATTTAAGTTAAATAATGAATCATGAATATAATTTAGAATTATCAGAATTTGTGGACGTAGTAGAAGAAGCCTTAAATAATAACCATGAAATAGGGTTGCTTCAAGAAGGTATATCCGTGATATGACTCATGTATATGTAACCTTTGACATATGTATATGTAGATGTCAAATATATGATTAGACAAAAAATATTAAAATTTACAAATATACCAACAAAGTTATTATAAATTCTCTAAAATCATCCCTAGAGATTTTACGAAGTTTCGACTATGAAACATATGTGCTTGAGGTCAAGAACGACCGGAGTAATGCTTGACGAAGTAAAACTCAAGTACGGGGTTGAGCATCGTCACAAGATACATTTAAAAAAAGTATTAGAAAACACTCGCCATGTTTCACAAGATTTCAGCATCTGAATCAACCTTTTGGTCATCATCAGACGCCGGCCGTGCTCAGCTAGTAACCACAGACGTGTTTCGCTTTTGTTGGAGCTCATCAGTGTGGGGTAACTGCCGTCTCTTTGCAGAGACAATTCCTAAGCTGAGCACGGCGAGAGATAAACATCTCATCATATTTTAAGCGTTTCTACAAAAACGTCCTATAAAAATTAGATATTTTTATGTAATTGCTCATCAATGTTTATTTTTCTATTTCTTAACATCCAGTAAATAATTTTCTAATATTTAAACATGAAGCCTATATTATTCAACATATTTTTCATTTCCCCCACCTCTTAATAAGAATTTTATTTGTTATCGTTTTCAATTGCCATTAATTCCTACAAACCGATAAAAATATATTCCTTTTGCAGAATATAGGCCACATTTTACTATCCACACTCAAATGCTATATGTTCCATAAACCTACATTCCGTATACAGCATTTATTACATTTTAAATTTACTTCCTATCGTATAATGTTTAATATCTTACCTGTTCGAGAGCCGCCAAGTGTTTGTAGGCCGAAGAGATGCTGGTTGATGATCCTGGTGGCGGATGCCAGGCTCCGAGCGGGC
Source organism: Ophonus ardosiacus (assembly GCA_943142095.1). Classification (NCBI taxonomy): domain Eukaryota; kingdom Metazoa; phylum Arthropoda; class Insecta; order Coleoptera; family Carabidae; genus Ophonus; species Ophonus ardosiacus. The sequence continues at coordinate 53,210,043 of OW964825.1, read as the reverse complement.
ATGAAGGAAGCACGTCGCGTTTTCTTGCCTTCCAGACTCTCCTGGGATTCGAAGCGAGGCCGATCGACGGTCTCGCCGAATCGCGTTCGGGGCCTCACGCTCTGCAACCAACACAAGTGTCACTGTCAAGCTAAGAATAAGCTAATCGACAGATGGAAGAGTAAATAAGAAAAAACAGAGTAGTGAAGGGAATTGCTTGAATGGACAGCTAAGCTTAGCAATGATACTCAAGCGAGTGGGTAATTTGTATGGAGCGCTGATTGTCGTGCGCATTAAAGCGATGGAACTTTGTATGTTTTGGGGGCGACTTTAATACACTTGGAGACAGCCTTAATTAAGGTTGTGTCCGAAATTGAATTTTTATGACCCTAATGTACATGTACTACATCCAAAATTTATATACTCTCAAAAACGTCAACATTCAGGATTTTAGACATTAAATTTCAGTCAAAGTATTTTGTTGCTTACTATTCGCGATTCAAGTTATGCAAACCCCACCTGGTGGACAAAGTTTGAAATGAAAAATGTCTAAAATATATTATGACCTTTCCTTCACAGAATTTTTCTAGTGATTGTATTGTAGGTTTTTTAAAACATCCTCTAACACAAGTTTCACGTTTTTAAACTTTTTCAAAAAGCGTAAAATTCATTATATCAGTGACAGATTGACAGCTCATAGTGTTGTGACGTCACAACATTGATATATAATGGCGGGAACAGTTCATTTGAATCGCCAATACTCTGAAATAACAAATAACGAAAGAATTTTGACATTTAATTATCTGTGTTTTACAACAAAACATTTCAGTTATAAAAAGAAGAGCCTATTGCACAAAACCGTAAGAGAATAAATACAGAGAACTAGCCAGGTAAAACTTAATAAACGATAATACAATAACAAATAACGCACATCACACATAGAATTAAATCATAATCGACATAATATTTGAATTGCGTTTATGTAAACGCTTGACTATAGCGCATAACAACCAATAGAAACACAGGAATCTATGACAAGTCGTAGAGTTACAAATATCTAATTATCTACCCCTCTGCCCTCTGTGTTAATATTTATTCAGTGACGTTAATGTTTAAATCAAAATATTGTTCAGTGGTTTACGCCAAATTTACATTTTTGTATTGTGCATAAAAATAAGCCACAATTATTTTTTTCAATTAAATGTATTCATAAATGAAGGGGCAAGTGGATAAAGAGGCTACATGACAAAACTTTGTTTTCGAGAAAAAAAACAACATTTATTTAATTTAGTGCTACTGTAAAGAGTGTGTCTGAGTGTCTAGTAGCGAACCTGGGGAACCGGGTTCGAACCCGACCGACGCCACATGTTTCGAATTTTAAATGGCACAAAAGTGAAAAAGTGATCCCTGTGGTGCACTCTCCACGTCAGCAATGAGTGCTCATGAGGTGACGCCCGCACGGTACAAATATGTCATCATTATTACTGATATCTGTGATAAAGCAGATTGGCACACCTAGAAATAAGTTATATGCCGTGATGATATATTTATTTTATAACAATCTATAAGTAAATTATGTGTTGAACACGTCAAAAAGAAATATTCACTGTGTAAGCTAAATTTCAATTTGCTACTTTTTTGCCTTGTTAAACAAATAACTATTTTTTCATTGATTTTAGTGTAAAAAACAATTTATCTATTTTTATTAAAGTTAAAAAAGCTAAAAAGAATAAAAAATATATTCTTTTTCTTTCCAGAAGCGATTAAAAAAGAGATTAATTTATTTCGGTTAATAATTACCAGTTTTTTTACCTCTCGCTAAGAGAGGTATTGGATTCATGCTAAAATTCGCATATCCAGGTTTTAGTGAATAAGCATGACTTAATGTCCCTAGAATCCGATTATAACATTTTTAAAATGATGTCTATGTGTGTGTGTGTGTGTGTATATATGTCTGGATGTTTAAAAAAAACTATAAGACTTAAGAACTGTTTAACAATGGATTCCTCAATCTGACATTCCTGGGAAGAGCTGAAAAGGTTTTGGTAACAATTGAACAACCGGAAGTAGTATTTTCTTAGAAAAATTCTTCTAAATATAATTTTTTGGAAATTTTTAATATTAAATATTGAAGAACATAAAATTCTCCATCTAATACATTTAAAAATAAAGACACTATAATACCGTGAGTATTTTTTAACGTGAAACATTGGATTTGTTAACCATGGTTACGACTTGACATTTGGTATAATTATTTAAACAAAATTAACCTCTAATGACATCTTGTCAATATGACAGATAACCGTTGAATTTTCCTATAAGTTATGATTTAACATTTGATTGACAGCAATGTATTTGCCCGTCCCATTTAAAATGAAACATAGGGAACGAATTTGACATTTGACAAGACGTCAGTGGACGTTTTGTTTAAATAATTCTACCTGTTTTCTAAATTAAATTTAGTTGTAGAAAAATATTGTGTGCACCTTGTTCCCGAGTGATTTTCTGACAATACTTAAATATAATAATTCTGTCAAATTCATTCCCTATGTTATAAATGAGACAGGTAAATACATAGCTGTCATTCAAATGTCAAGATGTAACTTATAGCGGTTATCTGTCATATTGACATGATGTCATTAGAGGTTAATTTTGTTTAAATAATTATACCTAAAAATTTAATTTAGTTGTAGAAAAAATATTGTGTGCACCTTGTGCCCGAAATATGTTTAGTGCTCTTGAGTGGTTTTCTGACTTGGGTAAATTTCTTACAATATTTAAATTATAATACACCTGTCAAATTCGTTCCCTATGTTTCATTTTAAGTGGGACACGCAAATACATTGCTGTCAATCAAAAGTCGAATCGTAACTATGGATATGACAAACCCAATGTTTCACGTTAAAAAATACTCACGGTATATAGAGTAATCTAATCGCAAAGGCTAAGGCACTAAGGAAACCAGTTGACAAATTCCAGTGTTTATAACATAGTTTTTAAATGACACATGTCAGTGTCAAAAATCAACAGTTTTAGTGACACTCTGATAGCTTTTTCTGGGAAGTATATTTTATCTTTCTTATTGTTTTATTACTTAAATATTTGCAATTATAGGCAAAATGCATATATCCATCAGAAATACCGCCAATCTGGTTAATGAATTGGAAGAATCTTTCACATTTAAAAACTTCCTCGTACAATGAAAAATAGATATAATTAGAATTATATGTGTGCAGAAGACATGTTAAATACAATAAAAACAGTATTTGGGTAAATTTCTGTAATTTTTTGTTATAAAACGACGGTTCGAAAGGGAAGTGCAAGACAATATACTTCTATAGCCTAATATGGAAATGGCGAGAGGTCTTGTGCTGGCCACAACAGATTTTTTTTTTTTAGTAAATTTGATCACTTTTCAGTTTAAATATATAAGGAAGTAGATTTAATGTATGGATGTGGAGAAGGATGATTGCTGTATGTTTAAATTGCGATTTCGTGTCAACATTCATTCTGAGAAACGATGTAAATTTATGAATATATGTATGCAAATATGTAATAGGATTTTGTTATTATTATACTTTTAAAACATATTTTTTATATTTAAAATATTCTAATGGGCTGTGAATACCAAGAATTTGATTATTATTATGGCTACTTTACCAAAGTTCAATTCCAATAGCATATGATTATTAAAATGAGTCTAAATTACTGTTTTCATATCGCAGAATTGCCTCTGGTATTAACAAATGCGTTCCATGTCCCATATCCATATCCATTTGAAAATGAAGTTTAAGTTTTCATTAATTCATACCGTGATAATGGTCACATGCACGAATTTAATTTCGTAATGCAGTCTTGTGTTGCAATTGAATCGTCCAGGCATGGGGTAGTCGGTCAGTTGGCGTCCGTAGACCGGGTCCGATATAAATCACATTATCAATATCAATATGCGACGACGACAATGCTATTCACATGTCGAGGTGCATTGTGTCCCAACCGTTTATTTTATTCATTCCAATCACATGTATACTGATTGTGTGCAGTTAATATAAATGGTTCCTATTCCCTGGAAACTGAATTAAAATTTTAAGCCCGGATATAAACTGCCAGATATGGATCCGTTTCAAACTATATCCCAAGCCATTTCCTAATAATCAGCCTGTCTGGTTTTGTCAAGCGCAATAGTACATTGTGTTAAGGGTTTCCATTGTCGCATAGCTTATATAACATGTATAAATGCTTTGTTTTCTATGAATTCAATGTTTTAATGGTACGAGAATACAGGTATTCATTTCAAATGGGCCATCACTGCTATATCGACAACTATAATAGCTACAAATACGGTTACATGAGCAAATAATTTCTATTGCATTGCATACGACAAATTTAAAGAAAAGAAAAATTATTTTTTTCGACCAGAGGTTCTCAAATTACGGAACTTAACTTTTTAACTCTCGCTAAGACAGGTATTGGATTCATGCTAAAAATCGCATATCCAGATTTTAGTGAATAAGCACGGTTTAAGGTCCCTACAAACCGATTATAATAATTTTACAACGGTGTGTGTGTGTGTTTCTGTGTCTGGATGTTGAAAGGCCGATTCCTCAAAAACATAATAATTAAGATCTGGTTAACTACGTATTCCTCAATCTGATATTAATTAAATTAAAATAAAAGGTTTTGATAACAATGGGGTCCTATACCATAGTCATATTTTAACTATCTTAAATAAGAAGACGAAAATATACATAAATTAATGAGTATTAGTGAAAAAATTTTCTTTAAATATTGACTAGATGACAAACTACACGCGATTGAAGCTGATTACTAATTGGGTATGACGCGTTAGGTACTAAGAATTTGATTGGTCGCCTGATTTTAAAAAGGAGATTCGCGCGTCTGTAACGGTCACCTTTGAGTCACCTTTAAAAGAATATGAAATGTCATGTTGTTCTATAACCTAACAAAACATTTAACCATTTTGTGTTTGATGAATTTATTTAATTATAACATCTAGTAATATTAACAATAATAATATATTTATAATTAAATCAATTTGTAATATTAATTAAATTAATAATAATATTAATTAAATTAATATTGAAACTTCAAAACAGCGAACACTGGCGCCATCCGTCGTCATACTTTGTGTAATAATATTGTCAAACTGTTTCAATGTTCTATAATTTATTAGGAAGAAAAAGGTTATTATTATATAACGTATAAGTTTTTTAATACAAACATTTCAGCTATGCAAATATGAAAAAAATTGTTCCCTCTATAACTAACAGTTTGTCCCATTGTTTGTCGATCACTCGTTAGTACCTGCTACGTCACGCACAAATTCTTGAACTTTAAAAATTCATATCTCGCTTATTAAATAAAATTTTTAAGTCGCGTTTGCACTAAAATTCTTATTTTATCCTGTTCTTACAGAAAAAAAAAAAATAAAAGAAAAATGGTATAGGACCCCATTGGACAACCGGGAGTAGTAGTTTCTTAAAAAAATCTAAATATTATTTTTTGAAAATTTTGGTTATTACAAGTATTCAAGAACATTAAATTCTCCATATAATACACTTTTCTTTTCTACAGATTTAGAGATAAAGAAAATATAACATATAGAATAATCTGTAGTAATAAATCGCACAGTCAGACAAATGTCAGTGTCAAAAATCAACAATTTTACTGACATTACTGAAAGCTTTTCCTGGGAAGTACATTTTTTATTTCTTATTAATGAAATATTTAAAATTGTAGGTATGTATGTGTATTAATAGTAATAGTACATATATATTTAAGAAATACCGCCAATTCCGTCAATGAATTGGAACCATTTTGTACACTTTAAAAGAGTAGGACAAAATTCCTTATAAAATGAAAGAATAGATATACTCGTAATTAGAATTATTTGGGTGTATAAGAAATGTTAAATTCGATACTTATGTAACAAAACGGAAATGGCGAGAGGTATTGTGCTGGCCACAACAGATTTTTTAAATTTTAAATTAGAACATATTTTTTATTTGCTCATTCGGAACTCACGGAACACTTCCCAAAACCCAAAATTTTAACGGAACACTTCAGTTTATTTTGTGGGGTTCGTAGATATAAATAATTAAAACTAAGCGTTGAAAAAATTGAATACATATTTAACATTAACATTGCCTTGTGTCAAATAAAATACATTAAAATAGTAAAATTAAATAATTTCTAATGAGTAAAGATGGGTGTGTTCATCTACAAAGCGCTACTTTCTACGGACGCCGTGTGTGTAAGTAATGTTGAATAATTTATATAATGTTTAAAAGAATCTAAAACCAAAATCAAAGCAAGCAATTTTTATAGTAATTAAAATATAAGTACACATGAAATATAAGATAATTGCTATGAAGTTTATGAGCTGCCATTAATTGTATGAAATATTACAATAAAATAGAAGTGCGGTCTTAAGCACACATAATTTAATAATATAATTTTGACTAATGTCATAATTAATCGACTATTTTGCTAAAATTTAGTCATATAGTAAGTAAACATCTAATGCAAAGACATTAATCAAACTGAAGTTGCAATGAAAGTTGAATGTTCTGAAATTATGATCGTTGGTACTAATATTTCAAGCATTCATATTTGATCGTCTCCGGGAGAACTCGGTTGGCTAGCGTTTCACTTTGTTAAGCCGAATATCGCATTAGCGAATTAATTCATTTTGGAACTGTGAGGCGAACATACATTCAAGTGGCCATTAGCAGAATGACTCGAAACTTGCGAGTAAATTGAAAATTTGTGAGCACGAAGACGGAGCCGTGTAACAGTTGTTCCTATTCGACATCGCGAGATCGAATCGCGTGCGCCACTGACTTAATTATAATTAGTTTGTCAAGTTTCTAGATGCCGGATACTCGTTAGTTAAATATTTTACTTATTCGTTACGACAGCAACTTTAAAATTCCAAGCACTTGGAAATGCAACAAAATTTATGAGGTTTTTATAGTGGAATGGAAGGGAAAACAAGCTAGAGTAGTTTATGGATGATAAACAAACGATAATGATACTTTGAGGCTAATTTATACTTCTTAGATATTAGTAGTGTACGTACCTATCAAAGTCTGAATTAAATATAGATTTTAGTTTAGCAACTAACGTAATACAACATTATCAACTATTTATAGGACATATTTAAACTATTTTAACAAAGTATTTCTAAAACTATTTTAATTTAAATTAGTCCACATATTTTATTTAAATAAATCTAATAATAAATATATTACGAACAACATAAATTCTTAGAACTTTCTTATTAAGCACGCTACAGAAAATTAATGTAGGTAGGTCTTTGTGAGCCAACTATTTGAGACAACTTTAATAGGCACCCCAAGAATTTTTGATCGTCTTTTGTTTGTGAGCAACAGGCTAAAACTTAATTTTCGCTTATTTTGAAAATGTTGTATATTTTTTATATTATAAAAGATAAACAAAAAATGTTTAGATCATTTTTATACGTTTTTTTTTTACGTAGAATAACATGACGTAATTATATTTTTTCAAAACTTAATAATTTTCGAGATATAAAACAAATATAATATTTTTTAAATAGAAACATGCTGAAAATAATGTCATCTTTTTCCTTATTTTATAAGCTTTTCAATGGTTTATGAGTCTTCATTCTTTTGTTTTAAACATGAATACATGAATTATTAATTTTTTGAGGAGGGGGGGGGGGGGGGTACCGGGTCGATCCCGACCGACGCCAAATATTTCGAATTTTAAATGGCACAAAAGTGACCCCTGTGGTGCACTCTCCACGCCAGCAATGAGTGCCCGTGAGGTGACGCCTGGTAAGCGCCCGCACGGTACAAATATGTCATCATCATTACCGATATCTGCGATAAAGCAGATTGGCACACCCAGAAATGGGTAATATGCCGTGATGATATATTTTTTTTTTTATATAAAAATGAAATTTATTAAGAAACAAATGAAAAATCAATACAGATGATCATTTGTTCATTTTTATTCTATATCTATTAATTAAATTCTCAAAATTATTATTAGCCAATTATTTTTGGATTACTTAATTAATTTTTTATCGGCGCTATAGTTCGCTTTGACACAAATAGGGTTTATTATGCTTCCTGAAGCATATAAATTAGTAAAAATAAAGAAAATAATATTAAAAATATATAAAAGGTGATTTGTAAATGATTTTATTCATTTGTTTTTTTTTTATTGAATTTTATTTTTTCATCCCAAAGTATTAATAATTCATGTATTATTTATGTTTAAAACAAAAGAATGTAGACTTGTTATACATCATTGAAAATTTTGCTTTCCCCAGCCTACCTGATTTCTTATTCTCAATAATGAGCTGGTTTCATATTTTTTAAATGTGTTTCATAGTAATACAAAAAAATAGTTAATTTCGTAAATAATTAAATAAAAAGATTGGCGCCGGAAATAATTGTGAAAAACAACCCCCCACTCCAGTGATGTCAAATTATATACAGTACATTATTCATAGCCAATAGGAAAACAGTTTGTTCCAGATCAAGTAACTTTTTCAAAATATTACATAAATTTCATTAATTAATTGTAAAATATCTAATGGATATTTAGTGACATTTTCAAATGTCAAAAAGGCTATTTAAAAAGCACTATTTTTAAGAAAAATTTATTACTTAAAAGGTAAATAAAAATCTTGTAGCAGTCCTATTATATTTTTTCTAATTTTCATTAGGTATAGTTATTATTGTTATGATTTTTATGTGGATTCTTTAATAGTTGACAATGTTGTACTAAGTGAGTGGATACATAGAATGTGTATTAATTAGATTATGTTTGAATCTGACCTGTTGGAAGCGCGTCTTGCGATGCTTGGGCAGCGGCGAGTCGTTGAGACTTCCCCGGCTGCCTCTCTCGACGGAGACTCCAAACCCCTTGAAGGCCTCATCGAGGGGCGAAGCTCCAAGGGAGCGCAGCGCGGTATCCCCTGACGCTGACTTCTTCACGCCCGTCGGCGCGCGCGCGCCTCTGCCAAAGCAGAGAACCGAGGCCTGTACGGGACTGTTATCAGTGCTCTTATCCATGGGGTTAACATACAGGTTGCTGTCCGGGCCCTCGGAGCTCAGCGAGCCCTGCGACTGGAACGGATGCGTGTGGCAGCTGGCGAACGTGTCTGAGCTGTCCAAGCTGCCCATCTCGTTCTTCACGCTGCCGTTGCCATTGCCGTAGCCGTTGTTGTTGCTGCCGTGGTTGTTGTTCGCGGCGTCCCCGTTGTCGCTGATGGCGGGCACTGCCACTTGGTAGCGCGGCGGGTTCCCGTAGTAGCTGCGCAGTGTCCTCATCTCCAAGCACACTGGGTTCCGGAAGTCGCTTGTCGCGCGAGGCATCAGGCTCTCCGCGTCGATGAACTCCTTGTAATCCTGTGCACAATAACCCGCTACTACTCTACATCCACACACTATACAATCAGATCATTCACACTTCTTGTGAGCAATACTACTTTTATCAAATTCAAGCTACTCCAAACTTTTCTATTTCTTTTTATGCTCCGCAAATACTACCAAATTCTAAAGCAAAATACAGTATATTGTTCTTCAAGTAATATGGACTAATTTTTGTAAAATGAATGAAGAGTCACCCCTTGTATCTAACAATGCACTTAAATATAAATTTTATGTTTCCAGAATTCAAAAATTTATTGTCAGTACAGAACCTTCACAGTGTTCTATATTTTAGTGATAAAATAATTATAAAATGTACACTTTGTACTTAAAGCACCACTCAATAAATAACGATTAAGATAAAAAAAATATTTTTTTAAATAAATACTTTATGAGATATATTTGAAATTTATTGTCAGTGTCACTGTGACGTCACACTATTGCTATCTTTCTCTCGCAGGCTACTATTAGAGTCTGGTGTGGAGCGAGATGAAAATAGGTGTCGCCGTGACGTCATATTGACATTAAAAATCAAATGCAGTTAAAATGAAGACAATTAAGACTCTTTAATACCACGAATTGCTTCAAAATTGAACGAACTTTCATTTAAAATAATAAAAAAATTAGAGTGGAGGACCCCATTCTCTATTTCAGTTCAGTTCTTATCTTGTTTTAGTTATTATTATTGTGATTGCTATTATGTATTATTACTGTGAATTTTGCTTTTATGTCAAAGAATTTTTGTACGAATGACGCGCGAGCAGACACATGATTCTGGAATCTTACTCAAATAAATAATAAAATTTTTAAAACATGCTTGTTTTTAACAGAAATATAAAATATCTTGTTCTCTATTTTATAGAAACTTGTTGAAGTACCTGTACTCTGAAAAATAATATTATGAAATGAGGTGTGTGCTCATCAGCTGATTTTAAGCATTTGTTTCAAGTAGGGATGTGCAAAATTTTTAAAACATCGATCGATACATCCAATAACTGAATATCTATAATATAAAAAAACGAGATTTATAAATATTGCAAACAGATTTTAGACTTTTTTACTCTTGAAGATATGAAAATGAGTATAACACAATCTGTACCTTTTTAATTTCAATTTCAGAAAATGTAAATTAAATTTTTGAAAAAAGTAAATTCAATATCGAAAAAGGTAAATTAACATTTTCGTATAATTTTTCTGAAATTGAAGTTACATTTTCTGAAATTGATTTTTTTTTCTGATATTGAAGTTACTTCTTCTGAAATTGATTTTACTCTTTTCGGAATTAAATTTAATTTTTCTGAAACTGAAGTTACTTTTTTTTTTAAAATTGAAGTTGAAAAGGTATATAAAACATGTACCGTATAAACTATAATATGCTTTCGTATTATATGAATAATAATAAAAAAAAAACCAGCAATATATGTATACACTACATTAAAATCTAGAAACTTATTTTATTTAAAATCATATTTCACCACTGAAAAACACCCGAATCGTAACTACACAGAAATAAATATGATAACCACTTCTCATTTTTTGCTGAATTAAAATTAATTCTACCCTCGAAAACAAAGTAGCCTTTCTGAGGACACAGATGTACGATTAGTTAGATATCGTGGAAATGTTTCTAAAACATCGATGTATCGTGCCCGTGCGCATCTTTATTTCAAGATGACTTGAGTAACGTGTCTGTTCGCGCTCGCGCCCTGTACTAATTTCTTTGATGTTAGGTTAGGTTATAAAACTAAATAAGAAGTTATAATAAATGTACAACTCTACTTTAAAACTAGCACCTAACTTAGTATTTTATCTAATTAATACTTAAATTAATTTATCTTGTAAGTATAACCAATAAACATAATGTTTAATGCAGTGTCCAACCGTTTTATTGCATTTCTGCAGATACAAGTTGGATACTTCAAAATCGTTTTACGACAATGTCCATATAATTCGAAGTAACTACATCATTATATTAAATTTTAAGATATCACGAATATAACATCCGTAAAAACGAAGTAATGTATTGTTATATAAATTTACCTTCTCGTACGGAAATGACATGGAAACACACGACAGGATAAAAGATCAATATTTCTTATCTAGCAACTAAATTAACTTTTGGATATGTTTCAGCTCTTTCAGGCGAGCAAAGCTTGAGAAAGGATTGACTGAATTTTTAATGGACCAACTATTTAAGTCTACTCACAAACCAAAAGTTAATTTAAAAATGCAAGAGCGTTCATGCGGAGCTCTTTCAAGTTTTATTCGCTTAAAATTACATGATGGTTCAACTTCTAATTACGGCCCTACTTCAGAATCATGCTCTGCAAAAAAAGGACAAGAGAATGGATAAAAATGACATTACAATACACAATAATTAAAATTGACAAAATAATTCATGTGTTCAATAATTTTTAATAATATTAACGTACAAGACGACGACATATAATTTTCAGAACTAGTTGCAATGTTAAGCCATTGTGGAACTAACTTCATAAATAAAGCAGGTAACAATTCACTTTTTGTTAAATATAAAAATGACCGCGTTCAAAACGTCACAACGCTAACAGTCGAATTTTGCCGAACGCAATGAATGGACGAATGTGATTGGGCCAGCATCAGCAACAGTATTCGGCAAACTTCGGTGATCAGCGCTGGAACCCTTTCAATTTAAATGCTTCAATAGGGGAGTATCACTATGTGAAATTTAAATGTTTTGATAACGTGTACTACAAGTACATGATATAAGTAGCTTATTAATAGTAAATATGAAATTCAAATTTATATTATCTTATAATTAAAACTATCATACGTTTAAAATGGTAGCCATATAAAAAACCAGTTGTGACGTATCAGGACCTGGTTATTTCTCAAGATAGACGCTAGATGGTTCTACTTCGCATGTGCCTATTTAGAGGGTTTGGACTGTTTAGTTTAGAGTTTAGAAGTGAAAATGACAGGTTCACGCACTGATAATACAAAAAATATATAAAAATGTCGAATTAAAAAATTGTGGTATGCACATTAAGGCCCACTTGCAAAAAATATTGTTAACTTTAATCACGTTGTTAAGTTTGAGAAACCGTCAATGTATTTTTGTTACGTATCCATGGTTACAATATGTATTTAAACACATACAGCTAACAATGTTTTATGCAACTGGCACATACAAGGCTTAAATTTTAAGCTACGTTTAAATAATAATAAAAAAATGCAAATCGAAATTTTCACAGCAATTCATTTAACATTTCATTTCGATCCACAATGTCAATTTAAGCCAGTTTAATATTTAAGTTATATTGGTGCAATTGGCCATTAATGATTCACTGTAAAGCAAGATGTTGAACACGCAGTAAACTGGCATTTTGAATGACAAATGACAGAGGTGAATATGATATTTATGCTAAGCGCTATTCGCTTCAATTATATTTTGTCTCTTGCTACGCCAAACAAACATATGGTAACATGGTTCAACTATCTCTGTTTAATCGCCTACGCTTGTCAGGCTAAATTCACACGCATATTCTCGTATATAAACCATTCCAGAATGACGTCACCTGCCCTCCACAGGAGTGATTTTAACCTCACTTTTAAATAAAAATGATTTAATTATATATTTTATGATAAATATCGAGAAATTTTGATTTTGATACAATTCATTCATAAAATTAAACCATAAATTTTTCCATGGCTCCATCATTGAGTTCTGGATTGATATATTCTAGGGCCGCATACTTACTTCCTGTAGCCTAATTATTTTTTTTTCCTGTAGATTAATACATAAAAATTTCAAAAATTGTGATGCTCCCCTATCGTTCTTTATCAGCCCGATTCTCAAAAAAGTTTAAGCTTATCCTCATTTTTGGATTAGTGAGTTCTATTCTATTCCTATATTTAAAATTTAATCTTTATAATATTATCAAAAAAAAGAATAGATTAGAGTGATTAGATTATATTTTAAGATAAAAGTAGAATTCGCTAATCCAAAAATGGGGAATAGCTTAAACTTTTTCCAAAACTGAGCTGAAAATGAATATTTCAGAAGTAATCGACAAACTAAAATTATTCTGTACTGAATCTTGTACAACTTTTATTGTGTAGTGTAAAACACATTTTGTAAAGCTTTAAAATGTCGTAATTTTGCAGCACTTGATAATGAAAGGCACAACGAATGATGATTCTTCGACAAGTGGGTCTGCTGAAAATCTTGTTGGACTTATTTTACATGTAAATGTTCTCTGAACGTGCATCGCGAATTTAGCATGTCAAAACACACTATTCAAGTATTTAAAACGGATTCAAAACGTGCATCAAAACTCTAGACTAGTGTCTAAATCTTAAGCAAACGCGTGCAAGGATAAAACGCATTCTACATATTTACACAAGTCAAGAGTGCGCGCTAACTCTACTTTAACAAAGTTACTTTTGATTTGCAAAATACAACTGAACTTCATTTTCTAAGTTTACCTCTTTCCAGCAAACTATGCTAAACAGAATTAATTTTGATTTGACCGATTGTTTCAGTGCTAGTGTTTCATGTCATGAAATGGTGTGGTGTAAATAAAATGATGTAGACATAAACTTCGAGAGTTCCGATATACGAGAATCATTCAATAAATAAAGAGATAAACAGTAGTACTTCAAAAACTAACTAAATAAGATTATGGATATATTTCAGCAAGGTCGAGCCACTACCCGAAATTGAGTGAATTCGATAACACTAATTTTCATTTTGAAAAGGCGAAAGGTTTGACTTTTGTTGTTTCAAACTTATACTGTATAACACTATAATGCAGGTAACTCTCTGTTTGTGTACGTAATCCTGGGTTAGCGTAGTTCGCGGGTTAACCCATTTTCATGCAATCCACCCTAAATGTAATACATTATTGTTAATGCTTATCCAGTTCAGAAACTGGAAAGTCTATTTTCTTAAATCCAGGATCATATTTAGGTTCTGTAGACTCTAGGCTGGATCTTTGGTGCGGATCCTAACAGAGGGAATTTTGTGATTTTAAATAAACATGTTATTTATATTTAATTCTCAATTATTTAAAGAACACTAGGCAGCATGAAAAAAGAAATTGCAGGAGGAATGCCAATGTTTAGATCTTACATGAATTTTCACACTGAATTCAGATCTGTAACCCGTTTCTTTCCACCAGGTAAGGTACGAAAAAGTTATCGCTATTTTTTATGATCTTAACATACTGGATCAGATCTCATAGATATTCTTATAATATTTTTAACGCTGAATTCAGATTTGAAACTCATCACGGTATGGTTTTTCAGAAATCGCATTTTTATTAGAGCCAAATGTTTTCCCTTACCTACCCCCACATCTCCGAGATTTTAATATGGTAAAGTACGTACCACTTGAAATGAAAAACTTTTTGAAGTTATAAAAATGCATTCTAAAATTGCGGTGTGATGGACAAAAAAATTCAGCGTGAAAAATAATGTAAGATTGGCATCACAGCTGCAAAAATAATGTTAACTAGTGTAATCAGACGGAAAATGAAAATGTCAAATAATCTTAGTGACATTTTTTATTTCAGTTTATTAAAATTTTAAAAAAATGACGAATTATTTTGTGGTTCAGGCACGATTTAAAATATACTGGTTATGCCACTTTTCATGTTTTTCATTGTTTCTGATGGTCCGCTTGATACGTGTTTCCTTGAATAATCCGCTAGATGCGCTACGTGAGAACGACCCTACCACAGCAAACTATTTTTACATAAAATATAAAAAATGAAATGCATAATGAATTTATTTTTAATATAAATTTAAAAAATAATTATTAGAATTTAAAATTGGAAAAACTAAATAAATTGATAGAACCGTACGCTTCCAGATTTCCATTCGGTAATAATATCTTCTTCCCGAAAATGTTTTCGACAAACATCATTCAATCTTAATTCGTGATCATCTCTACTAATTGCACATTGCCATTTTTTAAAAAGTGATATATCGAGTGGAGCAGCAAACAGAGATTCTTTTTCAGTGGATTTCTTGTAACCGGTTTCACATCCAGGAATGAAACATTTTCTATTTAATTTTCTTTTCATTTTGCATTAATTGCAATATCTTTCAACAAAATATTTATATTACGTTATATTTATTACGAATATACACTTCAAAACCTGTTTTATTTACCTTTCTATAAGATATAACATGTAATATTTTGAAAATGACATGCAAATGACAGGCGTCAGTTGGGTCGTTCTCACGTTGTGCCTCTAGCGGAAAAAACGAGGAAACACGTATCGCTTTGGTCCCTCGTTTTGTGCAGAGTGGCACAACCAGTATATTTTAAATCGTGGGTTCAGGCACCTTTGTGGTGCGGGCCCATAGGCTGCAGCTTATAGCCTGCGTGCAAATACGGCCTTGCTGAGATCGCAACATTGGTTAAAAAAAAAATCATTAGAAAAATTACCTTGTTAACCAAAGAGGTTTAAAATGTCTTTTTCGTAAGTGTTTATTTTATCTATAATCTGAACTTTTCATGGAGTACCTAACTTGGCACTGTTTCCTTTTTTACTAGAATATAAAAAATTAAATTACCTCGGCTTGACTTTTCCAAAAAGATTGATTCTTAAAAAAACAGTTTGGCCCGACGACTTCATAATTCATGCGAAATCGTTCCAGACAATTTCTGGGTGATCTACTATACCTATACATATTCTGGATTGAATGATATGTATACATGTAAATCTTGAAATAATAGGCTATTCCACAGTAATCAGAAATAGTAAAAGTTTATTGAAAATATGAACGATAATAGTTAAAGGATAAGGAAAACCATATTTCTTTTATTATAAATTATTTCTTCTAGAAGACACGGGGAGTTTTGCTTTTGATGATGCAGTACATGTGCACGAGTGTTTGAACAAATAGGATCCAAGTATGATGATAAAGTGAGAATATACTTTTTCGGGTGTGTCGGATCTGTTCGGTTGCTGTTTGGGTGACGTTCTAATTTCTTTGTTTTTATAAAATGAGAAAAAAAGGTGAAATAAATTAAGTATAATAATTTATTTTATGTCTCTAATAATGAATTATAATATTACAATTTAAATATACATTATTTTGTAATTTGTTTAACATTTTTTCGTGGCTTGTGAACCGCTGTTTGTTTACTTCTGGTATATCCACATTACCTACGTCACAAAGGTAATTTAAAATTCGGACCTTAATATTTCGCTTATTTGGAGGAATTTTTAACTCGGACTTTCACATGTGGTCTTATATTTTTATGTACTTCAAGACAAAAAATTAAAATAAATATCGTGGAATAGCCTATTGTTACTTAAAAGTAAAATATTTTTTATATGTACTATTATTTTATGATAAATGCCAAATTGACGATTTTAAAGTGTCGTACTTCTTACTTAGTTTTTGAACTACTGCTGTTTGTATCTTTACACTTTGAATGACCCTTTCTGTATGTATGTTAGCAGAGAACAGGAACAGAGTGTGCTGTGACAGAAAACCACACGGTGATTCGATTTCCCATAAAGTGTCGATGCTTACAAGTCAAGGTACGCGTAGTTAGTAGTTTAGTTATTTTCGCTGTAAACTCACCTTGACTTGACCTTGACAAAGACCTTGGAACAGAACGCAGGGGAATTACACGCTTTTGGTGCGCAACGGTATACATTCGCCGTGGCATCTGTCGCCTTTACTTTCCTGTAATGTACGAGATGTGGCTTCACAAATGAAAAAGAAAGAAGATAATTTGGTCCCGACACACAAGTCGCATGATGACAAGCGTGAAATGATGTTATATCGAACTGATTTGCTAGTAATGTATGGCGATCAACACGTGTAGTTGAAATTACACACTAATTACGATCGAACACAATTGGGCTACCGACGTGATGCTGGTATAGACACTCAAAACAAACACCAGGCAGGGTCGAACCATGGAAGGGAAAATATACTCACTTTATACAAATATCAAAATTAAGAAAAAAATAAAAAAATATTTTAAATTACCTCGTTTCATTGTGAAGAAAACGAAAATTAAATATTTCGTAAAATTATAAAGTCTGTATGCTAGTCCAGGCATATATAGTTTTGTATAGAAAAAAAGGAGTTTTGCAAATTGGCAGTTTAGTACAGTTTCATATCTTGAACTAAATACTAAGTTTGCGACCTTGGAGCGTTGCCGCTAACTCCGCCATGGTGGAAAAATGGCAGCCAAAATATTTTTTTTGACAATATCTCCTTTCTAGTATCTTTTAGACAAAAAGTGTAAGAGAACGAAAGTTAAAGGATTCTTACTTCTTCTTATTTTACTTAGGATAAACTGTCAAAAAGTTACGTTAAAAATAGCCAAAATAACAATTTATGACAGAAATTTAAATTACACACAAAAAAATTAAATATTATTTATGGAGGTAGATACAGGAAAGTAAGAATTCTTCGGACTTGCAGTCAATTAATAAAATTTATTCACGCCGACGTTTCGACTATACAATAGTCTTCTTCAGGGCTAGAATGGTCTAATCGAAAAAAGGAAACCACATGTGGATAACAGAACATACATCACGGACAATTAAAAAAATAAATTTGAATAAATAAATAAATAGTTAAAACCAACATATCACAGAGAGAAAATCGTCAAAAAATGAAAAACTTGTCTTGGATGAGTACAATACATATGGAACTACAAATAACTATAGTTATATTATAGTTATCCATATGTATTCCGATGAAGACTTTGAGTGTTCTTCCAATGTTCGGAGGTTAGAAACATTGATCGGTAGTATTTACTCAAAATTTTAGTCACCCTGACTAACTAATTACCATGACTACCATTTAGAAATACATTGGGGTGATTGAAAAACAACTGAATTTGTTAATTTAGTCAACGCTTAATCACCCCTGTTTAAGAGTAAATACTACCGGTCATTGAGTGTCAGGCTGACAATTACAAAAACAATAAAATATTCCTTTCATTTTTACAAATTTTTGATTTCAAATAAAATTTAATGTGTAACTCGGCATCGGTACTGAAGTTCCGTTTTATTACTCATATTGTTTATCAAAATATTCTATATTCGTGATAAAAAGTAGAACTTCAGTACCTACCTTGATACATAAATAACAATGTCAATGACTTCCTACAAATTTCTATTGTTTCATCCACCACTCAGATGTTTAAAGATAGGATAACGCGGTTTAAAAATTTGAATTTGGCATGGAATTATCTTTACATCACGTATTACACGTTTTTTACCGATGAGCGGTTCGCGAGTTACTAATATATAACTTAAATTTGCTTGAAATTCTTTTAATAATTTAAATATCTGTAAATCGACCTATTTATCTGTTTTTCATCAACCATTTTCACACATTAATTACGTAATATTGTCTATTCTTGTTGAAATTTTAATTGAAATAATAAAAATGAATCGATTTGCAGATTAATACATAATATTGCAATTTGCAAAAATGTAAAGGTTCCTTTTTTGTATAAAAAATGGCGAGCTTCTTTTTGTTTAAGAGATGTTGGAAATGAGATATTGTATATATGAGAAATTTGAGTTGAACATTTAGTTCACAAATTCTTATTGATTTTTTTCAACTCTTCATTGCTTTTCATTAGCGTTAAAAAATTATCTGATAATATTATAAAAAATTAATCCTGTTCGATATTCTGTCATAGGCTTTAATATTTTCTTCATTTTTTATTAGTTTTTGATGGTCTTCGAATAAGCGTGAAAAGCAATTAATTTTACAAGCTGCAGCAGAAAATACCAATTATTTCACATATGTATCAACTTGAATTACGGGAAAACTATAAGCCCACAGATGTACAGGGAGATATATAGCACCCCTTCATTAATCTAAAACTAAACTAATATATCTTGGAAAGTTGAAGGTACTGTGTTGCGTATGTTTCGAATTAATCGCTATAATAGCAAGTTTCTTACAAATTCAAAGACTGAAATAATTATAAGGTTTGTTTCGAAAATTTTGTTTTTACTAAAAAACAAGAAAAACAAAATTTCATATTTCGCGTATACAGAGTTCAACTTCGTACAACTGTTTTTACCAAAAAGTTATGGTTGTTAAATTTTTTAAAAATCTTATGTAAAAAAAAAATTGAGCCGTCGCGGGACGCCTAGCAGATGTGAAACATCGAAATTAATTTGCATTGTCTACAAAATAAACTAAAATAACATTTTATTTTATACCGCTCTTCCAAATATTGCGTGCTGTGTTGATGCGAACCGCTGTTGAAATTATGTAGCTCGAGCTCGAAACGTGATACTCTGCGAGTCAAGACGGCGAGAGCCGACGAATCACGAGGCTAGCCGAATGACACGTAGTGTCACGTTATAGGAGCCGTTCTTACACCCGAATAGCATGCCAATAATGTTTCACATAAAAAAAAAAAAATAGTAGAGCAACAGTTTACATTTTTCAGGGATGATTTTTCTTTCAGGGTCTCTCTCCTGCCTGGGTGGACGTTCATAGCTACGATACCATCACCAAACAACACAAACGAACGAACGTACGATTTCATGTCTTGTTGTGTTGTGTTCTATGTTCGTATACAATTATTTTAATTCTTCACATTGGCCAATTAGTTAACTATCTACAGTGCATGACAACAACAACACAAACAATAACAACCAGGACCATCAATCAATTGCAGTGACACTTCAAGATGGCCTAATTCCATCTTGAAACGCACACACAACACATGGCAAGCGTCGTACAGAATGGCACGGCTCAGAAACCATTACGCTACAGCTAACTACCTATATGGTTCCGTAGCAGGCACGCAGCATCACCACTAGATTCGAATGGAGTAATTATATGCTAGCGAAGCCGATAGCCGGCCACAAAACAGTGATGCATTAGCTAACTGCTGCCTAATCATGCAACATGCTACACTCAATACTCCCACCACATTCGCATGGAGTTATTACACACTGGACGCCAACAATGATCTAAAATTCAAATGTAATTACACTCTCCAACGTCGTACAGGTTGCTCCATATACCCATCACTTATACCTATATATTGCTTAATGCGTACCTTACAAACAGAACACCAAAGCAAGTCGATTTAACTGATGTTTCATTTTGAAATTATAGTGAGCTGTGCTTTAGCAGTTTTAGAAAGAAAACTTGGCAAATTAAAATCGTTATTTAAGTATTAAGGGCGGTTAGTGCAGTTTACCGATATTGAGAGAAATTAAAACTACGAGTACTTATACTCTGTTTCATGGACTTGGGATTCCAGCTTTTTGATTGGTCTAAACGTGAACCAAGTTTATAATATAGAAAAATATGTAACAAAATGTTTCAGTCATGTGGAAGCCGATTCTAATTAACTTGGAGACTAGAAATGATGCAGTTCGCAATACAATTCTGCAAAGATTCCCAGAAT
This sequence comes from Ophonus ardosiacus, assembly GCA_943142095.1. Lineage (NCBI taxonomy): Eukaryota > Metazoa > Arthropoda > Insecta > Coleoptera > Carabidae > Ophonus > Ophonus ardosiacus. The sequence goes on along the minus strand of OW964825.1, from coordinate 53,189,208 downwards.
TTCTGGGGAAATACTGCATGACTTGTCATTTGGATAATAAATACTTAAGACTTAACAGCTAATAAGATTTTGAGTGATTGAAATGCTTTAGATTACTGGTTATGGGTAATGTAAGAAATATAAGTACATGAGTAAAGAAAAAGGAAAACAACAACCATTTTAATAAAAAATTGTAAATATGTCTAAATTTAAATTAAATTAAATTAAACAGCTAATAAGATTTTGAGTGATTGAAATGCTTTAGATTACTGGTTATGGGTAATGTAAGAAATATAAGTACATGGGTAAAGAAAAAGGAAAACAACAACCATTTTAATAAAAAATTGTAAATATGTCTAAATTTAAATTAAATTAAATTTAATTTAAATTCTCAACAGGAAATCAATTTTTTGTATCAGTATTACCAATTTCAAGTATTTTTTTGTTATTTCCAACTGAATCAGTTATTTTTGATAACCCTGATTTTTCGGATAATTTTATGCCGTTTTTTTTTTATTTAAAAGTGAATAGTACGCTTCATGATCAAGAAATAGTCTTGTAAATAACTGTAGTTCCATATTAATTTATCCTCCTCAGCCATTAAAAGACCAAAAATTCAGATATAATTAAACAGAATCATTTCTTAAAAATATAATGTAAATTATGCAAAATACTGTTTATAACTATTTTTATAAAAGAAATCTTTTTTTTAAATATATTTATAATATATACTTTTAGAGAAAATAAATAAATAATGCTGTCCGCAAATATCATAGTCTCTAATATTTCTGTTTGCAAGTTTTGCAGTATTAAGCAATATATTAGTATTAGGAATATGGACTATTCATAAAGTTCCTATATTTTCACTTAGGTTCAAAATTGTTTGTAATTGAGAAGTATGTACAACTTTACATAAAACATAGGCATTGTAACTGTTACATACGGATTTAGAAGAACGGGTTCCTTACTATAAAAGACAACCGGGCCTATTCTGTAACTCAGTGGTCAATGTTTAACAACTGGTTAAAAAAATTGGAATTTTAGTTGTCAAATTAATACCTACTTGTTAAAATTTTTAACCACTTGTTAAAAATTAACCACTATTAGGCCCGAATGACCGTTAGTATGAACTATGATTAAGTGTAATAAGCGTGCATTTGATTAGAATTGTATCTCTCTCAATCATTTATAGATTATTTTAAAGATAAATGCTTCGAATAAAAGATGCGTGCAATTAATTTTTCTATAACTTTTATTTGAAGTATTTTTTTCTAAAATAATTCATAAACGATTAAGAAATAAAACATTGCTAATCAAATACACGCTAATCAACTTTAATCACTGGTTCATATTATCTGTCAATAAGCCTACGTAGCTAAGATGATAAAGCTTTATATAAACCTTAGAATTTTATCGTCCTATATTGTATACCCTTGACATCACCAAAATAGATTAGAACTTTATGGATACCTGTATAGGAATATAGATCAATATTATGCAAAGTCTGCCAGAAAGAATCCTAGCGATATCAAGAAGTTGGCTTCCAGTTTCCAAGTAACAAGTAAGTTAAATTGAATTTACCTCGAAAGTAAAGAAAGGAATTGCTTCGATTACTAACGAAATTTAGCGCTTAAAGATTGATTGGACATTTTGAATTGAAGTGATAAAGCATGAGATGAGGCATGAGCCATCACTCACCAGATAAAACACTATTCTAACAAGAGCAAAAAGAGAAAAAGAGTTGAGATATAAAGGCAGATACAGACAGTTTCAGTTTGGTTTATCCGGTGTTGATGGCAGTTAGATGAACCGATGAAAGCGAGATCTTAAGTTAAAGAGAGACAGAGCTACACTACCTTTGAGGTGCAAAAGCAACATTCGAATTCGCTAGGCAATTCATCAAGTTTCTCGACCTTCTTGTTGGTTTCAGATTTTTTGCTGTCATCCTACAAGACAGATCGAAAATACAAGAATAACGTAGCATACGAATAGACAGAGACAGATAGTTCGCTCCGACACTCGTGTATGAATTTTTCAATCGGAAGAAGTCGATCCGAGCCTCCTGCACAATTATATCATCCGCAGTGGGTCTCTTCTTTTTATTTGCCTGACGCCAGGCAGACTAATACCATTGTGCAGTTTGGAACGGACAACGGATTTTCAGAAAAGAAACAAACAAAAAATTGGGCTGTATAAAGTTACGTCTGTGCTCAAATGTCAAATGGCTTTTGAAATACGATTCAATTTTTCATAACGGATGAGTATTGTTGCCATGAAAATCACAGTTTGCCTCGATTCACCGGCTGATTGAACTTTTTATGAACACACAAAACTTTTAATCTGATTTGACCAACTTATTACGCGGAAACTTCCACAAATAAAAACTTTGATACTTTTGTTTGACATTTTCGCTGATGCTGCGGAATGGAGAAATAGCCGATTGCGGATAAATTGAAAGCGACGCGTGTGCAAGATCTCAAATTTATTTTCCTGAGTAATGAAGTGCGATTCGTGGCGCGTGACAAATTTCACGGCATAAAACACGCTGCCAAAGATTTATTATTCATCAAACGAAACAAATTTTTCTGCATTTCATAGACGACTGAGTCATTGCTTCTCGGTGTCACATACATATGTTACAGGGAACAGCAATAATCAAATTTTATGTTTGCAAACGATTGCCAACAAACGTAGCAGATATTCAACGGTACGAACAAATAAGACAGTAAATTCTAATTAAGCAGCGTGGTGCCAAGACTGCCAAGAAGCGGAAATTATACGGCGAATGTCCGCTGTTTATTGCATCTTGTGATATCCGCTTCTCCTTGAATATGTCTCGTCTTATGAATACAGAATGAAAGCTAAATTATAGCGCGCCGTAATTAGACAAAGGCGCAAATCTTGACCCGAGCAACTCCCAGAGAAACATACACAGCCGAGCTGAGCTGAAAGGATGTCTATATTATTGCAGAATTTAGCAAATGACATTTGAGCACGAAGTACGGGTAGGGTTTTGAGAAACACACCACATGTTAACAGAGATAACAATCGAGTTATTGATCTATCAAGTATGTACAAAACGGGTAAAATAAGGAGCTATCATGGCATGGTGTGGTTACAACATTTAAATATTCAAAAAAGTATAATAAGGTATAATATATATAGATAATGGATTACGATGCAACTTGCAACGTTTTTAATAAAAATAATAAAATAATGAGCATTCGACAAATACCACCAGACGACATAGATATATGCAATATGCAGAACATACATCCGTGTGACTATATAGAGAGCATCAGATCGGACTGTGGTCTGTTTATTCACAGTTGTTATTATTATTATTATTTTATATGTATGGTATTATGGAATGGTTATGAACTTACCGCTGGTGAGATATACCCCCTGGGCGAGTCAGGCAGGAGATGAGCCTCGTCTTGGGCGAGCGGAGCGATGGCGGGGGTGTGCAGGTCGAGGAGGGGGCGGACAGCAGCAGAAGGCGGCGGCGGAGGCGGCAGCGGCTGACCATCGCTGGCAGGCAAACTGGGCACCAAGGTGGCGTTGGATCGCCTCTGTCTCGCCGTCGCAGCTGCGGGCATCACGATGCGGCCGCTCGCAGACTCGCCCTCCGTGCTGTTGCCATCAGCCTGCGGGATGTTGTGGCCTGGCGAGGACACTCTGCATCAACAACAGATCGCGCCGCGCCTTGCAAGCAACACAACACGCGGACATGGTACGCGGCACGAGGCTCGGTGCGTGCAACACATGATCACATGATGTTCGAGTACTGGGTACTGCATGTAAAAGCGCTTAACATAGTGTGTTTGTCGCATGCGTCCCTCAGGCGCCAGGCCAGGGGCTCAGTGTCTTTAGGAAGAGCGGGGATTGTCTTCGTTTCCACCAATGAGAACACACTTGTCACCTGGGGAAGAAGACACCGTCTTAACAACTTGGCAGGCCGCCATCTTCATCAAGTTTCGTTTCTGTTTCGTCACGAGTTCTAGCTCTACGGATGCACGCACGGTCAAGCCAAGTCCAAGTATATGTTATGTACACCGATCAACACCAACACCAGTTTAACGGACAGCCGGGCCAAAAGGAGTCAGTTCGATTTCTGATTAAAATTGTTGTGAACACAAGACTACAATGTGACTACTACATGTTAAGGTGTACAGTTATTTACACAGGTAGGTATATGAGTCTACTAAGGAATATAGATAATTATTGAAAGCCAGAAGGTAGGTACAGAGAAGTTGGTGTCTTACATACATGCAATGCAAACACATGACGATAGTAAGTGTATAGTACAAAGTTCAGTGTCAGTAGAAGTAGTCAAGAGTAGTGAAGTGAAGAAACACAACACATAGAGTGAGAGTAAATAGTAAGTACACAGTTAGTTATGGTAGAGCTGTACGTACTCAACTCACCCGTGTCCACAATGACATCGATGAGATCCATGGACTTGGCGAAGGCGTCCCTGAGGTTGATGTGGTGGAAGGAGACGATGCTGCCCTCCCGCTTGGCTCGCTCGAGGGCCTCGCGACGCTTGAGCGCCTTCTCGCGCCGCATCTGGTTCTTGTAGAACTCCGCAAAGTTGTTGACTATAATGGGAATGGGCAACGCGATGACCAGCACACCACAAATGCAACACACGCTGCCTATGACCTTCCCCAATGGGGTAGTGGGATAGATGTCTCCGTAGCCGACGGTCGTCATCGTGATGCCCGCCCACCAGAACGTCTCCGGTATGCTGATGAACTTGGTGCCCGGCTCCTCCTTCTCGGCGAAGTAGGCCAGACTCGAGAAGATGAGGACGCCCATGGCGAGGAAGAGCATCAACAACCCCAGCTCCTTGTACGAGTTGCGCAACGTGAAGCCCAGCGACTGCAGCCCTGTGGAGTGGCGCGCCAACTTGAGGATGCGCAGGATTCGCATGATCCGGAAGATTTGCACCACGCGCCGCACGTCTTGGAATTGGTCGGTCGCGTTCTTATTCGTCTCGAGCAAGAACAGCGACACGAAGTAAGGCATAATGGCTAGCAAGTCGATAATGTTGAGGCCGCCCTTGAAGAATTTCCACTTGTCGGGCGAGGCGCTGAAGCGCAGTATGTACTCGAGTGAAAACCACGTGATGCACACGGCTTCTACCATGGCCAGCTGCGGGTTGTCCTGGAAGTTGCCTTTCTCATCGTTCACCTGCATGCTGGGGATCGTGTTGAGCGTCAACGCGATGGTGGACAGCACGATGAACAGGATCGAGATGATCGCGATCACCTGCAAGCGCAGCCGCACACACCGTTCACTCGCCCGCCCACAACACCTCGTAGAAAGCACACCGCGCACCCAAATCCCGTCCAGGTGTTGTTTATTCATATTATTACTAACTAACAATTCAAAACATACACAACATACATGTAGGTATATTGAATCAAGAAGGTTAGATTACATACTTTTAAGCTAAACACCGGACGGAACTGAACGCCAACACAACAGAGACATACATTACAACGTCTTGTGACGGACAACACGAGTGGTTCTATACATTATGGGAACATTAAAAAACAACAACAATGACCACCATACGGTCCAATAACAATTTACAACGAGCGGCACAGAAACGCATCAGAAAACATCGGTAGGTGTGTATACGAGTAGTGCAACAGTGTGGCGAGAACGAGTATGTTACATGTAGTACAAGTTCAAGTTGTAGTTAGTGTGTAATACGAGAAAAGACAGTGTTGAGGTGAGGTTAATTGCGGACAAGCAAAACCAAACAAAACGTAATTAGAGATACGAGGGTTTCGTGTACGAGTACATGTACAGTGAACATGTGCAAAGATCAGTAAACAGTGGCTATGGCGATCACTACATTAAGTCATAACAATAACAACACTGAAGTAAGTTGAAGCGTAAGCGAGTTATAGTGGCGGTTAACAGAAGAAGAGACATATTACATTGACAGAGACTGTGATAGTGTGGGTTTGGGATAGAGTATAGTGGTATAGACTGACCGCAATTCGCTGAAATAAACTGATAATATATTACTCCAAAAATAATCTCACAAATCATAAACTACTTATTTGGGACTTCGTCAAGCAAGTGACGGTCAGTTGTAAATATGGTGTTGAACAACGATTATATTCAGTTCGCCTTGATATATGCGAGCGGAAATTTTTTGTTTTGGAATTATTTTCTAGATTAAATATTTTGAAATTTAGTTATAGCTAGGTATTACTGTTAAATATAATTAGGAATTCCCTGGAAAGACGTTTTCAGCCAATGACTTTTAAACTATTTAGTTTGACAATTCTATGAAAATGAATTTTTTTTAATAGCATCTAACAGTAATTCTGACTCGAGGGTTGATTGCACCTGAGACGACCTAATCAATTCACGGTATTACTTTTTTTAAATAGATCCCTGAATCCTATTACTAAGATCATTTTAAATTCCTCCTTGTAATCTAGTGGTATTGAGTACAGCCTGATTCGGAGTAGGCTATGAACACAAAAGTATGTCTGATCATAATTTTAAAGAGAAAAGATAATAAAGAAGGATACAGAATACTGCCATTTACCGTTTTCTAATTTATTTCTATTTCTAAAATAAGGATTCAAGAAGACAAGCTTTTATTTTTTTTTGTATTTTGGTTGTTTAATATGTACTTTATGAAACTCATTTGGATGTCATAAAGTACTTCTTTAAAGAACTCAAACTTAATTTCTATTAGGTTGGTTCTAGAAGACCTACTATTGAAATGAAGATGTAATATAAGTAAATGTCAATCAGTGTTACCAACAATCATATCAAAAATTAAATATTCCCAATAAATGGTCATAAATTACAAAATTAAATAACGAATCTTTCTAAATATGCTTTGATAAAGGGAACAAAATAGGAAAAATGCATAAAATACACGTTTCATGACATTTTAGCGCACTTATCCCTGAGAAAACTCGCGGAAAGCCGCTCGTTTCTAACAAGGACGCATGCGCTAAAATCATGTCTTATAAAACTTGTATTTTAATGTACTATTAGATAACATTTTTGACAATATGTTGTGTCTACTCCGAATTAAGATTTTTTTTTTAACACTGTACAATGAGCCTGTTTTACATTTTTCAAAAACTATTTTAAATCAAAGTTTATGGACTGATTTTCTCAGTAATAATTTTTATTTTAATAATTTGTTGTTATTTGTGGAAATAATTAAATAAAAAGATTGGCGTACTGAAAAACCGAAGGTCGATAGCTGGATGATGGCTGAATTTATATCAGAACGATTGTTATACTGCTACCGAAATAAGGGGTGTTAAAGAGTTGAGGTAAAATAAAATATAAAAACTGAATTTTTATATAAATTGATAATATATTTTACTTTAAAGTTCTGGTCGTGATTCTTATTTGACACTTGTTTGACAACTTTGACAATACACTTGACATCTTAGAACCGCTGAAGATGTATGTACTCTGACGTCACATTCTGTTTCAGATCACGTGACTTATTCAAAATTTTATCCAAATTTCAAAAATTAATTGTAAAATATCTAAAGGATATTTCGTGATATTTTCAATTTTGAGGCTCTTTAAAGAACAATATCTTTTCAAATTTAATACTTACAAGTCATATAAAAATTCTTGCAACAGCCCTATTATAGTTTTCTCTAACGGGATATATAAAGGTCATTTTCCTTTCAATTTCAAATTTTGACAAAGTAATGAAAAGAAACCACATCTATAAAATAATTTAAACGTCAACTTTCATTCGCTAGTCGTAATATAATATTTTCCCTTACGCAGATTCCTGTTCCTGTTCATAAATTATCGGCTTATTTCAGCGAACTGCGAACAGACTATTATATAGTTTGGTATAGTGAGATGTAATGAGTGCACGTATCATCCGCGTTACGGTGCAGCGCTACAGTACACATCGGGTATGGATATTGGCAGCTGTACAACACCCTTTTGGAGGGATCAAGGCGGCAATGTACTGACACACGGCTATACATAACCCTCGGATGTCGATCATAACGGGACACCGGCGCACCCGTGTCCCGCTACGAGGGACAGAACAATTCGAGGGGAAACTATTTGCGCTGCATGGTCGTCGCGGATGCCCATTGCCATCAGATAACACAAAGAAAGCCAATACAAACAATACACCAAAATTTCAATTCCTTCAGTTCCAGCTGATGACAGGACATCTAGAACAGTTATTTGCATTTAGTCACAACAAGTATTAACAGTACACACAGCAGCCCCATTAGATGATATACTCAACTCATAGATACAATTAACACTGAAACATATCGAAAAAGATGTATGTATGAACGAACAAGTATTTAGCGTCTTAGTCCCCGAACTGTATTCTGTAGCATGAGGGAGCAAACAGAGGTCTGTTTCGGAATACCAGGAAAATGTCATGCAAATAGAAATATAAAATTTAGTAAATTTAAAACAAGTGGTTACCCCTTTTCGTCAGCATGCGTTAGTACAGGAAAGAAAAGAATTCATAAATTAATTTGAAAGTGCTACCAAAGTATTCATTTATATACATTATTATAATTGTTCAAAGGTTGATCGACTGTCCACTGCGAAATGAGCATTTACTAAACATTTTCCTATTACTATTGCTATACGATATAAATGCTTTATTTTTGGAAAAAATAAGAAAGTTCCGAGTTTTCCCATATTGTGAACACATACGTTTACGTTTACATCCTAATATCAAGTCCAATTCTGCGGCGAAGGTCATTTTGTTCCTAAATTTTTATTTTAATTATTTACATCTAACGTAGGAATAATGGTTTGCAGATTGGAACTATTATAACTACGCGTTCATATCTTACTTTAGCGTCCCCGAAAGACTAGCTCCCATACCTAAAAACAGAATCTTATTCGTACATTTTTAGAGTTGTAGGGTTTTAAATATTGATTTTAAATATCTTGGATAAAAATAATTTTGGACATTAACTGGTCAATTAAAAAATAAACATGATTTATTTTTCTTAATAAGATACAATTGTACGCAAAATACTGGCAGAAGAAAAAATTTGTAAAAAATAATTAATATTGATTTTCATTTACTAAGACTGTGTCCGGTGCCATATTTTGGCATTTAGTATTTAGGTCTTCTTCACATAAATACAACTCCGAATGGTACAGTAATGACTAGGAATTAACGAATTCCGATAATTTTGCTACCCGAGTACCCGAAACAACTACCCGGATAGTACTCGTTACCCGTTAATTACTCGATACTCTTTAATTACCCGTTATCTTTTAAGTACATATACATAATTATATAATTTGTTAATTACCAGTTACCCTTATATTAGCAGTTTGCTTTTTAATAGAATTCATTATTATTGCTTACATATATTTATTAAATAAAAAGTAATAAAAATAAATAATATACCTACTATATCTATATAAAAAACTTAACATGAATTATATTAATTATGGTATGGTAATAAAAAACTCATCTTTTAGATATAATTTTTCCGGCAGCTGAAAACTGTTCGGGTAATTAACGGGCAGCGGGTATATTTCGGGTAATCGGGTAAGAAATTTTATATCTGGGTACATTATTATCGGGTAGGTTCCGACTACCCGGGTACCCATCGCCATTCCTAGTAATGACATCCATTGGTTTGTAAAAAGAAAAATGAATTATACAATTCGATTTAAATTGATGTTTCACAGAAAATTTGACGTTTTGTACAAATTATAGCAAAGAACATGATTTGTTTAATTAGTGCCCGTTAACCTCAAGGCATAGTATGTTCCTGCAAAACTCTAAAATCTAATTCCTAAAATCATAAATAATGACGTTAATTTAGGATATATAACTTTAGGCTTTAGATATTAGGGTGATAAAAGTGCAACATCGGACACAGCCTAAAGCTGCCTCCATATTTTCTAAACTTGTATTCATATAACATAAGATAGCAAGTTACTAGTTTCATAATTTTAATATATACCTATCATAAACAACAGAAAATAGATAAAAAAAAAAAACGATAAAAAAAAGAAAGTCCGATCAAGGCCATCTACGAATGGGGTATTCCACTCAATTTTTTTTATTATTTTAAATAAAACTTCAGTCAGTTTTGAAGCAATTCATAGTATTAAAAAATCTTAATTGTTCCTAGTTTAACAGTACCTATTTTATTTTCGAGAAATCAGTGTAACGTCACATTTCCCCTATATTTGTCCTTCTCACACACACTGCTCTGAGTACGCTGCGAGAGAAAGATAACAATTGTATGACGTCAATTTTCCCTTTTAGCAAATGTGAAATATCTCGTAAAGTAATTATTTAAAAAATGTTTTCATTGTTTTAACTATTATTTATTGAGCCATACTTTATGATAAATTGAATTTTTTTAAATTTTTTGTTATGGTGGAATACCCCATTGTATCTATGAATTAAGATTTTTGTGCTGTCAAATTTAGTAGTGTCTTTTACTTAGTTTTTATGAGGGTACATAATATCTTGTGTACCTCATAAAAACTATGTAAACGACACTACTAAATTTGACAGCATAAAATCTTAATTCATAGATGCAATTCGTAGATGGCCTTGATCGGGCACCTTTCAAAAATTTTGCTGTACGAACAGGATTGTGATTTGCGGTAATGTCAAATACAAACTCTGATTATTTTGACTATTTTGTTCATTTTAGACGGTTAAAACCAATTTTGTCCACTGTCCTGGACAAAATATATAAAAGTGAATTTTTTAACAACCCTCATCTTGTACAAAGACGGAATTGAATTCGTAATAAAATATATACGAAAAATTAAATTTAGTGAATCATCAAGAACATATTAGAACTAAAATTTAATCTAAGGATTAAATAATACTTTATAATCGGATAAGATTTATATTTTTCATACGCGTTGAAGGACTAAACGCCTCAAAGTGAATTTTAGAAACACCTTTTTTAAAATCTTATTAATTTTCATACTGAAATTATAGTTTCCGCAAAATAATGAATAGGTATTATCGCACTAGACCTAGAGGAATGTATAAAAAGAGACAAAATGATTCCTAAACGCAGTGGACTTGTAAATTAGGATAAATATTTCTTGCTTGATTAAAAAAATCAGAAAAATATTATGAAGAAATTTTTTCTTTAAGCATGTTTTTCAAAATATTTATTTGCCGAGGAATATTTTTAGTCAATATTATAACATAAATAAGTTATTTATACAATTCAATCCAATTCAAATGGTTGAATAAATTTGATATTTATCTTTTTGTGAATGACAGATTAATAAAATTATTTGTCGAAATTAAGGATCAAATTCCAAAAGAGTATAGATGTTACATTAGGTATGTACAGTTAAAAATATTCAAGTCAATTTACAGAAATGGGTGGAAAATTTTGTTAATAAAATTTTGAAACAACAGTTTTTAATGTGGTTGAAATTTAAAATCTGTCGTCAAGTTTTTAATAAATGTCACCAGTCATAATGTACATTAGTAATACGATCCTGTCATATTCCCAGGTTGAATTATCCTTGCGTTATTAGTTACAGTATGCAAGCGATATTAATAAAGCGACCATCGGAGAATTTGCGGAGGACCTCCAGATCCCTTGCTTACGTAAGTTGGAAGTGTTCTATTCGTGTTCGTGACACCATTACAAAGGATCTGACCTACAGCCGACATGCAAATTCTCCGAAATGAATTTGTGGTCACAGCAAGCAGATATGTTACAGCCATTTTGTACATATGTCGCTTTACAACGAGGCGGGGAGAAAAGATAGAAAACAGCGCCCTGACAGCAAGATTTCTTCTTAATGAAAAGTTGGTTTTGTTAGGACGATTGACTTTAATTACCAAAGTTTGATAGCATGTTTTTGACTTCTTGTATCAGCCCGAAGTTCCGCAAAGAGAACTCAGATTATCGCTGAACGCAATTTACGAAAAAGCGTTTAACCATCCCGTTTCCGTAATCCGAAAATTGAGTTTGGAAAGTTTAAGTATCACACCAAACATGCACGGAACATACAACGAAGAGCTATTTGAATTTATTGACTTTTTCCGATTTTTACACACGATACATGATCGCCTATTTCTGTGCCCCACTTAAAAAAAAAATCAATTATAAATTTTATATAGCAGATATTTTCATACGTCAGAGTATAATTAAGGCTAGATTCTGAATACCCACCACCTTGAAATTCCAATTTTTTGTATTGCAATATCTTTTTTTAGCTAAAATATAAAAAAAGAAACAGAATTACAGCGCGGAAGTAGGTATATATTTTTTTTCAAAAAAAGTCAGATTTTACCTATTCCAAAGGCTGTATTTATAAAAATTATTACTTCTCGCTTCCAAATTTTCAAAACATTCTTTGATATATAAATAAATTCGTGTACATAATGTAATATAAATAGATATGTTATCTCTGTTCAGGTGGGTGCATGCATTTCGCGACAAAATAAATATTAGTTTTTTCGGGTGTAGGTGAAAAATGTGATTTTTCGCTTGCAAATTGTCAAAAAATGCTTTAATGTAACGGAACTCAATTTGACGAAACTCGGAGGGTTACATTCATTTTACAGAAATTTAACCCTATTTTTTTCAGAAAAAATGCCAAAATCACTATAAATATTGCTTTCCACGCCCTAATGTTTTTGGAATTTAGTATTTAATGGTTTGCAACTACATATGACCATAAAAATAAAATTATTGAGGGGCGGGTATATAGACTTTAGCCTAATTAATTTTAGATAGACAGCTTGATAGGGAATAAAATTTGTTATTCATTATCAAGTTGCTTTTCAATCTATATGTATTTCCTGTTGGTAGGTGGTCCGCTATATAAATGATCTGAAATTTAATTATCTCTTATCGTCATGCAAGCTCACCCTCGCCGCGATGGAGGTGGTGGGTTTCTCCAGGAGGTCCCAGAGCCATTTTTGATATTGCGCACACTTGCCGTCGCCGAACTCTTCCTCGTCTCTCTGCCGCAATGACTCCGCCTCTTTCCTCATTTCTTCGTGCACGTGCTCCTTGCGCTGGTGGTACTTGTGTTGACAGCACGACTCCAGGTACAGTTCGTCCACGCCCCAATACTCCAGGTCGTCACTGAAAGCTAGAACGCACATCTCGTCGACTAGATGTAGTTTGCCGGTCCGGTAGAAGTTAAGGATGGAGCTGAAGGACTTGGGGTGTCGATCGAAGAAGTACTCGTTGTCGATGAGTGAGTAGTCGTCGCACAGCTCGGTGATGGCTTCGTGGGTGTTGCATTCGCGCAGGCGGCCGAGGCGGGTGTGGGGGAGCCGTTCTAGAGTGCGCCAGAGGACTTCATGTTTGACGCCGCCAACGTTGATGCAGACGCGGCGATTGAGCGCCTTGGAGCGCATAATCATGAAGGGCTCCGGGGGTAGGGAGGACATGGACCTGGAGTAGGGGCGCTGGTGCTGAATCTGCAGAGGCAGGCCCAGAGGCGGTGGTGGCGGCAGGGGTGTGGGGGCGGCCGTGGCCGGCACGGCGACGCTGTCGTCGGGCTGTGGCGGGAAGGCCGGCGGCGGCTCGCCGAGCTCCCATCGCACGGCCAGTGCGTCGCCGTCGCGGTCGCGGTCGCCCACCATGGGCTGCGGCCGCCGCTGCGTGGCCGGCGGCAACGTCGTCACGTGGCTAGCGCACCCGGTCCCTCCTCCCACGGCCGCTCCGACCACGCGGCCACGCACTCATCCGCCGCGGTCACCGCCAACACGCTGCCACATTCTGATCTGGAACAACAATTACTTTATTAACAAATGGACATCATTTCTTAACACGTTCACTGCCACGGCAAATTTCAGGATTCCAGTCTCAATAGACAATTCAATTTAATCATATTATATTATTTAAAACCAGGGATGGTAATCGAAACCGGAACCGAAACCATTAACCGAAAAATACCGGAAAAAAATGAGAACCAAAACTGAAAGCTGTACCGAAATTCGAAACAGATACAAAACCGGTACCGAAAGCAAAACCCTTTTTTATTTATCGGTTAACCGCATTATATAAAGGTTTCTTGTTAGTTGTCAAATATTGTAAATTTTTATTATTAAAATACTTATGTATAAAAAAAGTATAAATATAAATTTATTTTCTTTGTTTTTTTTTTTTTTGTCGAAAAGTATTTCAGTTTTCAACGTAGTCAACGTAGTACCTCAATCGTCTGGCGCTCGAAATCCGTTACATGTTACATTTACATATGCATTTAACATGGGAGATTAGAATATTTTGAATTAAAACTGATTGTTATAAAACTTTGTTCACGTGTTTTTGCATCATTATAATAATTAATTGTTCAAAATTAATAATATTATTATTCTCGTAAATTACTTTTGCAAAACCGAAACCCTTTTAGTAAAACCGGTATACCAAAACCGTTTGCTGTATAAAAACCGAAACCCAAATAAAAACTGAATTTTTATTTTCACGATGACCGAAACCGTAACCCATACTGATATTTTCTACGGTTACCATCCCTGTTTAAAACTTTAATTACAGTACATAGTAAATATCACCAGAAAGCATAGAGAATGTGTTTATTTGGAAAAAATCTTACGAATTATCTAGTAGTTGGCAAATGTAAGCCAACCTTGATTTTTTGTTCTGTTTTCAGAAGCTACCTACCCATAGTTACACTTTTTACAATTTAATTGTAACTGTTACGAGTTATCTCGTTGGCAGTCTACGTATTATGAGGTTCAACTACTGTACTGAGTACTGATATCCTGAGCATCCGACTAAGCAGCGATTAGCTAGTTTTCTGACTATCATTTGTAATAATATAATAGACTTTTTTAATCAGGTGCTCAGAATAATTATAATTAAAAATATTTCTTAATTCAATTGAATAAAAAATGCAATAGTTTCTAATTTATCAGATTTCAATTAACAATCATCCTCTTGATCATTCAAAAAAAATTGAAATGTTAATGTGATTCCTATTTTTTAGGGCATTGCAAAATTAAATTAATAGTAGACCAAAATAGATATTGAAAATGTAAGCTAAAGCTAGATGATTTCGGAAAATTTTCCAACCAATTAGAGGTAGTTACCTACTAGATACTAGATAACTATAATATGTTCAAAAATGGGTGTGGCTCATAGCCCTTTTTTTCGTAAAAATTTATATTTTTTGCCACTTAGATCAAATAAAATGTTGAAATTAAAAAATATAGAAAATAAAGAAAAACTGGCCATATTTTAATAATTCCCTTAAAGGGTCATAGAAATATAAAAATATTATACATATCTAAAATACTATATATATATATATATATATGAACATACATAATTTTTTAGTATTTAATTAATTATAAACTTCAATTTTTAAATAAAATACAAGAAACCGTTTCTATTATTGTGCGCTATATTAAATGTTAAATATTATTACATTTATTCCATAATGCATCTTTTTTTTCTAACTCATGTGTCACATAACTACCAAATTAACTAAATTTTGTTGGACACCACATCTTAAATAAAGTCGTTTCTTCTTGAGAGAATGAAGTTCAGAAAGAGTGAATTACCCTTTGGCTTGTTGCTGTGTAACTAGCAGTGGCGACTCGAGATCGATGTTTTTGGTGAAAACGACTGTCATCTTGTCAGACGCTGCGCTACTATTATTTCCTCTGCAGGATTCCGAAAAAATATAGCCACTCCTTTGTTCTTTCACCACTTTAACAAGATTTTATAGCGCTGGCGCCTGAAGCAAAACCTTTTAAAGGATTTAGGTCATGTGAAATCACTCCCTGTCATAAGTAGTTTATTAGGTTTTGTTTCAGTATTGACGCTGAAATATACCACTGCCTTTTCCAGCTTATTGGAAAATCAAAAGTTTCATTTAACGCTCAAGTATTCTCGTATGACAGCAAATCGCTACTGTAGCTGAATGTTTTAAGAACTAAATAAATTCCGTGTTTTTCTGACGTTTCAACAATAGTTTGGAGGTTAGTATTTTAGTTTGTCTTTTTCGTATCGATATTATAAATTACATGTAACTACCTATGTGTTTATTTGTGAAGTAATTAATATATTTGAGAGCCCAGAGAGAGAAAAATGTCAAATTCAAATTAAAACTTTCTCGCACGCAATGTCATCTATAAGTTACATTCTTAAACATGGTTGTCTTCTTCACTTCAATATAATGACGTCACAGAAAATTTTCTGTCTTAATTTACTAAAAAACAAATAACTTTTTTAAAATAAAATTTATATTTTTATATATGTTTCCAACATAACATTGCGTATATAGTGATAGAAATCGGATTTTCAGTACCACGCAAGTAGCCTATTTTCACATGTCAACAACGTGCTTATTAACAATTTTACAAATTATTAACTAGTAAAGATTCATTTTCAAATGTAGTCTGCGATATCAATAGCAGATTAAAATGAGTAGCAAATAAAAAACTTAAACCTTTTTTGAAATCACACAGTCACACTTCAAAAAATTTATTAAATAAGTTCTAACTTATCTTTCATATCTTTCATGGCAGATAAATAACTGTTTACCAGATTTTCTTATCTAATAATTATAGCGTGTCCCTCGTGTATGACTGGAATTTTGGGACTGTATATTGCATATTAAATGATTTTATAATAAAGTCCCCCTTAAAATTGAGACTTTGTCCTCCTTCTTAGTATTCCTCTAGCGTGGTAACTAAGGCAACCGCAGAATTTCTCGTATAAGCGATGCGTGTAGCCACTGCATTAAGGCCGTTTTGTATCAAGCCTTTCCACAGAGATGCAAAGGAAATTCAGAGAGAAATACAGAAGCTACTGTCACGCCCGGGTTTCCTCTGTGTCAGCAAATCTTTCAAATCTTCCCAAAAACTCAGATAAATCAAGTTGCCCCCTCCCCCCCTTCCAGTAAAAATTATATTAAATAGAAATATTGCCAATAATTGCGCTCTTTATGTGTTTATATCCGCCACAATTATTTTTATTTGTGCTCTTGTTTTTTATGTTGTAACCAGATTGTAAAAGTATATTATATACGAGATGGGAGATGTTTCATTACAACCGAGGGTTTGTATAGATAACCGAGAGGCAAAGCCTCGAGATCAGATAAAGCGCAAGGCTGTAATGAAACTCTCACCGAAGTATGTACTCTATTTTATTCACAATCATCATCTGTTTAAATCAATAATTTACAAATTAAATAATTGAGTCATAACCTTCAATTTTATAAATATTTTTGACAGTTCTATTAAAATTTGTTTAGCCTACTTTATTATATAGATCAGGGATGGCGAACCTTTACGTATCAACGAGCCATTTTTCTAAAGAAATGTTTAATGAGGTCATAGACGTGCCATCAAATAATTTTTACTTTGTGATTATTGGGAAAATAATAATAATAAATACTATCAATTCAAAACTCTTTATTTACTACAAAAAAAAAAAAAAAAATATGAACATTTTGCAATGTTTCAATTATACGCGTAATTTAAATTAAAGTAAAATTAGTGTGACTTCTGTTGTTGCAGATTAGATGACAAATAACATATGTTAGGGTTGTAAGATGTTACTTTTAGCAGAATGCATGCTGAACTGGAGTCATCTGTCAAACGGTTTCTAACCGAGTCTTTAATGTTATTCATCTCTGAAAATAATGACTCGCAGGCATAGGTTGATGAAAATATTGTTAAAATAGCATGAGCCAGCTTCGTCAAACAATTAAATGTGTCTGGCAACGCATTCCATGTTTCCAAAATTTTGTTATTAGCATTTTCACTTATGTATATTACTTGTCAATCTTTGTGTTTCAATTAATTCTAATTCTTTCCTTGTTTCAATAAATTTTTGAATCCATATTGAACTAGACTGGAAATCAATCAGCTGCATTTCAAATTATTCAATTTCCAACCAATCGAATTGGGACAAATTCAGTTTATCAAATGACGTCACATCAGGGTACATAATAAACTTTAGTATTTCCGATAATTCTTTGAACTGAGAAAATCTCGCTGAAAATTCCTTGATTGAAGAATCAATCACAGAAATAAATTCTTCAGTAACTTGGTCTTCGTCTGGTTTCTCATGTATTTCTAATGCATCTAGTGCATCATAATGAATTTTGTGATCAGTGACGTGCCCAAAATATTGTGCATGTCATTGGTTCGCCATCCCTGATATAGACCATTCCAGAATGACGTCACCTGCTCTCCACAGGAGTGATTTTAACCTCACTTTTGAATATTTTTAAAAATTATTTAATTATATATCTTATGATAAATATCGAAAAAAATTAATTTTGATACGATTCATTCATAAAATTAAACCATGAATTTTTCCATGGCTCCATCATTGAGTAAATTATGTATGAAATTTATTTCTGACAGCTGCCCCTCAAGAAATTCATTTGTTCTGGACTGATCTATGACAATGTTGCAAGGCAACCCTGCATAAACATATCTCACACATGAGATGGAAGATTGATCGGCCATTTCCCACCCAAGAGATTGTCGTTGCAGTTAGGAATGACGTATTTCCCAACCTCTAGAAGGTTAGGGATCGACTTATTGCTATAATGATTGTGAATAGAATATTTTTCTTACAACCATGTATAAAGTACATACTTTACGAACTCTTCACAATGTGTAAAGTGTAACTTTTCAAGCACTAGTGCGTGAAAAAGTAAATACGTTGCTAGGCAACTGTTAATTTACTTGTCAACTAACACTAACAATATTTGAAAATGCCTGTATACTCAAATTCAGTATTATGAGAAATAGCATTGACATTTCGATTGTAGGAACGATATTGTATGCAACTCGTGTGTTTAGTATTTTTTTTTATCGCGTACACACTTGTTAGATAAATAACTATTTTTTATGAACGCCTACTCATTTTTTAATGAAAATTTTCTAAACATATCTTAATGTAACCTAACCTAATGCACAAAAATCACGCCCGCAAGTTTTGTACGGTTAGGTTATGTTAAAGTTTGGCGCAAAAAAATTGTGGCCCATATAAGCGCCGAAAGAGCGCAATTAATGGCATAATTTTTTAAAAGTAAATTTAACTTGGGGGTACAACTTACCCCAAAAACTACATAAATGTGCATTTAGATCTATATTTCACTCAATTTTTATTCATTGCGAAAAATTTGTTTACGTTGACAACTCTTTAGAAAAGTAATTCAGCTATTCAAACGGTGAGAATTCAATTTTGAAGGAGTTGAAATCCTGATTTATGATTCCACTTTGAAAGGATTCTTTCTTGATTTCACTTTTGCGAACGCCATCTCAAGATCGGTTTTGTTTTCTCTCACTGTAATTTGGTGGAATTGGCTCAGTGAGAGAGTAGTCACACACGTCTGGGTTTTATAGAAGCGAAATCTTATTAAATGATACGATTCCTATTTGTCAAATTAATGACGTTATATCTTCGTTTCGTTACTCTCCGGGAAATAAGAAGGGAATGAAATTGGTTCGCGTTTTTGAGGATCAACCACTAGGAGTTACAACAAATGAGGGTTTGCACTTTCATTAGCGACTCAGGTGCAGATATTGCGGAAACTATCGCAGAATTCTTTATTTTATAATTTATTTCATAGTTAACTCTTTACATTTTATTATTAAATATAAATTATCCAATGTATTTTTCCTAATGGGGGATTACGGCTCAATCGAATTAAAGGAAAATAGCAAAAAAATACGAATGTATATGCTGAATAACGAGTATTAATAAAAAAATGAAATGGTATAATTGAGATATTTCGGAAATAAAGGGTTTTTTGTTATAGCGCTTCGACACTAATATGAAAATATTTTGATTGGCGACCGAGAGACCACCTATACATGCATTACAAATAGCATGTTAGGAGGTGGGGATTACTACCAATGGAAGTTAAGAAATTCAAATTCGAAAGGAGGGGCTAACATTCCTGTACAGCAGTTTTCAAACAGTTCTTATTTTAACATAAATTTCTTGCATTAAACTTAATAATTTAAATACACCTGTAATTATAAAGTATGTAGACTTATACAGTGTTATAATATTCATTTATTTTTATGTAAATATAACTTAAAATAGCATATATTTCAAGAACATTTAGGTCCATGATGAAAACAGTTAAAAACACATAAATGTGATGTCACGTCAATCTTTTCAAAATTCGGGAGACCATAACTCGCTTATTAATAGGATTTTTTTCACCGGATTTTCATCAATAGTCTTAGTTTTCCTAATATTTTCAGATGAAATTATAAAAAAAAAATTGTGTAATCCCCCATTTGCTCGTGTGGAAGGTCAACCAATCAGCAATAGTTTATCACTTTTTCGCACTAATGCAAATAAATGACAGCTACTCTTATATTACAATTCATTATTACCTTCCGTCACCTTTACGAAAGGAAGGTATTGTCTTCGGTCAAAAAATTCGGTGGTGAGTTTTTAATAAATAAGTACGTTTTAGGGTCCCCAGAGTACGATTTTACTAGGATTTACGATAAGGTCTGTCTGTGTGTCCGTGTGTATGTGTTCATGTGTGTGTCCGTGTGTGGCAAATTTTTCTCCGACGATAACTCCAATACTACAATTCTAAAAAATACAATTCTTCCGTATTCCTCGTCTTTATATCCATATTAGCTGATTAGATTTTGGTTATAACTGGTCAACCGGAAGTTCCCTTATTTGAAGTTCTTAACAGTTTTTCCTGAAAAAGCACAGTTAAATATTATTTTTTTGACATTTTGTGTGAGTATCAATATGAAAAAATATCTTATTGTCTATACAGTTTGATTATACATTTTCCTTCATATTCAATAGATATAGAGTTAAAAAATTATAAAGAGATTAACTTTAAAAGATCAGCTAGTTTTGAAATAATTCTAATTGACAGATGTCAGTTTAAGTTGCAATTTACATAATGTATATTCGTGCTATAATTTTATTGGATTTATAGAATCTTTTCCAATAAACTGTCGATATGGAATTTGTAGAAAATAATAAATGTTCGTAATACAATTTTATTGGATATATAGAATCTTTTCCAAGGAACTTTTGTACAAAATACATAGAATTGACAGAAGATAATGTGCTGGCCACATCAGATTTTTTTTCCTGAAACCGTCATGAAATCTTCTAATAAAGATGACCCATTTTCAAAATTAACAATCGAAATATGGTATTGATTTTTACAGAATTTTCAAATTCATAACGGATTTTTTTGTTGAAAGTTATTAAAGAAACGAAAATAATAACATCCATAAACAATTTATACAACTACCAACAATTTGGAATAGTTGTAGTTTATCGTAAACTACTCGTTTATATTCGAGACAGTATTGTATTTTTAAAATCTTATGCGCAAAGTTCCAGAGTGAATTGGTACTTTAATTATTATTGCAGTAATTAAGTCAACGCAAACTTATAATACTTAGATCATTAATAATGCACGATGCAAGTTTATAAAGATACAAGCTATAAAAGATATATAGTGCTTCCATGCACGAAATTCATATTTCTTAGCTCAGGAGCATAAAAAGTTTTCGCTATGCAAAGTTTAATCCTCAATTAGGAGGAAAGATATCTTGTTGAAACTTTAGTCTTTTTATTCAACAGTTTTTAAAACTTCAACTTCAAAACTGTTTGAACAAATTATTAAACAAATAAAAATATAATAAAACTAAATTCAAATATGAGTTAATGGAAATGAAATGCTAATTTTTATTTGTATAAATTGTTTTCAGCTGCCTGCATTGCAGCCAACTTAACCTGGTTGCATTTTAAATGTCAATTCACACAATAATTAATCAGATTATTTTTATTCGAAGGTTGAAATTTAAATTTTTATGAAAGTATTGAGCGTTCAGTTAAAATTAACTATAAATAATGCATATTTATGCCTCATTTTTTTTTTGGATGGAATTTTTGCACAATAAAATTTTAATAACCCCATTAACGAGCTTTGTGTATCGCGTGATACTCGTGTTAAGTGAGAGCCTTATCTTGGGATATTATAAATTATAAAATTCCGAATGGGGACATATACGACAGTTATAAACTACTCAAGATCATAATTTATTTTTTCTTTAATTTTGCAATTTATCGGCGGTTAAGTTTACCGAGCGTATAATTTTATTACCAGCCACAGAAAGGAAAAAATTATGCTAATGGCACATTAAAGTTTTTTAATGAGAATGCGATAATTATGAGTTTACATGCTCACGAGAACACAAGAGACTTTATCTACTAACAGTGTAATTTTTATTCAATTAGATAATTGAAGGGTTTCGGGTGAACACAGTGAATGTTAAGAGCGCTTATTTTTGAGAAAAATGAATTTTTAACTAATAAATAATTAGGCAATATGAATTAAACATAAGAGCAATAATATTTTTTTATCTATAAAATAAATAAACCTGAACAAAATTTAACAATCTTCAATTTTTATAATAACTTAAATTGCGAAAAATGTTATTTAAAGATATTTTTCTAAGAAATCTTATTTAAAGCTTTAAGCTTGGCTTTTTGCAAAGTCTAATGGGTTGTCTCTAAAGTATAGACATCACTATTGCAAGTGTAGAATTATTTACACGAAGAAAAGTTATAAATAAAGTAGTATTATTTTGATGAAAATTATATTTTATAACTTGGAATTATTTCTGACAGCTAAAAAGTTATTACATTTGTGATTTTGTTTCATTTCCACGGCTGCCTACCAAAATTTTAAAATCGATTATCTCGCTTACAAAATGTGCAAAATAAAATGTTAGTACTGAATTTCTTGCAAATTCTCTACAATATTTATTTGAATCATTACTGTATAAAATTAATAGGCCACTTTTGTGTAAAGAAAAACTATTTTCTCGTGTTACACCCGGTATATATATGATGACAATCAACTTCTATACATATACAGGGAATTTATTTTAACATGCAACATATGGTCAGTCACTTCCATGGTTACTCATTATTGTCAAAAAATGACAGCAATGTAATATTTGTCCACTTTAAAATGCAACATACAAAATTTGTAGTTTTGTATTATCGAAACTAATTTCCAATAAATTAGCCTCCATACTATTAACAAAAAATCATGAACATGAATGTTGCACATCTTAACAAACTTTAGCTTACAAAAAATCATAACTTTTAAGTAATAAATGTTAAAAAAATACCCCCATTCCCACTGAGGCAATATTCTAGTCGGTCGTAATAAGAATAGACACCATTTGTGATGTGTTTTGGACAAATATTACATTGCTGTCATTTTTTGATAATAGTGAGTAACCATGGAAGTGATGAACTATAATGTTGCATTTTAAAATAAATTCTCTGTATACAGAGCCTAATACAGATGATCAAAAATAACTGATCCAGTTGACAATACTTGAAAAATACTTGAAATTGGTAAGACTGTTACATAAATTTATATCCTGTTTTTGACACTGTTAACAGCATATACCTATTAGCCTAATATACTGCTAATACTCCGCGATGCATCCGTTAAAGAATATGAAACAGAAGATACATCTCCATCGCTCACAAGCGATACAGTGCTTTGGATGCGCATGCTCGCATTCTATAATTCTATTGGCTACTGGCGCCGCTAACAGAGATAACGAAAGAGTGGGATTTGAAAGTTGAATGAGTTCTGAAAGATATTTTAATAATTTGAAAGTTGAAGTTTCCTGTAAACCACGTGCGTTATTTGAAGTGTGATAGACAGAAAAGTGTAACGGTCAATTGTAGGCGCCAAATTCAAACTCAGTTCATAACGTTGAAAACATAATTTTACTCCCCATGTATTTCTTACCTAGAAAATTTTTGCTCAATTTTAAAGGGTGATAAATCTCTTAATTGTATAAAACATAATTTAATATAATTTAAAATATTTGTTTAGTTATCATAATTTCATTGAATTTTAAATTTCGCGCTATAGTAATGTTATTATACATAAACAATATTAAATTATAATGATAATATTATGTATAAGAATTCTTTACTTTGTAGATATTTGTATATTTATTTATTTAATTCTAATTACAAAATTGTCACTTGGAAGGAAATTTTCCTGGCCGCTAAGAAATATATTTTAGTTTCACGAGCATGCGCATACAAAGCACTGTATCGCTTGTGAGCGATGGAGATATATCTTCTATCTCATATTCTTTAACGGATGCACAACACATTGGTGAGATAGGGGATTAGCAGTATATTAGTCTAATAGGTATATGGTTGACAGTGACATTTGAAAATTTAAATTTGTGTATATTTACAATTTTTTATTAAAATGGTTGTTGCATCCTTTGCCCGCGAACTTTTACTTCTTACATTACCCATAGGGCAATATCTAAAGCATTTCAATCACTCAAAATTCTATTAGCTGTCAGACCCCTTGTCTGGCATAACCTTTTTGTATTTGTCAAAATGACTTATCAAATGCAAGATGCCAACTGAATCAGTTATTTTTGATCTCTCTGTATTATGTCATAAAGGAAACCAAATGCATATAATAATTCCAAATATATTTATTGTAATACAACTTTTAGATCTTAGAAGCAGTAGAAAAGATATATAATATACAGTACTAAACTTACAAAATACGATACAATGAATTGGGATACAATGGGGTTACAAACAGTGGATTATATATCTTGGTTTAGCCCAATGAACTCTATCGATAATCCAAGGGTGGGTGTTTCCTCGAAACATGGGTTAACTATTAATCACCCCCGTATTTCACAACACAATTTATCCCAGTCAGAATTACCGAAATGTCAAAAGCAGAATTAACACGTCATTTTGTCCCGCGGCTATTCTTAACCTAAACCCCATTCGAAATCCGCGCCTTATAAATCGGAAACGGATGTGACCTCCATCCATCTGTAATGTGACGTGACGTGGCTTGGGCTTGCCACTCGCCACTCGTCAAAATAAATCATTGCAAGCAGACGAATAAAAAGGAAGGAGTAATTGTTTGAAATGTGCACGAACTGTTGAATTCAAGGCCCAAGTCACGATATGACGGGGGATATTTAAATTTTAAATGAATTTGGGTACCTAAAATTAAATTAAAATTTTCACATATATTAACATTAATCAAATGGTACAATTTTGGTTATTTTAATTGAAACTTAAGCTTCATTTCCACCGATTGTCATAGTGCGTAAGAGCTATAATTAATGCTTAAGAATTAATAGCAATGCGTAAGAACAAAAGATTGCATACTTCTAACCTGAACTGTCAACTGTTAGTCTATTTTCAAATTATTAAATTTTTAATTTTTCGGTATGGATATAGATACAGAAAATTATGTATATCATATATTTAAAAAAAGAAGAATTGCTGCTGCAATTGCAGTCTCTTAGACAAAGTAATAGAGAAAAAATTGTGACATTTCTATTGAATTAGTCACTAAACAAAAAAGCTGGAAATGGTAAATTGTCATAATGCATCAGGTCTTATGCACTAATCATTATGCCTTAAGCAATAAAACATTCGGTGGAAATGATGATCAAATTTAGGAAAAATGTTAATATATTATTAATATATTTTTAAACTTTGTTATATAAATAAATAAAATAAATATATCATCACGACATATTACCCATTTCTGGGTGTGCCAGTATTTACAACACATGTAGACATCGGTAATGATGACGATATATTTTACCGTGTGGGCGCTTACCAGGCGTCACCTCACGGGCACTCATTTGTTATATATTAATGAAATTCGTGAAAAACTTGTGATATCACCGTGACGTCATCTTTGCGAAGTAGTACAAGCAACGAGAGCGAAAATCGGCCTATAGGAGTTTAAGGGAAAACAATTTTTTCCACAATCGTTAGCAAAATTCATTATTATTTAACTTAAAATAGTCAGCAAAGTAGCAAGTTGAATCACAAGTGAGCAAAATACACAAGCCTATAATAATCTACGTCAGGAGTCATAAATTTTGATGGAGTTACAAATTGTACATTAAATATCTACTAGGAATGACGAATTTCGATAATTTTGGTACCCGAAACAACTACTCGAATAGTAATTACCCGATACTCTTTAATTACCCGTTATCCTTTAAGTACATTATACACAATTCGTTAATTTGTTAATTACCAGTTACCCTTATATTAGCAGTTTACTTTTTAATAAAATTCATAATTATTGTTTACAAATATTTATTAAATAAAAAGTAATACAAATAAATAATATACTGTATCTCTATAAAAAAACCATTCTACATGAAGGAACAATAATTTTTTGTAGTTAACTTTACATTAAATTCAGTTATATACATACATATTATGTACTGTTGAGTTTTTCATTAATAAAAAAAGTACAATGTTTCGTTTTTTAGAAAAATTGTATTTCAAGATTGTGGAAAAAATCATGTTTAGCACACGTGAGCATGTCTTATTCTCACTTGTCCAGTTGGCGCACTCGCTCCCGTTCGTGCGGCCAATTTTCGGACACGTGAGTAAAAGACATACTTTGCTCACTTGTATTAAAATAGCTATTTCCCTGCGCAAAAGTGGTCTATTAATTTTAGACAATAATGCTTCAAATAAATGTTGTAGAGAATCAAATTCTGCATCTAATTAAAAAATCACATTTTATTTTGCACGTTTCGTAACCGTGCAAATTTTTATAAAAGTTACTTCTTTATAGTGTTAGCTATGTATGATATTGATATAAAATCATAATTAAATGTAATGATATTTTATCTGATTTGCGACATTTTTTTTTTTTTAGGCATTATTGTCTAAAATTAATAGGTCCCTTTTACGAAAGGAAAAATTGTTTCCCAACGTTAAATAATTATGGCCCACCTTTCATGTTAAACCCGGTGTATTATAAAGCATTGCATATATGCTACGTCATAATGACGAGCTAGTTTATGGGTCATTGTCATTATTAAAATAATCATCAAAATGGTTCGTTAAAAAAATGCTGTTACGTT
The DNA here is from genome assembly GCA_943142095.1 of Ophonus ardosiacus. NCBI lineage: Eukaryota > Metazoa > Arthropoda > Insecta > Coleoptera > Carabidae > Ophonus > Ophonus ardosiacus. Next base: position 53,162,288 of record OW964825.1, on the reverse strand, counting down.
TTCAATTAGCCTTGTAAAAGCAGTACAGTATGTTTATAAATAAAATAGTTTTTGGTACTTGATTTAAGAAATGATCCAAGTTGTATTATTATTGAGCCTAATTTCCACCGAATGTTTTATTGCTTAATGCATAATGATTAGTGCATAAGACTTAATGCATTATGACAATTTACCATTTCCAGCTATTTTGTTTAGTGACTAATTCAACAGAAATGTCACAATTTTTCCCTTATTACTTGTTGTCTAGCAGACTGCAATTGCGGCAGCAATTCTTCTTTTTTTAAATATGTGATATAATTTTCTGCATTTATATCCATACCAAAAAATTAAAAATTTAATTATTATAAAACAGATTGACAGTTGACAGTTCAGGTTAGAAGTTTGCAATCTTTTGTTCTTACGCATTGTTCTTAATTCTTAAGCATTAATTATAGCTCTTATGCATTAAAACAATCGGTGGAAATAAAGCTTTAGTTTACAAACTTACACCAAAGGCGTACGGATTAAATAAATAAGAACAAACTATATCCGAACTATAAGTTGAGAAACTATAGTTCTGGAGCAGTACTATTCTATTGTATTTGAAGTGTATTAACAACTATTATATACAACTCTCCAAGATGCTGTTCTAGTTTCAGCAACTTGAAGTTAGCAAAGGTTTCTCCTGCAACATTAACTTATCGTAATTCTAAACGAGAAATGTGTTAACAGCGAGAATACTTTTATTTTCGCGTGAATTTATGTACCATTCCAACATTAACATTTTCACCAAATAAAGAACTTTGCAAGTGAGGAAATGGAATACTTTTGGCAAGCATTCCACACTGTACTATGAATTATTTTCAGGATTTTTGCCCTTTTGGACAGGAATTTACAATTGAGAGACTTTCGAATTATTCAACGATATTTTATTGCTTTCCCGAAACGTTCTTTCGAATCTCTGGCGTTTGGCGATAGCGATGGAAAGACAATCCAACAAAAATGAAGAATTTTTCAAACAGCCAAGACAGCGTTAACAAAATTTTTGTAGAATATGATATGTGTGCCATCGCCAAAAATATTTCGCCGAGTATTACGCACTTTCTGAATAATGCAATTGTTTCAAAGGGATCTAGGAAAACGTTCCATGAGTCAAGCTCTTATAAAAATTTCAGATGTGATTGACATTTAAAACCAAATAATTTTATGAATTAAGAAAAATTTCAATTTAACTTAAAGTATGGCTCAATAAATAATAGTTGAAACAATGAAAATATTTTTTAAATAATTACTTTACGAGATATTTCACATTTGCTAAAAGGGAAAATTGACGTCATATAATTGTTATCTTTCTCTCGTAGCGAACTCAGAGCAGTGTGTGTGAGAAAGACAAGGGTTGTATAGATAAACAAGTTCAAGTATATTTTGACTTATAATTCGAACAAAATAGAACGAATATTATTTTTAAAAAGTTGTAGTTAATTCAAATGCTGAATTTTCCAACAATTTCATTAGATTTCATGTAATATTTTAAACGGCGAATTTTCCAACAATGTATAAATAACAATTTTGTAATTTCATAATACAAAACACAAATATTAATTGTTTATACTGACAAAATAAGCATGGCAGTTAACCGTATTATAACAATATTCACTAGCATTTGTTTTCATTCCTACTTGATATAAATTAAAACAATTAATATACCTGCCTGATAATTTATTATTCATACATCTATTTAATTATGTAAAAATCCAATACGGCTTCGATTTCAGACAATAATAATGGACCGAATTCAGCACTCTTCACTAGTGTAGTGATCGTCTCTACAAACTATGGAAATAGCTTACATCTTTCTCGTAATAATGGATCAATGCATATGTCTCTCTTTATTTTATTTTTAGAGAAGCTTCTTAAGTTAAAAAAGAGTGCAGAATTCGACCCATTATTATTAAATCCTGTGTGACACGATCATAAATATTATAAAATTTGTAAACAAGTTTGGCAATAAATTTTGTAACAAAATGGTTTAATTTGTTAACAAGTTTGGCAATAAATTTTATAACAAATTGGTTTAATTGAAAAAAATGTTTTGATAATAGGATATTCTATTTCATCACAAATATCATTATAAATTTGACTCACAAGATTACAAAATTATGATTGTGTCCAACGGACAACGGACTATATAATATCTCAGAAACCTCTATCTTGAATTTTATTTTGACATAAGTTTACCTCATGGGAGCAAGTTACTTTCATTTTAAACTTTTTTCTTATATTTTATAACTACGAAGAAATCTGACTTAAAAAAAAAAACGCAGAGGATCTGGTTATTGTTGTTTTTAAAGAAATATACACACTAAATAAACTGTTCGTCGACTGCCTAGTATTCCTACGCAGTAGTTAACTTATTGTTTTGAAAAGTACTTAAAATTGTTCCTACAAGTGATAATTCAATTAAAAATTAGTTTCCAAAATGGGAATGGTAAAACTATTCCTACTCTGTATTTAATGGGTGATTATGTGTAACATTTATGCTATTGATTTGCAAATATTTCCCGTCATCAGTCAGGCTACCGGAACTTTTAGCTGTATTGATAAATCCCGGTTGTCGGGATTAAATCCACTGCCTTTTAAAAACCACAATTTCAAATGTTTCCAAGCGGAATATGAATCAGTACACAAAACTGTACAACATTCCTACTTCATTTGGGACATCTGTATACGAGTAGGTACACATTTTTACCTCTCGCTAAGAGAGGTATTAAATCATGCTGAAAATTGCATATCCAGATTTTAATGGATAAGCACGTTTTAAGGTCCTTAGAATCCGATTATAACATTTTTACGATGATGTGTGTGTGCGTGTGTATGTATGTGTATGTATGTATGTATGTATGTATGTGTATGTATGTATGTATGTGTATGTATGTGTATGTGTGTGGATGTATGTGTTTGTGTGTGTGTGCGGATGTTGGATCCACGACTTCTCAAATACTATAAGACTTAAAAACTGTTTAACTGCAGTTTCTTCAATCTGACATTACTGGGAAGAGCTGATTAGATTTTGGTAACAATTGGACAACCGGAAGTAATATTTTCGTAAAAAAAAAATTAAATATATATATTTTTTAATTTTTTTTTGAAAATTTATATTATTACAAATATTAATGAATATAAAAGTCTATCCGATGCATTTAATTTTTTTATTATATATTCTATAGAATTAAAGATAGAGAAATATAAATATATAAAATAATATATTTTAATGAATCTCATAGCCATAGCACATGGACACCAGTTGAAAAATTAAAATGTTTGTAACTGAAAAAAAAACTACAGACATTACTGAAGACTTTTCCTGGGAAGTACATTTAATATTTCTTATTTTATTATTAATTAAATATTTATAATTATAGATACATGTATTACATATACCCTTCAGCAATACTGCCAATCTCATCAATGAATTGGAAGAATCTCGAACATTTAGAACAATAAGAGGAAACTTGTTCGTAGAATGAATTAAAAAATATTAAAATATGTAAAGAAGATACGTGTTTTTGTGAGTACCAGAAATATTAAATATATACAATACTTATAATAGCCTAATATGGAAATGGCGAGAGGTCTTGTGCTGGCCGCTACAGATTTTTATGTAGGCATTGCAGGTAATATTTTGGGCTTCTTTCTTTTCAACCGTATTTGTGAGGCGTTTCATCGTTTTATGATGATACGAGTTTAAAAAATCTGTTGTGGCCAGCACAAGACCTTCCGTCAATTCGATGTATTTTGTACAAATCCCATACCAAAAAGTCCTTGGAACAGATTCTATATAATACCATGTAAAATCGAACACGAACACATACTATTTTTTACAAATTCTATACCAAAAGTTGATTCGAAAAGGTTCTATAAATCCAATAAAATTATAACATAAATATACACTAAGTAAAATGCACTAGACACTTCCTTCATTTCTTCTTTCCCCTATTTTATTAGGGGTCGCTGTTTCCTCTTCTCTTCCACTCATTCTTGTCCAACGCATCACACAGTCCTTTCTTTCTCAAGTCTTTTGCGATACAGTCCTTCCGTCTTCTCTTTGGCCTTTCTCTGCGTGTCACTTGCGAGGAACACTATGCCATATCAATTTTAGATCCTATACGCTCCATATTTGGATTTGCACTTCCAAATGACATCTGTCAATTATAATTTTTTAATATATCATCTGTTTCCATGATAAATACCAAAGCAGACTAATTTTTGAAAATTAATTTCTTTATAACGCTTTAAATCTACATCTATTGATTATGAAGGAAAAAGTATAATAAAATCATATAGAGAAGAGTATTTTCTTTAATATGTATAATAACAAAATGTCAAAAAATAATATTTAACTGCGTTTTTTTAGGAAAAACTGTTAAAAACTTCAAATAAGGGTACTTCCGGTGGAGTAATTATAACCAAAATCTAATCAACTCTTCATATGGTTGTACAGAAGAGGAATACGAAAGAATTATAATTTTTAGAATTGTAGTATTGGAGTTATCGTCGGAGAAAAATTTGTCACACACGGACACACACACACACGGACACACACACACACATACAGACATCATCTTAAAAATGGTATATTCGTATTGTAGGGACCCTAAAACGTGCTTATTCATTAAAAACTCACCACCGAATTTTTTGACCAAAGACAATACCTTCCTTACCTAAAGGTGACGGAAGGTAAAAAATAAAATATATTCTCAAAGCCTGCTGATTTATTTATATTACAGGTACATCCTACATGTTTCCTTAACATCTTTTAAAGTAGCTACATTTTGCCCTCCTTCATGTTCTTTTTAACATTTTAAAGCACAATCTCTTCCTTTCTTCTTCTTCCTGAACGCATCAGTCATCAGTCAGTCATCATTTACATCTCTTGCTGAAGACATCAAACATTTTATCGCGAAGTTAATAGCACCTCGGTGATGCAGATTCGCAACGATTCGCGTCATCAGACGAGGTTAGGGCGGACATGCGCACTCTGCACGCTTCAAAGGTCAGAGTTCACGTCGAGACCGGGTCACCGTTTGCTCCAGTCTTTTGTTTCAGATGAATTCAACGCACACTATAAGGATCAAGGATTATATCCTCCTAGCCCGATACAGGAATATTGAGTAATTAAAACTTGAAATGCAGCAACGAAGAAAAATACAATATGGCAGTGTGTTTGAATACGTAACATGTTTCTCAGAATTTTATATTACGATTATGAAATTTTTTTATTGGAATATTTTACCATTATGTATAACTGGCGACAAAATAATTTAATTGATGATGCCAATGTCCTGTGTGTGGATGTGTGTGTATGTGTGTGTGTGTGTGTATGTGTGTGTGTGTGTGTATGTGTGTGTGTATGTGTGTGTTTGTGCCTGGTGTGACAAAAATTTCTCCGACGATAACTCCAACACTATAATTCTAAAAATTATAATTCTTTTCTATCCTTCTTTTGGTTATAATTGACTAACCGGAAGTACCCTTATTTGAAGTTCTTAACAGTTTTTCTTGAAACGCAGGCAAATCTAATTTTTTAGCCATTTTATGTTATTATAAATATGAAAGAATAATGTAGTCTATACGGTTTGATTACACATTTTCAATAGAAAAGAATTATAAAGAAATTAAGTTTCATAAATCAGCCAGCTATGCTACAACCATGGAAACTGCTTATATATTCAAATAATTCTAATTGACTGATGTCAGTGTCAAGGCGTTTCATTTTTCCTTTGTTACTATAGGCCATCAAGCGGTTTACGTCATAAATACAATATCACTAGAAACAATGACGTCATATATTAAAAAGTTTACATGAGCATGTAAAACGGATTAAAATATATATAATCTGTGGGTTGCCCTTTGAATATATACATCTGGAAGTAGCTACCAACAAAAATCGTGTACCAAAGAAGATTGACAAGGATGGAGATACAATTGAGACCAATCCATTTTCCCCTTAGAAAAATAACCTTCGCACACTTTTACAGGCGCGCTCGTGTGGTGCTCGTGGTTTTCCGCTCCGCCTCGTTGAAAACGGGAGTATCAATTAGCAGGCGATCTTTGTCCAACTAATGCTTATACATAATGCTATCCTTCTCAATCTACTTTGAGCCAACAAAGTCTTAAGAAACATAATGTACGCTACTTCCATCTACGTTAGTAGATATGTATATTCAAAGGGGTTGCCTTCATAAATCCAAATCTTTCTTAAAAAGGTAACACGTCTGGTATCATTTTTTTTCAGCGAAATCCAATTTTATTTAAAATATTCTGAACGATACTGCTTACGCCGTTATAAATACTTCATTCTTTTGTCAATGAACAACAATACAAAAAACAAAATGAAATCACAATACAGGTTGAAAAGTATAGTATAGACATATAATATTTAGTAATATACATGTTCAGAATTACCAATATTAAAAAAATATAATCAAACGTCATTTTGCAAAAATTTACAAAATTTAACTTAATAATATTATATCCAAATATAATTATTTCTATTAAAGGTGTCAAATACATGATAATAACAAAAAAACCAATAAAATACCGTTAATAAAATATATTTAAAAAAATAAAGAAAATTTCAAAAATCCCTAAACGATGACGTAAACCGCTTGATTCGCTGGATGGCCTATAGTAAAATATTAAATATAATAAATGCTTAAATATATGGGCCATCCAGCGAATCAAGCGGTTTACGTTATAAATACAATATCACTAGAAACAATGACGTCATATGTTAAAAAGTTTACATGAGCATGTAAAACGTATTAAAATATGATCTGTGTGTTGCCTTCATAAATCCAAATCTTTCTTAGAAAAGCGAAATCCAATTTTATTTAAAATATTCTGAAGGATACCTACTCCTTACGCCGTTATAAATACTTCATTCTTGAGTATATGCAACAAACTATCTAGTATTATGTGAGATCCTTAAAAAAATACAGAATACTCCATACCATACAATTTCTCACTGTTTCTGTACATTACGTATAGCGTTTGCCACACACTGTACTTATAGATTTAATTTTCAAATTATTACTAACAAATAGAACGAAATATTACCTCAATGTTACAATTCAGTGAAAGTAAGAGCCCACCAATCTATTTTTCATTTTCAAAATAAGTCAATAAATTAACTACAAGCTCTTGAATTTGACATGACAGAGCATTTGACATTTCTCAATGAACAACGAAACCAAAAACAAAATGAAATCACAATACAGGTTGAAAAGAATAATACAGACATATAATATTTAGTAATATACATGTTCAGAATTACCAATATTAAAAAAATATAATCAAACATCATTTTGCAAAAAATTACAAAATTTTACTTAATAATAATATAATATCCAAATATAATTATTTCTATTAAAGGTGTCAAATACACAATAACTATTAAAAAACCAATAAAATACCGTTAATAAAATGTATTTAAAAAATTAAGAAAATTTCAAAAATCCCTAAACGATGACGTAAACCGCTTGATTCGCTAGATAGCCCATACATAAAATAGGTACTCTTGCTAAAGTTTGATAAATGCAGTACTTTTTGAGATATTTTAATTTTTAGTAAAAATCAAAATGCTTGTCAAAAAACCGTGGAACTAACGTGTTAAAAAAATGTGCTCATTCGAACACGAATAACGTACTAAATTATAAAATTCTAGTTATGTTTTGATCAAATCCTGTACATATGATGGATTATTAATTAATATAAAAGTTCTGCTATTAAAAATAAAATATTTATATTTTAATTAAAAATGCCTTTTATTTTTTCCATATTCATTTCCTGCTCAATTATTTTTCTAGAAAATTGAAAACCAGTAGTAAAATAATTTTCTCTCTCGTGAAACTGGATTATGGCTGAAATTTATGGAACTGTAAAAAGTAATGATGAGAGATATTTATTTTATTTAGTTTGGCGATGGTGAGCCGTGAGCTATCCCGTTTTGTTCAGTTCCATGAATGGATAAATATTTCAGCTCGTACTCCAGAATACCGAGTGGACTTACACGAACAAAATTCCACATTGACCTGGAAACTTTACGACATACAAACAGAAAATAAATTTTTAAAGCGGAAGTCGTAAGATGATTCGCCACACTTTTTTCAGTTGGAGACGAGGAGACTTTTAAAGTTATATCTTGCGAGAATAAAATAAATAAATGTATTATCGAGGTTTCATGCCAGATTTCCAATTTATTTATTGCACATTGCCACATAATCCAATAAAAGCAGATATGTGAAGGATGTTTATCGCACAAAAATGACCCTGATAATATATATTGGATACTCATTTATTAAGATTTGGGATCAAGCACGATTCAGATGATCAAATTTGACAAAAATTGAGCCATATAGGGGACCAATTTAAAGGTGTATTGTTTATATGAGAAATTGCTTTGGTCACTAGATATAGACAATGTCAATTTTAAATTTTTATATTTTTACAAGTAACTTCCAAGTATTAAATAACACTGAATTTTGGTTTGCACTTTTTTTAAAAATGGAGATGCTCAATACTACCATTGGGTATCATCAATTTTTTTTTTTTTTAAATCCTCTGAACAGGATTAAATCCCAATTACTGAGTAGGTTCATATACACAAACATCCATACCTTAGTGGGATTCGAACCCAGAACCCCGAGCACACTCATGACTAAGAGGCATTGCTCTAACGATTGAGCTACTAAAGCCGGCCCGTCTCCTACTCTATCTCTCTAGCTATCTCTCCGACAAATTATGAAAATCTGTTAACGGTTATAACTTAACTATAGATACAAAGATCATCCCCTATTGTACTGCCTTGAGGGATGATTTTTCAAAAACGCTAAAACACTGTATTTCTTACCAAAAGCATAAATAATATGTTTTATATCCCTAACTTGAGAAATGATGGGTTCTCCATACAAACTTTCATCCCCTATTTCACCCCCTTCAAGTTTTATTTTCGCGACAAAAGGTAGCCTATGTGCTTCTCCAAGTTCCAATCTATCTCTATACCAAAATTTACCAGAATTGATTTAGCGGGAGATATGATGGGTTGTCCATATAAATTTTCATCCCCTATTTCACCCTCTTCAAGTTTTATTTTCGCGACAAAAGGTAGCCTATGTGCTTGTCCAAGATCCAATCTATCTCTATACCAAAATTTATCAAAACTGGTTCAGAGGAAGAAATGATAGGTTCTCCATACAAACTTTCATCCCCTATTTCGCCCTTCAAGTTTTATTTCCGTTACAAAAGGTATCAGAATTGGGTTCTCCATATAAATTTTCATCCCCTATTTCACCCCCTTCAAGTTTTATTTTCGCGACAGAAGGTAGCCTATGTTCTTCTCAAAGGTCCAATCTATCTCTATACCAAAATTCATCAAAACTGGTTCAGAGGAAGAAATGATAGGTTCTCCATACAAACTTTCATCCCCTATTTCGCCCCTTCAAGTTTTATTTCCGTTACAAAAGGTAGCCTATGTCATTTTCCAAATTCCAATTTATCTCTATACCAAAATTCATCAAAATTGGTTTATAAACAATTTATTGGTTCATAGTTTATTTTTTAATTATTATTAGTGTATGCAACTCATGTATAATGACTATAAATACACTCGCATAATTTACGATACTCGTCATGGCTAGTATCGTAAATTTCAACTATCATTATTAACTTGTTGCATAATACACTATTATGCAACACAAGCTTTGCCGAGTCACGAAAATTATTGACCGAATGTTATAAAGCTTGAAACTTGAAATGCATAGATTATTTACGACCTTAAATAACATTCCTGAAACACTATGTTTACCAAACATTTTTAGTTTTGGAAATGCCATGTAGTGTGAAAAGAGTTTTGAGTTATCTTGAACTAAATAAAACTAAAATTCATGGGTTTGTTTGATTTGGAAACTAGTTTCAAAACTCGTCACGTAAACATTTAAAATTCAGCTAGTTGTTACAATGTCTAATAGAAATAAAGCTGTTATAGTCAATGAAGGAGCTACACAATATTAAAATAGTTAATTTAATTTAGTTTAAAAACTAATTGTTATCGAAACTATTTTTTTTTGTTGTTAAATTAAGGAATGTAACTGTATATTTCAGTAATAATATAATATTTATTGAGTTTACTGTTATCAAATGAAATGTCATTAAGGTAAAATATTGTGCCGGCCCAAATGATTTTGGGCTCATATATGTAAGTATTTCCTCTAAATAAATCTTATTTCCCATTTTATTAACGGCTTTTCCGTGTTTACTTTTCTCTTTTGTAAACCTTTTATTAAAATCGCATATTTGAAAAAGATGTACGGAATACTGATTTATGAAGAATGAAGGTATTTCATAAAGAAAAGATTGCTCTCAAAAGTACGTGTGAATCAATCAGAAATAAGAAATTGGATTTAGATATGCATGAGATATGAGAGTGAATTACACGATAGGTGAAGCAGAAAATTGCTACGTTCTGAAAAGAATACTTCTAATATCAGAGTGGTAATTCCTTGTGAAAACTTACTAATATGATATTGATGATTGAAGTTGTTAATAACAACAATAAAAAAGTAATTTCCAGAAGACATATTTCAGGGGGAGATACTTTTCAGGATAAAGTTGTAAAGCGAGGTGAAGTTCCGTGTAAAAAGGCAATAAGTCACAGGGCGTGAGTAGCCATTACGTTGATAATTTAACAATCGGCCATTAATGAACGGAATTAATCCGATATTCGGCGAATTGGTCCGGATGTAGATGGCATTACCGGAGGCCGCTTCGCTGACTCATGTAATGAGCTTTCAGGGAAAATTTCTAACAGGACAGCAAAAAATTAATTTGTATATAATTCACATAGTTTTCATAAAATTTAATAAATTCGCAAAGTTTTTACCTTGGGTTACCTTTAGGTAAAGAAGGTATTTTCTTTGGTCAAAAAAATCGGTGGTGAGTTTTTTAATAAATAAGCACGTTTTAGGGTACCTAGAATACGATTGTGTGTGTGTGTTTTATAATTCTTTCGTATTCCTCTTCTTTACGTATTTATGAAGAGCTGATTAGATTTTGATTGTAATTGGTCCACCGGAAGTACCCTAATTTGAAGTTCTTAAAAGTTTTTCTTAAAAAAAAAACGCAGTTAAATTTCATTTTATGTTTTTATAAATACGAAAGAATATTTTATTGTCTACGATTTGATTAAATATTTTAAAGAATTATCTGACATCAACTTTCATAATTCTGCCATCTATATGTTAGAAGGCTATAACCATAGCAACTGCTGATATATTCAAATAATATTCTAATTGACAGATGTCGGTGTCAAGTGTTATAATTTTATTGGATATACAATCTTTTTCAAGGAACTTTCGGCATGGACTTTGTAGAAAATAGTATATGTTCGTGTTACAATTTTGCTGGACATATAGAATCTTTTCCAAGGTTTCGTTATGGAATTTGTACAAAATACATAGAATAGGGCTGTTGCAAGTATTTTTATATGACTTCTAAGTATTAAATTTTAAATGATATTGTTCTTTAAAGAATCTCAAATTTGAAAATATCACGAAATATCCTTTAGATATTTTACAATTAATTTTTGAAATTTGGATAAAATTTTGAATAAGTCACGTGATCTGAAACAGAATGTGACGTCAGAGTACATACATCTTCAGCAGTTCTAAGGTGTCAAGTGTATTGTCAAAGTTGTCAAACAAGTGTCACATTTTTAGATTGGTTCAAGTTGTATAATATGTAGGTAATAAAAAGTTCAAAATAAAATAAGTAATTTACGATTTTGCATTGTGCCTTCTTACAAAAATACTGTTAGGAACAAACCTACTATACAGTTTATATATTTTACAAAAGATGAGAAGAAAAGAAAATTGTGGCTAGAAGCAGTAGGTCGAAGAGCTGATAATTTGTCAGAAAAATCGTGTCTTCGTGTTTGTGAAGATCATTTCAACTTTCATCCACCTTCACGATAACAGTATATTTTGTTGCTTCACTTTATGATAGATCTACATGTCCTATAGCAGATTCAATGTAAGAATCACTACCAGAACTTTAAAGTAAAATATATTATCAATTTATATAGTAAATTCAGTTTTTATATTTTATTTTACCTCAACTCTTTAACACCCCTTATTTCGGTAGCAGTAAAACAATCGTTCTGACATAAATACAGCCATCATCCAGCTTTCGACCTTCGGTAAATTGTCCGACTTAGCTTGAGTGTAATTTAAATTAGCCATTATTACTTTATTATTCAATTATAATGAGCAATGTCAGCGTCAAATGTCAAATAAAAAGATTTTTTTATTAACATGTGACAAACTTTAGCCTACGTTTATTTATATAAATAATATAAATAAACGTAGGTGATGGAAAAACTATTTTCCGATTGGCTATTAATAATGTAATGTATGTGCTTGTACGTCACAGGAGTGGGGGGTAGTTTTTCAGGACGCCAATCTTTTTATTTAATTATTTCCACAAATAACAACAAATTATTAAAATAAATAATATTACTAAGAAAATCATTGCATAAACTTTCATTTAAAATAGTTTTTGAAAAATGTGAAACAGGCTCATTGACGGAAGGTAATATGCTGGCCACATCAATTTATTAGCTTACTTTAAGAAGTTTATTTTGCGGCAACGATATTTTATTATTTAAAAAAAAATAAGTAGAACTCTAAAGAAATAGTTAAAATTTTAATTTTTTGACTGCTGTTTTTACTACTTTACGCAGATATGTATTTCAGAGCTTGAAGATTAAATAGTATATTTTACATGGAGCTCAATGAGTCATCTGTAGTTATCAATCAGACTTGCTAAATGCTCCTTCGTTAAATGTCTACATACAGATTCATTACAAAAAGAATCACTTTACGTCACGTTAAACGCATGTGGCATGGATCCCTCTTTTAATCAATTTAACAATGTGAACTGCACATGTTTTAAATAAATTTAATATCCCAGTAATTTGTTATTTTAATAATAACTCCGTTTCCATATAAACTACATAACAAATAACATCCTAGGACATTATATTTAAAACAAAAATAACGAACGAATAAATATTATTTAATATAAGAAACACAGTTTTCAAACCTTCTTTTGTATTCAAAGTTTGTACGGTATTGGCTGACAATCTGAATGGTAGATCGTTTAACTACCGTATTATTAGTATATCTGCATGCTTTTCATAAACTCTCAGAGAATATTCGAAGCAACTACATGTAGATTAAGTTTTAGAACAATCTGAAAATGAGCAAAAAACGTAAAAAACTTTTAAAAAATGTGAAAAATATATTAGTTGGACATTAAACGCTGAAGGCAACGTTGAAGGCACCTCAGGAAATAAAAGAACAATAACGCCCACGATCCACGAACAACCCTCGGGCCAGAGGCCCTCGAGAAATTCACTGTAGACATTAAGTGTTATTCTTCTAACACCCTTGGTACCTTAATTAATATAATTTCTTGTTTGTTATTACCTTATTTTCATCTCTTGTTATCCTGTCTGTTAACTTAACAGTCTCAGTCAGTTAGAATGAAAAATATCGCATCGCACAGTTAACAAACAGTTTAACCAAGAATATGAGAATTTATTATAATATTTTTTATTGTTTTAACAATGTGGAAACACGGTTCAGCGGCAAACCTCTATTATATTAATCTCCCAAGCCTCTACGGTTCGAAACATAATGAAATTTCGAAGCGCACTGATTCAGTTCAGTGCACTTTGAGCTTTTCGCTGCTTTCAGCAGCAGACCTACCGCGTGTTTTCATTGCCTGTTAACTATTGTTTGCATTTTTATAGCAATACCCCGGAGAATTTTCTTTATTATGTTTGCAGCTGTTTACGACGCCAACTCATTTTACATTTAAAATGAGACTAATTCTGACTGTTTATTGCAACTTTGCAATTATTTTTCCTGCAACAATTTTGATGGATACCATTAGTAAATGAGATATAGTTAGAAAAAAATTTCTGAATATAGGATTAGTAATTTGTTTACTTTTTTACCACATGCATTTCGGTCGAGGAATTTTTGCAAACATTTTAAATATAAGCGATAAATAGTTTTCCCTAATGAGATATTCTATTATTATACTATACTTGTTTCAATTGTACCAAAATTAAATTTAAAATATACAGAAGTGCTCTCCCTAAGACAATTCTGAGAGAAATCTGTGAATAAAGACAGGTGTAGTCACCAATAAATAATAAATCGTGTTGATTATTTATTATTTTTTCAAATTATTAGAGCTAAAATTATTTCAAATTTTGAATTCAACGGTCGTGACGTAATATAACTGTTGACATTTTAAACAGCTACGAACGCTATCTATTTAATTAAATACGGATCTTGCATCTGGTAGTTTCGTGAGCCATGCAAAAGAAGAATAATATTTTTCACCGATCGTTCACAAAATGACTAAAAACTACGGAAATGGAATAAAATATGTAAATTATTTTGAAAACAATTTGTTATTAAGCATATATCTCAATTCAATCTCATGTATTTAAGCCTCCCTAGATAAACAAACAATTCTGATTACCCAGGGAAAATTTAATTAAAGTAGACTTGTGGCCTATTAATTGGGACTTAAACAAAAATTAAATATTAGTGCAACCGGCCAATGATCTTTGAAAAGTTAATTTTGAAAACGGGTCATCTTGTGAGAAAAAATTAAGCTGCCAACAGTATGTACACTGAATATGTTTATATTCAATTTTATCTAATTTTGAATGACAAAAAAAATTAAAACTATTTACTATTTATCTAAAAACAGAGCTGAAGTTATTTTGTGCTTCTATTAAAAATAATTGTAAATTTTTATCGATTCATTTGATAGCGCTACCAAAATATTTTCTATTTTTCTTTTAATAATATTTGATCGCAGAAAATATTATGCGAGTAATCAAATTTGTCACTAGTATACTATTTAGGTAAAGTCAGTTTCCGCGAGTTGATACGCACGTCATCAATTGTACGCATGTGCTTCACATCGCCAGGGGGAGGGGGGGGTTGTTGGCGTAATGTTAAAACTGACAGTATTATAACATAACCTTTTTTAAAAGTTATTGCTGTACACAAAAAAGGTGATAAAGATAATGTATCCAACTACCGTCCGATCACATTAGTATCAGCCTTTCATAAGATTTTTGAAAAAATTATGTTGTCCAGAGTTCTCTCATTTCTCGAAAAGAATAAGATTTTGATTGACGAACAGCATGGCTTCAGGAAAGGGTTAAGTACAACTTCTGCCTTAGTGAACTATCTTGATCATGTTTATAACGAGCTCGATAGAGGTAATAATATTTCTGGCATCTTTTTAGATCTTTCAAAGGCCTTTGATTGCGTAAATCATTCTCTCCTACTATTCATATTAAACACTTACGGTTTTAGAGGGATCGCTACAGATTGGTTTCAATCTTATTTGCAGAACAAAAAACAATTAGTATTTTACGATAATCAGAAATCTGAGGCAAAAACAGTGGAGTTTGGGGTACCGCAAGGTTCAATTCTTGGACCCATACTCTTTATTCTCTATATAAACGGTATTAAAAACATTTTAAATCTTAATAAATTTGTTGCTTATGCGGATGATGTATCGATTCTATCTTCAGACATAAATGAAGTAACGAAATTGTCGTCATGGTTTGCATCTTTGAATCTTATGCTTAACGTTAACAAATCCGCACTCATTAGTTTCTCAAATACCAAGAAAGAAAATAATTTGGTAGTTAATTGTAATGGGCAATTGCTACCGAAAGTAGATAATGCGAAAGTTTTAGGATTACATGTACAAAAAAACTTAAAATGGGATATTCACATTAACAAAATTTGTAGTACACTCTCATCTTTATGCTACGTTATAAAAAATGTCAGATTAATGTCCGACATATTTTTAACTAAAATGTTCTATTTTGCCAAGTTCTACTCCATCCTAAGTTATGGAATTATTTTTTGGTGTAACTCACCTTCTGCAATTCGTGTTTTTAAGCTTCAAAAATACGCTGTTAGAAATATATTTCTGTTAAACAAGAGAGAATCCTGTAAGCTGGTGTTTAGAAACGAAGAATTGTTAACTTTACCTTGTCTATATATCTTAAATACCATCCTACATATCAAAACAAAGAAAGACAAGTTATCTACTTTATGCGAACTTCATAATTACGATACTCGAGGAAAAACCAATTTACAAATACCAAAGATAAAATTAAACAACTCAAAAAATAATCCAAATTATTATGGCCTTGTTTTTTATAATAAACTACCTCAAAATCTCAAAATATTGAATCCGTAAATAGTTTTAAAAATAATTTAAAAAAATATCTTGTACAAAAATGTTACTATCATGTCAATGAATTTCTGAATGATAAATAGGTAATAACTTTCTTCTTTTTAACCTATGCACGAATATTTTGTGTTTGTAAATTTTGACTTTTCCTATATCTATGTATTTTGATCTTTGGAAATAAAGAATTATTATTATTATTATTATTATTACTAAAACCTTTTTTGTGTCAATTTTATTATTCATCAAAATTCTAAGTATACAAGATGATAGTTATTTAGCAAAAATAAGCCAAATAAATAAATAGAAATATAAATATAATATAAAGTGTACCTTTTTTTGCCTGAAAGCAATATGTAGCAACTTTTGTATAATTTAACTGACCTCGTATTTTTACTGGTTCACGAGATCCCCATGCAGGATGCAGGGCACGTTATCTAGATCTAGGGCAACCTGCATATGAAAATAATCTTTAAATTATCGATCAATTGAAAATAGGACAGCAACTACAATAACTTTACTTGCTATTGCAATTCTAAGCGATCACTTTATGGCTGTGAAAATCTAATATATCCTCTATTGTACACATTTCAATGCACTTTAGTTCATGTGATTAATTATACTCAATTGAATTCGAAGAAATTCGATATCAATACCTCTACTTCACATCCGTTGGTTGACCGGTGGTATCCAAACTAAGGGTACTTCAAAATACGTTTTTCAATAATTATCATTATTTTAGTATAAACTTGATTTCGTAATTTACTAGTGTTTATTTTAAATTTTATTCATTTTTTACCTCTCTCTACCCTAGGTGGGGTATATGGATCGTGATAAAAATCGCAAATAGAGATTTTAGTGAATAAGCACGTTTTGATGACGCCAGAATCCGATTTAATATTTTTACAATGGTGTCTGTAGGTTGTGTATATATGTGTGTGTGTGTATGTGTTTGTGTGTGAGTGTGTGTTTGTGTGTGAGTTTCTGTGTGTGTGTGGATCGTGTGGACACGATTACTCAAATACTATCAATCAGAAAATTTTGAATTTTTGTATACCCATTCTATATTGTGTGGGAAGAGCTCATTAGTTTTTAGTAGGAATGACGAAATCCGATAATTTTGGTACCCGAGTACCCGAAACAACTGCCCGGGTAGTACCCTTTACTCGTTAATTACCCGATACCCTATAATTACCCGTTATCCTTTAAGTACATATACGCAATTCGTTAATTTGTTAATTACCAATTACCTTTATATTAGCAGTTTACTTTTTAATAAAATTTATAATTATTGTTTACATATATTTATTAAATAAAAAGTAATACAAATAAATAATATACTGTATCTCTATAAAAAAACTTAACATAAATTATATTAATTACCCATGGTATGATAATAAAAAGCTCTTCTTTTAGATACAATCTTTCCGACAGCTTAAAACTGTTCGGGTAATTAAAGGGTATTGGATAATTAACGGGTAGCGGATATATTTCGGGTAATCGGGTAAGAAATTTTATACCCGGGTACATTATTATCGGGTAGGTTCCGAGTACCCGGGTACCCATCGTCATTCCTAGTTTTTAGTGAATATCGGATAACCGGAAGTATCACTTATTCAAGCTTTTAACAGTTTTTCTTGTAAAAATATTCATTGAATATAATTCTTCAGCAACTTTTACTAATAAAAATTGAAAATAATGGTACAACCTTCAATTCTACGATAATAACATTTAGTAAATAACTTGAAATAACTTTACATATGAAATTATAAATTTATTTATTTATGTACATCGTCTTGCCTATGGTCAAACAAAAACATAATATTTTAACAACAAATTTGACATATTTAAACAAATGTCACTGTCAGAAAGCAATTACATTAAAATTAATAATGAAACCGTGTTAAGGAGATTGCGAGGGAGATTGTATTGATACTAATAAAATTAAGGTTTGTAAAAATAATATATTTTCCATCATACATAAATATTAGATGTACAGGTTGATCCGATTTAAGTTTAGTATGTTTGCAGAACTATAAATCAAACAGCTGTCAATAAGCACGTGTTATCAAAGTGTCAAATATTAGTTTACAACTATACATTAACGAAATAGACCATGTAAAGCAATAGATATATGCAAAGGAACTTTATAGTTTGCAGGATTAGTAAATATGTAGGTATGTATTTAAATTAATAAAATTAAATAGCGGGAGGTATTGTGTTGACTACACCACATTTTTTAATCGTGTGCCATAACTTAGCGGGTCATGAACATCGGACTAAATATACGAGTAGGTATATTAGCAATATTGTTCATTTTGAGAGGAAACTGATGCATATGTGCTCCTTGTGAATTTTTATATTATGTTGAAAAACTGAATGTAAAGAACGAATGTATTTTTTGTACATGAGATGTTTTATTGTTTACAGATCTTTACTTCAGAAGAAGGTGCAAGGGGTGCACCGAACCGTCGGTGTTGTTTGACATTTTGAGTAATTGTTAACAGTTTGACATTTTGAGTAATTGTTAACACTTTACATTTTGTATTTGAATGTGTTATATTTAAAATTTAAATAAATGCACTAGAAACTAAAATGTTGGGGTCGTTATTATGTCAACGTCATCAATTTAAGTTTGCACTATTAAAAGTTTGAATACCACTGATATACGGGATACCCTGCGTAGTGAACGGGAAACCGTGTTATCGAGCGCGTTAAAACGGTATCATTGAATGGAATTGCATCAAAAATTAGAACAAGGTAATTGCACAACAGGAGGGAGACAAAATCGATAGCACATCAATTATTTTTCAGTTTGCTCTGCACTGTGCTGCTGATGTCATTAATTTTCTGTGACGTATTTTAAAATCAAATTATTCTGAAATAACAACGCCCACGTGGTTGGTTTTCAACACAGGTTCATTAATCTATTGCCCTGCATGCGATATAAAATTAAAATATTTTAAACGCAACTAAGTTTAAAATTTATGCCACATATAACCTTTGCTAATTTAATACCCCTATTCATAATTACACATTTTTTATCTCAGCAGCCAATAAAGTTTTTTTGCATATTTACTTTTATAATTAGCTATATAAATGTTAAAAGTGCTTTGCAACAGTAAATTCTATTTTATTTTTAAATTACTGCACGAGGCTGGATGAACAGTATGCGTCCTAATATAGACAGGGCAGTACTACACGTACAATTATTTTATATCAGGTTATGTGAGCTAGTGAACTGTCCTCGTAACTGTCATTATGCCCGTATCAAACTAGCAGATTTGAAGCGGTTGGAGGGTGCGGATAACTCTCGGCCAATAGGAGCGCGGCGGCTGGCGGCTTCGGTTGCGGGTGAAGGAATAGCCGGCTGTCATTTTGGATTTGTTGACTTGAGGCGAGAATAACTGCTTAGAAAAAGGATAAGAATTTGTTTTGTTAAGAAAAGGAATTTTTAGTCCTAGATTTAACAGGGAAGCGGCCCTTATTATGGGACAGTGCTAATTTGCATCTGTTTTCGCAAAACTCTTAAGTTGTCCTTTGTTTTTTCTCGAGTTTACCGCCGTCTCGAACTGTTCTCGCCGTCGATAAAACGTCAAGATGAATTTTTAGTGGTGGGGCGGGAGCTGCAACTGCACCTCACAGTATGATTACAAGAACCGCCACCCGAACCCGTACCCGCACCCGTCAACCGGTTCGAAACCCGCTAGTGTGATATGGGCTTTAGACAATGTATCTGTGAAATTTTACGTTAATCCACTAATTTGTGATATTTGGAATTTTTTGAAACAATGTGTGCATTGTCTTTTTAAAAATTGAAAAAATAGAACACCGTGCAGTGAAAAAATACCTGCACAAAAAGGGCTTAACGTCAAAGATATTTCATGCAGACATGATGGCAAATACTTTCATGCACAACGATAAAAAAGTGGGCAACTGAATTTAAAATTTAAACGTGGGAGGGAAGCATGAAGATGATCCTTATCGTAGAGCCTGCAACTAGTGATGGATTGGAAAATTATTTATTCTTCATTCATGATTTACGGGAAAAATAAGAAATCTTGAATTTGACGCCTGATGTTCTTTTGCTTTACATGCTTAAGCCTTATCAACAAACATTGTAGTGCTTCGCAATATTAGTAATTTCAGGAAATTTTTCTTTATCATTCAATGGGGGATTTCACCATTTTTTTTATAATTTCATCTGAAAATATTAGGAAAACTAAGACTATTGATGAAAATCCAGTGAAAAAATTCCTATTAATAAGCGAGTTATGGTCTCCCGAATTTTGAAAAGATTGACGTGACGTCATATATATGTGTTTTTATATCAAACTGTTTTCATCATGGACCTAAATGTTCTTCAAATATACGCTATTTTAAGTATATTTACATAAAATAAATGAATATTATAACACTGTATAAGTCTACATACTTTATAATTACAGGTGTATTTACATTATTAAGTTTAATGCAAGAAATTTATGTTAAAATAAAAACTGTTTGAAAACTGCCGTACAGGAATGTTAGCTCCTCCTTTCGAATTTAAATTTCTTAACTTCCATTGGTAGTAACCCCCACCTCCTAACACGCTATTTGTTATGCATGTATAGGCGGTCTTTCGGTCGCCAATCAAAATATTATATATAGATTTCATATACGTATCGAAGCGCTATAATAAAAACACCTTATTTCCGAAATATCTCAATTATACCATTTAATTTTTTTTTTTATTAATATTCGTTATTCAGCATATACATTTGTATTTTTTTACTATTTTCCTTTAATTCGATTAAGCTGGAATCCCCCATTTCGGGAAAATTTCTGCGAGGTGAATCCTACCGCTTTTGGTGTTCGTGTTCGTTTCCAGACGTGATATTTATGTAAATATTTTTTACTACTGATACGAAATGGGTTTACCATATCATCGCTATCAGCACGAATCAAAGAAATATTCGAAACAATGCAAGCATAAAAGTGCGTCCCCAATGAGTCGGCTTTTGATGTTTGGCAAAGCCGCACGGCAATGAATTAGTGCAAATGTATCATTCTTTGTGTCTTTAATAATAAAACACAGTTCACATAACCTCAAAAAAGTAACGATTATTAAATCAATGAAATATGGATAAATTACTCGCATAACCTATACGTCGTATATTTGCATTTAATTGTATTTTAATTACTTACTGTATTACAATTTCCTTAGAATGACTGCATTATATGAGAATGAGTTATGAAAAATACTTCATGAAATATTAACAATTTTATATAGATTTTCCTTATCTCAAATGAATTACATATTGACACAGTTACAATGGAGGTTATGTTATTCTTAATCCATTGATAAATAAAACAAAGATCTCACCTCAAACTTACACTTTGTCACAAAATGTATGAAATGTAACCTACAATTGATAACCCTCATTCCCACCTATTGCGTAAGAACTATAATTAGTAAATAAGCGCAATGCGAAAATTTGTTAATCATATGGCAACGTTTACAACCATCTCCAGCTTTGCATAAGGCTTACTGGTTAAGAACTAACAACCCGATTCACAAAAAATTTAAGCTAATCCTCATTTTTGGATTAGCGAATTCTACTCTAATTTTTACAGTTTATATCTTAAAATATAGTCTAACCTGTTCCTAGTATCTACTTTTATTGATAATATCATGAAAATTAAATTTTAAATACCGGAATAGAATAGAATTCACTAATCCCAAAATGAGGATTAGCTTAAACTTTTTTGTGAATTGGGCTGTAAGAGCAATGCATAAGAACAAAAGATTGCAAACTGTTGTTAACTGTAATTCTATTTTATAATTATTAAATTTTTAATTTTCGGTATGAATATAGATACAGAAAATTATGTATATAACATATTAGAAAAAACAAGTATTGCTGCTGAAATGGTAGTCTGCTAGATGAACAAGAAATAAGGGAAAAAATTGTGACATTTCTGTTGAATTAGTCACTAAACAAAATAGCTGGAAATGGTATCGTGGTAAATTACTATAATGTATTAAGCCTTATACTGTATTAAGCATTAATACATTCCGTGGAAATGAGGCTTTTCTCTACGAACGCAAACAAGTATACAGCATGTAACTGTTAGAAGCCAGTTTCGATCGTCTGACATAAAAATAAAAAAAAATTAATGAGTATTGTTATCGTAATTTATTAAATATACAGGGTGAACACTAGAAACCGTGACATAAAAGCTTCTAAATTAAATTTGCTCAGGCATGAGAAAATTAAAATCTAAATCGTACATGTTAAGAATATTAAAAACTCGAATATTTAAAAACGAAAAACTTTTTTTAAAACTTTGATAGTTCCTATACATAAGTTCGAAGAGTTTTTATTGAATAGAATTTTTTTTAATACAGAAAATACATGAATATTAATTAAGAATATACCTTATGTATTTACTTCCACTGTTTACGATTCCCTCTCAACGATCTGGCAGTTTAAACGATCTTCGTAAATGCCGGATAGTCTTCCTAAATGTAAAGAATAAGTATTTCATTTTAAAATAGCCTAATTTGGAACGAAAAAACCATTGTCGTGCTGTACTTTTCCCAATGGCTTGCTCGCCGTAAACGAAACAAATGGAAGACGATCCTATAGCGACGAGGCAATGGGCTACTTGCGTTTTGCGTACCTTTTCTTTATTTAATATTTTTGAAGAGAAGGTAAAAAATTGCTACCCATATTTTTTCTTTTGACAAAATTTTTATTAATTAGCCAGAAAAAAAATAATGAAATTTGATTATGTATGACGTAGAATTACGCCGCACCAATGAATAGTCGTAAAGCCACAGCGTGGTGCCGTCCCATAGTAATGGTATGTTTGTGCGGGTAATGTAGATCACCTGTTTGACGTTTCAATAATAGTTTGGAGGTTAGTATTTTAGTTTAACTTTTTGTTATCGATTTTTTAAATTACAAGTAACAACCTATGTGATTATTTATAAAGTAATTAATGTATTTGAGAGACCAGAGGGAAAGAAAAATGAACTAATGTCAAATTCAAATTAAAACTTTCTCGCGCGCCATGCCATCTATTGATAACATTCTTCAACATGCTTCCCCTCCCCAGTTCAATATAAAGACTTCACAGAAAATTTTCTTTCTTAATTTAGTAAAAAATAAATAATTATTTTAAAATAAAATTTATATTTTTATATATGTTTTCTATATAACATTACGTATATAGTGACAGAAATCGGATTTTCAGTACTACGCAAGTAACCCATATGCGGATGATTCAACTACAGTCCAGAAGACACAATATTGATACGTTCCCTACTGTATATCTGAGGTAGAAACGCATAACGAAGTGAAGGTAGTGCGTAACTAAGACTGTACCACTGAACTATGAGCGCAAATTAACAAGAATTCTAGAAAATAGTGTTTAACGCGTGAAACTCCTCAGCCACTATTTCTAGGAATTTGAATATAAATTTTTACTATGCTATTACATAAAATCAATAAACGATATGTTTGAAACAAAATTTTGAAATTATTCATGGGACTGATGCTATCAGCTATTAAAAATAGCTGTTTTTCAAGTAGTCATAACTTGGCCCATAAAATTTTTTTTCAAAAAGTGTACGGTTCATTTGTAGATCATACTTACTTCTTTTATAATATGTACAGATTGTAATGAATATTTCAATTGTGGGGGTTATATCGTTTCGCGGAAATCTTATGTTTTACAGTATTTTAAGGGCTGCTATTGACAACTGACAAGCTGCGATATGCCATCTGCTGGGAAAAATATGAACTTTCCGGTTTAATACTGTATTGTGACTGTATGCTTGAGTTACATGTGGTTTAATCATTTGATGTGAATAGATATGCGAAAAAGGTCGTACTAGTTGTGTATTCGGATGCAACTCAAGATCTGGTCGAGACACAGGCATTGGGTTTTATAATATTCCGAAACATGGCTAAAATTAAGTTAAAATTACGACAAGTGTAGGTGTTGAAATGGATATAGATTAACGAAAAGCATGGGAATATGCAATTCCTAGTGCAAAACAAATAACGAAACATATGAAAGTTTATTCTCGTCATTTTAAATTGGATGATTACATATTTCCTAGTGAGTAAAAAATTCAATGTTCAGATTTATTATTTATGTATTTTTCTATACAATTAAGCGTATGTGGTTAGCGTTTATAATTCGCTCACCTGCAATCATCAATTTCGATTGATTAAAATTATATAAATTTATAAATATCTTCTATAAACATATAGAATTAGCTGTTGCTTCTAGATATTTAAAATGGTCCATGATACCTAGCCTCATTTTAAATGAAAAAATTGTTCTTGTTGTTTGCATTCATATGTCACAATATTGTGAGTACTAATTCAGAAACAGCTGATCGGACCGATGGTGCTGCCGCCATCGGACATACTCAAACAAAAGGATCTGTCGGAAATGCTCGTTTTTTTTTCTATACTTAACACTTTATTTTCTTTCGACAATAATTTATACTATTTTTTCACTAATTTGCAAATTCAAAACAACATTGACCCCATAACATTCGAGTACAAATTTCCATTTTCTAAAAATATCTTCCTCCATAAAAACATCCGTCACCGAATGTTGAATTCCCATGGAACAGTCTGCATTGTGTCTGCTGATATGGTATCTATCTGTATCAGTGTATCCTTCGTGTGTTGTGTAACATGATTGGCGGTTGACAACAGTGTATGAATAGGGGATTACATCCCGTGGGAAGGCGCCGATGCTGTGATGAACAACGGGATTATCAGCAGCGATAAGGGAAGCCATCCGGGATTGCTGGGTGATGAAGTACGGGAACGTGAGGTTTCCAGATAGGGGGAATGATAAAAATGGGATATACTAGGAATTCATGAGGAAATAGATTGGAAGGTTTAAACTGTGTGTTTTCAATATATAAGGAAATATATCATCGTATTTTATCCATATTCAAACAATGAGTTTAAAAGTGGTAGATTCGGTTTGTGATAAAATATCTGCAGGTTACAGAACAATAAATAAAAATACCATCACTATAAATATTTTATTTTTATTAGCATACTATACGTTCATATATACACAGCTTTAAAAGCCCGTGAAATGACGCCTTATATAATATACCGGGTGTCTACTTGAAATCCGTAATATGGGGAATACAATGTTATTTTTTTTCATTTTGCTGTAGTTTCTGACTTATTAATTTTAGAAAAGAATTGTAAATAATAAACTTGTTCAGAATTAAAAACTACACAATATGAGAATAAATCACAATTTCTTTTTACATATTTTATAAAAAAAAAAACGCAAATTAAAATTCGCAATTTACACCATATTTCAGAGTGCCATTGAATTACTGATGTTTTATTTGCTTTTATTTGACATTTAACATATTATTATTATAAGTAATTTTGAATGTTACAATAATATACCATTCATAAATCATTTTGTACTTTCTTTTCGTGTTTAATTATACTTTTAATAATTATATAAAATTATTTATTCAATTGTGACGTTTTAAACTGTCATTATTAACTCCATAGCAACATCTACAAATAACATTTTATTCACAAGTGAATTATTTTTTTTTTAAATCACTTTCACAATTTTTATATCTCATTCTGCAACAAATAATGTATTTAAAATAATACCAGGCACGGAAATAACACTCACCACAATATTTATTAGATATTATCAACCATTTTCATTATTTTTCACGACACAAATGACAGACAATAATGATTTTTAAATAGATGACTTGACATCTACATATTAGCGACGATTGTCATGCTCAGCCTACTAACTGATCAGTTTTTTATTTTGTTAAAATTAAATATTATAATGGTTTTCATTATTATTTCGTCAAAATTGAATAAAATATTGTACAAACCACGTGAGCTAAGAATGTTTAATCATGGGAAGAAAGTCTAGCTCACGAACCCGTGAGGGCGAGTGCGTTAATTTCTACCTTAGCTCACTTGGTGTGTAAATATCTATTATTGACAAGAGCAGAATTATGAGAACTATCAAATAAAAAAATTAAACATCAATAATTCAATGGCACTCTGAAATTTGTAAATTGCGAATTTTAATTTGCGTTTTTTTCGTAAAATAAAATGAAATTGTAATTAATTTTAGTTTCATTTTGGCAGTTTTTAATTCTGAACAACTTTTTTATTTACAACTTTTCTCTAAATTTAATAGGTCAGTATCTATAGCGAAATGAAAAAATAACATTGTATTCTCTATATTACATCGGAAAGACTAACAATGTTGTATCTCTACAATAATAAAAGAATTAGGGCGTAAATTTATAATGACTAATGTTATTCTAGGTACACTATATTCTTGTTTTTTACTATATTTAAAGATGAAACTAACTGCTTAATTTTCTCCAGATTTCTCAATTTAAAACTGAATTTTCCGCTGACCAACGATATACACTACCCGATTACCATAGATACTGAATAAATTTGCTTCTTTTTTCGACTCATAAACCACAGCGGTTAAACTAGTGCATGCCGCGGAATATAAAACGATATTAACCGGAAAAATTAAGGCAATAATTCTCCTGCATCCAAAAAGAAGTCTTCCTATTATCCCATCGAAAATTCGGGCACAATAAACATGTACAGGCGGCACAGAAATGATTTATAAGTGATCAGCGGGCTAATTACAGACGATTTGTCTTGCCAAGAACATTTCATCGCTACAGGATGAAAGTAATTTAACTCAAGCACACG
The DNA here is from genome assembly GCA_943142095.1 of Ophonus ardosiacus. Taxonomy (NCBI): domain Eukaryota; kingdom Metazoa; phylum Arthropoda; class Insecta; order Coleoptera; family Carabidae; genus Ophonus; species Ophonus ardosiacus. Next base: position 53,135,196 of record OW964825.1, on the reverse strand, counting down.
CTTTGGAATCTATTCAAAGTCGGTCAAGTGTGGAGAAAATTCAGACGAACAGACGATTATCTGCAAGATTCACTAATCATCGACTTACACAAGAACATGATAATCTTCAAAGAATGTTCTGACTTACATGGCTTCTGGTTACTTGAGAAGTGTATGCTATTAAAATATACAAAGAATGTCATTAAATAAATCTGTTATCTAGTTGATTGGACTTCTTAGCATTAAGCAAACAATTTCATGTGGTTTATATTTGATAACATTTGCATATTTATTGAAAAAGGCCAAAAAAATCTATATTTTGTTTTAAAAAATGAATTTTATTTGGATATTTTACCATGTAGAGATGGCGTTGTACACCTACGTCAAAACTACGACAAAGGAGCACTTTTGTTTAACTTCCAAAAGCGTATCATTGCTGTCAACAGTTTTTCTTTGATTCTTCTTGTATTTTGAATTTTCTTTCAGTGTTTATTATTATTTTAGGTAGAATATATTTCCTTGTCTCCTGTTTCATTAGTAATATTATAACAGTAGATTTAATTACTATTTTTCATTTTAAATACTTTGGTTATAGTAGTTGTTAGGTTATCTTCACAGTTTAGTTTTTTGTCTTAGGATGAGCTTTACAATATATTTTATATAATATTAGATTAATGAGGTCATGCACGACTTTTTTTTATAATTTTAATCAATAGAGTAGTGATAAATAATAGACCCGTATTTTTTATTTTTCCTCAAATCGATCTTTAATCATGAAAAAATTGTAAATGAAAATGACATTCTTTAAAATGAAGCTGCTAGACCCCCGCTTCGTCCCTTGTCCATTGACGTCACAGAGTGACATGCACGACCATTTTGATTTTCACATTGTCTTAAACGTCAAAGTGACATTTAAAGATAACCTAAAATATGTCGATGGAACGTTGTTTCGTGCCAAAATAAAGAATAAAATAATATTCTGCAATATATTCAATGTCTCACACGCGTTTATAACCTTCTACCGTCTAATTCAAAGATTCAAAAGTGAAAGAAACGTCCGATGTAACGTAGATAATTTCACGCCAAATGAAAATTATATTTATAAAAATAAATAGAACGATATTATATTAATATATTATTGCATATTCAGATATGTAATCCTCAATTTATAGTTTATATATATTTTTCTTTTAGAAATTATGTGTCCATATAAAATGTCTGTTTGAAATGAGTCTGAACTTGGTGCGTAACGTTGTGACGACAAAACATGGCTGGTTTTTGCAACTATTTAAAAATATCATACTTTAAAACGACTTTATACAACAAAAAATATAAATAAAAAATAATTTAATCATACTGATCGATGAATTAGACTATCCTTTTTCTATTTAAACTGAAAAAAGATAGATTTTTTATGCATAACCTCATTGTGCCAAGGTGAGGGCAGAACAATAACAAATAAATAACTTTATTATCAACTTTTTTGAATTATAATTTTAATATGAATATTTCAACTTTATTATCTTTGTAAATCAAAATTATGTTTAGAAATTATTATCATTTTTCCCACATCTCTCTCTGTTTAGTCTGGATGTCAGCCGCTTAGACATTTAGTATATTGATAATTAACTGTAAGTTATTGCCTGCCTACGTGTAGGGTTGATATTTAGCTATGGATGATGTATGATAACCTTTAACCCTGCGCCACTTAAATATGCTTTCCTGATGATTATAACCGTTTTGGTAAGTCTAGTTTAGATATTCATAATGGAAAGACATAAAGTCTGTGTTAGTCTCTCATGTCCAAGTGACATGTAGTTTCAGTTTTACCTCGCGTTCAGCGTAACACAAGTATTTTGGCTTTAGGATTTAGTTATGTTTATTGTAGTCGTTAATAATAAGATATAAATAGATAAGTAAATAAATATTTAGTATAAAAATATTAAGTGTGTTCGTCTCCATAAAAGTTAGTGTATGTGTTCATCCATCCTGTCCGCATTCTCAGTGAAGCTTCACCCCCCCCCCCCCCCCCCCCACTATTACATAATTAATTGTAAATATTAAAATTCATTATCTATTTTCCACTATATAAACAAACTGTTCGCGAATACGAATAAAATAAAATTGCTCCTTTGTTTTAGTTTCAAATTTGACCTGTGATTTTTACAATAAAATTGCATGGTGATGTTGGTACTTTCGTAATTTTGATTTATTACTCTAACCCATTTTAAAATGAAGTTATTTATACTACTATAGCAAAATTGTATCTATTTATAAAATTTATCACAGAATTTAAACCCTATTCTGGTAAGTATATTTAAAGAAATAGGAATCACTTTTTGATCTTTGAAAATTGGAAATGGGAAATTTTACGTCCGAATCACAACCGGTCGTCCGGTCGATATGATTGGCTATGACGAAATTGTTCAATCAATAAGAGCAATAATGTTGAATTTTTCTCTTATTTATTTTGCCGCTACAGTATTGACTGTTTAATGTGCTCCTACAAACTCTTGCTACCATTTACTTGCTATAGAACGAAAATGCAATCCATGACTAGTGTTTCACAAGACAAGATTTCTTGTCTTGCTAGGCTATTTCTTGTCTTGTCTTGCAAAACAAGACAAGAAATTTAAATAACTCTTGTCTTGTGTTACTCTTGCAAGCAAAAATCTTGTCTTGCTTGCAAGACTCTTGCATATTTCTTGTCTTGCAATTTCATATCAATAGGAACAACATATTTAAATCGGAAGGGATATTTTACTTGAAGCTGTGAAGAGATTTTCGTGAAAAAATGTATTATGCTATAATTGGAAACTTTTCAAATCTTGTATTTAACACTTTTATATTAATGAGACCGACATATTATTCTTGTTAATATTAGTAAACCTAAAGTGGTACGTTACTTGAAGCTCTGAACTGATTTCCTTGAAAAAATATATTGAAATATGATACAAAAAACTTCTCAAATTTGATTTTAAAACTCGTATATGATTGAAAACAACATTAGATTTTGAGTATATATGATAAGTCGGATGTGGTTCTTAACTAAGAGCTCGTAACAGATTAAAAAAAAAACCTTGATAAAATATAATACAAAATTTCTTATTAAAGACTTTTCTATTTATTGGAACAACAAATCAGATTTTGTTTACAAACGATAAAGTGATATTTAACTCCAAGCTCATTGCAATTTTAAACATCGAATTAGTGAGAGGTCATGTGCTGGCCATATCAGATTTTTTATCCCTAAATCTATAGAAGATATAACAAGAAAATTTAAATCAGATTGAGTACTTAATGCTCTTTATTATTTTTTGTACTACAAATTTTCAAAATATAATATTTAGAAATTTTTTTAAGAAACTACTACTTCCGGTTGTCAATTGTTACCAAAACCTTTTTAGCTTTTCCGATTAATGTCAGCTTAGCTAGAGGTAAAACCTATAATAAAATGTTGATATATTGAATTATAATATAATATTGCAAGAGTGCAAGAATGCAAGAAAATCTTGCTATTCTTGCACTTTTCTTGCAGGGCAGATTCTTGTCTTGTCTTGCAACGAACTATATAACTCTTGTCTTGTTCTTGTCTTGCATTTTATGCAAGAACAAGACAAGAACAAGAAAAATGCAAGACTCTTGTGAAACACTATCCATGACTGAAGGTTAAGTATTGTTACAGGTTGTTTTCCTTATAAAATTTAAATTTTTAATGTTTCTTGAATATTCCGACCTGCATTTCAGCACCATTATACATTTTGGCAGCGAAATCGGCACTCAGACTCTTATTGGTTAAAATGTTTCGTCATAGCCAATCATATTTTGGCGAATACGGTCACCTATTGCAGACTGCCACGCAACACCAATAATGCATAATTTAACAAATAATGAAGATAAACATTAAAGAAATTTTCACCCATCAAGATTATGCGTGACGCTATTCCTGTCATTTGCATAATGATGGGCAATTGTCTCTTATGTAGGTCAGTGGAAAATTCGGTTTTGGCGCGCAACAGTTTAAATACGATTTTCCACGGCATGTTGTGCAGTAATGATCTGTGCTTGTAATAAAGTGTACTAATAGGACATGAAACTTAGTCACGGCTGCACGACGCGTGAGGTAGGTAGGTATACCTGTTGCACACGTACTGCAATCGCTCTAGGTGAGATATAGGCTGTTGTGCGACAAAGACAGCAGGAAATACTTCAAAACATGCCATAAATTTTGATTAACTTCTGGGATGGGTAATTAATGAGGACTAAAGGAGATTGTGGAAAGTTTGACAGCGGCGATGTGTTGCTGTTGTTGACAGAAAAGGTTTAAGTTGGTTCAACAATAAATTGGATGAGAGTATTTTTAATACTACAGAAAAGATACCTAATTCTGAGTAGGCTATGTACACAGAATCATATCTTCGCGTTCAAGGCAAAACGACATAAGCGCCATTTTCACAATAAGCCAGGAGACACAAAAAACTGTCTGCACTTTTATACAAATATATTTTTAATGTCTTAACTGCATTAAATGTAAGCAGATTTTTTTCTGAATTTTTGTGTGTATTTAAATGTAAATGTAAATTACAGGACTGCATGATAATTACAAGTATATTGTCTGATTGGCACTTATGCCAAATGTTTCGTTTATGTGGTGTTTATGCCAAATTTATATGTAGGTTAAGACAATTGCATTAACGTAAGTTTTGATCGAAAATGTTGCTTGCCCGAAGATATGCCATTTTAATTTTTGATAATTTAAACGAATAACGGCGTTTGTGACATGATTTGTAATAATTGTAATTATTAAAGGACTGTTAAAGGATTTATTTGAAATACATATTAGAATATATTTTACTTAATAAACTTTTATTAAACATATCAGTACAAAAATATTGCCCTTATATACTAACATCAAAACTCAGACAAAATTAATAAAAAATAAAAAAATTATCACTCTGATACTTTGTACTGGAATGGACATGATATAAAATGACTATATCTAATAATCTTCCACCTCTAGTTTATCAGGAACAGAAGACGCATACTTCAAACACAAGTATTCTTGTCGATATCTTGGTGGTATAACATTTCATTCACATAGACTTTTTAAGTGTTCTACTATATGAGCATCGGAAAATAACACATCATTGTTCAGTGCTTCCACCAAATAATTATTTTCAAGTACTGCTGGAAGAGAAAGAGCTAATTCAATGATTTTCTGGCCTCGGTATATAATGACTTAAGCGCCAATATTTTGAACACTGAAAAACATAATAATCTGTCATTACCATTACATGAATTTTAATTAATTACCAGCATTAAAGTATAAAATATTGAAAAAAACTAAAATATGAAATATACAATACAATATACAAATAATGAATGACCTATTGTTGCCGATAGTTTGAGATATGAATTTAACATGTAGATTGTCGCTTGTATCCGAACAGATTTTTTGCAGGTCGATGGCACAAGCAACAGAATATTTAAACAAGTTTTGTGACAAATACTAAATTTGTATTATTATAAAAATATACTATGAGAGAACTTTGATCTTTACTAAAATGAATTTTAGCAAAAAATCACAACAATAATTATTAAAACACTTACTTTGACATCAATAACTCGGACCACTTCACTCTGCATTCACCCATAAGAAACTATGTGATAATGGAGCTTATGCCATTTTGCGTCTGCGTATTAAAATTGTGATTGTCTCTTGCGCAACTTCAGAGTGAAATATCTACTTAAATAAATGTTTCGTACTTATGCCACTGTGTTTTATAGATGGAGGTTACGCCAATCTATCGAACGGTACCAAAATCGCAAATTACGATTTTTTGGCGCTTGGCCGCTTTGCCTTGAACGCGACGATATGTCTGATTATTATTCAATTCAAAAGTTAAGTTGTCAAAATTGATCGTAAAATGTAATTTTAAGGAGAAAAGATATTAACTGTATATTCATAAAATTTTCAAAGATCGAGTTGTATATACCTACCTACAATTAATCAACCAACAAATTTTCACGAAATGTCAAAAATATGTTTATTTATATCCATGGATGGTATGATTACACATGATTAATTTGTTTGCGACCGGAATATGCCAAGCGTTGTGTTTCGCAAAACACAACTTAGCAATACAAATATCCGATGTTATATACAGTGCAACTAAGAAAACAAGCTATCCGATTGGTTATCTTATCAAGTAATGCCGTCTTTTTTTGCAACTAACAAAAAAATGACAGCTGACATGCATGTGTTCGATATAGTGAACTTGGTTTGAGTTTTTACTAATCTTAGAACAGATATCATGTTCCAATCTAAACCTATACCTATTCCATTCTGAAACAACGTATACTGAAGTCCTTAATCCTATACATATAGTAACAATATATGAATAATATTATTTTTGAATAAACTTTCTTTACCGTAAACATATTAAGCTCTTTTAGTATAAATGGGCATTTTATGTATCAAAGAATCTCTTTTTCACTGAAGGAATAAAAAGAATTATAGTAACATTACCGGCTATCATGACTTCCATCAACAAACAATATAGAGAGCTATAAGAAGACCCTTATGTTGTTAACAATGTTAAGAGGCAACCTATTATCACCACAAAAAATAAAAGGAAAAACACATAAAACACAAGGAAAGGTACCGGCTATAGAAAAAGAATATATACATTTAAAGACTTCTTAAACAACAGCGAAAATATGAAGAATACTATTATGTATAATCATAATCCACAACTGATGATATTGAAACGTACAAAATACAAAAAAAATAATGATAAAGTTACACATTAATTGTCCCACATTTATCATCATTCTTTTGGAACCGTTCTTACATATTATTACGTATTTATGATGCCAAAATCATGACTGAAATAACAATTTTTTTCCTGGGACAAAAATAGCTAATAATTAGTCCTTTTTTTACATCACCCATAAAAAGCTACTGCTATTTATTTATTTTTTCGGACTGATCTCGTGTTATTTCGTGCATAATAATTGCGTAGTTTATTTTTTTAAAGAAATCCAACCAAGGTCACTTATTTCAAATCCATTAACAAACTGACATACATTTATCTCTCTCATTTACAAGAACAAGAAGCGTGTGCAATAAGGATGGATATAACACGCTTGTCTTTCAAAAAATGGTATTGTGTCAACTAAGTTACGATGCTCATTGTTAACAACACTAATCACTGTAACGTATGTTTTATTTTTACTTCAGATATATTTTTTTAAATAAAAATTTAACAGTAGAATATTTATGCACTACCATAAAAACTATTGAATACGAAGAATACATTGATCAGACATCTTTAAAAATTTATAATTAGGGTCGGTTTTTTAATTTGTGGTTAAAATTTTAACTTCTAGTTAAATAAACAATATCACATCGTTTTGTTGACAGCAATGGTAGTTAATTTCATTTCAATTTTGTTTATTTAACTCTTAGTTAAACTTTTAACTAGATATTGAAAAACCGGCCCTTAGTGTAATTAGATTCCAAGACATTTGAGCTAAGAAACAAGCAACTATGACCTACAATATTATAGAATGCCTGTATATTTTTTTTATATTGCAGTTCTCTAATATTATATTTATATATGTTAAAGTTCATCTTGACAATATATTTCCACGCCATAAAAAACGAAACTATAAAAAGGCTTATCTGTAATAAACCGTGCATATGTACATACACAAATAGTTCAAACGTTTAGCACTCATATCAGATTTTTACATGAAACCAGCTCTCTAGCACGGAGACTTTTCTTTTCGTTCACCTTGAGCTTACGGGTGTGCAAAGTGGATCAGCTCGGTTGTTTCCGGAGACAGTCGGAGCTTTTAAGCCAAATGCGAGTGGGTGTGTCAGAGAAACAAACGAACAAAAGGAGCTAATGACGACAGAAGTGTGAATGCGCGGACTAATAACTTTTAAAGCACAAAGAAAGGAAAAGGACAAATGGAGATTTGTAGAAATGGAAAAAATCGTTACGAAGCTAAGCGTAGATAAAATTATTTGATTACTGTTGCCACAATCCAATACCACTGTAATTAAGTTAGAGTAATTCTTTTACTTCTGATACCTAAGTTTGACGTACGAACAAAACCTGTAAATTTAAAACATACATTTAAACAGTTGGGAAATGTCATTTACTTCACACTCCAGATTGATGGTATATTCGAATCTGTGAGTGAAACAGTGGAAGATCAGCATAATTCCAAAAACTTGAGAAAAACGAAATTTAGTACCTACAATTACGGATACAAATATATACTCAAAGAGTAGAAAAATATTCCGTCAATTCTATGTATTTTGTACAAATCCCATACCGAAAGTTCCTTGGAAAAGATTCTATATATCCAGTAAAATTGTAATACGAACATATACTATTTTCTAAAAATTCCATACCGAAAGTTCTTTGGAAAAGATTCTATAAATCTAATAAACTTATAACACAGACATGCACTATGTAAATTACACTTGACACTGACATCTGTCAATTAGAATTAATTGAATATGTCGGCTGTTTCCATGATTATAGCAAAGCTGGCTGATTTATGAAAGTTATTCTCTTTATAATTCTTTAACTCTATATCTATTGAATATGAAGGAAAATGTATAATCAAATCGTATACAATAAGATATTCTTTCATATTGATAATCACATAAAATGTCAAAAAATGATATTTAAATGCGTTTTTTCAAAAAAAACTGTTAAGAACCTCAAATAAGGGAACTTCCGGTTGACTAGTTATAACCAAAATCTAATCAGCTCTTTATATAGATGTGAAGAAGAGGAATACGAAAGAATTATAATTTTTAGAATGGGGAAGTTTAGCATGGTAAAAATTCTGCATAACATACTATTTTCTCACAAATATAACACAAATGACTGCTGAAATTGAAATTAAAAATTAAAATTATTGCTCCATTTATTTATAATTAATATTTCTTAGGTAAACTCTAAGTACGTCACAAGTCAGTTATGCGCAAACTCAGACAGAACGGTGAAAGCGAACCACTTGAACGTAGGTCGAACAACACCTCAGTCTCAAGTGACTGGTAACTGCAACCGCGTGCGTCAGTGTATAAGCGACATACGTTGTACCAAGCCTCTACCGACGTCATCACAGCTAAAAATCGGCTTTTCCGGAAAATCTGGGCATTTTTGAAAAAATAAAACATGTTACATCATTTTTCAAGTCATTTCCCATGGAATAAAAGAATAAAAAAAAATCGCTAAACTTCCCCATTATAGTATTGGAGTTATCGTTGGGAAAAATTTTGTCACACACAAAAACACACACACACACACATACAAACACACACCGCCAGGGTGTATAAAAGCCAAAACGCCCGGTAATGATACTAACCTTTAATTATATGAATTTTAAAAGTATGTATTTCCTTAATTATTTATAATATAACTACAAAATAAGGTTAACCTGGCTATGCAATATTTTTACATGACAACAAGCTTTGCATGTATTTAAAAAATAATTTCATTTGATTGCAGTTGTGCGTAAAACGTACATTCCTCTGTCCGAAAGAAGTTTAAACCCTTGGACAAATAAATATAAATAAATAGATTTCGTCCGCAGGCGTAAACCTTTTCTTTCAGCCCTCTATTAGTAAATATTTATTTTATCCAGGATTTATATTGTTCTTCCACTCATCATTCATTAATGAATCTTTATATTTTAAAATATTTCCCGGCTAAGTACGTAATATACTATTTTTTGGCATTTAGGTCTTCCAGAATTTAATTGCGTCAATTACTAGTATGTATATTTATATTATGCAACATCTTTTACTTATAAAGCAGTTATAATAACAATAATTAACAACGTAAAAATGAGAAACGCTCCCTTGAATGGTTTTAAGCCTGCATTGCCGCATCCGAACATTACTGTCCCCACCAGGGGAATATGGCCGTACTCGCTGTCGCCCCCATAAACCCGCAGTAAAAACTGTCTGGCGTAATTTGCCGGTTGAGAAATTCTGTGATAACTGCGGCGGTTACAGTGTTCCCAACGATTATTCCTAGTTTTTTTCAGCAATTTCCCTTCAGCAACCAGCACTACTTATCTGCTTCACGCGGTTGCAAACTCGGAGCTTTTTAGGGGTTTAGCGAAAATGTTATTTTTCTTGGAAACAGAAGGGTTCACAATGTTTGGATTATGGAACTGTGTTTAATGACTAGTGTTTAATTATGATTGAAGAGGAACAGATGTCAGAATAGGATTTCGAGTGGAATTTGAATGATGGATTTGCGTGGCCCAAATCTCCAATGACGGAAAGGTTATTTGTAATTTGAAAGATTCATTAGTATTCATTTTAACCGCTTGTTTTCATATAAACGACAAGCAAAGTTAAACATACAAGTATTTTTTCAATGCAAAAGAAATATGATAATGTTTTTTTAATGGGGACATCAGAACCAATTAAATAACTTTAGGGCTAAGTAGATTAGAAAAAAATGTCCCCTCACATTAATGCAAATTTGAAGCATCTTATACAAGAGTCAAGCTAGAATTATTGAGTATAATTCACATGGTACATATTTTTTAGAATTTTATTTGCCATAGTTTTAAAGTAGTTCCCTTTAACAATAATATACTTCTTACAAGCTCCAAAACGATTTCCTTTTGGAATGTTTTTAAAATAATTATGAATTGGAGAATTTTCAGACGAAAATCTTCTACCCTGTAATTTTATTTAATTCTAGCCAGAGACTCACATTACAAAATCAGGTGAGTAGGTATATATTATTTTAGAAATTGAAGAAAATGCTCCCTGGTTAAGTCCATATTTTCACTTAGAAAAATATTTAAAAATGGATTAACTAAGGGCCGTTTTCATAATCTGGCTCACTTTAAGACTTTAATTAAAATTACTTTAAGACTTATCTTTAATTTGAAGTAATGCTACAGTGCTTGCTAAAGTTAGTAAAATTATGAAAACGAAAACAACTTTAATTTTAATTTAAAGAGACGATAAAGTTTATTATGAGACCGGCCCTTAGTTTTAACTAACTTAACTTTCGTAACTTAATTTCAAATGTCAGATACATAACTATTTAAAATGAAAGTGCTAATGTTGTTTTCCACGGCCTTCCTGATTTTCTTATTCTTAATCATTCCAGCGTGACCTATAAGCAAAAGAAAAAATCTGAAGTGGCTAACACAATACCCCCTGCCAATTAATTTTTATACGTAAATAAATAAATAAATAGAGTCCGTGAGTTTGGAGAAAAAACAAATCAGCCCAGTAGAAGTTGTAGTACCCAACCTAAAAATGCTAACTGTACAATATCACTCGCAATAATAAACAACAAAAATCGAAATCAATAAAACTAAAAGCATTTAATGCACAGAACAAAATTATAATTACAAAAATTACACTAAATTATGTAAAAGAGTAACGTGAAGGTATTATAAATAATATTAATAATAAATAACCTTTCTTCACAAATTATTTTTATTTTAATTTGTGCATTTATAAATATTATGTTTTTATTTTTGTACAACTGAAGACGACTGCTTTGCAGTTGAAATGTACATATTAAAATAAAAATAATTTGTGAAGAAAGGTTATTTATTATTGACATTATACAAAAATTACATTTAAAAAAATACCTGTAATCGTAATATCTTTACTTTCACAAGTTGGACTCGCCCGGAAAAATTTTGTTTCCTGTACAAGTTTTTTCTCCGGACGCACGGATTCTACCAACATACTTATATGAGTACTATATTAAGTTTCTTTGCATATACATAAGTATTGCTCTATTTACTATTTTCTTTTTAAAACGTCACTATTATTAATATGAAATGATTAGTTTTTTGACAGTGCCATTTATCTACCAGTTACATACATTTGAAATATAAACTGCGTAACACATAGGCTCCGGGATTTTTAAAAAACATTATTTTTTAAATTTATCTGTAAAATATATTGAAAAAGTAATGTATACCTGTAGAAAATTCAATAATCTTTAATTCTTATAATAACATAAATTGAGAAAAATGACATTTAAAGGTATTTTTCGAAGAAAAAAGACTTGAGTTTCTAATAAAGTAGCATTTCCAGTTATCTAATGACTTTTTACCTTCCGTCACCTTTAGGTAAGGAAGGTATTGTCTTTGGTCAAAAAATTCGGTGGTGAGTTTTTAATGAATAAGCACGTTTTAGGGTCCCTACAATACGAATATACCATTTTTAAGATGATGTCTGTATGTGTGTGTGCCCGTGTGTGTGTGTGTCCATGTGTGTGTGTGTGTCCGTGTGTGACAAATTTTTCTCCGGCGATAACTCCAATACTACAATTCTAAAAACTATAATTCTTTCGTATTCCTCTTCTTCACATCTATATAAAGAGCTGATTAGATTTTGGTTTTAACTAGTCAACCGGAAGTTCCCTTATTTGAGGTTCTTAACAGTTTTTTTTTGAAAAAACGCAGTTAAATATTATTTTTTGACATTTTGTTATTATATATATTAAAGAAAATACTCTTCTCTATACAGTTTGATTATACATTTTCCTTCATATTCAATAGATGTAAATTTAAAGCATTATAAAGAAATTAATTTTCAAAAATTAGTCAGCTTTGTTATTTATCATGGAAACAGCTGACATAATTATTCAAAAAAATTTAATTGACAGATGTCAGTTGCAAGTGCAAAACCAAATATGGAAAAAAGTATAGGACCTAAAATTGGTATGTCATAGTGTTGCTCGCAAGTGACACGCAGAGAAAGGCCAAAGGGAACATGGAAGGACATTACTTAGTGTAGTTTATGTTATAATTTTATTGGATTTATAGAACCTTTTCAAATGAACTTTTGGTATGGAATTTGTAAAAAATAGTATGTGTTTTACATGATATTATATAGAATCTGTTCCAAGGACCTTTTGGTATGGGATTTGTACAAAATACATGAAATTGACGGAAGGTCTTGTGCTGGCCACAACAGATTTTTTACATATTAGAATAGAGTCGAAATACAAGGTTTCAAAATTTTCCAAATGATAGTATTTGAGTTACAACCTTACACACACATACACACACACACACACATACATGTACATGTACACAGACATCATCGCGAAAATGTTTAAATCAGATTCTAGGGCCTTCAAAACGTGGTCATTTTAGCACGATCTCTACCCTAACCAAGGATAGCGGGAGGTACAATATAGTATAGCAATAAATAACTGACATAAAGTATCATAGTAGTATATTAAATAACGAATGTCATAAGAGTCATTTTATTTTGTGAGAAAGCAATTTAGGCCTCGACGGGCAGTTTCAAAATTTAGGGAATTTTGTGCCGCGGTTGGTGATAGTAATGTGACGTTTGACTTTATTACTCTATTTCTCTTTTCTTTTTATCACAAATTTTAAATTAGTAATTATATAACAATCGATTGTGTTTGTTTATTTAGCATGATTTGATATTTGATATTTTTTCAGATTCATTACTCCCAACAAAAAAAAAAAAAAAAAAAAAAAAAAAAAAAAAAAAAAAAAAAAATAAATTGTGATAGTCTAATACACCGTGAAATCCTATTGTAAAAAAAGTTTTATTATTTTTGTTTCTCATTGTCTTGTCCTTTGTTTTTGTATTTGTACGAGTCTTTCCCCCTGAAAGTGAGTCAGGACAAAGTATTTAAAAATTCAGACAACTGTAGCGTTCCGTGAATTCAATCAATATCGATTGTTTCTCCGAACGAGGGCTTTGTTCGTTTCGGTAAACATATTTCATAATAGATGGGGGCAAACTTAGGGGCAAACGTACACGACATAAAGATACATCAATTGCTATTCCTACTGATTGTCTCGTTTGCATGCAACCAGAAAATTTCTACATACTAAAACTGCTCATTCATGTTTCTATATTTAAATTGTGCTTGTCATAGAACTTTTCAACTGATTTACTAGACGGATAAATCGAAATTACATGCATTTATATTGTTTTACAAATGCGGTTTATTTTTAAACGGCAAAGTTTTTTCAATCTAAATGGATGATCATCCTATATGAAATGCACTTTATAAAAGTTAAAATATATTCAATATTTAGTTTAGAAAAAACTTAACACTTTGTGAAAAGCTTACATCAGAAATATTTCACCAGATTAAAAATAGTCAATGGGAATATTCCGGTGTTATGGAATTTATACAAAATCTGTTGTGGCCAGCACAATACCTCTCGCCATTTCCATTTTACGTTACATAAGTATTGTATTGCACTTAGCTATCGAACCGTCGTTTTATAACAAAAACATTACAGAACTTTACCCAAATATTGTTTTTGTTGTATTTAACATGTCTAAATACAATTCTAATTATATCTATTTTTTATTGTATGAGGAAGTTCCTAAATATCAGAGATTCATCCAATTAATTAGCAAGATTGGTGGTATTTCTTATGGATATATGCATTTTACCTACAATTTTAAATATTTAATTAATAAAACAACAAGAAAGATTAATGCCCGTATTCATAAACACTTGTAAAAATTTTAAACGGTTCGTTATAATATTTATCAATAAAAAAAACAGTCGAAATTGAAAGAAAAATCAAAATTTTATTTGTCAAGTTTGATACTATTTGTCAAAAATTACAACGAGCCCATTTAAAACGTTACGAGTGTTATGTTTATTTTCAATTGCACAAAAGTGACCCCTGTGGTGCACTCTCCACGCCAGCTATGAGTGCCCGTGAGGTGATGCCTGGTAAGCGCCCACACGGTAAAATATATCGTCATCATTACCGATGTCTACATGTGTTGTAGATACTGGCACACCCAGAAATGGGTAATATGCCGTGATGATATATTTATTTATTTTATTTATGAATATGGACATAAATGTACTTCCCAGAGAAAGCTTTCAGAATGTAACTAAAACTGATTTTTGATACAGACATCTATCATTTACAAACTATGTTATAAATATTTGAAATTATCAACTGGTTTCCTTAGTGCCTTAGCTTTGAAGTAATATTTTGTATTTTTCTTTTCACTAAAATTTCTAGTTTCAACTATACTGTCCTCTATAATTATTGCAAAAATAGAAGTTTTGTCGAACCGACTTAAAATTTTAAATCTAAAGTACTCTGTTATTTAAAATTACTTATCACTCGCAGAAATTCCTCTAAAAAGACATTCTCCGTTTTAGCTTTTATTGCCTAATTAATATTTTGGGTGATACATTCAAAAGCACAATTCAAAAATTTTCACAGCAAAATTTAATAATTCCTTTCACATTTAAAATAAATTGTAAACGTATCTGATCGCGTTCTAATTAAAAGTTGAAATTCGTAAGCCATGAGCCGAGAAAAGTTTTCTACGTCAAAAAAATTTCAACATGATCAATAATGCATTAATCTTCAGAATCCTCTGAAAATTGACTCATAATTTCGCTGTAAAATGACTCATCCAAAAGTTAATTTGAAAGTACTTCGGAGTAATTATCATAAAGCACATAAAATTCAGATAATTTATATTACAGATATCTACATCTATATTGTGAAATCAAATAATCAATATTATGTTTTAAACAGTGTTAACAGAACGGGAGTAGGTACATATTTGAAGTATTAATAAAAACAACTGAAAAAATTTCTTATTATTTTTATCCACTTTTTTTATTGATTCTTCAATGTACGAGTCAAAACATTTCAGTAGTAGTCCTTGTTTATCTACATAATCGTTTATTCATAAAATTATTTCCATCTCTAGGTTTATATTTCAACTAGGTCTGGAATTTTACGAGTATAACTATTTTATGATTTTTAAAACAGGCTTTCAAACAAAATTCTTATGCAAGGTGTTTTCAACTTCCGGTAAAAACTTTAAAAGCATTATTATAAATAGAATCTACTAACCAAAATGAGTAAAAAAAAGATCAATCAATGTAGGTCTGATCTTCCACAGTTTCCTAGAAGGAGGCTATTTTGTATTAAAATTGAAGAAAACCTGACAAAGATAAAGATCGAATAAAATTTTATTTACGCCAGTTAATGGACTATTAAAATACCATAAAATTTTATACGAAATATTTTTCTCAATTTCTAATACTTAAGAAGTTATTTGAAAATCAAATATTGGCCAAAGTCACTACAACATTTTTCTGATAGGGCCGAGATTTCCACCTCATAATAACTTTGCCAAATGATAACTATGGGTACAAATCCATATCAACAATTACTACCATAGAAAATATTCGCCAAATAAAGTTTTTATAAAGTGGATATCTCGGGCCTTTAGTGCATTTATTTGATTTATTTTAAAAAGCAAACGCACACCTATGACCTCTGAAAAGTAAACAAAAAGTCTCATTTATTCGAAGTCGTAACTCTTATAGTTTTCGAAATAGCAGAGATAAACCCCGTAAAACTCATTTTTCACAGTCCTTTATATCGGAATCTATTGAAAATCGGACCCATGTTGATTAAGCTCTTTAAAAGAGCCTCTTTTTACTCATTTTTGTCAGTACTATGGTTGTATCCCCCGATAAAACATATTGACAATTTTGCCCGTATGAGTGATAAAACGTCGTGTGCTAAGCAACTTACAGCTAAACTTTTTCGATATTGGCAATTTTCTTCAGATGACTGCGCAGGCGTAATTTATGTCAAATTCATACTTGTTTTATAGCAAACGTTTCATTTTGTGTATTCTTGATATTTTTTTTAACAATTAATAGTATGTTAAAGAACGAATGTCATAATTGTCATTTTGTTTTGTGAGAAGGAAGTTTGAATCACGACGCATAGCGGAGTTATCCAACCCTTTGAACAAAATAATCGACAATTATGAGTTCTTTATACTATTTTTTCTATTTTGCACTTCCTATGCCTTTTTATAAATGAAAAATAGTAATGTCAAAATTTAGGGAATTTTGTCAGTTGGAGGTATTAATGTGACTCCATACGAAATTTTCATGCTAACTTTACTACTCTCTATTTCTTCTCTTCTTCTTATTCTTAGTTTTAAATTTGAAATTATATGTAAATAAAATGTTTAATAATCGTTTATGTTAGTTTATTTAACGAGATTTGACATTTGATATTTTTGAAATTCTTAGCCACAAACCTTAAAAAAATAAATTGTGCTAGTCTGTTACTGCACTCGAATGAGCTATTAACGAACTCCTTTGGGTGCTGTAATAGCTTTGTTATAGAAAATATATGTTAAACGCAAATAAGTAAATATCTTTTTCCAAATAACAAATTTTAAGGCAACGTTACACCGTGGGATAAAATAATCGTCATCTTATTTCGGCAACCTAACGTTGTACGTATTTTTCATCGTAGGATATGGCCTCTATATGTTCTTCAAGTTTTTACATCATGTATAAAATTCGTTTGGAATAAATTTCAAAGATTTTTAACCCCTATATAATACTTCAGTTTCAGAGAAATGAATAATTATCACCACCGATATAAAAAATATTTCAGACAGTTTTTTATTATCGCGCGGTCAATTTTCCCGCGTGGCGGTCAATTTTTCGACAATATTTCAGTTTCAACGTCACTTTCCCTCTACTGAAAGGGCTATCGACCTGACTTTTTCAGTGATATCGACTCTAGTGCGTGTAGTACGAACTCCACTCATCATAGCGTGTGTGTTGGTATTCATGGTGTGGGCGTGTATAAAGTGTAAATGCATAAAAAACTGTCTAGTCTACCATTGTCGACAGGAATTTCATTGTGCCGGATAATAATGAAATTAAACGAGAACGAGGGTGTTTCGCTCTTTGTACGGCTTTTTTCCTTTAAAATTTCAACACATTAAACGCATATTTGTTGGTAGATCCAACAAAGTAATTGACAGTGGTTTTGTTGGCAATTTTGAAAAATTTAAGCGTAAAATAAAATAGCAATTTTTGTATTTAGCTGAAGAATTAACGAACTGCATAAATAAATATGAAACAAAATTTTTACAGCCATTTATTAGCATATTAATAAAATTAACATATTTATTTAAACCTATAATACTAAACATTTTGATAATTTTAATTATATTTTATAATATTTTGCTGCCATAAAAACCAGTTAAATTAAATTAATCTTTTTTATCAACAATAATTATTTTACTTTTAATTTAGAAAATGAAATGTGGCCGGATATTAATTTTGTAATATAACAAAATTAATGCAAAAATAATGCATTCCAATAAAATAATTTTAGAATTGCAACAAGCTTTGTCAAAATTCAAGCAAACAACAAAAAACAAGGGTGTACGGCTGTATTTCTAAAAAAACCAAATTAAACGTCCTCTGCATTTGAAAATATATTTATGAGAATAAAACAAAATAATGAAAATAATTTTATTTTTCTTCTTCATTTTCGTAAATTATCATCGGATAATAACAAAATTACTACAAGAACC
Source organism: Ophonus ardosiacus (assembly GCA_943142095.1). Lineage (NCBI taxonomy): Eukaryota > Metazoa > Arthropoda > Insecta > Coleoptera > Carabidae > Ophonus > Ophonus ardosiacus. Next base: position 53,116,793 of record OW964825.1, on the reverse strand, counting down.
AAACAAGTCCAGATTTTTTTATTAAGCATTTAATAAATGATGGATCCATAATCGTTATTTTTGTAACAAGTTCGGGAAATTTATGATTTTGAAAGGAATGCGCTCGTTTCGACAATTGCTTTACCGCACAAGTGAGAGAATTGGCTATTTCCCGCACTCATTTGAGTTTGAGAACACTAATATCACACACGATTGTAGAAAAAATAAATATACTACCAGTGTTTTAACTGTGTCAGTTGTTTATGGTTTATTTTAGAGAAAAAATCGAATAACAGTTACAGAAAAAATAATTGTACCCCACTTTTATTGCAAGTATTTTTTCTCTAAAATAAACAATAAACGATTGATAGAGTTAAAACACTGTTAGTCATCTCCTCCCTAATCATCTCCTAATCACTATTCGTGCTACTATCCTTTGTTTTTATGCTTATTATACCGTATGTTAGTCAGTCCGGATTTTTGTTTTTTGAGAATTTGAATTATTGGACAATGCGTTATAGATAAAGATTTAGAAAATAAAATTCACAATTTTTTGATGTTAAAATTTTAAAATTTATGCTTTTGGTGATCAAATAACGTAATGTAAACTGTCAAACCAAGGAATCTTTCAAAAATAAGTGTCAACGCTCATTTCTTGAAATAAAGCATACTAAGGGCCGGTTTTTCAACCTCTGGTTAAAATTTTAACTTCTAGTAAAGAATATTGCATCGTTTCGTTGACAGCAACGATAAATCTTGCCATTTGACAGTTCATTTCATTTCAATTTTGTTTATTTAACTCTTACAGCCCGATTCACAAAAAAGTTTAAGCTAATCCTCATTTTTGGATTAGTGAATTCTATTCTATTCCGGTATTTAAAATTTAATTTTCATGATATTATCAATAAAGGTAACTACTAGGAATAGTTTAGACTATATTTTAAGTTATAAACTGTCAAAATTAGAGTAGAATTCGCTAATCTGATGAAGATTAGCTTAAACCTTTTTGTGAATCGGGCTGTTAGTTACAATTTTAACCATATATTGAAAAACCGGCCCTAAATCTGTTTTACCACTTTTGTTTAAATTAAATTAACTCGGACAACCAAAGTGAAAATTTAGAAATTTTGACAAGTAAAAATTCAGAATATTATTCTCTAAATCTCTATATTTAAATCACTACATGATATTTTACGGAACAGATAATATTTGGGAAAAACTGTTTCTCCATGTTAAATTTTATCTCAAAGAACAGGAGTATTTTTAGATAAATACGAAGCAATTATATAAATTAAAATATATTTTTATCTTCCACTTCAACAATTCTCAATGAAATAAATTCCTCTATTGATATAAAAGATTATTCATTAAATTGAAAGTTCCCTATCATAATTCTCGTTTAAACTTTCATTTAATGCTTCAAGAATTACTACGAAAAATAAACAATTCATACAAAATAAACAATTTAAACATTCCATACTTTTCGACAGAGTACTTCCTTTGATTTCAAGTGTTCCCTCGCTGCAATAGTGTTGTCTTTCATCGGCATTTGGCTAGTAAGTGATCGTTTAAGATTCCTTGAATTGTTTACCTGATGTTCGGCATCAGGCCAACTGGCAGTGCAGCCCTGTTGCTCCAACTCCTCGTCCATAATATCCTGAGCAGAGCCGTCCTGACACCACACTTCACAGACAATCACGAGGATATCATCTGGATGGAATAAAATCGCGTCTTTTATGAAATATTAATATAAATACAATACAAAACACTTAAGCATGTCAAAAAGTAAATATTATAGTCAATATTAATTATTCCATTTCAAACAACAGTTTTTTGTCACATTTTTTACAACACATTTTTTTTAGTACATGATTTTGTTTATAATGTTTATCATCCACCACCACAATGCATCAACGAGTCTTCTCGTTTCGGGCATAACCGACAATGTTGGTAAAAGCTCCGAAGCTCGGCGGAAATACCCGAAAGGAGTTCGATCCGTGAGCAACACATAGCAACCGAGTGGGTGCGCCCTCGCACTATTCTGCAAGAAATTTGTCCTGCTGAAAAAATTCTAAATTCAATTTGAACGTAACACAATGGGAAGCGCTTCATTACCTAACAGAAGTACATTAATGGTAATGGTCTTGTTTTTGCTATTAAGGTTGTAGAAAATATTCTAATGGCTTAGCAAAAACGATGTAGGTTGTGATTATTGTGCCATTTCTGTTATTGTAATTATAATATTAGCAAGCATTGTTTTCTTGTACTTGTTAGTAATATGTCGCAAGAGTGTTTATTTTTTATGGTCTTTCTAAAAGCTTTTTTATATTCTCCTAAACATTGTTATTACCAGAAAATATTGCAAACTATCAAGTACATTGTAATACATTCTTCACGTAAAAGACCAACAATATTTTATTTGAAGAAAATGAGGTGTAAAGTGTACGGTAATTTTAGTACAAGTGGATGAGATTGAGGCTGGGCGCTTACTTTGATGGCTTGTGTTGTATGTGAGTGGATGAATGTCATTAGTTTCGTGTAGAAAGAAGAAAGAATGTTTACAAGTCTGCAGAACAGAAGTATGTTACGTTCAAATCACTCTGTGAGCGAAAAAAACAGCCACAACTTGTTGTGGACGGTGTTGAACGATCAAATACCGAAATTCGCGCTGTGGTCGTGTTTTTAAGGAGTTGCTGGTTAGGTTACGTTGTAGTTTGCATTTTTTTAAAAATTAATTTCAGTATATATATATACAGGGTGTCCCATTTAAGGTACGAATGCATTGGTATCTCGAGAACCGTAAGAGCTACGATGTTGGTTAAATTAGACAAAAGTTGCCCCATTAGGAGGCTATTTTAATGGTGTTTTGTTATTTGCGAAAAAATGCATAGGTCACTAGATATAGGTGAAAATGTAAATTTAGCGATTTTCTTTTTTTGCTTATAACTTTGTTACATTAAATAATACGAGATTCTGGTTTGCACTTTCTTAAGGCACTTTTATATGGTGAATTTGCAGAAGTACTCAAATTTTTTTTATATCTAACCATTTACGAGTTACTGATAGTAACTTTTATTTTTCATATGGAGGTCATATTAAGCTGTGGCATTTTTAAATAGAGATGTTTTTTTAGCTTTACAATGATATAAAACAATAATAATTTATTTTTATAATTAACAGAAAAATGAACAAAAATTGTTATTTATACTAAAATTGTATTGAAAAAAGTAAATCGAAGGCTGCTATGGAAACAACGAACAACAAAAAAAGTGCAACAATTGAATTTCTGAATTTTACGAGTAATAAACGAACTTTGACAACGAATGTAACAACTCAACATATCATATTTTTCTCAACGAGAAAAATTCATTTTTATTACTCGTAATAATCTACTATTGTCAAGTAAAATTCAGAAATTCAATTGTTGCATTTTTTTGTTGTTCGTTGTTTCCATAGCAGCCTTCGATTTACTTTTTTCAATACAATTTTAGTATAAATAACAATTTTTGTTCATTTTTCTGTTAATTATAAAAATAAATTATTATTGTTTTATATCATTGTAAAGCTAAAAAAAATCTCTATTTAAAAATGCCACAGCTTAATATGACCTCCATATGAAAAATAAAAGTTGCTATCAGTAACTCGTAAATGGTTAGATATAAAATTTTTTTGAGTACTTCTGCAAATTCACCATATAAAAGTGCCTTAAGAAAGTGCAAACCAGAATCTTGTATTATTTCATATAACAAAGTTATAAGCAAAAAAAGAAAATCGCTAAATTTACATTTTCACCTATATCTAGTGACCTATGCATTTTTTCGCAAATAACAAAACACCATTAAAATAGCCACCTAATGGGGCAACTACGGTTCTCGAGATACCAATGCATTCGTACCTTAAATGGGACACCCTGTATATATATATATATACAGGTGTCCCATTTTAATGTACCACCTGGAATATCTTCAGCATCATGCACCGAATTAAAAAATGTTTCAAATAAAAGTTTAACGATATGGAGGGGGACATCCGATCCGGTAAAGAAATTCAACCCCCTACCCTCAAAGGAGACTGGGGAGGGGGTAGTTTTAAAATTTTAAATGGTAACCCCTATTTTTTATAGCAAAATCGGATAGAGCGTGAAAAAATAAATAGATTTTATCTAATTTTTTTTTTTTTGCAGACACAAACACAAGTACACATACACACGAGCAGCAAATCTGACCGAGCAACCGAGCAACCTCCTCGTGGTACGTCTCGGGTAATGCTAATGCCAGCGGTAAATTGTTGTCAGGGTGTCCTCACCAACACACATACACACCCACACCCACACTGCTTTGATTGTTTATGTATTGAAAACAATTTTGTTAATTGCAGCGCCATCTACTTAAGTCACAAAAATCTACTTATTTTTTCACGCTCTATCCGATTCTGCTATAAAAAATAGGGATTACTATTTACAATTTTAAAACTATCCGCTCTCCAGCCTCCCCCGGGGGTGCGGGATCGAATTTATTTACAGGAATGAATGTCCCCCTCCAAATCGTTAAACTTTTATTTGATACATTTTTTCGTATGATGCATGATCCTGAAGATATTACAGGTGGTACATTAAAATGGGACACTCGGTATATATATATATATATATATATATATATATATATATATATATATATATATATATATATATATATATATGTTAACCCTACACAGGCCTTCGAGGCCCTGGGGCTTCTATTTTTTTTTTTTCACTTCTTTCCATTTCTTCCTGTCTTTACCTGTCTCTATCCAGTTGGTCAGGTTTTGTTCCCTTTAAATCTTTTTTTAAAGTATTTGTCCATTTTTTTCTTCGGTCTCCACCTTCTTTTCTTTCTTCCTTCGGTCCCTAATACTGCTCACTTAGTATTTCTACTCTCCGGGATTCGTGCAACATGCCTTAGCCATCTCGTTCTTTTTGTTCTAATCGAGTGACTGATAAATGGAAAACCGCACATTTCTTGTATTTCCCGGTAGGATCTTCTTCTCCATGTTACGTCTTCTTCTTTAACCCTTCCAAAAGTTACTCTCAATATTTTCCTTTCCCAAACATCTAGTTTGGTTTCATTGTTTTTGTAAAGCACACAAGTATTGTGAATGCTTTTATGAATGTTATAATATAATCCTAGTGTTAAACAAAGGAGATGAATTATGCTCTATTTAGAGTTTACATAATATAATGTAACATAACGTAACCCCCCTTCATACTTCAAAAATTCTATGCGCTCCCCTAAACCCCTCCCCTTCAGTATTTTTTTGATTACCCATTGGAAAATTTGACAGTAGTAGGGGTTTAACATATAAAACATTTTTTCCTTGCGCATTGCTACCAAAATTATTTTAAACAAAAATGCTCCAAATAAAAGAGCATTAAATTCTGCATTTAAGTAAATAAATAACATTAATTTTGTATGATTTATTAAACATAAAAATTACGGATGACAATGTCGAAAATCATCTGAAAAATAGCGATAGCCATGGAATTCAGACAAAATAATTAATAAACGGCTAACGGTTTTCTGACCAGTTGGTTTAGTATACCGTAAGTATTTTTTAACGTGAAACATTGTATTTGTCATATCCATGGTTACGACTCGACATTTGATCGACAACAATATATTTGCCTGTACTATTTAAAATGAAAACAATTTTATTTTAAAACTTTTATTTCTAAAAATAAAATTGTCTTTACAATCAAATAATATTACTGTGAAATTCATATATCTACCCATTTTTGAATTATTGCCCTAAAAGTCAATATACCTCATATTTAGATAAAAACCTCAAAATTTTCAAAAATCTAATTTTCATGCATCTAGATACTTTTTTATGCGCTGATTCCAAATTTTGAAACCGTAGATGGATATCTCTTTTCGTTCTCGAGATATTTAAATTCAAAATTTTGCTCAAAAATGGGTCGAGATATGAATTTGGCGATGTCATCATTCGATCCTACGTGCAAAAATACATAAGTATAGCAATTTTCATAATTTTTGTCCAACCGGTTCATTTGTTATGAACAAAAGCTTGAAAACCCCTGAAAATGGCTAAAATCTGGAAAAATCGTAAGGGGTACACCTTAGATTTTTGTGATTTTTGGCCATTTTCAGTTATCTTGCTTTAGAGATTGTATGCGGTGTTCAAAAATTCTGAAAATTGGTGTACTTATGTAATTTTGCCCGTAGAATCGAATGGTGTTGTCGCCAAATTTATATCTCGACCCATTTTTGGGCTATTACCCAAAAATGGGCAGGTTTGAGCAAAATTTCGAATGTAAATATCTCGAGAACGAAACAAGATATCGACCTGCGGTTTTAAAATTTGGAATCAGCGCATAAAGAAGTATCTAGAGGCATGAAAATAAGATTTTTGAAAATTTTGAGGTTTTTATCTAAATATGGAGTATATTGACTTTTGGGGCAATAATTCAAAAATTTATATTATTATTTGATTTGAGAAGTATCTAGATACATAAAAATTAGATTTTTGTTAATTTTGAAGTTTTTATCTAAAGAACCTTTAGATAAAAACTTGTTGTAGAAAGAAGTTATAATTATTTAGACAAAAATAACCTCTATTGACGTCTTGTCAAATATCAAATTCGTTCCCTATGTTTCATTTTAAATGGGACAGGCAAATATATTGCTGTCAATCAAATGTCAAGTCCTAACCATGGATATGACAAATCCAGTGTTTCACGTCAAAAATTACTACTTTTATTTGAAGCATATTTGTCTAAAATAATTAGGGGATTAATGCGCACTGAAAAACTTTTTTTACATGTTACATCCCTATGTACACTTGTATGTCTTACCATCAGGCATACGTATAATATAAGAAATAGAAATACTATAAAATACAACATGAAGTACTTGCATTTATATTTTCATTATACATATTTATATACTGTAATAAGTAAAAATGTATTTATAAATATTTCTGTTTCAATGATTATTATAAATTATAAATTCAGGAGATTCATGTATATGAATACTTTAAAAATCCTTTACATTTAAAATGAAATATATTTAACAGAAAACATACTGGAATATAAATTACGAAGTCTTGGCGAAACAATTACAATGTTTCCTTCTCTTCAATATTTTATTTGCCACGATAATTAAATTTGCTTTCAAGTAACTTCAATTAAAACTAAATTAAAATTTAAACGCTCTAATGTAAAATCCATTGGCCGGTGTTCGTTTCCCACTAGTGCAAGCTGGTCACATTCTGGCTACCGGTTCACGGTAATTACCAACCGGTCATAAATTCCGCAAGCGGTAATCTGGGCGGTACGCACGGGTCACAGCAGGCCTTAGAATCCGAGTTTAGATAAGACAACGCCAGGAAGGAACTTCACAGAATGAAAAATACGAGTATGTTATTATGTAAGAAGGAAGAAAATTTTTAAGCATTTTTTCTCAGGACTATTATTTTGATATAATGCTGTTCTAGTAGTACCAGTGGTTTTCATATTTCAAACAGTAAAAATAATTTTCATTTTTCTTATAAATTTATTCTAATATTTTGTACGGTAAACGGCACTATAGAAAATCATTAATTTTACACAAGTTAGGTACGTTGTTTGCATAAAATGAACATTTGTCACACTTTTTCTCTTGAATGAGAAAAACAATTACTTTGAAACAAAAAACAACAAACACATAACTTTACAAATTCTGCTCAAATTGTCATCCATTTTCGGTCACAGCACTCTATTATCTGGACCCATATTCACTTATCGTCCATAGCACACTAATTTTAGTTATAATGAAATAAAACTAATATAAATCTTATCTTAACATGCATTTTTCTCGAAAAAATTGTTATCTAACGATATGCAAATATTATATCACTGAATTCAGACTAAAATCTAATTAGTAAATAAAAAATCTGTTGTGGCCAGCACAAGACCTTCCGTCAATTCGATATATTTTGTACAAATCCCATACCAAAAGTACCGTGGAACAGTTTCTATATAATATCATGTAAAATCGAACACGAACACATACTATTTTTTACAAATTTCATACCAAAAGTTCATTTGAAAAGGTTCTATAAATCCAATAAAATTATGACATAAACAAACACTACGTAAATGCACTTGACACATTTCTTTCTGCTTCAGCTTTTCCCTATTTTATTAGGGGTTGCTGTTTCCTCTTCTCTTCCACTCATTCTTGTCCAATGCATCTTCTTCACACAGTCCTTCCTTTCTCAAGTCTTCTGCGATACAGTCCTTCCATCTTCTCTTTAGCCTTTCACTGCATGTTACTTGCGAGGAACACTATGACATACTAATTTTTGATCTCATACTTTCCATATTTGGTTTTGCACTTGCAACAGACATCTGTCAATTAGAATTTTTTGAATGAGCAGCTGTTTCCATGATAAATAGCAAAGCTGACTAATTTTTGAAAATTAATTTCTTTATAATGCTTTAACTCTACATCTATTGAATATGAAGGAAAATGTATAATCAAATCATATAGAGAAGAGCATTTTCTTTAATAAATATAATAACAAAATGTCAAAAAATAATATTTAACTTCGTTTTTTTAAGAAAAAGTGTTAAAAACTTCAAATAAGGGTACTTCCGGTGGATCAATTATAACCAAAATCTAATCAACTCTTCATAGGGATGTACAGAAGAGGAATACGAAAGAATTATAATTTTTAGAATTGTAGTATTGAAGTTATCGTCGGAGAAAAATTTGTCACACACGGACACACATACACACGGACACACACACACACACACACACACACACACACACACACACACACACACACACACACATATATATATATATATTAGAACAACCAGTCTAATTGTAGTTGGTACAAGGACTTTTGGCAAACAATGGAACAATCGAACTGAAACGGAAACCATCTCTAGTTGTCATGCAATTTAACGAAATTCAACAATAACCTTGGAAAACTCGAGGTGAGTTTTGTGCGTTAGGTGAGGTTATTGTTGTTACATTTAATTGAATTACACGACTAATTTTTGTACGTTAGGTGAGGTTATTGTTGTTGTGTTTCGACTATTGTACTGTTTGTTGGCAGTCCCTATAAGAACTAGGCATTACCGGGATTGACGGATTTCAGTGTTTGCCGCCAACAGATATACCATTTAACCAGACAGTTATCACGAAATTACACTCTAAAAAAATTGCGGTGTAAAATTAAATTGTGTAATTGGTAACAATATATTGTGTTAATTTAACCTACTTTATTGTGTTTTTCTAACACTCTTCGGTTTGGTAAATGAAAAATGTGTTAAATTTTGAAGGGTGTAAAATACTTTTATACAGAGTTGCAATATTGTGCATATGGCGTAGATTAATAATATTTATTTTGTTAGTTTTTTTTTTGTATCCCATCGCTTGTTTATCAAATTTGTAAAATTCATATTTACTGTTACCAGATAATAACTCTGGTTTACATTATAAAAAAAATATGATTTTTACATGCATTTTTGCAACACTGTAAAACTTACTCCTTAAAGTGTCGTTAGACCGAGTAAAATATACTCAACAGATATTTTATTTTACTCTATTGGTATTACTTTTCACTCCGCTAATATTATATTTTACTCCATTTGTTGGTAACATTGCTAGGGGAAGTACAACTCTGTGCACAAGTTAGGTCTAGGACAAGGAGTTGTGTTGATGCGTTGTTTGAAACGTGGTTTTACGGTGTTTGTACGTATAGTGTTAGTGTATAGAAGAAAACGTTGCGTTATGGAAGAAAACTACTATATAACTTTGGAGTATAATAATAATAAGTCTTGGCTGAAACTAACTGACTTATCTTATGTATCAGTTATTGCAGCAGGTAAGATATCATTTTTTATTAACATTAACACAAAATATAGATAAGCGTTTTTTTCAATAGTACATTTTGCAATAAAATATTTTCTTACAATTCTTTATTTATTTTAATAATTAATATTATATATTTTCTTTAGTGAAAGAAAAATATGCTTGCTTAAAGTATGAAGATATCATACTAACAGATGCACAAGATGCTATTCTAGATGAAACAGTCTTAAAAGACTACATTACGTTCTCAGAACGTGGTGTAACCTTAAAGATTAAAACTCCACCAAAATATGTCATAATGGGTAAATAACATTTAGTGATAATAGTAAAAATCTTGAGGGATTCTTTAAAATAAATGTATTTGTAGATTATAATCCAGACACGCCATCCCATACTGGATCACGAGATACAGTATCAGTAACAACTGATGATCTTTTAGATATAGACTTTACCGATGTGTCAACTAGTCTGAGGCTGGATCACTAACCGTACCTACACCACCCCAAGAAAAGACGCTAAAAGAAACTTTTGATATTAATGTACATTTATCAGTATATATTTCTTGAAATATTTGTAATATAATAATATTTTTAATTTAGGAGCTGCATAAAAAAATTAAAAATTCCACATATGGTGCAATGATTGAAGAACAGTATGCAAAAAATGAAGTACTTGATTTTAACTTGCGAAAGAAACTCGTAAATTTTGTTGTAAGTGAAATGGTGCTCAATTTCGGAATGTATCCATCATCAGATGTGAAAGTAATGTACGCTAGAGCACTGGTTAAAATATATCCAGGTTTAAAAGATACCGGAACAAAAGAAGGATATGTATGTAAACAAATTACTATATTTTATTTTAAATTTTATGTTTGGTGCCTTTTAGGAAACTTTTTATGATCCTGATAGTAGAACAGGCTATTTTTCGTGGCGTTTGCGAACTGTACGGCGCACAGAGCGACCTAAAAGTAAAAAGACTGAACAGGAAAAAACAAGTACTATCACCAAAGAAAATAGAGAAGATGAAATAAATGAAATAAATATTAAAGAATTGGAGGAGCATAAATTATTTTTAAAGAATGCCTGCATAACAACCCAAAGAAAAGAAATAATTGAGAAGATGGTATTAACATTTCCTCTTAGGAAATACAAAACATTTAACATAAAAAATGATTTTCCTCGTTTTCTGGATACCCCCGGTTTAGTAAGAATATTTTATTGCCAAATGAACTTTATTTCTTAATTATTATTTCTTCTATGATTTTTTTTAGATTGCTCAAGATTTTAAATTATTATTTAACCACGAATATAATTTTATTAAAAAATTTGAAGACTGCCAAGATAATATATTTGCCGCTTATAAAATATTTAAGAACGACGAGAATAAATTACTCTTTCCTGAAGACAAAGATATTGGTAAATATAATTATTATATGACAGTATCTGATTTCATACATACCCTATCATCACTATATAATTATACATTTAACATTTATTGCTGTAGAATTTCATTATAACGTTCCCTCTTACAATATTATTTTTTCTATATTAAAGTGTGCTTTTATCTACTAGCACTTTAACCGCAAGGGTAGATAAAGTATTATTTTAACAGCACGGGCAGATAATAACTATTTATGCAACAAGAGTAAAAAGTATGGTCTTATTTCATGAATAGGAAAGTTTCTATGAGTGAAATAAGACACATTTTACTCTAGTTGCATACAATTTTTGAATTTTTTTACGTCTACAATAAAAGTGTAAAAAGTATCATACCGTTTCATTGTTTCACCCGCTTGCGTTAAAAAAATGCACTTTTTTCATACTTCCATGTATTAATAATCAACTTTACTAACTCATTTAAATGAAAAAAAAAACAGACGTAAAAAATTACTTTAATTCTTATTTATTTACCAAAAAAAAATTATAATAACTGACATAGTTACATATTGGGATTTTAAAATTATTGTTTTTATTTATAGTATAGGAATTTTTTCTTTAACACCTGCTGTAGAAAAAATAGAATTTTACACACAACGATAAAATTAAATGATCGATTCGCGAACGAAATCGTCTTGTATTTTTTCTACTTGTGCACTATGTGTATAACGTTCTAAAATAATGCACATAAATATTTGCGCATTTTAATTAATCTTTCATTCATTTCATTCTTCATTCTTAAATTATTATTATTTTTTATTTAAACGGGTCTAATAAGGGGGGAATTTTCCTATTTACATAACTTTCTAATGAGTCAACCCCTTTGAAAACATTATAACAAAGTTTTTGTGTATTTATTTATGAATCAATCTGATTTTTTTTTAGCTTGGAATAAATCTACAAGAGCAATAATTGCTCTATTACATCTGCTTCCTCCAACAGCTAAAGGTAGAAAAGGTGCTACCAATAAAATAAAGGTTGGCGACTGTTTGGAGAAGTTGTTGATATTTAGTAAGGTATGTAAATTGTTACTAATATGTATTCATTTTATTAACACAAATTTATATCAACAGACCAATGAACCTTATGAAGAAATACTCAAAAGAAGAAAAACTTCTCAGCCATGTCTCATTTGCATAGGCTCCAATATTGGAGCTATAAGCAAATACTGCATAGCCGTTGATTCTTACATTATTGAAATTAACGCAGATTTCACATTTCCTGAAGCATTTGATGAATTATACAAATCATTTTGGGTATTTAATACACAGTACGATGAACATGTATCTACGTTTTTCGAATTTATACAATTAGAATTTTATAAAATCGAAAAAAATACGCATTTGACGCCAAGAATGAGGGAAGTTAGATCTCTTATTTTCAAATAAGGTAATCTCTGTATTAATATAATTACTTATACATATTTTGTTTTAAATTAAGAAATATTGTTCTTTCTTAAGATGTATAAATGTTACGTTTGTGGTAGTGAATCTCAGAGCATAAACTATTTAATTAGACATTTAAGAATAGTGCATTTAATTTGTGAAGGTCAGTTACAAATTAAATGTTTAGCTTCGAATTGCAATCGATGTTTTTGTACGTATAGTGGGTTAAGGAGACATATGAAAATATGCAAGTTTAATAAAACCGAACTCACTTTTAAAAATGTTAATTCTGTTCAGGATCCAGTTTTTGAAAATAAATGTAAAACTAACTATAATATCAATAGTATTAATATTCCAGAACATGTTAGTGTAAATGAAAATGATGATAATAACTATATGGAAAAAAGTATTTCTTCTTTTTGTTCAAATATTTCAATGTTAGGGCTTCCTCAAACTACTGTTCAAAAAATTATTGAACATTCTGAAAATATGTTAGATTCTGTGTTAATCGGTTTAGAAAATAAAATACGAATTACATATAGTACTGAATATGCGAATTACGTTTCACAAGAAGTAAAAATAATAACACAAAATTTTGGTAATATAGCCACTCATCACAAAAGAAAAAAATTACTAGAAAATGATATCGTTCTTCACAAGGAAATTGCTCTTGGCGTCCGATACGATAGTGCTTGGGACAAAAAACTAAAAATCTTTAAACAAATACCTGTACAAGATACATTTTGTTATATTCCACTGATAAAAAACTTAAAATTTCTTCTGCAAAATGAATCACTTTTCTCATTAGTCAAGAATTCAATAGTTACTCATTCCCCTTTTATACAAAATTTAAGTGATGGTACATATTTTCAAAAATGTTCTTTGTTTACGAATAATCAGTTTTGTTTACAAATTCAAATATTTTTTGACGAGTTTGAAACTGTTAATCCCTTAGGATCGAAAAGAGGTATTCATAAACTTGGTGGAATCTATTTTATATTACGAAATTTGCCTGCAAGTTTAAATTCGAAATTGACTAATATACATTTACTGGGTTTATTTCATGCATTAGATTTAAAAACATATAATTTTAACGATATTTTGAGCCATATTACACACGAGTTAAAAATTTTGGAAACTGATGGGATAACTATAAATAATATAAATTTTAAGGGAACTTTGGTAGCTTTAAGTCATGATAACTTAGGAGCAAACTCAATTTTAGGTATGGTTGAATCATTTTCTGCCTCACATTATTGTCGGTTTTGTTTATTAAATAAAGACGCGATTCAAGACATATTTGACGAAGATCATCCGAAAGTAATTTTGCGCACCAATTCAGCGTACGAAGAACATTGTAAAAATTTGCAGAACAATGAAATTGTGTATGGAATTAAGAGGACATGTATACTTAATGAATTAAAATATTTCAAAATTTTTGAAAATATAAGTGCTGATATTATGCATGACTTACTTGAAGGAATAGTTCAGTACGAAATTAAATTATTTTTAATATACTTTTTAAAGGAGTCTAAATTTAGTTTAAATGATATTAATAACAGAATTCATAGTTTTAATTATGGAAAATTAGATTATACAGACAAACCAAGTTCAATTAATTTAGAGAAATCAGGCGTTTCGATAGGCCAACGTGCTGCTCAAGCATGGTGTTTAATAAGATACCTTCCTCTAATTCTAGGCAATCTCATCAGTACTCAAGAACAAAAAAATAAATTCCAAGTAATTTTACGATTACTTGATTGCATGGATATAATTTTTGCGGAAATCCTAACAATTGGAATGACGTATCAATTAAAATATTTGATAATCGATCATCACACTTTATACAAATCTGAATTTAAAAATGTATTATTACCTAAACATCATTTTGTAATTCATTACCCACGTATATTACGTACAATGGGTCCTCTAGTACACCTTTGGACGATGCGATTTGAAGCTAAACATTCATATTTTATTAATACTGCTAGAAAAAATTGTAATTTTAAAAATATATGTAAAAGTTTATGTCAAAAACATCAGGAGTATATGACTAATCATTGGATTCAAAATGATGTTAATATAAAAATTATAACTGGACCAAACAAAATTATTTGTATTAATAATTTAGATTTAGAATATAAAGACATTATTCTTAAAACTTTAAATATTTCCATTCATAATGACATTATTTCATATAAGTGGATTGAAAAGGGATATAAATATGAAAATAATTTCATTATTTGTACTGATGTTAATATGTATGATCTTCCGGTATTCCAAAGAATTGTATTTATTTTTTCAAATAATGATAAATATTTTTTTGTATGCTCATTATTTTCTACTTTACATTATAATGACATGTACCACGCTTATTGTGTTAACGATTTAAAACAATATTCTGTTATATGTATAGATGATATTAAACACAAAATGCCATACGAAATTCACACCGCAAACGATGATACAAGTGACAATTATGTTGTTGTAAAATCACATATTGTAATAATGCCATAAATTAGTAATAAATATATTTAAAATTACTCCATTGTTTATGATTAATTTACTCCATTTTGTGTAAAATTATTCATCGAATTGGTGTTACATTCTTGTGTAAAAGTGTTAAAATTACTCTGTTGGTGGTGTTTAATTTACTCCATTTTGAGTAAAATTACTAATCCAGTTGGTGTTACTATCATGTGTAAAAGTGTAAAAGTTACTCTGTAGATGGTGTTTCATTTACTCCATTTTGAGTAACATTGCTAATCCAACTGGTGTTATATTCCTGTGTAAGAGTGTGAAAGTCACTCTGTTGATGGTGTTTCATTTACTCCATGTCGAGTACCATTATGAATCCAAATGGTGTTACATTCCTGTGTAAAAGTGCTAAAGTTACTTTGTAGATGGTGTTCGATTTACTCCTACTGTTGAGTCAATAATAACACTGCAAAAGGTGTTAATCATTACTCAAACTTAACTCTACATCTGTGTTAATTTTTTTTACTCCATCAAAAGAGTTCTGCCTAACACCAAAATCTGTGTGGACCTATATAGAATTCCTTGGGTGTTAAAAATGAGTAAAAATTAACACCGAATTTCTTAGAGTGTAGTGGCATTAGTAATCAACATTAATAGTGCATAATATCAAATTTTTCCGAATGATACTCTGAAAGTTTCTTCTTGGTTTTAAATGATTCTTTTTCAAACGTACGAAATGTTAATATTGGCTATTCTTGCTTTAAGCCACAGATACATTCACACACATTTTCTTCTTTTCTGGATGTAACAATTTCGCAGTAATTATGCCCAAGTAATAAAAATATTAAAAGAGAAAAACTTTTTCCCCTCTGTCGCGAAGGAGATAAGACGTAAGGCAGAATGATACGCGTCCTCAGGATCGCTTAGCGGACGGAAAGATCTGAGGAGAGCTTTTATTTGTGGCGAGTATTTGGAAATAACGCTTGAAACTTTGACTGTATCTCAACAGATGCCATTTTTCCGTTTCTTTTTTGATGCTTTCATTTCTTTCACTTTCATAGCCAAGAAACTATTTTTCTGCAATTGATCAAGTTGTTATCGAGATTAAAGAGACATAAAAGTTAATTTATATAATGACTTTTCGGAGAGATATTTTAATCTCATTTTAGCCAACAAGAAAGTAATTTAAAGAATATTGCGTACTTGGGTCTGTTTAAACTTTTCTTTTTCAGAAAAGTTCTTGATTTCATTTTATTTTACTGCTTAATTACCTTCCGTCATCTTTAGGTAAGGAAGGTATTGTCTTTGGTCAAAAAATTCGTTGGTGAGTTTTTAATAAATAAGCACGTTTTAGGGTCACTAGAATACGAATTCACTATTTTTAAGATGATGTATGTATGTATGTATGTGTGTGTGTGTGTATGTGTGAGTGTATGTGTGCGTGTGTATGTGTGAGTGTATGTGTGTGTATGTGTATGTATGTGTGACAAATTTTTCTCCGATGGTAACTCCAATACTACAATTCTAAAAATTATAATTCTTTCGTATTCCTTTTCTTTACATCCATATGAAGAGCTGATTAAATTTTGGTTTTAATTGATCCACCGGAAGTACCCTTCTTTGTAGTTTTTAACAGGTATTCCTAAAAAAACGCAGTTAAATATTATTTTTTGATTTTTATGTTTTATAAATATTAAAGAAAATGCTCTTCTCTATACGGTTTGATTATAGATTTTCCTTCATATTCAATAGATGGAGTTAAAGCATTATAAAGAGATTAATTTTCAAAAATCAGTTAGCTTTGCTATTTATCATGGAAACATCTGATATACACAAAAAATTGTAATTGACAGATGTCCGTGCCAAGTGCAAAATCAAATATAGTAAGTACAGGATCAGAATGTCGGGAGTACGAGGAAGGTAAAAGAGAAGTTGGATGGAATGTATAGCAGGAGACTTGAGAGAGGAAGAACTGTGTATACCCCACATTCAGATAAAAACTTCAAAATTTTTAAAAATCAAATTTTTATGTATCTAGATATTTCTCAATGCGCTGATTCCAAATTTTGAAACCGCAGGTCGATATCTTGTTTCGTTCTCGAGATATTTAGATTTAAAGTTTTGCTAAAAACTGCCCATTTTTGGGTATTAACCCAAAAATGGGTCGAGATAGGAATTTGGCGACATCGACATTCAATTCTACGGACAAAAATACATAAGTACAGCAATTTTCATATTTTTTCTCCAACCAGTTCATTTTTTATGAATAAAAGCTTGAAAACCTCTGAAAATGGCCAAAATCTGAAAAAATCGTAAGGGGTACACCTTAGATTTTTGCGATTTTTGGCCATTTTAAGTTATTTTGCTTTAGAGCTTATATGCGTTGTTCAAAAATTGTGAAAATTGGTGTACTTATGTAATTTTGCCCGTAGAATCGAATGGTGTTGTCGCCAAATTCATATCTCGACCCATTTGTGGGTTATTAACCAAAAATGGGCAATTTTGAGCAAAACTTTGAATCTAAATATCTCGAGAACGAAAAGAGATATCGACCTGCGGTTGCAAAGTTTGGAATCAGCGCATTGAGAAGTATCTAGATACATAAAAATTAAATTTTTAAAAATTTTGAAGTTTTTTCTAAATGTGGGGTATATTGACTTTTGGGACAATAATTCAAAAATAAACAAAAATAATTACCCCATTAGGAGACCATTTCAGCTTAGTAGTATTTTGTTTATCCGTAAAATTCATTGGACTCTAAATATTGGCAAAGATATAAATATACAGTTGTCTATTTTTGCAAGTATATATTTTCGTATATATCTACTACCCCATGAATTTTTTCCGAATAAACTGTACACCAGTAAAATGACCGGCTAATAATAGTTCCACTCTTGTCTATTTAACCGAATTTATAACTCTTCTATATCTTTTACAGTATGATTTTGCACGAAAACTGATTTCACGCAAATGAAAATTGAATTGACAGTAACGAAATATGATTTTATATGAACGAAAACTGATAAAAAAGAGGTTGAGCGGTTGTAAAAGTGCGTAAATGTTAAAGAATATTTTGAAAACCAATAAAGCCATTTATAAAATTTGTTAGGTCTTCTTTTCCATTGTTTGTAGAAACTTTGTCAGCAACCCTCGTATCCAGTGACCCATGTTTTTTTCCGGATAAACAATACACCAGTAAAACGGTCGCTTAATGGGCCAATTTGTCTAATTTAACCGACTTTGTATCTCTTCTAGTTCTCGATATCCCCAAGTTGGACACATTATCCTGTATTTGTTCCGGTGAGGGCGTTTATCAACTGTCACCCCACGGTCTCTCAAAGTTGTCGATTTGTAAACTGGAAATAAGTTCGTCGGGATCAAACCCGGGCCGTCGGAATCACGGTCACTTAACACACAGCCATCCAACCCCATATAATGAATGTTATTATGATATTAAGAATATAATAAAATTTGGCGCAGTCGTTAGGATTTAAAATATCACTCTTTTCAATGTCCTTAACCTATTTGTTTTCTAATTCAATGACGATTCTTATTCGTTTTTATAACAAATTCTTTCAGTACTTACTCAAATGTAGTTTCGTGAAAACATTTGCATCTTATTGGCCTTAGCGTTTTACATACCTGCAAAAGAAGAATAAATTAAAATGAAATATGTACTTGTATTTAAATTAACATACACATGCTGAACTTTTGATCACATGAGATAATTTTATCAATTCACTAGAGCCTTAAAAATATTACAGGTATTCAGTACGCATATCGAAAAGGAAATGCAATAGAATTCGTTACATTTCTACGAAACTAAAGCGAGAAATAAAACGATACCAACAGGAATACATACATATACAGTTTTATTTATAACATACTCGTATACAATTTTTATTGAATTTGTCATCTACAAAGAGATGCAACATTTCCTCGTGGATGCAATATGAGAAATAAGTCAGAAAAATACTAATTATAAATGTAATATTTTGCTCGTGTCTGACTTCATGAAGGCTCAAAGCAAAATATGTTTCTATTTGCTATATGAAGCAAAGAAAACACGGGCGAAGCGAGTCTTCTACAGCAAATATTTATTTTTGAATTGAATCACAGATTTCTACAGGATCCAGTTCATATTGAACTATGTATAAGAACATATTTTATAAAAAAAAAAAAACATTTTAACTCCATACCATGCTCCTGCATTTTGAGAAATTATTAACGATCTAGAATAGAGTTTGTTCTCCATTATGTTAATTCTTTGTAGCTTAATTTAAATGGGATACTTTACCATTGCAAAGAAATAGGAAACATCAATAATTTTAAGGGAGCTTACGTTAAATAAAGAGTTTTAGTTAAAAAGAAATTATGAAAGCGAGTCTTCTACAGTAAATATTTATTTTTGAATTGAATCACATATTTCTACAGGATTCCGTTCATATTGAACTATGTATAAGAACAAATTTTATAAAAAAAACATTTTAACTCCATACCATGCTCCTGCATTTTGAGAAATTATTAACGATCTAGAATAGAGTTTGTTCTCCATTATGTTAATTCTTTGTAGCTTAATTTAATTGGGGTATTCTACCATTGCAAAGAAATAGGAAACATCAATAATTTTAAGGGAACATACGTTAAATTAAGAGTTTTAGTTAAAAAGAAATGATGAAATATTACTTTGTTGTAATAAAAGACTTATTTATAGTAAACGTGACGACATAGCTCCTGGAGACACCCCGAGCCTACTAATCGATTTATTATTGTTATATTTTTGGGTGAATTTAAATTAAGAACTATAACAACACTACTGTCATTCTAATGATATTGTCCAAAATGTGTCATGAAATAGATTGAAATAATAATTATTTTATTTATTTTAAACATTTTACTTTATTTCTGTATTCATTACTAATTAATTTGACAAGGAGAAGAAGTTTGTATAAAAATAATTAAAAATATATTCCTATTGCAGACAATGCAGGTATCCCTGGAATTAAATGTTTAGGCATAACCAGCTCGGGACTAAGACGTCACAAAATATTCAAAAATTCATATCTTGCTTACTAATTAGAATTTTAACATCGCGTTTTCACCAATACTCCTACATTTTATACGTTATTAGAAAAAAATATTTAAAAAATTCGGTAGAATACCCCAATGAAAGCGATCTGTACACAGAGTTAATTATTATTCGTTTTTATTTTCAAACATTGGACTTTGTTGTAATTGGAGTCACACAAATGGATCTATTTCAACAGTTCTAAAAATATATAAATATGTTTAGAATTACTCTCATAATCAATAATTGGAACTATGCATGGATAATGGATGAAAAGTAATTTAATTAAAGTTTTGATTTCCACTGGCAGCTTGCCATTCAATATGTCTAGTATCTTCTTACAAATACATATGATTCCGTATCTTAAAAAGACGATAGTAGAAAGCTTAAAAGTAGTAAGAATTTGGAATAGAATAGATGTGTGAAATATGTAGATGTTAAGAGCATTAAATACTGCAATATTTAAAAACTAATATTTTTTAAGAAACTTTGTTAGTCTTTATTATTCATTTTTAAGGTCGTTTTAATATAATAAATGATCTATGTTCTAATTTGTTACTATGGTGAGAAACCCCATTGAAATATCAGTATAAGGGCCGATTCTATGAAAAAATTTAGTATTTACTTAAATTTAGGTTCAGTTTCTCTATTCTTATGACATTTAATCATTGCTGTCAAAAAAAAGGAAATTATTTTTTTATATAAAATCAACCTTAAAACTTCAAGTAGTTTACGATACAAGTATAAAGTATATCCATTCACGTCTTCATCATTTGGTAAATTCTGTCCTTAACTGGTTTCACCGGAAATGTTCTCTCCACCAAAATGATCTGTCTTTCGTAATTCTGTCCATCCTTAATTTCAGTTAACATGTCAAATTTTCTTCGTCCTCCTCCCCTTCACTGCAATTATAATTTTCTGAATACCATCCCTCCTTAAAATATGTCCAATCCAGTTAGCTTTCCTCTTTTTTATTTCTTTCAAAATTCTTCTTTCTTCTTCTATTCTTCTTCACACCTCTCTCCCTCCACCTAATTTTCTTCAATCGTTGCCATAACCACATCTCAAAACTTTCTAAGTACTTTTTCTTCTTCTTCCGCAAGGTCCACGTTTCGCAGCCATACAGTACCTACAATACTCCAAATAATACATTTTGCAAATCTTTTACGAAGTTTAATTTTAATCAGTTTATCTGTTAATAGATCCTGTATTTTCCTGTATGCTGCCTTTCCCTGTGCAATTTTGCTTCTAATTTTTTCCTCGCAGAGTCCGTTCCAATTTTTTATGACCCTCTGGGACTTACTTGTTCTATTTTCTCCCCATATCTGTAAGGGCCCCTCTTTTTTCTCTAACCTCTTTGATTTTTACCTCCCGCTACCCTTGGTAAGGGATGTATAGGGATCGTGTTAAAAATCACATATCGAGATTTTAGTAAATGACCACGTTTTAAGGTCCCTAGAATCCAATTTTAACATTTTCACGATGATATCTGTATGTGTGTATGTTTAGGGATTTTGTCTTCGCTCTAACTCAAATACTATCATTCGGAAAATTTTGAAACCTTGTATTTATACCCTATTCTAATATGAAAAGAAGCCATTAGATTTTGGTGTAAATCGGATAACCGGAAATGGCACTTTACCTGAAGCTCATAATGGTTTTTCTTCAAAAAATACCATTAAATGCCATTTTTTCGCATTTTGTCGTTATGAAAATTAAAGATTATTGAATTTTCTACAGGAATACATTAATACTTTTTCTATATATTGTACAGATAAATTTAAAAATAATTTTTTTTTTTACAAGTCCCGAAGCCTAAGAAAAACACAATTCCTTTGTTACACAGTTCATATTTCAAATTAATGTAACTGACAGTAAATGTGACTGTCAAAAAACTAATCACTTCAAATTAATAATAGTGACATTTTAAAAAGAAAATAGTAAATAAAGCAATAGTTTTATGTAATGGAACAGTTTGCAGCGTTAGTAAATCCGTAGGTATGTATTTAAATTAATAAAAATTACATAGCGGGAGGTTTTGTGTTGGCCACATCAGATTTTTTTTATACTTATTTACTTCACGCAACAGTAGGTATTTAATATTTAAAATAATTCTGGGGTTGAATTACAATTGTACCTTGAATGAACAGATGTAGAACAATAGTAAACAGTAAATAAATGAATAATAACAATATATCATGTAGACCGGAGTAGTATTTGTAGTAACGAATTAATTAGCTGCAATCTTTCGAAAGGGAAAAACTTAGGTATTTTATATCGTATTTGCATTTTGATTTTTAAAAGCAGGAAAAGTTCTGTGTCTTGAATATGTATATTTCACTTAAATTTATGTAAAATAATTCGCTATTGGCCATGCATTACAGTGCGCAATCATCTTGTTATGTTTGTAGCACGAAATACGTATCCTTATCACGGTTTTGTTTTGGAAACACGCAACTCGCCCTTTTCTTTGTCCGGGAAATAAAGCGGAGCTATTCCGATTACATTAACACCACTAACAGAACAAAATTCCCCGAATTTAGTGCAAGAACCGGACAATCTTTCTCGACATTCGTCAATAAACCATGAGCAACATTCTTACTTTCAGAATATTTCCATAAATGATGTTACTGTGGCAATAAGATTTGAGCAACAAACAGAAGGAACTTTATTGAAAACGCTTTTATTCACATTCGGTTAATAATATTTGCATTTCTAAACTAACAAACAGTTGGGAAGTGACTTATTGTTTACTTTACTTTCCAGCTAGCTGAAAAAGGCTTTTTGTGCCTTCGTCCGGTATAAGTAGTTTTACATTAATATAAATCGTCCAGAAACACTTTTTACCGGCATGGGTCGGCAAAAAAGATAGGGACTTTTATGGTTATAAATTGCATTATTCTGATGAAATGTCAACTTACGTATTTTCAACACAAGAATTAGCGAAATGTTTACAATTTTTAATACTTGGAATTGAAATTAGTACATTTTAAGCTATGTAGGTACTTACACTTAAATTTGCAATGCAAAAGCGATAAAAATGATTGCTGATTATGAGGTTATGTTTGTAAATCTATGTCATTTCAAATAATTCAAATCTTCTGATGTCACAAACATGAAAAATCCCTAGTATTTCATATTTGAACAATAAAACAAATTTAATAAAATTTAAGAAGTCGGCACAAAAATCTTGCGACGATTTGAAAAAAATAGTCTTCCTTCAAGTTTTTAATAATTAAAATTGCGTATTACCGGTTTCGCGTAATTAAATATTTATCAACAAGTTCCGGCAAAAATTCAGTTTCTAGACCAGTGATACAAATAATTATTTCGGCTAGGTAAATGTCAATTTCTAATCGCTAAATTGTCATTGTCAATTTGAATAAAAATGTTCATAAAAAAAGAACACTTTATTTAACAAATAACTTCACAGTACACAATAAATTAGTAAACATGAGTTATTGTAAACCTTCAACAGTAAAAGTAACTTAACTTCAATAAATATTTTCTCTATTCCCACTGTAGATAATTATTATATTCGCACGTTGAACGGTGTGGATATAATAGTCATCCACCACTGAATTAATTTCAATGCTAAGAAATCAGTAATTTTACCTGCACTGATTTTTAATAAAAAAGAATTAAAGTAATTAAATCTATTCGCTGGTGCATTCAATTTTGTGGACAAGGTTTTTTGCACTAATTTATTTTAAATATGTAGTATGTATGTATAAATTATAAAACCTACAGAAATGGTGACCAATTACTACACAATTCTTTCGAGTACTTTAAATATAGACTTAACGGCCGGTAAAAGATCAGTTTTAAGTCCTTTAAAATAAAGTAATTTGACAGTTCTTTTAACTTGAAGTGAAATTATGAAACGCTTTTTTCACTTATAGATCAAAGTTAAGTTAAGAGACTTTATATTTATTATGAAACCTTACAAAAACTGTAGGCCAAATGATGGGTCATAATATTTCAACCGAAATTCAAAGTGTCATCTTCTAGTCCAAATTGATCTTCTACAGAGACTCTTTACTTTTAGCATAACTTCGTAAAAATCTAGTGCGTATAATAAATCTACCTTGCAAAACATATAGTACAATGTACAATATTCTAACCTAACAGAAGTTTAAAAACTATATTTTAATAATATCAATGTAACCCAATATTAAATGACGGAACATATTCAGTTTTTATAAGTTTAAAAACTATATTTTAAACTAGTCGAAAGAAATTTGTAGAAATTTATCACAATTTGTAAAGGTTTTATAATTTATTTGTTGAAAATATAAACCGGCCGAATTGTTATGAACCTGGATTCAAATGTTTTCAGACCCGATCAAAACATGGAGAATCAAACCACGCCAATAAAAATGAACAGTTATTTGCACCGATAAATGTAAATCGACGTATTGACTTCAATACAGATGAACACATTTCATTCAATAGTAAATTTACAAATAAGTCATTCAACTTCCATCCATCATGCAACATGTAACCCTCATCTTTCCTCTTAAATCCAGTAAAAATGCCTTTTTAATCCAGTTCTCCCGTATAATTCCTTCATCTAGTCTCCCAGTCTACTTGTCGGCATTGTCACATCATCCATCTTCGTCGGGCTGATGGTCAGTGGCCTGTCCAGTGATTTATCACTATGTTTGGTATGCGGCACGCGTGCAAGACTCCAGATTGCAATAATGAGAGCCGATGGGTGCGAATGGAGTATGCGCCATGAAAACTGGGAAATTCAACCCCCGGGAATGAAATTATTGGCGGGGTGTAGTAAATTGTGATATTTGCTGTCGCGATAATGAAACAAGGACGGTAAGAGAGCAGTTGGAAATTGGGGACAGTTTGTAAAATTGGGGACAGTTTGTAAAAATGGGAGTGATGAAATAAATTGTGTTTTAAATGAGAATGGTCATTTTTAATTTTCGCTATGAGAGGTATTGGATTCATGCTAAAAATCGCATATCCAGATTTTAGCGAATAAGCACGTTTTATGGTTCCTTGAGTCCGATTATAACATTTTTACGATGATGTCCGCTGATTTGTGACTTATGGGTCTATTCTGAACAAATCTTTAAGTCTCACAGGTAAATAATGAACAAAATCGCAACGAAAGACGCCACTGTTATGCATAATTTTATATTAATCAACAAAAATAGATCCGTTTTTAATAGTTTTTTTTACAAATTTACAGATTTGTAAGATTTACAGAGTTGTTGAGAATTGGCTTATTAATTTGAATTTTTGAATTAATGTGTGTATTAACTTTTTTTTAATAGAAAAAATAGAATACCATGCAGTGATAAAAAAACCCCGAACATAAATAGCTTAACATCTAAGCAAATTCATGAAGACATGGCAAATACTTTCGGAACATTTTGTCATTTGTATACATACATAATGATAAGAAAGAAGGTGGGCAGTTAAATGGGGAATTGACGTCACACAACATGCACGATCCCCTCCTCCCAGTACAACATGTCTTTAGAAGAAGACAACAAGCTCGAAGAGAGAGAAAGTTGAGTATTACCATGGCCTTTCTTCTCTCCTTAACGTACTGTTCTAATCAGATTTGATATTTGCTGTTTTATTTTGTCCAGTGTTTGACGTTTGTATGAGATCAATTTTGTTACAACTATAATTTGTCAGCTGATGACACATTCTAAAAAAATAATAATACCGAAACACAAAATTATCCAACACCTTTTAAACACTTCTATCTAAGAGGTCATAGTAATACTCAACTAGCTCTGTCCTTGAGCTTGTTCTTATTGTTTAAAAAAAAATAGTTCAGAACTCAGTAGATGGCAACTATAAAATTATAAAATCATAAGTCCTCATTTCAAAGTGGGAGGGAAAGCATATTATTGTGCAAGGCCTGCAACGGTACAAATTACAAGTGAAAAAAATATTAATTTGATTCAGAATATGGAGATAGCAAGAAATGGTAGACTGTGAGCGTCTGCTATAGTCGGAAAAATTGACTGTCGGGTCCAGCAATAAAACTATAAATATCGTAATTAGAACAAAACGGCATATCGCTTACTGTTTGCTTTATAATATTGGATAAAACAGAGCATTGGTGCGTCTATCTGCTCTGAGTGCTCTGTATAGTAAAATAATCTTATCTTTCTCATGAAATTGAAAATTGTAGTTCCACAAATTATTTCAAACAAAAATGGCATTTATATTAAAGTAACAGTAAGATTATTTTACGTATAGTGCATGTGTTCATTTCAATAGAACGGCGCAAATAATAGCCCATTGACACCCAATGTTATAATACAAGCAGTGACCGATATGCCGTTTTGTCATAATTACGATATTTATAGTTTTATTGCTGGACCCGACAGAGTCAATTTTCCTGACTACATGAACAATTTCAAAACATTCTAACCAATAAGTTAGGAATGACGAAAATTTCAGCGAGATTGCAAAAAGATAAAGTCTTTTTTCAATAGTATAACTTTCTACTATGGCGCCTATACAAAAATTACAACTTCGATAATAACTCCAAATCCAACAGTGATGAAAAAAAAATATTGGGAATCTTCATTCGAAAGAGTATGAAAAAGTGTAAATCTAAATTTCATATTATTTCACACTTATGCCCGTATTCATAAACACTCGTAAAAATTTTAAACGGTTCGTTATAATTTTTATCCAATAAAAACAGTCGACATTGAAAAAAAAAATCGAAATTTTATTTGTCAAGTTTGATTCTATTTGTCAAAAATTATAACGTACAGGGGGTCTATTCTAATTCATAGCCACATGTGCTATCCGCTATCCACTATATAAGTTCCACTACTAGCCAACAAATGGGGGTCTCCATCCCGCTATCTGATTTGAATTCATCTGTTGGCTAGTAGTAGAACTTATTAATATTGCCAGATGTCAAGTTGACAAGTAGTTCGGCTTTTCAATTTTGTGATCAAATACTAGTATTCGTGTGTTATACCAATAATATTTTATTAATATCTATATATTGTAAGTACCTATTTAAATTATAATAATTATTTATAATTCTAACAAATAGCACATGTGGCTATCCGAGTTAAATCCATCTGTTGGCTAGTACTGGAACTTATACAGCGGATAGCACATGTGGCTATCCGACTTGAATCCATCTATTGGCTAGTAGTGGAACTTATATAGCGGATAGCGGATAACACATGTGGTTATGAATTTAGAATAGACCTCCAGAATTAAAGCTTTACTAGTATTTATGTATATGGGCATTAGTGGGGGTCCTGTGGCCGCGTGCCTGAGTGTCTGCCTTCTGGTCGCGAACCTGGAGAACCGGGTTCGATCCCGACCGATGCCAAATATTTCGAATTTTAAATGGCACAAAAGTGACCCCTGTGGTGCACTCTCCACGCCAGCAATGAGGGCCCGTGAGGTGCTGCCTGATAAACAAACGCCCGCACGGTAGAAATATGTCATCATCATTACCGAAATCTGTGTACAGCGCAGATTGGCACACTCAGAAATGGGTAATACGCCGTGATGATATACAGGATGTCTCTTAAATAAGGAGACATGGCTTAACCACAGATTCCTGAGGCTAAAATAAGGCGATTTAACCAAACTTGCTTCTACCAGAAAGTGTACCATTTAGCCAGAATTCTGCTTCAAAGTTCTTCGAAAAAAAAATAATTTTGCTTATAATAATCGGACGCTTTATTCGATTTGGATGAAATTTGGTATGATAGTTTATATGGCTATAAGTCATCTTTTAAGGTGATACTTGTTATTATTAGTGAACCGCTAGTGTATGAAACTTAGGTGTCCCAATATTAATTAGACCCTAACTTTTTAATGTCATGCCGAAAACGTGAAATTATTTTTCTTCAGAAAGATACATTCATTAGTAAACTTTTCTCTCTCTATGTAATTTGTGATATCTGTTACGGTTCACACAGAAAAAAATAAAATCTGAGTGTCTGCAGTGCTAAATTTTTAAAATAAATTTAATCTAGCAGTCTATCCAAATGTCAAACAAGTAATTTTTAATGACAGTAACGAGTTGTCTATCTTCACAACTTGTTTAGGAGTAAACTGAGATATGTAATCGTCTTATTTATAATAATGGTAGTAAAATATTGTTAGGCCGAACAAACGGATGTTACTAATTTTAGAATATTGCGAAGAAAATTTTTGACAACCCGTAAAAAAATTGTTACTGTCATTAAAAATTACTTGTTTGACATTTGGATAGACTGCTAGATTAAATTTATTTTAAAAATTTAGCACTGCAGACACTCAGATTTTATTTTTTTCTGTGTGAAACGTAACAGATATCACAAATTACACAGAAAGAGAAAAGTTTACTATTGAATATATCTTTCTGAAGAAAAATAATTTCACGTTTTCGGCATTGCCATTAAAAAGTTACGGTCTAATTAATGTTGGGACACCTAAGTTTCATACACTAGCGGTTCACTAATAATAACAAGTATCACCTTAAAAGATGACATAACCATATAAACTGTCATACCAAATTTCATTCAAATCGAATAAAGCGTCCGATTATTATAAGCAAAATTAATTTCTTTTCGAAGAACTTTGAAGCAGAATTCTGGCTAAATGGTACACTTTCCGGTAGAAGCAAGTTTGGTTAAATCGTCTCAGGAATCTGTGGTTAAGCCATGTCCCTCTATTTACGAGACACCCTGTATTTATTTATTTCACACTTAGTAATTAATTGTAAAAATAAAAATCAACACAATTTAAATTTTTATATTTGTATTAATGGGGCAATTTGTCTTACTTTAACCAACCGAAATATAAATGGTGTGAATAAAAAGAAACGGACATCGTATATATCCTAAAATTATGCAACGAACTTAGCTTACTTGTACCTTCACTTGGCATTTCTACAGTTCTCACTTTTTGCAAGTGAAATAATCTATTTCGACCACGTACACACCGATTTCTTCACCCCTTTTCGGGGGTGGGCGTCTGCCACGCGCTGGGCTAGCGTCCGCGGCCTTTGTCCTAATTCGCTTGCACGTGAAGCCGTGAGGAAGTAGGTCAGGCCGCGAAGCGAACACGGCAACTTGGACTAGAGACCTCCGTCTCCCGCTAGTCTCGAAATGCGACGGCGACGTAGAAGTGGAGCCAACAACCACCAGGGTAATGGGATGTTTATGCGAATTTACTGCCGACATGTCATACAAAGGGAAAAAGCTAAAGAGGTGCAGCAGCAGCGCAGCAACCGAAGCTTTGTTTGACGAAGAAAGTCGATAGAAGGAGGGCAGGTTTATTTGTCTACCAAAGGGGTAATCGATGAGACGGGATAGTGAGCACTAGAACACGGAAAGGTGTGCCACTAAATGAAAAATCAAGGAAGGAAATGTCACCGTACTTCGCAATAAGATTTTAGCAAAGAACACATTCTTTTTATACAGTATTTATTAAAGCTAAATTTATACAGCGTATGCCATAACGTATCGTAATGTACTGTATCGTATATTAGATATTTGCTAACGATATTATTTATACAAGCAAGTAACGTAGCGTAGCGAAATATAACGAATATTCGAAATTATGAAAGACAAAGAGAAGTTTGCATTTCTTCTTCTTTAATGTTTAATGGCACTTGCAGTGGATATTTTAGAAAGATCTAAAAAAAGACAACGAAAACGACGATAAAAAATCTGTTGTGGCCAGCACAAGACTTCTCGCCATTTCCATATTAGGCTATATAAGTATTGTATTGCACTTCGCTATCGAACCGTCGTTTTATAACAAAATATCACAGACCTTTAGCCAAATATTGTTTTTGATTATATTTAACATGTCTTCTGCACACATATATAATTCTAATTTTATCTATTTTTCATTGAATGAGGAAATTCCTAAATTTCAGAGATTCTTCCAATTCATTAATCATATTGGCGGTATTTCTGGTGGATATATGCATTTTACCTATAATTCAAACATTTAATTATTAAAACAATAAGTAAGATTAAATATACTTTATTATTATTATACAAGATAAAATAAAATTTTTAAGTGTATTAGATGGAGAATTTTGATCTTCAATATTTGTCATAACAAAAATTTCCAAAAAAATATATTTAGAAGAATTTTTCTAAGAAACTACTACTTCCGGTTGTCCAATTGTTACCAAAACCTTTTCAGCTCTTCCCAGGAATGTCAGATTAAGGAAACTGCAGTTAAAATTTTTTAAGTCTTATAGTTTTTGAGGAATCGCCCCTCCAACATCCAGACACACATACATGCACACATCCATACACACACACATCATTTTAAAAATGTTATAATCGGATTGTAGGGACCTTAAATCGTGCTTATTCAATAAAATCTGGATATGCGAATTTTAGCATGAATACAATACCTCTCTTAGCGAGAGGTAAAAATTCGACCGCAGCAGCAAGCACATTATAGAAATTTAATTAAAAGAATTCGTTTTTGTGATAAAGGATAATTTAATTTTCATTGGTTTCCTACTATACTTTATTAATTACGAGTTAAACCAATTGTTTTTGAAATAGTTTTCAAGGCATTGGCTTTGACTTCTTTGTTTTCGAAACTGGCATGCCGTTGATTGTATAAAAATTATATTGCTTAACTAAATGAATGAGAAATTCATCTTGGTTATCCATTGTTACCTACAGAATATATTATTATAGCATGCAGGTATTATTTAACTAATTACAAAAATATAACCTCCCCTAACTTGTTGATTTGTTGTCAAGTCGCATCAACACTTCACTTAACGCATGCGTATCGCGTATAATTTTAATACCGAAAACTATGGTAACGTAAAAAGATAAAAATTGACCATCTCGACGGTTAGAATATGATACATTACGACACTCAAGGCTACGTCGCTACGTTGTATAAATGCTGCAATAGGCCCATAAAACATAACAAAAAATAATAAAATGTACACTTTATCCTTAAAATACTAATCAATAAATAACGATTAAGATAGAAAAAACATTTTTTTAATAATTACTTTACGAGATATTTGAATTTATTTACAGGGATACAGATGACTTCACACTATTGGTATCTTTCTCTCGTAGCCTATCATAGAAACTGGTGTGAGAAATATAGCTATAGGTTTCTTTAAAAATCAAATGCAGCTAGGTATACAAAAAGTAATTATGACTTTTTGATACCCCGAATTGCTTAAAAAGTAAACGAACTTTCATTTAAAAATATTTAAATTGGTTTATAGGCCTATACAGTAGTTTCATCTCTTAGATTAAGTTACGTTACGATACGGCATACGCTGTATAAATTCAACATAAAAATGTAACAAACGTTTCGTTTTATAATAAAATAATTACGTTTTAATAGCTCTTGCTGCGTGTGCCAATCTGCATTTATTCGGAGATGACGATACATTTATTTTGTTGAGAGCGCTTACTTCACGTGTTCATAAAGGTTATGTCGCTATTTTAAATTTTGACAGATATGTTAAAAACCAGACATCATTTTCGAATGACGATTTATTATAACTTCAAAATGTGCGTATGTTTGTAAATAATATCTAGATTCAGTTTTTAATAAACAAACGCATTCCTTGCCTATAATTTATCACAAGTACATAGAATTTTCAACTAAAAGGATATTGGCTAGTACCAAAAAGGATCAGTGTCTTTCTACAGCTACCGAAAAGAACATAGCTTCTATTAAGAAAATAATCGAAGAAGGTTTTCGTCTGAACAAGAGATCAATGTTGCAATTCATAAATATTTTGAAAGCATTCCAAAAGAAGATTGCTTGGAATTATTTTAAAAGTGGAAGAAAAGAATGCTGATTGTATTAATGTTGAAGAGAGCTAACAATATATGAACCAAGTAACTTATTCTGAATAATTCTAGCGTGACCATCGTATTATATAATATATAAAAATAAAGATACGTGAATTGTTTACATCAAACTATTCAATTACAATGTTCTAGTTTTTTAATTTCCATAATTTCCAAAAAATAAATGAGTAAGCATATCAGAAAACAAGACTATGTACATACATTATGAACCAACGAATTTTATGCAAGAAAAATAAAAACCTTAGTAGATGCTTTAATATGCCATTAAAATGCAGGACAACAGAGAAGACGGAATTTCTTTTATACTCCATTTGCGAGAGAACACTACACTACACTTTGCTGAGCAGAAGAATGGACTTCATAAGATCACTGACTTTTTAATGAAAAATATATTTTATTCAGTTTCAGTTGTTAAGACACTATTTCCTTCTCCCCAAAATACTCTATCGCTCGAGAGAATTTGTTAGACTTTTCTTTTAAACTATTATTAGAAAAAAGATAAATGTTATACCATATTTTGTTGCGTCCTTTCTAAGTTCCACTAAAATCTTATTTTTATAGGTTATGTTTATGTAACTGTCAGTCTGACACTCAATGTTGCTAACCTCCGAACATTGAAGTTGTCGTAAAGAATACAAAATTATGTTTTATTCCAATATTCTTCATCAGAATTATTTAGTTCGTTCTTCTTGCACATATTTTTTTGTCATTTTACGTACAAATTTACTATTATACAAGTATATCGTACACCTACCCAAGTTATCTTACATATACAATAACTATTATAAGGTTGGCAACATTGCATTTGCTTAAAATCGTCGTATAATGAATTACTTTGATGTCGATTTCTGAACTTTTACAGCCTGATTCACAAAAAAGTTTAAGCTAAACCTCATTTTTGGATTAGCGAATTCTACTCTAATTTTGACAGTTTATCTCTTAACATATAGTCTAATCTATTCCTAGTATCTACCTTTATTGATAATATCATAAAAATTAAATTTTAAATACCGGAATAGAATAGAATTCACTAATCCAAAAATGAGATTTAGCTTAAACTTTTTTGTGAATGATTTTTGTGCACCTTAATGACGCTTTCAAATAAAATATATTTATAACTGATCCAATCTGAATCTCATTTACAAAAATAACTTTTACATCAAATTGGTTCAATTCTTTCATATGTCTATCGTAACTGTTATACTATTATCAATTCAATCTTGATCTTGGTCTTTAATAAGTAAAGTAGGTTAAGTGAATAATGTCAACTTGCAAATTGAACCAAAACATGCAAAGAAAAAAACGATTAGAGTTGCGGCAAGTAACATGGAAGTTTAATTAAAGGGAGTTCGGATACCCGGTGTATGTGCGGGCTTATAGACTTCAAACCTAGCTGATTCCTACAAACTAATACAACCAACAAAACTCTCTGAGTACCCGACGTACCACATACACAGGAAACAAATCTCGTTTCCGGAAACACAGAGCTTGAATAGAACCACAAAAAAGTAATAATAGTAAATTTAATATAAAACATATTCGCGTCATAAATTATTTCATCTTTTTTTTATAATATTTTAATTAAAAGATATGTTGAATAAAGTAAAAATAAAAATCTGTTGTGGCCAACACTATACCTCCCGCCAGTACTTCTGATGATGCCGTAACTGACGAAATTGTACAATAAAGTAAAAATATACTTTTCTTATGAAACTAGACTACTTATTGTTTTATTTACTGTTACAATTTTCTTTTTAAAACGTTACCATTAATAATTTGAAATGATAGGTTCTGTGACAGTGACATGTATCTGTCAGTTACATAAATTTGAAATCTGAACGGTATAACAAAGGAATTGTGTTTATCTTTAAAACATTTATAATATATATATTTATACACCAAGTGAGCTAAGATAATGTTTATTCATGAGAAAAAAGTTTAGATAAATTCTTCGAGTGATAAACATTCTTAGCTCACGTGGTTTATACAATATTTTATTAAATTTTGACGAAATAGTAATAAAAACCATTATAATATTTAATTTTGACAAAATAAAAAACTAATCAGTTAGTAGGCTGCACTTGACAATCGTCGATGACAGACGTCAAGTCATCTATTTAAAAAGCTTTATTGTCTGTCATTTGTGTCGTGAAAAATAATGAAAATGGCTGATAATATCTAATAAATACAGTGATGAGTATTATTTTCGTGCCAGATGTTATTTTAAATGCATTATTTGTTCTAGAGTGAGTTAAAAAAATTGTAAGAGTGATTTATAATTTTTTAATTCACTTGTGAACAAAATGTTTCTTATAGTTGTTGCTATGGAGTTAATAATGACAGTTTAAAACGTCAAAATTGAATAACATAAATTATTTTATATATTTATCTATAAAATATATAGAAAAAGTATGAATGCATACCTGTAGAAAACTTAATAATCTTTAATTCTTAACATTTCCGGTTACCTAATTTACAGCAAAATCTAAAGGCTTGTTTCCATAAGGTAGAAAAAATAGATGGTTTCAGAATTTTCTGAATGATAGTATTTGAGTTAGAGCGTTGACAAAATCCGTACACATACACACATACATACATATACAGACATCATCGTGAAAATGTTAAAATCGGATTCTAGAGACCTTAACACGTCGAAATTTACCAAAATCTTAACATATGATTTTTAGCATGATCCCTATACCTCCCTTACCAACGGTAGCGGGAAGTAAAAGAGTGTATCTTTTATGTAATGAAATATATGAAATTTTTTAGTGAGAAAATAAGAGATCCACGTTAGTTTAAAATATGATGCAGACTATTTCCTGAAGTGCTTAATAATTTCATTTTATAAAAAATTGAAGAATGCTGTACGACTTTATTAATTCTAAACTACAGTTTGTAGAAAATAGTTGCTATATACAACCTGTGAAAATGAATTTTGAAAATAAATAAATGATGAGGAACAAAGGAAAGGATAGCGAAGTGTATTATTGTTGAAAGGAACTTACTTTGAACATATTTAAAATATTTTTTTCGAAACATTTAAAGGGTTGTAACAAATTGATAACTTCTTTGCATTTAAAACGAAATATTTTATAAATTTTTTAATCATTCAAAGGAATTGAAAAATAATTATGTATTAAGAAAAGAATATTTAAACAGGTGTTCAATAACTTATTCAAGAGAAAAATTTATGTCGAATAAAATATGCATCCTATTTTAGGCATTAAAAAGAATATAAAAAGTTATTTTCAATAAAGCATACTTCATTTCACAATGTGTAAAATAAATGGACGGTGAATGAAGATGCAAAAATACAGCACTTTGAAGGATGATGTGTAGCTTTCAACAGGATTCGCAAAGCGTATCGCGCAATTTGTGTGAAAGTATTCGAAGATTGACAGCCGCACTAAATGCTTCTTAAAATAAAGTGTTAAAAAAGAGATGACAGAAGTTTTCCCCCGACTTGAAATACGCTGCGTCAGCTCAGAATATCAAACAGTTTATGTCGGCTTCCATTTGTCACTAGGTAAAGGTGATTTCATCGAAATTCGAAAAATCAAACACGCACACATACAAAGAAACTTGAAATTATAATACGGTGAAAATGTAAATATGAGCAATGGTTTAATGAATATTACGACATTTAATTTTAGCTACCACAAATAATAATGAAAATATAACTTCTTATGTAAGTCGTAACCAGATTGTAAAAATAGTTTTTTTGTGGATTATAGACATAGATTATCAAATCTTCGTTGACTTCGCAATATTTTACTATCTGAATAAACGTCTTGTAAAACGATGAACAGCTTATACTGTAATATCAACATTTGAACATTCACGCCTGGAAAACTTCGGGCCCAGTTTACGCGTTAAATTAGACGTTAGATCGTGAATTTTATCTGGTTATGATAAGTCACGTTGTGATCCGCGTGAACGTGAATATATTTTAAATTTTGAGTCGTGTCTAAACGTGAGCGGGGGCGACAAGAAATATGTCGTGATTCGTGAGTGAGCGGGTGTGAGTGATACGTTTTCTCCTACATTCATCAAAATAAAAAGTTTCATATTTAATTTTATACGAGTATTCTTAATACTTCCTTAAAATAAAGTAAATTTTTACTTCCTTGTACGAAGTCCATCCATTTTGACTAATTTCGTAGTGCTGTCTGTACGTACGTACATATCTCGCATAACTGAAAAACGGTAAGCCGTAGAAAGCTAAAATTTTGTATTTAGAACTATTATAACATCTAGTTGTGCACCTCCCTTTTTGGTCATTACATAACTTCCGGAAGTGGTACTTCACTTGAAGCCTATAATAGATTTGAATGAAAAACTATATTAAAATATAATCCAAAACTTTTCAAATTTGGTATATACGACTTTTATATCAATTGAAATAACATAATAGATTTTGATTAAAATCGTCTAGCCGGAAATGATACTATACTTGAAGCTGTTATCAGTTTTTCTTGAAACAAATGGTATTATTTTGATTTTACAAATAAATGCTTCAAATAAAAGTTTTAGAGAATTAAATTCTGCGTCTAACACATCAAGTATGATTAAATTAACTCTTTGTTAAGCGAGATATGTAAATTTAAAAATTATGAACTTTTTGGTTTTTGTAATTAAGTTTGCTATGGATTAGGACAAAAAATAAAAAAATTAATGTCAACGTCATATTTTGTCAAATAGGTGCAATTTTATGATTGAGTCTGTTATAATACATATTTTAATTATTAACAAAATATGTATAGTTTAACAGGCGTACAAGGAAGTCAGTGGTATCCACATCAATTTTTTTTTTAATTGAAACAAACAGTTACCGCTGATGACTCTGTAGAAGCTAAGTAAGCTGTTTTATAAATAATAGGATTCTAATGGCCGATTTCACCACCGATTCCCAAAATTTAAGTAATGCTTATGTACCCGATGTGCACCACATAGGCATTACCTAGCAAAATTTCGTTTTCACCAACCGCTAAGCATTGCCTATCTCGATTTACGAATTACTTAGCTAGGTATCTGTTTTCAGATGCCCAAATCGCTAAGCATTTCCTAACGTTGGACAGCTGACACTTTAAAATGAAAATTGTACAATTTTATTGAATATTTTGATAGTTATAACTAAGAAATAGAAAGATATGCACAAGATAGAAAGGAAAGAATAAATTGTTTTGAATTCTGTGATGAAAAATAGTTTTGGAAAAGATGTCCATTTCATTAGAAAATAAAATTAAATTGTAACTACATAGATATATCGTTTTTATTCTTTATTTTATATTTTGGGAAATCACAATGGGTATTCACATATAATTAAATACATAATTTCTACAAAAATGCCATAGCCAAATATTATAAATATGCGTTCCTGTTGTTATATTTTAAATTTTTACTTGAAATCATATGATTCAGTTTGTTTTTGTATTATGTGTTTATTCTATATTTTGCCATTTACATTTTTTTTTCTTGTTCATTTTCATCTTTGTTTCATTTATATTTTCCACTTCTGCAATACCTACAAATTTATAAATATATGTAAAGAAAATTTCTTTTAAAATGAAATTATTTTGTATACCTTAACGTAATATTAATAATATCTGCACATAATTTCCAATGTCAATGTTGACAAATACAATTGACAAATTTCATAAATTATAAAAATTATTCATTTATTTCCAGTGTGCAAATATAATATCACAAAAGTAACTAATAATCCGATGCCTACGTAAGTAATTCCTAGCTGGGCATTGCTTTGTTTGGTGAAATCCAAAATGGATAAGTATCAGTTTAGACAGTTCTTAAATTTAGGAAATTCCTTGCTAGGCAACGGTTTAGGAATCGGTGGTGAAATCGGCCGTAAGAAAATACTACAAATAATTCCATTTAAAACCATGACGTTCATATCATATTATCAGATCAGTTCATATATCCCCGTTTTAAACATGGAATCCAGCTTTAGCAGTAATTCCTGCCGTCATTCTGGAAATTCCTGCGAGAACGCTTAGAGAAAATATTCATCATAGCTTTTCTCTCTCGTGCGGGAAAAACGTAAAGTTTTTTTCTATTATTTGAGAGAACTACAGCAATAAAATAGCGGAATGAAAGCCCGTGGCACTCGGAGACTTGGTCGATGATATTGCCAAAGTCTTTGCTAAAGTACGTCATAGAAACAGAAGCATATTGTAGGAAAAACATCGGTTCCGTCTTTATGCTAATATCTGAGAACACGGAATCCGATTTATAAAACGTCTTCCACAATCGGTTCATTCTCTTTCCATTTGTTTATCATCTACCCGAAGAAACAAATCACTTCAATTTATAGTTTAAATTGAAACTTCTTATTTTAATTGTATTTTCTAGTTACGGTATTGCATTTGCAGAAAGAATAATAAGACAATAAACCAATTCTATATGTCACTTTTTAAATATTATTTGCAATAATTTCACAATTTCTAAGGGACAAAGATTCCTCCTCTTCTTATATGGAGTATTCTTAGGTGACCGGTTGTGATGGTATAATATACACTTACAAAATTGACGTCACTGCAAGAGAGAGATAGAAGATCATGCATCCAAACAAACCTCCCCTCGTTGTCTTGCGTCCCGTCCCATGTTCCTATCTGTCATTGTGTTCGCATCTGTTACTCAATGTTAAACCTAATTCTTTATTGTGATTTGTACGTTGTGTTTAATAAAAATGAATTTAAAACCAGAAGATGTGTCTGGGGCAACTTTTTTGTTTGATAATATTGAAGATCATTCGATTATTCAACTAAAACGATGGCTAGAGTGTAGAGTCTACGGCTGATGACAGGTCTTTGTTTGGACGGGGTAACCATAGCAACCTTGATTTCTTTGCTTTGCCGTTAGAGGCGCTCGTGCAAATTGCAATTTTGTAAGTGTCATTTATTTATTTATTTAAAATAATGCAAAAATATTGTTAATTATAATTAGTTAAAATAACGTGAAATAGTTTTTAGTTCTTATATTAATTAACAAATATTTTTGCGTGATGCATATATCATGTTTTTGTAAATGACATATTACGCCGTAAAACATTTACCAGTCCCTATTCTACGAGCACTTTGCAAAGTTTCAGAAACAAAACTTATTGTAAAACTCCTGAAATTGCATGGTTTCGCACTGTAATAATAGTAAGAATACCGCTCATAAATACAGAGTTCAACGAAAAAAGTTTTTTTACACATTGATTAATCGAATTCCCATAATTATTTTATATGTTTATTTTAATTTTTCAAGTATTCTCTGTAATAAATACTAAATTTTAAATTTTAAAAAATTCTACCTTAGACGTGCAAAAAGATTTTTATATTTTGTGATCATAATGAAGTCATTAATTGCTTATCAAAAGAGCCTTTATTTCGATACCCATTTTTCTCTTGTTTTAGAAGGTTGGTACCTACTAGATGACATTTACTTAAATATTCGAACGTCATAAATCAGAACTGATATGAACTTTCAAATAATTGAATAAATGTAAATCCAATGTTACATACAAATTTCCTTAAGTTTTTAATATTTTAATAAATAAAAGACGCAAAATATAAAAAATAGTATAAAAGACTCGGTTTATATGATTTTTTCGGACGTCTTATAAAACTTGTTCTTTAATAGACAGTGTGTTCAGAAAAAAAACCTAATTCGGAGAAGGCTATGAACACGGAATCGTATGTCTGATCATTATTCAATTTAAAAGTCAAGTTGTCAAAATTGATCGTGAAATGTAATTTTAAGGAGGAAAAAAATAATAAAAGATACAGAATATTGTCATTCACTGATTTCTAATTTATTTCTATTTCTAAAATAAGGATTCAAGAAGAAAAGCTTTGTTTTTTTAGATAACATTTTCGACAATATCTCGTGACAAAATGACATTTAATTAAATATTTTAAAATTGACGTACGTTTTTTTGTTCATAGTTAAGATTTTTTTGAACACACTGTACTATTGTAATTGGAACATATGAAAGGATATACAAAGGATCATTGTCTTGTGAATTTGATATATTATTCATAAAGCGTGTGAATAAAACAAGAGGTCATAATGACGACATGCTCCAGACAGTGTATATAAACAGTCTGTAGTCTGGACTACCAAACAGTGAAGAAAAATTATTTTCGCAGAACTTTACCTTTTATTTACGACATACTACTAATGACAACATAATTTTAGTAGAATACTAATACTAAAAAATAAAAACTATAGATTACATTGCAGATTAAAAATCTTTTATTCACAATCATAGTAATATGACGATTTCCGACTTTTACAAAGTTGGGAAGTTAGTGTGAACCTCATTTTCCAACCTGTCACATCCCAACTTCGGGGCTATTCCCCATTCCCACCCTGAAAGATTAGTGACTTTTAAACAAAGCTTCTTTACACTTTATATGTAAAGAGACGAATGAAATTGTAAATAATATAAATAAGTGTAGATATATGAGAAATCAAAATTTTAGGTTAGATATTAAACTGAACTGACAGTTCATGTGACAAATGAACATGCTCAGATCATTCGTTTATTTATGTTAAATAATTATTGTTATTTAAATATCAATTACTCAATATTAATTTCCGATTGTGAATAAAATAGCATACAAACCTCGGTGAAAAGTTTCATTATGTCTCGGGCTTTAGTACACTTCGGCGCTTCGCGCCTTGGTTTGCTATCTTCGCCTTCGACAGTTATGAAACACTTTCCACCTCGGTTAGTAATATCCTATTTCGTGATAAGCAAGATAGGAATACTTATAGTTCAAAATTTGGCGTG
Organism: Ophonus ardosiacus; assembly: GCA_943142095.1. Lineage (NCBI taxonomy): Eukaryota > Metazoa > Arthropoda > Insecta > Coleoptera > Carabidae > Ophonus > Ophonus ardosiacus. The sequence goes on along the minus strand of OW964825.1, from coordinate 53,075,953 downwards.
TGAGGTGTGACATATCAGTGGAAGAGCGCTCGTCTCGTGTTTGAGGTGAAGAATCGCTTGTAGTTTGCGAAAGAATTAATATTTGAACAAATATTTTTCGGTAATACTCATGCACTACAAAATAATTAAAATATCTAGTGTAACCCAAGTCCGATCCTGACCGACACTAAAATTATATATCATTGCCCATATCTGCAAAGCAAATTGACACACCCAGCAATGGGTAATATGCCGTGATGATATATACTCGCATATTTTATTACACCGTAACCGTATACCGTTAGTCGGTTTCATATGATCTGAAAAAGTGCGCGGCCATGCAACATATTAAAACCAATATAAAAGTTTGTTTTTATTAATAATGAGGAAACTTCGAGGAAAACTTTTGGCGTACCTTCATTTTCTTGGTAAAAATTTGTTGATATTTTCTGATAGTAAAAGTCTTGTAAAGTGCATAAAGATGCGATTATTAATTCAACGAGTAAATTGTGAGATAAAACGAATGCAATTTCTGTGTTAAAAATTAATCTCTTTGTTAATATACAAGTTGCAACGCCGTGAAGGTTTCTCAAAATAAAGAACTCAGCACTGTAAAAGGCATTATATTTGCCTTCCAGAGAATATTGAAATTTTGCTGAAAACGTATTTTACTCAATATTTAATAGCGGAATGTGTTTGAAGTTTAATTTCAAATTTAGACAGCTGCTGAAACTATATTCAACTATGTGTTAAACTGAAAATTTCAGTCAACTTTTGCACGTGCGATGAAATTATTTGAACTGGAATCGAACGGTGAATCCGCCAAGTTGATATCGCTACTTATTTTGAACAATATCCCTAATTTTGGGTAAAAAGTTCATCATTTTCAAAATTCTAATTTTTATATTTTATGCATACATTGAAATGTGCTGATTCTAAATTTTCAAACCGCAGATCGATATCTTTTTTGTTCCGGAGATATTTACGTTTAAAGTTTTACCGGAAAACTACTCACTTTTGGGTAATAACCCATAACTGGGTCATCATCAGTTGTACAAATACATAATTATTATAAATGCGTCAAAATAATTTCAAATTTTTTATGTCAATGTCACAAATTGGTATCATACTAAATACTCATGTTAAAATTTTTGTGGTAATTTTTTTTTATAGTTATTTACTTATCAAGGCAGGGAAGTTCTTCTTTTCCATACATGCATACATAACGCATATTCAACTCTAACAAAAAACGCTTAACGTCAATTTTGACAATCAATATTTTTTCCAGAGACGACATTGATTTTTTTTTACAAAATTTTGAACTATCACGTGTTTGGTAGATTTTAAAGGGATCCAGTTCTAGTAGTAAGTAAATAAATAAAATAAATATATCATCACGGCATATTACCCATTTCTGAGTGTGCCAGTATCTACAACACATGTAGACATCGGTAATGATGATATATTTTACCGTGTGGGCGCTTACCAGGCGTCACCTCACGGGCACTTATAGCTGGCGTGGAGAGTGCACCACAGGGGTCACTTTTGTGCCATTTGAAATTGGAATTATTTGGCGTCGGTCGGGATCGAACCTGGTTCCCCCAGGTTCGCGACCAGGCACTCAGGCACGCGGTCACGGGACCCCATAGTAGTAAGTAGGAATGTTAAACAAAAATTATTAGCAGATTTACTATCTATGGGGTCAATTCTACTATGGGTTAAGCGTTGTACACTTACTTACATAACACCCTGTATAAAATAAGAGGAATCAGAAAAAAAAACAATAGAGAACTGTGGTAAGTATACTCCATCTAAAATTAGTCGTAAGTACCATGAAAGAAGGTATACACAAGATAGTGTAGTACTTATATATTCTGTATATTTTACTTGTATTTTATGTTCTTTTAAATTTAGTATTTTAAACAATGCTGGTAGGTGACACTACAGTTTAACATTAATAGTACTTTTAGCTGTGGTGGCAAGTTTATATCGTTTAGTACTAAGCATATAATTGCTCCTAGTGTGTGTATCTCCTACTTTTCTATATATTTCTTAATATTTTTAAATATTTCAACTAATATTTCGTATATGTATATAGCAGCAAAATAATGTAGGTATTGAAAATTATTTAAAATCATAAAAAATCCCTTCATGAAGGTTCGTTATAAAAGACATGTAATCTATTTATGAATTATGAATAGAGTTATTATATTCAATATTAGAGATAAAATGAGTTACGATATATTTATTAGCTATCTATAAATTTTCCTCCATTTTTCTGAAAAGTAATTACGCGAAAAACGTTTTATCAAAAATTATGGCTTTACCTCACATTGTTTATATTACATTTTGCATCATTATTCATTTTTATTGTGCATGCAAGGAATAAATTAACCGTACAAAAAAAATCCCCAGCTATCCCGGCTCATCTGAGTCAATATTTGCCTTCGATGGTCGCCTAGATACGGATATAGATATAGGGCAATAGAGCATATTCCATGTTTATCTCCAGAAGTTATGGAATCCACATTTCTTTCTGCCCTGCCCACAACTAATTTATATCTTCCCAAGGGCTTGGCAGAGGTTGTCTCTCTCACTCCAATAACGAATGGAAGTGCCGTATGATATAAGTATTTAAAATGGAAGAAAATGTAAAAATAATATTTATAAAGTGAGTTATTGTTGTGTTTTTCCAGATTTCCCTATAGGTTTGTTGCAGAAGATTGATAATAACATGAATACAACTAAATGAATATATTACGTTAGGCAACATATTGTACATCAAAAAAAATTTAGGAATCTGGAGCAAGAAACTAGAGAAGTAGAGAATGAAATCAGGGCAAGAAAATATTATTTTATCAGCTGGCTAGTATATTTTGTACTCTTCAGCTATATTGCTCTTTTAGAGCAACTTTGGAAAGTTCAGACGATCCTATAGCTGTCCTCAAAATGATGCAAAACAAACTTTGTAAATTATGAAAGAAGAAGCCTTAGTAATTACTTAATGAAAGAAGAAAGTTTGATCAACAAATTAATCGTATACTTTTTGATTTTTTTATGAGCCAAGTTATGACTACTTGAAGAACAGCTTGTTTTGTTAGCTTATATAATCAAAATTTTGTTTGGAACATATTGTTCATTGGTTCTATGTTAATAACATACTAAAAATTTGTGCTCAAATTCCTAGGAATACAGGCTGAGTAGTTTCGCGTGATAAACACTATTTCTAAAAAAATTATAAATGTTTCTCACATAGTTCAGTACAAATAGTACAGTTTTAGCTAGGCGCTACCTTCTCTTCGTTACGCTTCTCTACCTCAGTTATATGGTAAGGGACGTATCAATACTGTGTCTTCTGGATTTAGTTGAATCATCTACATATGTTTGAGTGCAGAAATTGCCTCGTCGCTATAGGATAGTCGTAATGTGAAGTACATAATAGTTTAAAACTGTAGAAAATAATAACGATTAACTGTGATTACTAACCGTGGTTAAATGACTAACTATTCATTAATAGTTATTTAACTATCAAGTATGCCAATAATCACGCGTTAATGATTGAGATTATTAATCTGCAATTAACAGACGTGTAACAATGTTTTTCCATTGATCGTCCCTTAATAATTGGAGAAATTCCAGTTTTATTTCATGACAATTTCTTTTTTAGGCTAATTATGTACTTATAGTAAAATTATTTATTAATAGAAAAGCATATATTAATAAGAGTCATATTTAAACAATTTTGTATACAATAATAAAACCCACAAATAAGCTATAAATGAAAAAACCACTTTTGTTTAACTTCCCAAACGTATCATTGATGTCACTGACATCTTGTCAGTAGATTTTCTTTGATTCTTCTTGTAATCTTGTATTTCGACTTTTCTTTCAGTGTTTATTATTATTTTTCGTAGAATATATTTCCTTGTTTCCTGTTTTTTTAGTTGTAGCAGTAGATTATTATTTTTCATTTTAAATACTTTAGTTAGTACCTATTTTCTATTATGTATTATGTAAACTGTACGCGCCTATGTAAAAGCATGCGAATAAAATAAAATTGCTCTTTTGTTTTAGTTCCAAATTTCACCACCAAGTTCGCATTCTTATTTACATATCCCATTTGCTAAAACCAGTAAAGGTAAACCGTCTACTACAGAGCGATCAAAATGAAATAATATCTTTTTATTCCACAGTTTATACAACACCAAGTGTAAGCGGAAATATTGTTAGACATGTCATTTTGATAATAAATACAAATAGGTTATGTCAGAGCAGAGGTCTGACAGCTAAAAGATTCTGAGTGACTGAAATGCATTAGATTATTGCTGTATGGGTATATAAGAAATAAAATTACGTGGGTATTATTTTCTTTTAACAAGTAAATCGCATTGAAAACTTAAGGAACTCTATTTAAAATTGTACAAGAATTTAAAACAACTGTATGCTGGGACATCATTTATTTTAATTTTATAATTGTATTTCATATTAAAACGTAAAATGTGTTTGTGTAAATGAATATGACAATGGTACAGATTACATGACGATTTCAGGAAAAATATATATTTATATATGAAGATAGGTATTAATGATCCCAGAAAAAATTTTTTGTTAATACAAAAATTTTCTTTATTTCGGACGTTTCGAGCCCAAGTGGCTCATAATCAGCTTCAAATATTATTATTATTATTATTATTATTATTATTAATAGTTAAGTAAAACATTACTCCAAATTTTTTTACTTAACTATTTGAAGCTAATGATGAGCCACTTGGGCTCGAAACGTCCGAAATAAAGAAAATTTTTGTATTAACAAATTTTTTTTTTCTGGAATCATTAAAGCCTACCTTCATATATAAATGATTTGTTTTTGATCCTTCAACTACAACCAGAAAAATATATACTTAACTGTTTTCATTCATATGAAGAGTCTATCGAAAATCATATTTTCCAACTTTCGAAGAGAATTACTACAAAAGTAGTTTTAACTGGACGTTTTTTTTTTTACACTGATGTATAAACCATCACTTGAACTGTCGTTAGGTAGTTTTTTTGTAGAACCACTAATCCTAGATTGGCAATGTATTTTCGCTCTATTTTGGTTTCAAATATATAAGATCAAAATTTGTGTAGAATCTCATGAAAAACAAAATACTTAAATTTTATTAAAAACTGTCGTAAATACAACTTAAATAAAGTGGGGTTTTTCTGATTGGTACAGAAGTTAAAATTAGAGTAAAATTTAACGGTTACTTATAACCGTCTGCACGTAATTAATGGCAGGAGGTCATGACCACTAGCCTCTAGCCCTAATATCCAATTTAAATTTAGTGTCCGCAGCGAAATGCGTGCTAAGGCTGAATAAATAAAACATCGATTGCGCAACATTCGCTGGCAGTGTTTTCCTACCAGCAGATAGATATCTCCTGCTGCCTTTCAGGCGTTTCGTTTCAGTCGTTAGAGCCGTTACAGCCATCCTAGCCTTGGGAAATACACGTATATCACACCTGACAAAAAACTCACAACAATAGCTATCAAGCGTTATTTGATTTCGACGATAAAAATAATACCACCCACCCGTCAGCTGGTGACAATGAGTCATTTCGCGAAAATAGAAATAAATATCGACGAAGTTAACCTTTCTTCGACGGGAAAGTAAATGAAAAATAGTAAACAATTTTTTTTTATATCAGACAAATATATATGATGGGGGTGTAAAAGAAAGAATAATAACATAGCGATAAACGAATAAAATAAGGTGCGTGACTAAATACACTTAGAGATCGTTTGTGATTTTGATATCCGAGGGCGAATTCAGCCAAAAGTAATTAATCTGATATTAATGGCGCCTTTTCCATAAAAGCCATGAATGTACGTGAGATGCTATTAGAGATAAGCTATCTTTTCTAACAGTACTTTCAATACAAAAGTTATCTAACAAAAATCATATTGCTTTTGAGTACGTATTCAATACACATACAAAAATATAATACTTTTCATTTATAGATTCCTTAAAAGATATTCCCGTTACGGTTTTTTTGTGGCGTAACTTATTCGCTGGTCATATAAAGACATTAAACCTCGCATTAAACATATGTCTCAAACATCAAACGCAAAGTCTTGCGTCAGAATATTGAAAATTAAAAAAGTCATTAATCCGGATATACCCATAGCTTGTTGAGTAGTTGTATTAAGATCAAATTATGAAGAATTATTTATTTTGATGTTAGACAGATATTTTATGACAAATGAAACAAAAATATTTATAAAAATACAAAAATAAGGTCGTACTATATATATATATAGTACGGTGGGTATGTCGGTATACCTATTAAGGCCGTATCCCACGATGAAAAATACGAGCAACTTGAGTTGCCGATAGCGGCAACATGACGATTATTTTATCACACGGAATGTATGTTCCCTTAAAATCTAGGGAAATACGTTACTTAAAGTTTCTACTAGATATAGGGAAATTTTGATATTTGATCTTTAACATCCCATAAAGCTAGGTAACTTTTCATGAGGTTGATCAGTTTCTCTTCTACATGTTTATTATTTAAAATATCAGTCTTCAATTGTATGTACTTAATATGCGAGCACACGTATTGTTGACAATAAAAGTATGATTTTGACAAGAATGACACCTGCGTGATCATACGATGCTTCAAACAATTTTTTACCATTCAAAATTGTTCTTCAAAAAAGCTTCTGAAACCAAATTATTATAACTAGTTCTCTCAAATTCCCATTCGTCTTCTTGATGTATTCACTTATTGTTAGTAAGAGAATCCGTAAAAGTTTTCCATTTTGTTTAACGAAATTGACGCATTTTTGATTTTTTGCTTAGCATTTATACATTTTGGTAAAATACATAATCTCAAATAAATTATTGCTAATGAATTGTGGAAAAAGCAAATAAAACATTTAATTACCATTTTCTACGTCAGCCCAATTCAAACGGTACTTAGTGGCTACTTGTAACTAATTAGTTGTAAAAATACGCAAGTCTGGACGAAGCTCAACCTGTAAGGACTGTACTATTTAAAATGGGTTAACCAAAGCAACATCACCTTTTGGCTAATTATTATCTTTTCAAGATGTGTTTCAATTCCATGGTCGTTTATAAAAATTGTACTAGAAATAACCTAACCTCACTTTCCGCATTTCTAAACACATGTAAACTTGAAAATATTTATATCGAACAGGGTTTTCCAAGTCTACAGCTTTTTTTTAAAAAAAAAATACTTGTTGGCTATTAATTTTCATCATGTATAAATAATATTGAGGTGAATATAATCATTAATTTTGACGTGCTGGGCAGGGCACTGGCAAATGCTATTCGCTAGTAGTTGTTAGAACCTTAGACCAGGAATAGAGGGGAGACAGGGCATGCTATGTATTTCACCGTAAGAAGACTTTCCAAATCATCATAGCGACTTTCGACCTTATTGAAACGTCAAAGTCAGCTGCAATCGCCCAATCGACCAGATATGTTACATACGTGTGCAGTCGAACGAATAAGTTTTCAAAATCAACAAGCGTCACCCAACGTTATCAAACATTATTTTGACTTCTGACGTTCTTGAATACATACGTCTTTAGTTTGATTCATAGTTTTCTTACTTTTAAATTGTTTTATTTGTGTTTATTTAGATTTGGTGAACTGTATCATAACAATATTTAACTGGTCGACTAGCGATTCCAGCTGATTCAATAAGGGTCAAAATCGCAGAGATGATTTGGAAATATACGCGTGAATATGCCTTGTCTCCCCTCTATTCCTGGTCTAAGGTTAGAACGAGCAAGCTGGAGCTGTGTCTCACCTGCGCCATGTTGGCGAAAAGATGTACCCAGCGAGTTTGTCAGAGATCCGTTTCACTTAACTCTAGAAACGTATGTTCTTGGTGTAGATAACGTCACACGCGCGGTCGATTTTCTCGGGCTTCATTTATTGAAACTTTAATAAAATTTTACTGGCGTATTAGAACTTTTCACCTAAAATACAAAATACGGGTCTAATATTTTTATGTATAGATTAACTTATTAAAAAATGGAAAAACTTGGAAATTCCTATTGAGATAACCATTATTTTTTAATATGTTAACCTTGATTTAAAAAAATTAGATCCCTATTTATATTTTCCAACAAATTAATAATACCAGAGAAAAAAAAATTGTTGAAAATTGCTTGTGACGTAAAGGCCCCAAAAGATAAAGAAAGATAGAGAGTAAAGTACAGCGTCAAGGTAGAATCGAGTAAACATACACATTTTCTTACTTTAATTTCAACATATTTACATATTTTTGAAAATCCCTATTTCTCGTGGAATACCACAAAGTATACAATATACCTACGTATGTATATGTACTTCACACATTTGTACTAAGTATTGTTTACTAGTTGTACGAGTAGTACACACGTTAAATTTAGTTTAAACTCAGTTCATACGTAAATCAAACATAAATATAAACACTTACAACGCAGAAAGTGTAAATATTTTCAAAAATTTATACTCTAGGCTGTTATTATACACAATGGATGTAAAATGACATATTCTGTCAAGCGATGTTTACTTCTTTATAAATAGGCTAATTATAGTTTCAAAATAAACCGTTATATTTCTATATCTATCCATTAATAATGAGGTCATGCACGACTTTTTTTTTATAATTTTAATCGATAGAGTAGTGAAAAATAATAGACCCGTATTTTTTATTTTTCCTCAAATCGATCTTTAATCATGAAAAAATTGTAATTGAAAATGACATTCTTTAAAATGCGGCTGAAGACCCCCGCTTCGTCCCTTGTCCATTGACGTCACAGAGTGAGAAACACGACCATTTTGATTTTCACATTGTCTTAAACGTCAAAGTGACATTTAAAGATAACCTAAAATTTATGAAAGTAAACATGTCGATGGAACGTTGTTTCGTGCCAAAATAAAGAATAAAATAATATTCTGGAATATATTCAATGTTTCATATGCGTTTATAACCTCCTACCGTATAATTCAAAGATTCAAAAGTGAAAGAAACATCTGATGTAACGTAGATAATTTCACGCCAAATGAAAATTATATTTATAAAAATAAATAGAACGATATTATATTAATATAATATAGCATATTTAGATATGTAATCCTCAATTTATATTTTATATATATATTTTTCTTTTAGAAATTATGTGTCCATATAAAATGTCTGTTTGAAATGAGTCTGAACTTCGTTCGTAACGTTGTGACGACAAAACATGGCTGGTTTTTGCAACTTTTTAAAAATACCATACTTTAAAACGATTTTATACAACAAAAAATATAAATAAAAAATAATTTAATCATACTGATCGATGAATTAGACTATCCTTTTTCGATTTAAACAGAAAAAAGGTACAATTATTTTTTTTTGCATGACCTCATTGCGCGTTCTAGAGTTCGTTAAAAGAAGGCGAAATCAAAGTGGGCCTTAAAACAATATGTCAAATTTTTGTGTTAATTACTCTGAAAGTTTGTGAGTTCAACAGTGTTGCGAGACGCGTCGGCTATTGAAAGAAGCTTTTTCAACTTAAAATTTCCTTCATTGACTAACGAACAACAGCTGCGTAACTTGACAAGCCTGCTGCCTTTGTGTCCTGCTTGTCATAATGTTTTCCTCCTTGGGGTATAACGACGCCATCTTACTTTACTTCATTTGTGTAATTTAAGAGGAAACAGCTCATCTTACACTTCATTCAGATGTTTTGAATTTTCGCAGGACTCTTGACAATAAATTTACAGCGTTAGAGGTAAAAACAAATTCGTATGCGTTATTTTAAGAAATATGCGTGGATTAACTGTCAAATATGTTACTTTGTTTGGCAGTTTATTCGATGTTAATTTTTTGAAATAATGCGCATTTATTCTCTCAATATTTATGTATAAAGTACCGCATAAAGTTCTACGGTACAAATAATATTTGAAAAAAATTTAAGTAGCCAACTTTCCACCAGTTCTATATCTTTGACATATATTCCATACAGAAAGTTTCTTGCAAAAGATTATACAGGATGAATACTTGAAAGCCTCACTAGCCGTTAACACGGGAAAATCGTTTTTCGCATATTGTTGCTCCCCGTTTTAACTGACAACAATGGTTGTGTAGAAAGATATAAATTTCTGCGTCAAATAATACTAATTACATGTAAATTAATTATTAAATTTATTCAATTTCTTATAAGGTAATATCGATATCCAATGCATTTGGAAAAGAAAAACAAATGTTTGATATTTTATCTGTCAGAATTCGTTATAACCTATAATTTGTGTAATTTTATATTATTTACTATTTTATTAAGTTAAATTTTTCAAGCAATCTGTTATAACATTTTAAAAAGAAATTAAAACAAAAAATCCAATGGGAACAGTATTACACTGATAAAACTCCGTTACCCCGATAAAATTCCGCTACCAAGTAAATAAACAGTTGTTATTATTTATAACTGTCAGTGTGTCAATTATAGGTGTATTCTCTATTAAAAGCGTTAAATTTTAGAGGCAGTTATTTTTTTAACGCCAGTTAAACTTTACTTCGTATTCTGTACCTAATTTTTTGCTAAAATTTTAGCGGTTAGAGTTAAAATAATCCGCTAATTTATAAAAATTTAGAGGACAGTAGAACCATGCCGTTATTTTGTGAAATGTCAAAATGGCATTACAAAACTTAATCGGTTTGGTTTTAATTGAAGAATATCACCAAATACAACAAAGGTAGGTGTAAACTATTGTATTTAGCAACTTATATTAATTTATTTATAGCTATTATTGCTTTATTTTAACTAATTTTGATTCACATCCTTTTTGATATTTTAAAATTTATTAATATAAAGCAAAATATGAATAATATGCGTAATTAATATAACTTTTATACTTTCAACATATAAATTCTAACTCATATATGATAATATCTAATTTTACTTTCCGAACATATTTACTTAAAGCATATTTTTATTACAGGACCGAGTTCGTTATTTAACAGATTTGTTAAATATTTCCATTTTTTTGCTACACTTTCGTAATTAATTTTATACAATTATAGGTTATGTGTATAAAGTACCGCTGAGAATTCATCAAAGACACACGTTTTGTGCCTATATGTACATAACTTCACAACATATTTTAGCGGAACCGTTAAAATTGTTAAAACTAACCGACTGCTAAAATAGTATGATGCAGAATACCAAAATGTGGTAAAAATTTTGACGGGCCGCTAGTTGAACATAATTTTAGAGGCTGTTAAAATTAAGCAGGTTTTTAGAGAATAGACCTATTAATATGTTAAATTTAAAAATAAATTTAAATACTAAATTGTTTCATTTTGCGTTGTTTTGGAATTTATCACAACAAATACCGCACGACTTCTCTGATTTTTCCCAGATAAACTTTTATTTTCAAGCACTCATTTTTTTGCTTTTAAGCAAAATTATTTAAAACCCCTCCTCTTTCGGAGTCGGATTTACCATGCAGTTTGCTTTTGTGTTTGTTTCTAAGCAAAAAAAAAAAAATCGTGCAAAATAAAAATTTACCGATAATATCAGGAGGTCTCATGATATTACTTCTGATAAAATGTTGTTTGTCACTGGTAAACTTATAAAAAATCCTATTATTGTAGGATTAAAAGCTTGATATACATAATATTTCCAACATTATATATTTTTATCTAATCAGTAAAATATGTAGTTTATATAACACTCAAGTTGCAATGTTTTGCGGAAAAGGTATACTTACGTGAATAATTTATTTGAAAGTTTGTATTATACATGAAAAAGTAATGTAAATGTAAACAGTTTTTTATAATTTAAATTCTTGTAATTTCCGGAGTTTCCCGTATACAAACAAGTTCCTGCATTATAAAAATGTGGTCCTCTTGAGTAAACATTTAATGTAAAAATGTAACCATAGCTTTTTGCAACATAAATAAACAAGCCCACTATTTTTAACATTACAAGTATAAATTTACATTATCTCTAAAAAAAACTCTTTCAAACATTCATATTTATTTTAATGTGCTATATTCGCAAACGGATCTAATAAATTTATATTGCACACTATATAAACTAGTTCACTTCAAAAGCAGAGTGTTCCTTCGAAAAAAATGCACAGATTTAAAGACAACACTTGACCTTCTTAATTCCTTGGCGGATAGCCAAACACTTCTCTCTATCGTACCGTAAAGAGGAGACTCACTTGGAATGACAAAAAATAAAAAAAAACACATATCAAACCTAACGCTGAAAACAATAAATATAAAGAAGCTGTTTCAATTTTCGACAGTCAAATAAGAAATGGAGATTTAATTGCACGCGATTGTTCGAAACAAAAATCTTATTCTTTGATTGTAAAATATTTGATGGTACTGAGAATAGAAGAAACTTTTTAATTTTTTTATTTATATTTACTTCATCATTTCGTTTTTGGCCCACAATTCAAAAAATAAATAATTTAAAAATTTTGATAATTATGAAAACTAATGCCGCAATTCTGAACAAATCGGTAGGTCTTACAGATTTATAAATCTGCAAAAAATGAACAAAATCGCAACGAAAGCTGCAACTCTTATGTATAACTTTATATTTATTAACAAAAATAAATGCGTTATTGTCAGTTTTTTACAGATTTACATATCTGTAAGACTTACAGATTTGGTCAGAATTGCGGCATAAGGTGAACTAATAATCAAATAATTCATTTCAAAAATTACCGATAAAAAATATATTACCAATATTTATAACCAATTTATAGTGGGTCATATGACGCAATCCTAAAAAAATTATTTCCCAAATAGTTACGAATGGTAAAAATAGACGGGAAACTTACCGGGACGGCAACTATAATGCCAATAATCTATCTAGCCATAGAAATAACAAATGACAATCGTAATTTTTGTTATGAAGTTTTGAAAATGTTTTAATTTTCAGTCAAAAATACATGAAACTTTTTAAGTAAGGTTTCCACACAAAGATTATTGGCGCCACTAGACAAGCTCCAATTTAGTTGCAAATGGAAACATACTAATAGACTAATTGACTGGTACAACTAATGAATACGCCAGTAAAAGTTATCCTTTTAGGCACCATTTAAAGACACAACACGCCAGTGCAACGGCAAAAGCTTTAAAAAAAAATGGTCATCAGGAGTAATAATTCAGTTTCTAGAGGCACGAGCAATATCCATGCTTCTGCAATAAAAATAATTAATCCCATAAAGATCGAAATAACAGAGATGATGCATTGAGAAAAATTCTCGAGGTTATGTCTGACTCAGTCAAAGATTTTGATGTAAAATCTGCTAAAGCTAAAACATTAAGTATTTTTGGAACTCGACAGATAAAATGCTTTACATGCGATTTTCAAACAAGTTTGCAGCTAGATTTAAAAACAATTTTAGAGCATGCGCATTTGGATTATGTAAATGACAGATTCTCTTCATTCAAAACACATACTATTTCGTGTTGACATTATTCCAATTTTTTACTTCATACTTTGGTTTTTCAAAGCTAAAATCATTTTGAAAACGGTTTCAAAACAGCATGTAAACATGACACTTGGATCCCAACCGCGCGACGATGAGGGCTGGCAATTAAATCCGAGACTGATCAAAGATATTTACCTTAGTTGCAGATAATATTTTTTCCACTTTCGAAGACTTATTTTTTTCCTGTTCATTTTTATTGCCAAAAATGTCAAGGAATACCGTTGAAAATAGATACATTGAAACAAAGGATCTTAGTGTTCCATGGAAAATTTAAAAAGGAAAACGCTGTTGGTAACCTTTAAATGGAAATATTTAAGAACTGAGGACTATTTGAAGAACTTAAATTTAAAGTTATAAATTATAAGAAAGAGGAAATATTTCACACTTCCTATAATGTCCTAATATTTAACCTACTTACGATATTGGAAGTGGAAAAATAGTTTTGCAGTTTTTGCAGAGGTTTGAATACAAGGATATGAAGTGAAGCAGCGTTATATTTGTCAAGTTCTTAACAGAGAGAGTAAAAATTACCGCTGAAATTATTATTATCGTATATGGGGAAGAAGCGACGTCATATTAAATAAAAATCAATACTGTATCAACTTATCACCATGGCTAATTATCCACTACTCTTACCCCCGGTTTTATAAAGGGCAGAATAAATTTACTTCCAAGGCAAGTTTTTTCAAACTAACAAATTCGAATCAATTTTATTCATTTTATGACATTTATAACATTAATGTCAAAAATTGGTCTGTCATTTGAAAAAATAAATTTTGTTTACTTTTGAAGCAAATTTAATTACTGTTTATAAAACCGACAATTAAAAGAGTAAATATTAATTTTAGCTGTGACCTATCACTTCAGTTATTTTATTTATTTTAGCATTATTTAAAAAAAATCATTGGTATAAGTTAAAATAAGCAAAGTAATATATTTCACAGGTCACAGGCAACTAGAATTAAGTAGGATAATTAGTCTTTTTAAGGTCTGTAGCTCAAAAACTGTGAGTTTCCGATTATGAGATTATTAGTAAAAGTTAGTCTATTTTGTATATCTTACATACTTCATAAGTTTGTAACACATATTCATGCACACTATGTAGAAACTATAAAAAACTATTACGATCAAATTGTGTTTCTTTTTAATGAAGTCTATTAAATATTTCCACTTTTTTAAATGTGAATTTTTTGAATGAAACAACTTTAAATATAGAATAAAACCTTCAAAAACCATGTCATTAAGTTCAAGTGCGTCCATTAGGAATAAAAATAGCTACATTTTAAAATTAAATGAAAGAAAACAGCACTAATTTTTCTCATGTCAGCTTAAACGTCTGTAGAAAAGACCATTCCCTGAACATTTGCTATCGAGTGGCTTCCGGTGGCGGAAGAAAAGGAAGAAGACGCTCTAGCGTCGGCATCCTGACGCCTCCTCAAAGTTCAAGTTCCTCTCGCAATGGAAATGTCAGCAATAATGGCATTTGTTGCGCCTGTCGATTGCTACCATAGGTCAACTTATTTAAATACTTTATTATAATAGGTTATGAAAAGGCCACTTGATTTTTAAAAGCTCACGTGTTGAATTCCAAAAATTATTCCGCTCTATTAGATTGCTCAACACGCTAAGAGAAACGAATACCTACCCCAATCTATAAAGGTCAGGTTTTGAACATATTACTGGCAAGAAATTTTTAGAAAGTGGCTGAAATATCAAAGGATGGAGTCTTACTTTCAGCGCATTGAGCTCTGAAAATATTTAGAAGGAATAAGGCAAATTAAACAACTTTAGACTTTAATTAATTTCTCACTTTGGTAATATAAAATTTAATAAGATGTTAACACAAAATTTATTATGAGGTGGGGTATAATCCCGCTATCGATTTAAAATGTTATAATAATAGTATTTTATACATCAAGGGAAAGAAATGCGTATTTTTTCTAGAGGTCCAATTTGAAACAAAGAATCCAAGGGAAAATAGCATTCTCTCCTGAAGTACCTACCTAAATACTACACTTGCGAGCAAAAGTATGGAATCACCGACTTGTAAAATGCTACGAGTGATTTTAAAAACTAAATGACTAATGAAGACGAATGAAATTGGTACCATTTGAAAGGCTATTCTGTAAACTTTAAATTAATACCGTAATCATTGAAATTGTACCCGTATTTCAAGAGCTGTCCTGGTTTGAGTGAAGGAGAAAGGAAAAAGTGAAGTAATAAGGAATTGGGGATCAGGAAAATTAAACAAAACTTTAGAGAACAATTTTTATTTGGTCTTGAATATTTGGTATCAATATTTGGTGTTGCCTCTCCTAGCCCTAATTACAGCACGAAGACGATTCCTCATGGACCTAATCAGCTTCTTGATGGAATCTTGTGGGATACCTTCCCACTCCTCTATCAAAGCCAATTTCAGCTCATCAACACTTGAAGGAGCCGGATTTCTGGATCGAACCTTCTTTTTCAGCTCATCCCACAAGTGCTGTATAGGATTCAAGTCGGGGCTAAGCGCTGGCCAGTCCAATGTGGCGATACCGACTTCACCTAGGAACTGAGCTGTGGCACGTGAAGTGTGACAACGGGCGTTATCGTGCATCAGAAGGAAGTTATCACCCACATATCCCGCATAAGGAACGACATGTTCCAGCAGAATATCGGCTATGTATCGGTCTGAAGTTAAACCGCCTCCTCTTCCCCCACCAGGCACGAAAACAAGCTCCGTTTTTCCGTCAAATGAAATACCGGCCCACATCATACAGGAACCACCCCCGTAGGCTACTGTTTCAGCTAAACAGCATTGAGCGAATCGTTCTCCAGGCCGCCTGTAGACCCGGCCCCTTCGGTCGCTACCATGCAAGCACATTCTGCACTCGTCTGAGAACAGAACTCGTTCCCATTGCTCGACTTCCCAATCAAGATGACCGCGAGCAAATTGAAGGCGTGCTTGTCGGTGACCTGCCGTCAGTTTTGGGCCTGTGGCAGGCCTTTTTGGAGTCAAGTTCGCTTGCTTGAGTCTTCGCCGAACTGTCCACTCACTGACAGCCACCCCACGAACTTCTCTGAGCTCGTGCTGAACGTCGACACCAGTCAAATGACGATTTCTAAGTGAAGTTGTTACGACAAAACTGTCATCTCTGTCCGAAGTGCACCGGCGCCGCCCAGGTCTTGGTCTCGGGATGAAGCCTCCAGTCTCCCGAAAGCGTTTGTAAACTTTCGAGACACAAGACTGGCTTTTGTGGAGCTGCTGTGCGACAACTCGCTGGCTAAGCCCTTCTTCCAGTAGGGCAACAATTTGTGCTGCTTCAATTGGTGTGGTATCCATTATGGTCCAAAGTCACGGGTCGAAATTAGCGGAGATGTGTACTGGTTAACGTGTAACAGGCGACTAATAAGAGAATTCTGATACCATGTGCTGTTACAGGGTCTCAGTGTCGCGCAACTCGCCCGGACTCGAGAAATTGAAACTGTCTTTTTTCTTTCTTCTTCACTCAAACCAGGACAGCTCCTCAAATACGGGTACAATTTCAATGAATACGGTATTAATTTAAAGTTTACAGAATAGCCTTTCAAATGGTACCAATTTCATTCATTTTCATTAGTCATTTAGTTTTTAAAATCGCTCGTAGCAAATTACAAGTCGGTGATTCCATACTTTTGCTCGCGAGTGTATATTTTTTCAACACGGCAGTAGAAACATCAAAAAATCCAAATGTTTAAAAATTAAAAGTTTGTGACAAATATGACTGACATCTGCTATGACAATGCAATGAATTAATAGCGTTTTCCACTTTTCAATTCAAGTGATACATTTGTATCACTTTTTGCAGAATCTTGTTCGACGTCATCGCCATCTGATAATGTTTTACCAGAGACAGTTTTAGAATTTATTAATGATAAATCAGAATCGTGTTTGTTTCATTATTAATTTCAAATATGCCAAAATACCTCGCAAAATATATTTTTTGTGTATACCGTAGAACTCTTATCTCTAAACTCATTTAGTGTTTCCTGTGGCGTAGCTAGAAATTTTGGGCCCTTAAGCATAACTTAATATAAATAATGTACTTATAGTTGCACCACTGCTCCTTAAATTATAAGCTTGACTTAAACAAAAAAATTGGGGTCACGTGGATGCGTGCCAGAGTGTCTGGTGGCGAATCTGGAGAACCGGGTTCGATCCCGACCGACGCCAAATATTTCGAATTTTAAATGACACAAAAGTGACCCCTGTGATGCACTCTCCACGCCAGCAATGAGTGCCCGTGAGGTGACGCCTGGTAAACGCCCGCACGTTACAAATATGTCATCATCATTACCGATATCTGCGATAAAGCAGATTGTGGCACATTCTGAAATGGGTAATATGCAAGGATGATATATTTATTATTTATTTTATTTAAACAAAAAAATTCAAATCGAAATTTATTTATTCACAATGTTTAAAATTAAATCTATACGTGTACATATAAAATATCAAATATGGATTCGGCAACATATTTATTAATTTATTATTACTTTTCTAATATTCAAAAATAAAAATGTAATGGGCTCTCAAAACACGTGAGCCCTTAGGCTGTGTTTATGTTGGAGCTGCGATAAACGATAAGAGCGGCGATACTAGCAAAGCAGTGCGAATGGATGCATACATTTAAATGGTGGTGTTTATATTGAAGCAGCGCGCAAAGCTACGCTTAGGAGCTTAGCAGCGATAAGAGCGACGAGAACGAATTGAATGTATTTCTACGCTCTCATTGAGGCAAGACAAGTGATGCAGCGATATCTCTATTTTTTTTTATATTACTTAAATATTATAAAAAATAAAATATTTGTCGGTATAAATAAATATTTTAATTGCCTTTTCATTTACATTCATATTTATTTATTAATTTTTATTTTATTGGGTTTTAGTAAAAAGAAAATGCTATAACATTCAAACACCAGACATAGTAAAATAATGTTTTAATCAGTGGTACCCGTTTATTATATTCATGTTTCTTGTAATGTTAATTCAGTTACTATTTCTAATTATAAATTCGAGAAATTCAAGATTCTCGAGTCGAGATCGAGAGAAAGTAAGGAAAAATATGACGAGACAAGATGCAGAGAAATCTCGTCCTCGAAAATTCGATACGAGACGAGAGTGGATTATTTCTCGCCATATCACGTTTCGCGGCAACACTAGGCAAGACGCTACGCTAGAGATGGAGGTAGACAAATTAATTAGCGAAGTATTTGTTAGATCTCCATTATGGGATCAAATAAATAAAAACCATCACAACATATATGTGCTGGATAAATTATGGGATGAAGTGGCGAGTAATTTAAACTCAACAAGTAAGTGGATATGTTTATTTATATTAATTGTAGGTTACAGTACATTTTGTTAAAATTTATATGTCATTTATAACAGAATTGTGACACAAGTAAGTTTTAAATAAATCACGAATATTTTGTGCAATCAGGGTTGGCTTACCATTATTAGTTGTGGTATTTGATTGTTTTGGAATATTTAATGTATCTTATAAATGATGTTCAATACCTTCCATGTCAATGATTGTGTTATGTAAGACACAAATAGCTTTAACAATATTATCAGCAACATTTATATCAGTTTCTATCGCTGCTCTTATCGTCGCTCTTATAGCTTTTATCGCAGCTCCAACATATTCACACCCTTAGGCATTGCCTTGTCTTGCTTATCTATACCTACGCCACTGAGTATTTCTGTTATTTTATTAAATATTCAAAAGCGTGCTTAAATTTGTAACAATGAACATAATCACCAAACTTAAACATTTTTTTTTTTTTTATAAATGTGAAGGTGAACTAAATTACGAATTTGTTTTCCACTTGCCTTCTGATCGGTGCATTATCCAGTGCGCACTGTTCACAAAATCAGTGTATTGCACAATGCACCGAGTGCATAACAGTACGCACAAAATTTTTCTAAGCTGAAAACTCTATACTGTATTCTAGATATGAATAGAGTTGATGACGCTGCGAAGCCAACATGTTTTACATACATAGTTTTGTTTCGTATGAGACATACTTGACAACGTCAATTTTTTTTTATATTGCAAGATCCCACAGAATCCTATTTAAAATCGATATTGCTTTGCTACGACGTTAGTGCGACAACTACAGTTGACAGCTGACTGAAATATTTTATAACAAATTTTTCGTCGTTGAAAACTTGGTTCGCGTTTTGATCCATCAGAAAGCTGGAATCGTAAGCCCTATCTTACTCCTAAATCCATTCTTATCTGCAATACAGTATAGTAATCTTTATGATCAAACGGTAAACTGGTTACAGTACGACTAGCGAATGAAACTTGACGTTTAAATTATTTTATAGATGAGGTTTCTTTTCAAAACTTTGCCCCATGATTTGAGAATTTTTGTGTTTATTTAAAAACTGGATTACGAGAGCCCGCGTGCCTAAGTGGTCGCAAACCTGAGGAACCGGGTTAGATCCCGACCGACGCCAAATATTTCGAATTTTAAATGGCACAAAAGCGACCCCTGTGGTGCACTCTCCACGCCAGCAATGAGTGCCCATGAGGTGACGCCTGGTAAGCGCCCGCACGGTACAAATATGTCATCATCATTACCGAGATCTGTGAAAACAGACTGGCACACCCAGAAATGGGTAATATGACGTGATGATATTAATATTATTAGAAATACATTACATTGTCTTGAAAATAGATAGATGTCTACGGTACCTGCATAATAGCAAAATAACAAAACAGGGATTCATTTAAAATATTTTTCGTTTATTTTGACTTGTAAACTATTTAGTTTGACAATTCTATGAAATAGGATTATTTTTTAATTTCATCTAACAGCAGTTCCGATTCGAGGGTTGCTTGCACCTGAGGCGAAAGAATTATAGTTCGTGGTATTAAATTTTTTAAATACAAACCTTTTGCTACGATTATTTTGAATGTCTCCTAGCTCCTAGGATTCCAGTGGCACTGAGTACAATTCTAGTCTTCTCTAACAGAATACATAAAAGTCAGTTTCCTTTCAAATTCAAATCATAAGACAATAGTTATTTACATATTAAGGTAGGGAAGTTCGTCTTTTCATGACGAATATGGAGATTGCAAATAACTATCATGAATCATGAAAAGGAACTTCAATGGCGAGATAAGTATTAAAATTTTTCTGAAATCGTACAAGAATTCAAAATTACTGAATGGTACATATAACCTACTAGCTCTCCTGCCCCGGCTTAGCACGGGTAAAGCTAGAATAATGATTAAGTAAACATGTACCAGTAATTTTTCACATTTACTTCGGAGACATGCGCTGTGTAGGGAGCCAGCAACCTGCCTCGCATCGTACATGTAACACGCTCCGCCTAGTGCCCACCCGATCACTGCACCTAACAGCGCCCTTTTCTAAACATGTCTCAGATACTTTACTTATGTACATATGATGCAAGCTATCTCTCTGACAAATATCGAAAATCTGTTAACGGTTAAAACTTAATTATAGATACAAAGATTAAAAAAATAATTGAAATCATCCCTTATTGACTTGACGGATAATTTTTCAAAAACGCTAAAACACTTTTTATTTCTTACCGAAAGCATAAATAAGAATTTACCTAACCTAACTTGAGAAATGATGGGTTCTCCATTCAAACTTTCATTCTTTATTTCACCCCCTTCAAGTTTTATTTTCGCAACAAAAGGTAGCCTATGTCCTTCTCCAAGTTCCAATCTATCTCTATACCAAAATTCATCCAAAATGATTCAGCGGTTTAGGCGTGAAAACGTAACAGCCAGACAGACAGACAGACAGACAGACAGAGTTACTTTCGCATTTATTATATTAGTATGGAAGTATGGATTTTCATTTAACAAGTAAATCACATTGAAAACTTAATGAGCTCTATTAAAATTGTACAAGAATTTAAAACAAATGTATACTAGACTTAAGTTATTTTAATTTTATAATTGTATTTCATATTAAAATGTAAAATGTGTTTGTGAAAATAAATATGACAACGTTGCATTTTACTTCCCTGCCGATTTTGCTGCAGGGAAGATTTCAGGAAAAGTTATGACAAGAAACCACATCTATAATAGTATATTATGATACAAGTGTATAAGCTAGCCTTTAAAGCACGCACGACAAGATTAAGAAGATAAGAAAGAAGGTGGGCAGTTAAATGGGGAAATTGACGTCACACAACATGCACCCTCCCCTCCTCCCAGTACAACATGTCTTTAGAAGAAGACAACAAGCTCGAAGAGAGAGACAGTTGAGTATTACCATGATCTTTCTTCTCTCCTTAACGTACTGTTCTAATCAGATTTGACATTTGCTGTTTTATTTTGTCCTGTGTTTGACGTTTGTATGAGATCAATTTTGTTACAACTATAATTTGTCAGTTGATGACACATTCTAAAAAAATAATAATAACGAAACACAAAATTATCCAACAACTTTTAAACACTTCTATCTAAGAGGTCGTAGTAATACTCAACTAGCTCTGTCCTTGAGCTTGTTCTTATTGAAAAAAAAAATAGTTCAGAACTCAGTAGATGGCAACTATAATAGTATATTATGATACAAGTGTATAAGCTAGCCTTTAAAGCACGCACGACCAGTTTAAAGCCACGACGCGTAGTGCTTTAAAGGCTAGCTTATACACGTGTATCATACGCTATTTTTTATTATAAATGCATCATAACCATTTAAAACTGAAAATTATTGCAAATCATACGGTTTTGATTTTTGATCTAGTGAGTATTTGAGCGTTTCCAAGGAGACAGTTAGCAATTATTGGTATTGTTTACGTTAAGTCAACAAGTCAATATTTTTTTTCATTGTTTTAGTTGTTATTCATATTTATTGTCATTTTTCGTTACCTAGGTAACTCAAAAATTTAGCGTGTTTTAATGGTCGATTTACGTACGCTTTTGCATGTTTTAAAGAGCGATTTTGATGCATGTATAATAAAAAATAATTTAAATGTAAATTTTCATTCACCTGTCCAGCTTGTAATGATCAATCAACGGTACGTCAAAATGAACAAATACAACGCGATTTTTTGACAACAATGATTTAAATGTCATAAGAACAAAGGAAACTGATTCGAATTTGTTCATTTTGATGGTCCGCTAATTGAACAAGAAATTGATCTATGTATCTGCAACCTGCATAAATATATTCCATTGATTTGCTATCTGGTATGATAAGTCACTTCCTACGTGACATATGTATGCCCAGAGCTATCTATTTGATATTTCCTATATAGAGGACAGATGCGACACACCTGTATCCTATTCCTGCTGTCTACAAACTTGAAAACTGTACATTTCGACCTCTCAAGCAGTCGATATTGCGACACGGTGATGCGGTACTACCAACTTCACTTTGATTTACTACAATGAAGGTAGTTGAAGAAGTTGAGGATTCAGAGACAAAGAAGGAACTGATTTAAATTAGACTGTATGAGTGAGTGTTAATAGCAATTGTGATTCTATATAACAAAATTCGTAAAAATGGACGCCCCCCGGGGAAGAGATTACCAGGACGACCGCCCAAGAGATGGGCACAGAGTTGGCAATCATCCTCCATAGAACAATGAGCCCTAGGTAACAGGACAGCGTCCTAGACATAAGAAGAAAAAGAAGAGTGATTCTATAAGTGCTATCCAAAAGTTTATACAGAATATAACATTTTTTTTCTTTAGCATATATTTTAAAGTTCTTTCGTCTATTCAAAGTAGTAGATTAAGTAGCATTTTAACCACAGGGGTAGATAAAATAATACTTTATCAGCAAGAGTATTTTTATTTAGAATAAATTAAAAATAAATAGTTATTTGTATATTAAGAACACAAACTGGGATATTGTCGATTAAAAGGTTGTTAGTATTCTCTCGAAATCGACAATGTCCATTAGCACTCGAAACACACACAAGATTTTTTCTACAGTCGCCACAATGGGGTCCTCCACCATAACAAAAAATATAAAATGTACACTTCGTACTTACAGTACTACTCAATAATAATAATCACGATTATATTTTTTAATTTTAATTTATCGTTATTTTCCATTTTCTTGAGCTATTGCTTCAGTCTAATCTATACATTTTTTACTTTCGTTTTTGTAAATGCATGCCCTATTTTCTTTCTATATTCCTTTATACAGAAGTACGGCATTTTTTGATAATGTAATGTACCAATAGAGCAGCCATATGTCAGATTGACTTGTGGAGGTGGTAAAAATGTGTAAGTAACTACAGCGCCATTAGTTCCTGACTAAACGTTCCCATTAAGAATGTAGACAAGTGACATTTCTCAACATTTTATAGTATATATCGTGCGGGCGCTAATAATTATTATGGCACTCTTACAATCAAATTATTTACTAAGCATTTTTGAGGCTAAGATTAACTTATTACTTGAGTTAATGTATTTAATCGAAATAAATTACCTCTAGAGTTTATAGGGCACTCAGATTATTCGGTCATAAAGATACGTATATTTTTTTTAATGCTTCTACGCAATTTACTAGAAATATCTGCGATAGGTAGCTATTGAGCTACCACTGTCTACATAATATGTTGGATAAAATCGTATAATTTACGATGATTATATGCTGAACAAATAAGGGTTCTTATTATGTATTCAGGGGAATACAAAATACCGAATATTTTGTTATTTAAATGTAGCGATTTTTTCAGAATTCGATTTTATCATAATAAATTTACATAAATATGATCACTGGTGCGAGAAAGATAGCAACGGCTTCGCTAAAAATCAAATGCAATTAAACTAAAAACAATTATTACTTTTTAATTTATCGAAAATTACACGAACTTTCATTTAAAATAAAAAATAAATAAAAGTGGAGGACCCCATTGTGTTATTCTTTTCATCAAAATATGAAGTACGTTATAAACATTTATTTAGAATTAATAAACCAATTGAATTATTCCGATGTAAGTAAAACAGATGAAATATACCTGTTTTTATTGTCTAAAAACAATATGTTGCAAATATTTTTTGGCAATTTTAAAAACTCAAAATAATAAGACATTTCTATTTCATTTTTTGCCGTTAGATGAACGAAGAAAGCATAAACCCCTCTGTAATACATACGATGAGATAGCGAATTAAAATGGCTCATTCATACCATGCGTGAACTCCGTACGCCAAAGATTCTAGATAAAAATTTAGTAATTTTTGCAGCATTGATATGAGTAATTACTTGCAGAAATAAAGAGACCTATAAATTTTAATCTGAATCTAAAGAAATGTATTTTTTAAATAAAATGTTTGTTAGTTTGTTTAAAATATTTCGACACTTCAATTGAATTTGAAACTGAAAATAAATTAAGAAAACAGTCTAAATGTAAAAAAACATCATAGTTTATAACCCATTACTGTGTGGAAAGAGTCCTATAAGCCATCCATCGCATCAAGCGGTTTACGTCATAAATACAATATCACTAGAAACAATGACGTCATATATTAAAAAGTTTACATGAGCATGTAAAACGGATTAGAATATGAACTGTGGGTTGCCTTCATAAATCCAATACTGCTTACACCGTTATAAATACTTCATTCTTGTAGTATAATGCAACAAACTATCTAGTATTATGTGAGATCCTTAAAAAAATACAGAATACTGCATACCATACAATTTCTCACTATTTCTTTACATTGCGGATAGCGTTTGCCACACGCTGTACATATAGATTTAATTTTCAAATTATTACTAACAAATAGAACGAAATATTACCTCAATATTACAATTCAGTGAAAGTAAGAGCCCACCAATATATTTTTCATTTTCAAAATAAGTCAATAAATTAACCACAAGCTCTTGAATTTGACATGACAGAGTATTTGACATTTGGTCAATGAACAACGAAACCAAAAACAAAATGAAATCACAATACAGGTTGAAAAGTATAATATAGACATATAGGCACGTAGTATGATCATGGTTTTAACTAAAACGCTGTATTAAGAAATGTCAAATTTCATTATTTAATAACAATAATAAATAATATCAAATTTATCAAAATATTATTTTAAAGCAGAACATAGTTTATATTCAAACAAATATTTAAAAAAAATCGTTCTTTACATATAAGGATGAAATTAAATATTGAAATTTAAATTTGACATTTCTTAAAACAGTGTTTTAGTTAAAACCGTGACCATACTACGAGCCATAATATTTAGTAATATACATGTTCAGAATTACCAATATTAAAAAAATATAATCAAACGTCATTTTACAAAAATTTACAAAATTTTACTTAATAATAATATATCCAAATATAATTATTTCTATTAAAGGTGTTAAATACATAATATTAATAAACAAACCAATAAAATACCGTCAATAAAATATATTTAAAAAAATAAAGAAAATTTCAAAAATCCCTAAACGATGACGTAAACCGCTTGATTCGCTGGATAGCCCATACATTAATCATTTTTGTAGTAATTTAAAAATGAAATCAACTTGCAAGAACCACTACCAGTCATATAATGCACTTATCAACGAAAGTCAATGAACGTTAAGCCTCATTTCCACCTATTGTCCTAAGCGTAATGACTAAAAATGTTTATCATATGGCAACGTTTAGTACTATTTCCAGCTTTGCATAAACGTCTAATGAACTGTCAGCTGTCAGTCTATTTTATAATTATTAAATTGGTAATTTCTCGGTATGGAAATAGATATAGAAAAGTATGTATATAACATATTAAAAAAATCTGTTGTGGCCAGCACAAAACCTTCCGTCAATTCGATGTATTTTGTACATATCCTATACAAAAAGATTCTATATATCCTGTATAATTGTACCAAGAACACACTATTTTTTACATATCCATACTGAAAGTTCCTTTGAAAAGATTCTAAAATCTAATAAAATTTTAATACGAATACGAACGTACATTATGTATTGCACTTAACACTTCCTCCTGCTTCAACTTTTCCCTATTTTATTAGAAGTCGCTATTTCTTACTCTTCTCTTCTACTCATTCCTGTCCAAAGCACCTTCGTGACACAGTTCTTCCTCTCTCAAATCTTCTGCTATACAGTCCTTCCATCTTCTCTTTTGCCTTTCTCGTACTTCTGGCATTATAAGTTCCTATCTTGAGGCGAGGCCGCAAATAAAAGTCACTGACGAGGGACACTCTGTCACATATATCACTTTCAGATCATATACTTTCCACTTTGGCTTTGCACTTGCCACTGACATCTGTCAATTAGATTTTTTTGAATATATCTGTTGTTTCCATAATTTTTGCAAAGCTGACTGATTTTCGAAAGTTAATCTCTCTATAACTCTATATCTATTGAATATGAAGGAAAATGTATAATCGAACCGTATAGAGAATAAGATATTCTTTCTTATTGATAATTACATAAAATGTCGAAAATGATATTTAACTGCGATTTTTCAAGAAAAACTGTTAAGAACTTCAAATAAGGGTACTTCCGGTTGACCAATTATAACCAAAATCTAATCAGCTCTTCATAGGGTTGTAAGGAAGAGGAATACGAAAGAATCATAATTTTTAGAATTGTAGTTTTGGAGTTATCGTCGGAGAAAAATTTGTCACACACACACACACACACACACACACGGACACACACACATACACACACGGACACACGCACACACACACATACACACATACAGACATCATCGTAAAACCAGTAAAATCGTATTGTAGGGACCTTAAAACGTGCTTATTCATTAAAAACTCACCACCGAATTTTTTGACCAAAGACAATACCTTCCTTACCTAAAGGTGACGGAAGGTAAAAAAGAAGAATTGCTGCTGCAATGGCTGTTTGCTAGACAACAAGTAATTTGGGAAAAAATGTGACATTTCTGTTCAATTAGTCACTAAACAAAGTAGCTGGAAATGGTACTATATCAAATTGTCATATTGCATTAAGCCTTATACACTAATTAATTAAAATATTCGGTGGAATTGAGGCTTTATAGTTTATAAGTGAAACAAAAACAAAAACAGTCAAATAGAAAAGCACATTCATTTTGTGACAAATAAAAACATCTTATATTTTTCCAGTAAAAGAAGATCGATCGCCTTCGAAATCTTCTTGTTAATTTTCCATATAACGAATATTTTTTATCTTCGACTTCTCCCTACAATGATGAATTCCTTGTTTGTTCCTGTATGTTTTTGGGTCAACTGATAATGAATTCGGTATCTCCAGTTCGGCCGTTTTTCATGCATCGAAGATTTCGTTATCACCGTCCTTCGTCGAACGTTATAAATCTGCCCGTTTTTGACATCTGAACGTTACATAACAAAAACCACATAATGGGTTATTGATTACTCGTTCTTGTTGTATTTTTTTTATGTGAACAATATGACTGACAGAGCCTGCTTTGATGTTTTTGATACTGATATAAAAACTGTATTTTATATGATAATTTGTAACACAGGTTTATGAGTTTACCTTCAAAGTGATTTTCGGGAGAATATTAAATTTTTATAACATAATTTTATTAGATGTTTGTTAGTGTAACCTTACAAAGATTTCACGAAATAAAATATACAATGTCATCGTTCATAACTCAAAGATTTAGAGGACATTAAATTTAGGTGGAAGTTTATGAGTATTATATTTATTTTTAGCTCTTTGATCAATTTTAGTTAAATAAGATGTACTAAGAAAATATGAATTCATAAAATGTTTAGGAACATATATTTTTGTTTTTGTTTAGGTAATTTGAAATAGTATATTATTTGTTGATGGTGCTCGAATATCAAAGAAGTTATTATCTCTCGACAAGAAAGTTGGTACACACAGATTTAATGATACAGACGGATGTTCCAAATTAAGTGAGTTACCGTTGGGATGTCGGAAACCAAGAGCTACGAGGTTGGTTAAATGGACAATTACTACGTTTACGTGCAATTTTGAAAATGGTTTCAGTTTTCAGGCAAAATTAACCAAACTGTTAACATGCAATTTTCAAATCAAATCAATTGATTTGAAAACAGTTTCGGGGCATGCGTATTTGGCTGAGGTAAGAAACAGATTTTATTCACTCCAAATACTTCGTTTTGCCATTTTTTTTAAGTGAAAACTTTTTTAGCGTACCTTGTACACTTTTTTCTGTGCAGCGAACAAGGCTGATCCGTCACGCGTGACGCGTCAATTCTTAAATGTTTTCGATATTAGGGAGTTATTGCAACTTCTAAGATGAAAGAACGTAAACGTTAACCTTATGTAGAAAACACTTCATTTTAGAAATAAAGGACTTTCAATTTCAATGTTTATCGCATATAATTAGTGTATTCACATTAACGTTAACGCTAAAAGCAACACAAACCAGGTTACATCCACACTTTTCACCGAAACATAACCTTAAAATATACAGAACGTGTGACGTTAAACGCTCGCTATTCCATTGCACATAACGTGTCTCATTCATATAAAGTGAACCTTATTAGTACGCATGCGCACTCGGGCTGTCACGTATCTTTAAAGTGCACGTTATTTTTGCGTTGAAGCTGCAATAACTCTCTATTTTTCATGATTTTTACCTTCTGTCACTTGTAGGTAAGGAAGGAATTGTCTTTGGTCAAAAAATTCGGTAGTTAGTTTTTAATGATAAAGCCCGTTTTAGGGTCTCCAGAGTACGATTATAATAGTTTTACGATGATGTCTCTGTGTTTGTGTGTGTGACAAAAATTTCTCCAACGATTAACTTCAATACTACAATGGGGGATTACACCATTTTTTTTTTATAATTTCATCTGAAAATATTAGGAAAACTAAGACTATTGATGAAAATCCGTTGAAAAAATTCCTATTAATAAGCGAGTTATGGTCTCCCGAATTATGAAAAGATTGACATGACGTCACATTTATGTGTTTTTATATCAAACTGTTTTCATCATGGACCTAAATGTTCTTGAAATATATGCTATTTTAAGTTATATTTACATAAAAATAAATGAATATTATAATACTGTATAAGTCTACATACTTTATAATTACAGGTGTATTTAAATTATTAAGTTTAATGCAAGAAATTTATGTTAAAATAAAAACTGTTTGAAAACTGCTGGCTGTACAGGAATGTTACAATGTTAGCCCCTCCTTTCGAATTTGAATTTCTTAACTTCCATTTGTAGTAATCCCCCACCCTAACCCTTTATTTCCGAAATATCTCAATTATACCATTTCATTTTTTTATTAATATTCGTTATTCAGCATATACATTCGTATTTTTTTGCTATTTTCCTTTAATTCGATTGAGCCGTAATCCCCCATTCTAAAAATTATAATTCTTTCGTATTACTCTTCTTTACATCCATATGAAAAGCTGATCAGATTTTGGTTATAACTGGTCAACCGGAAGTTCTTTTATTTGAAGTTCTTAAAAGTTTTTCTTGAAAGAAAATTTTATTATCTATACGGTTTGATATACCTTTTCCTTCATATTTAATAGATATAGAGAGAGTTATATATGCTGGGCACATCAATTTTTTTTCATTTCAAATTTTAAGTTTTATTATTTAACCTTCAATTTTTCAATCATTTAATATGTATAATGTTTTTAAATTTTAGGAAATGTTTTTAACATCCTGTATAAATGGTAAAAAATCAATCTCGACCTGACATGAAACCTTGCAACTTACAAGTTGAAGTATAAATTTTTATTGTAACTGTCAACCGTTAAATATTTAAGCTGAGCTTACAATTTTAAGCTAGCATGAAATTAAATTTTAAATTGGTTGTAAATATATCTTAAAACATAAGAAAAACTTGATAAATGAAAATGCAGTCCATTATTCTACATTACAGTTGTATAACTTGCATAATCAATTATCGTATTCACAAGTGCAAAAGATTAATAGTTTTTAAAAACTATTAATATTGAATATTCCACGCGCTCTAAATTACGGACTAACTCATGATTTATTCTACGATTACGATAATAAATTATAAATTTTAATGTATCCTCGCGACAAATAAAACATCATAAATCCTCTAGTGCATAAACACAATACAAATATAACAGATAAAATATGGAAACCTCCCAATTTCATTATTATGTTTTACATCCACAAATAAAAGGACTGAACCACTATGTTGGCTAGGAGTCAAATTTTATACATGGCTTATTTTAAATAACACAATTTTTTTGTTTTCCCACTTCCCTCTGCGTTATAAGAAGACGTTTCCGGTTAATTAGCTAAAATATGATGATTGAGCGATTACGTTTCAGGAAAATTTATTTTTGTTCAAGATCACGAGCGTAAAACTCAAGGCGGGCGATATATTATCACGATGATAGCACAATGCACGATACTTGGCTGTACTTCAACATTTTTATAACATATAACTAAAGTCATAATTTTTGCCATATTTTAAATAACTTTTGAGTTTTTGATATTATAAATTATTATGTGCACTTGAACTAAATTATTGCTCTAAATTTTATTTTATCAAATAAATTCTAAATGTACTTTTATTAGCGCTGTAATCCCAAATGATATATTCTTTAAGGACTTTAATGTTATGATTTAGCTTAACCATTTCTTGATAATATATGGGCTAAGACAGTGGTTCCCAGCCTCTGGGCCGCGACCCAACTTTGGGTCGCGGGTAATTTTCAGGAAGTCGTGAGTAATTTGATTTTTAGATGTTAAAAATTAAACAAATATTTTGATTATAAGAATTTGCATATCTAAACTATATTTAAGTTTTAATCATCTTATTCACCTAGCTAAGATTTTTATGTGTATGTTATGTTTTGTTTGCATTGTAATGTTTTTAAATCTTATGTTGAATCATATTGGTCGGTATTCTCACCTCTTGAAGTAACGCTACTTCCGAAAAACCGCTACTTCAACTGTCAATTGTTTAATTTAAAAAATTAGAGAAGTAAATATAAATTGTATTGTAAATGGCACTTATTTCAATTATTATAGGTGACATTTACAAAAATATGATAACTATTCTTGTGTATTCATAAAATAAAATAAAATTTAAAAAATCGAAACAGCGCTAGATAAAGAGGTGAGAAAACGAGCCACTGGCTGGTAGCACAACAAAACGTTGTTTTAAAAAATGTCAAATTTCATTATTTTATGATAAAAATAAATAATATCAAGTTTATCAAAACATAGTTTGCATTGAAATATTTTTAAAAAAATCCTTTTATAAACATAAGGGTGAAATTAAATATTGAAATTTGAATTTTATATTTTTTAAAACAGCGTTTTAGTTAAAACAAGGTTTATGCTACCAGCCATTGATGTGTTAATTTTTTTTTTTTGTTGTGTTTATTTTATTTTTTCTTGTATGATGGATTAATATATGTTTTATTACAATATAAACAATAATATTGTGTTTAATTGAGGTTTTATGTTATTTTTTTTTTAATTTTGGGTTATGGACAAAAAAGGTTGGGAACTAGGCTAAGAGATGAACGATATTTCATTATTTAGAAAATTCTTCATATATAGTTCCCAAACAAACTGATTTTGGAATGCATTTATATTATTTTCTGATGGCTAAAAAACTGCCAATAATTAATTACTGGGAGATTTAAAAACTGTCAAATTAAAGTTCCAGTCAACTTAAAAACTGTCTAATTATAAACCACAATCCGAAAATACTGTTCAGTTAGTTCCATATTTTCACTCACAACAAGCACCTGAACCCGAAACAATTGCAAAATTATTAATGTTTGAAACAGAACAGCACATGAACCCATTTCTGAAAACAAATTAACCTGAACCTACTAAACCGAACCCAGTTTTTGGCGGGTTCGATGCCCTGGTTTTATTTCAAACTTATTCACCGGTAATTATTTAATTCGTTCTTCTTGCGTAGATTTTTGTCATTTTACGTACAAATTTACTATTTTGCATCGTACACCTGCCCAAATTATCTTACATGTACAATAATATTCATATAAAGTTGACAACACTACAATTGCATGTAATCATCGTAAAATGGATTATTTTAGTGCCTATTTCTAAACTTTTAATGACGATTTTTGTGCACTTTAGTGACGATTTCAAATAAAATTATTTTCTTCGTTGGCTTTACATTTCAACCAAGTCTATGGAATGCCGTTTTAGCATTTATTCCCACATTTTAAAACAGTCATACAAATTAATATATCGAAAAAATAAACTCTCTTTAAAAAGAAAGATTTAAACTGATTGTTGAATTAAAATGTTTGTTGATAATATAATTACAAATTTTTTAAACAAACATTTTAAATCAATAGTCAACACACAACCTTCATTTTAACATTAGTTTAATTTTATGTTTATTCAATTTATATGATTGTTGTTAGTCCCTAAACAAACGTAAAAATTCAAGTATCATAGAAATGAAATAACATTTATATGAATGAATTAAATTGACTCTGTATTTTCACGACACATGAATTAAAACGATTGTTTATTTCTGTGATACTTGAATTAAATTGTTTGTTTCATTCTACGATACGTGATTTAATATGATTGTTGATAATTTTATAACAATCAATTTAAAAGGCACTGTCATATAAATTCATGTATCATAAAAATAAACTCTTATTAAAATGAAAGATGTAAATTAATTGTTGTATTAAAATGTTTGTTGATAATACAATAACAAATTTTTCTAACAAATTCTAGATAATTTTGTAATTATATTATCAACAAACATTTTAATAGAATAATCAATTTACATCTTTCATTTTAATAAGAGTTTATTTTTACGATACATGAATTTATATGACAGTGCCTTTTAAATTGATTGTTATAAAATTATCAACAATCATATTAAATCACGTATCATAGAATGAAACAAACAATTTAATTCAAGTATCATAGAAATAAACAATCGTTTTAATTCATGTGTCGTGAAAATAAAGAGTCAATTTAATTCATTCATATAAATGTTACTTCATTTCTATGATACTTGAATTTTTACGTTTGTTTAGAGATTAACAACAATCATATAAATTGAACAAACATAAAATTAAACTAATATTAAAAAGAAAGTTGTGTGTTGACTATTGATTTAAAATGTTTGTTTGAAAAATTTGTAATTATATTATCAACAAACATTTTAATTCAACAATCAGTTTAAATCTTTCTTTTTAATGAGAGTTTATTTTTTCGATACATTAATTTGTATGACTGTTTTAAAATGTGGGAATAAATGATAAAACGACATTCCATAAAGTCTATAATTTTATGATACTTGTACCGTTTCTCAAATATTAAATTTGGCTCATTTAACGTTTTCATGTAAAACTCATTTATATTTTTTGGTACCTACTTAGGTCCCTCTGAATTTAAATGCTTCAATTTTCAACAAAAAATCTACTTTTAGATTCCATTGACAAAAAATGTAATACACTTTCTTGAAAATTAGATTAGGTTGGCAATTGGTAATATAGTAAACTAAGTAGCTTACAAAACTTTTTAAAAATGTAGCTACTGTAGAATTAATTAGGTTAATTAAATTTAAAAAATAGAACTTCCTTAATGAGGTTGTTAAAAATAACGATGTTTGTTGAAAAGTAACTCCTGTCCCAACTTAAATATCATTACGGCCGGAATTTTTAAGGTTAATTTTATAAAAAGTTTAAAAGCATTTTTCCATTCCGTCTGAATGTTCCATTTAAACACAATTGCGCTGAAACAATCCAAAACCAATTTTAAATACAACGTTCTTTCAAACTCACTGCCAAAAACTTTAATAATTACAATTTCAATACCCTAAGCGTCAAAGCAAACGCCTTCGCCTTTGACCTGGTAAATATATAGCGTTTCTTTGTTTCGGCAAAGAATTTTAAAACCGTTTGCTGTTTTATACATCGGAGATTCTAATTTAAATTCGTTCGCGCTTCGCATCGAATGTTATTCGTGCAAATATTTATTTAAAATATGAAAAGTCATTCTATATGCAACGGACAGACTGCTGACAGAATGTTTTAACAAATAGTTTTAAAGTTTTAAATAAACTTTCAATGTGAGATATTAATTTCGGAGTGGGTAAGATAAACACATTAATAACGAAAATAATTAGGATAGATTTTATTTTCTTTGGAACCATATTTAAATATTTTTATCTAAAATCTGATATAACCAATAATTCTTTTTCTTTTTCAATAATAATTCTTTTCATTGTGAGAAGTGAAAACAAATTATAATTGTAAAAATAGTTGGTCATCATAATATTACCTGGATATGAATGAAGTACATCATTCTTTAAGTATTCATTTATCGTTTATTATAACTCCCTATCATGTGATTTGTACTTGGAATAATACTACCTTTTTAGTTCATGTTCTCTATTTATATTAAATACCAACGTTTCGGCACCATAAACTGGTGCCTTCTTCAGGGAAAAATGACATAAAATGTGACAAAAGCAAAAAACAAGTAACCAAGGTTACATGAAAAGTACGTAAATGTTACCTTTTTTATGTATACAATTTACTAGAGAATATAATTCATTAGCCACGTGACATGTATTCCGCCAATCAACATACAGAATTTCCCTAGTTACATGTCTATCACAGCGATGATAAAAAACAAAGAAATTATCACCTTATTTACATTCGTTACTAAGGGATTTTTACAACATTGACAGTTAATTTTAACAAAAATTCATTATATTCTCTCATTAAATATAAGCTCGTGATATGATTAATAATCGAAGATATTGCTCGTGAAACCGAAGCAGCACATTTCACTCGTCCTTCGGACTCGTAAAATCTGCAACTCGGTTTCACTCGAAAATATCATCGATGATAATCATATCACTTGTTATATTACGTTTGACAATATATGAATGTCCGGCAATAACAGATATATGCAGATACTTCTCTGCCAGTTTTTGGGACCGTTTTTCTTCTGGCAAAAGGAGAGTTTTCCTGAGAAGATGCATGTTCGCCATCCAAGTTATTATTAAAATACATTTAACGGTATTTTTCGAAGAAGAACAATTTTGAGCTTCAAGTAAATGCCATTTAAGGTTACCTGATTTACAACAAAATCTAATGGTTTATTTCCATATTAGAACAGAATTTTATGAATGCTAGTATTTGAGTTAGAGCGTTGACAAAATCTATACACACATAGACATCGTCGTGAAAATGATAAAATCGAATTCTAGGGATCTTAAAAAGTGTTCATTTATCAAAATATCGACATGCGATTTTTACCACGATCCCTATACCTCCCTTGCCAAGGGTAGGTAAAAAGTCTAATGTGTCGATTCTGTTCACATCTAACAGATCTGTAAATCTATAAAAAGGTGACAAAAACACATCTATTCTTTTTGATTAATATAAAATATTACGCTCAAAGTTTTAAAAAAATCTATTAATCTTGCTATGCGTAGAATATTATAGTATGCGTATGCGTAGCGTTTCGTCGCCAAATTTAGTAAACATGTAGAATATATATCTCCTGACAGCATTTATTGCTGAAACTTATTTATTTATTCGAGCATGTATATCTCTTCAATAAAGATTTATTGCTTTACATGATTTATCCCAAAGTGAAAAGATTTCTCACCGCTCCAAACATTCCCGGAATATTTTACTGCTATTTTATGAACTTAAAGTTCACATATAACTCGAAAATAATTATGCTGTTTCCATTCCATTACCAACCAATACATACATTCAGCAGTAATCGTAAAAATTTAAATTGGATTTCAGTTAGTAAACATACTTTACAGGTTCCTGAAACGGTATTTTCAGGAATATTTTCAGAAATAAAAGATGTTTCGAAATTGAAAGTTTATGTACCTATGATAGGTCAGCACAGTAGGCAAATCGAGAATGATACTCGAATAAAAAATAATGTCTGAGCTAATTTGATAAAATTCAGAAAAAATAGTAAACATGTTAACTACACTTCTAGATTTTAGCAAAAAAAAAAGTATAATGTGAAACTGGTTCAAATTTAAACATAGTCTTATAAAAATAAATAAAACTTACCATGTAAATCAATCATCTTAAGAACAAAAGGACATCAGTAGGTAACTAACCTGTAACAAGAAAAAATATATTAGACTAGAATTAGAATTATAAAGAAATATTTTGAAGTAGTATAATAAGTAGCTATTATAAATAAATAATAAGTAGTGGATCGTTGTATCTAATTTTCTCTCTCCCAGACTAGTTGATGCAAACAACATATTAATTTTTAAGCACAACTGCATTAAAATTGTTTACATCTTAGTTCCCAGGGCGGAAAATTCAACATTACGCCCGTCGGGCTTTTTGCCAGTTTTACTGTCCGCCGGGATGAAGAAAATCCTAAACGCCCTGTAATTATACTAATCTTTATTTAATTATATGAATTTTAGAAGTATTTCTTTAATTATTTATAATATAACGACAAAATAAGGTTAACCTGACCACGTAATATTTTTATACAGGGAATTTATTTTAACATGCAATATATGGTCAATCACTTCCATGGTTACTCACTATATTGTCAAAAAATGACAGCAATGTAATATTTGTTCATTTTAAAATGCAATATACAAAATTTGTAGTTTTGTATTCTCAAAACTAATTTCCAATAAATTAGCCTACATACGATTAACAAAAAATCAAAACATAAATGTTGCACATCTTACCAAACTTTAGCTTACAAAAATTTATAACTTTCATATAATAAATGTTAAAAAAATACCCCCATTCACACTGAGGCAATATTCTAGTCGGTCGTAATAAGAATTGACACCATTTGTGATGTGTTCTGGAAGTATCTCCTGTGCTGCAATACTATTTATAAATGTTGTATTTTAAAATGGACAAATATTACATTGCTGTCATTTTTTGACAATAGTGAGTAACCATGGAAGTGATGAACCATAATGTTGCATTTTAAAATAAATTCTTTGTATAGTACCAAGCTTTGCATATATTTAAAAAATAATTTCATTTCATTACAGTTGTGAGTAAAACGTTGTATACATGTACCTCAGGCCAAAAGAAATTTACACCCTTGGACGAATAAAAGCACTCCACTTTCGTCCCCAGGTGTAAACCTTTTCTTTCGGCCCTCTATACGTAAATAACTATTTTCCACTCCTATTTGCTTTAATATACTTCTATTAAGTATGCGTCATCTGTATTTGAATGACATTCATTACGATCCATATTTTCATTGGGATACAGATTATCATTATTGTATAGATTTTCTTTTCATTATGATACAGATTAACATTAAGATACAGATTAATTTATAAGCAATTTATAGGTTTATAGTTTTTATTTTTTTAATTATTATGAATAGCTGTAAAAAAATAGTGAATACAATTCATGTATAATAACTAATAATATAAACTCGTTGCATAATATACTAATATGTTTAATTTATGGGGTCTCGTGGCCGCGTGCTTGAACATCTGCTCGCGAATCTGGGGAACCGAGTTCGATCCCGATCAAGGTCAAATGAAATATTTCTAATTTTAAATGGCCCAAAATTGACCCCTCTGATGTACTCTCCACGCCAGAAAGGAGTGCCCAATAGCTGACGTATGGTAAACTGACATTGAAAAATTTTTAAACTTGGACATTCACTACCATACAGTTTTAAGGATAGTTTTATAATTTGTATATTGTGGAGTACGCCATTTTAGTTGTAAATTTCACAAAATACCGATAAAATCATGTAACAAAAACTAATTTCTCATTCTACTCCTCCTCAATTCCAATTCGGAACTATCAATCTCCCGGGTGAAATAATGAGAAAAACGGTAGTGCAATTTCCACAATTATCCCCATTCCTGGACACGTACGCCACTGTCAGACGAAAGCACCGACTCGTGTAATGAAACTCGGATAAGTGGAATTATACAGCAGATACAGTCGGCCCCATGCTTCCACTGTTCCTGGAATATAATTCCTGTTTAAACAGCACAGCTCTATTTCAGGTCAACGCATATGTCACGTGTGGCCTTCGACTGAGTCCTGGAACATTTTGTGGAAAAGTCTCACTGTTATGTTTTTCAGGAAAAGAGTTCGTTTTCGCAAAATGGAAACGTGCCAAATGAAAATTGTTTTACATACGAAGCATAAATAACTTAATTCTTTTAGAGGCTGAAGTTGACAGGGCATTATTTAACTTTGTTTCTTTGCAATAGAATTAAACTGTCGCAGAGAAACAAAAGAAAAATTGTATTAATGGAATACTTTATATACATTAATTGCGGTTTCAAATAAAAGAAGAACTTGAAATGATAAAAGAGCTAACAAATAATTTTTGTATATGTCGTAACCAAAATGTAAAATCCGCCGCTTTATAAAACGCGACTAGACCTTAGGCATCTGTGGTTAAAATTTTAACTGCCAGTTAAATAAACAATATTAAATAGGATTATTACAGCAATTATAAATTTGTTATTTGACAGTTCATTTCGTTTCGGTTTTGTTTGTTTAACTGGTAGTTAAAATTTTAACCAGAGATGGTAAGATTGGCCCTTAGACCACGAAAAGAAAGGAGACAGGGCATGCCCTGTAATTCGCCGTAAGAAGACTTTCCAAATCATCTTAGCGACGTACGACCTTATTGTAATGTCAAAATCAGCCGAAATCGTATAGTCGGCCAGAATTAAAATATGTTTTTATAATAGAACTGTTTATGCAACATCGTCATAGTCATAGTCAGTATCATAAGCATAATCACAGAATTGAGTTAATTTTTATTTTATGACTATGACGACTTACAAACATTATTATTATTATTATTATTATTATTATTATTATTATTATTATATTTATTCTTGCCGACTTAGAATCTACATATATTTATATATCTTACAATGAATTGTGGTACTACATCATAAATTAACCCCCCGTTTCTCGATGACTTCCTTCATCCAATCTTGTCCCGACCCTATATCGTCTAACAAAACCGTTTCTTTTCTTTCTTCTCTCGTAACTTCCGTGCATGAAATCCTTAAATGTCTGATAATTTTCTCTACTCTCCCCATTGCCTGCAACTCCTCTCATCACTTGATAGCCAGTATTTATTGTTTCTCTCTTCATTACCACATCTGAAAACATAACTTCTATTTTAATTATGATGTAGTTTATTATGAACAAACTAGTAACAACTATTTTTTCTCTACTATAGGTATGTTAACCACTGAAATATATACTAACTGGAATGCGCGTACGAACCGTGACTGTGAAGCATATTGAAAGCCTGCTGCTGGAGTAGTCGGCAAACATCGAGACAGTTCGTGAGTAGACGGAAGCCTGCTGCTGGAGTAGTTGGAAAACATCGAGACAGTTCGTGAGTAGACGGAAATTATTTCGTGTGGCGCATGTTTAAATAAATGAAGCATAATATGAAAAAAAAGCGATCAGCTATGATAAGAGTTATTCGGCTAGGTTCGGTTCGGAACGAACGTGCGCGAACAGGACCAGCCATTATTGTTCAATGATGCTTCAGTGCAGCGTACGCTGTTAGGTAGAGTATACGAGTTCTAGTTAGTATATATTTCAGTGATGTTAACGTATCCATATTTGTTTATTCGGCAAATATAATATTTATTATAAGTATAATGTTTTATTTATAAATGATATTACTGAGTGCTTAGAATATTCAGAATCACTACTATATGCTGATGATTTAAAATTATTTAAAGTCATTAATTCAGTTTCTGATTGCCATCAGCTTCAAAAGGATATTGATAATCTTCTGGCTTGGTGCTCTTCCTCACGTCTTTTCTTTAATGTCTCAAAGTGTAAAGTTATGTCTTACACAATGAAGCATACTACAACTACTTCGTCATACTGGATTGGTGACCGATGTCTTGACAGAGTAAATACTCATAAGGACTTGGGAGTTATTTTTGATCCCAGACTACATTTCGGCCCTCATTACGATTATTTAGTGAACACATCGTATAAAACATTAGGTTTCATTATTAGAAATTCACGAAACTTCACTAATATCAAAACTCTCAAGTCCTTATACTTTTCTTTAGTGAGATCCAAGCTTGAGTACTGTCTTATTGTCTGGAATCCAATGTATCATACTCATTGCATCAAAATTGAATGGGTACAAAGAAAGTTTGTCCGATATTGCGCGATGAAATTTTCTCCTTTTTTCGTTTCATTTACTCACAGCTACTCCGCAACTTTATCTAATTTAAATATGCATACATTGGATTCCAGACGTAAGATACGCTCATGCTTATATTTACATGGTTTGATGCGAAATGCTATAGATGACGTTAATTCAATGAGTCGTATTCAAATAAATATTCCTCGGTTGGCATCTAGGTCCTATATAGCATTTTGTTCTAAGTTATGTAGGAAAAATTATGAAAATAGAAATCCAATCAGACGGTTATGTCTAATTTATAATGAAGTTGAGAGTATCATGAAAGAAGGTATAGATATTTTCAATTTAAGCTACTGTGAATTTAGAAATATTTTATGTAAAAATTTAATGTAATTTATTAAAATCAATCGCTACTTTTGTTGTTGTATTCGGAAATTTGTTATGTTATTGTTTACACTGATATTTTAGTTTATTGTGTGTCTATTCATGTTACTGTGATGTATTGGTTTATCCAACCCCCCTGTTATTGGGATACTTTGTATCCTGTTGGGAGGTTGTAAATAAATAAATAAATAAATAAATAAAAATAAATAAAGTAAATGAGGTTAGAAAGTGACATATTAACAGCCACAACAAAAATACTGCATAAACGATCACCTCTCTTAAGTCTGTTCTTATGACTATAACTTAAGACTGTGATTGTGATTGTGACTACGTTATTGATACATAAACTCGGCTTATGGTTATAGTATTTGATACAATATAGGTAAAGTTGTGGGACACTCGATTTAAAATCGGAAATTGTTCCTGTATTTCCTGGCTGCATTTTCTGTAAAATGTTCAGGAAACTTTCAAACAAATAAAATTCTACTTATTGCTCTGATACGAGTAAAATAAAATAAGAAATTCACCCCCGAATCTCTGCGGTGGTGGGCGAATGATCGGGCAGGAAATCGCGTTACATAATATCGATAGGTAAACCGTGTTACTGGATTGAATTTGCCTTGGATATGCAAGCCGCGGCCTGCTGCCGCCTGCCCCGCAGGCACAGCAGGAATCCCTTTCTGCTGACGTCACTACCTGCAAGGTGATATACAACAGCTGAAGAGATGCCGTCAGCATATGATTAAACTCAACTTCGAAAGTCAACCAGGAATTTTATGGAGATTTCATAAGATGAATTTCAGGAAGAAAAAAGTAAATACATAGTTTGAAAGTTAATATTAGATGTTTTTGCTGCAACGTTCAGAGAAGAATATGAGGCCTACTAAGATATTGCAAAGGTTATTTACGAGATACAAATATTTAAAAAGCCTCACTTTTCGCACTGCTAAACTCATGTAGACTTACTTTTGGAATATT
Organism: Ophonus ardosiacus; assembly: GCA_943142095.1. NCBI lineage: Eukaryota > Metazoa > Arthropoda > Insecta > Coleoptera > Carabidae > Ophonus > Ophonus ardosiacus. The sequence goes on along the minus strand of OW964825.1, from coordinate 53,034,007 downwards.
ATGTAGGGTGTTTTTGAACGAAAGTTAATGACGATTTTTGTGCACTTTTGTGACGATTTCAAATAAACAAAATTAATAACCGAATTGATAGGATACAGCCAACTTGTAGCGAAGTTAAGGATTTGTCTATCAGGAGTTGTTTTGCAATCTTCGGTTAATATTTTAACTGTCGGTTAAATAAACAAAATTGGAACGAAATGAACTGTCAAATGACAAATTGATTATTTATTGACTTTTTATTGATGCATAACGCAATACAAAATAATTCTGAAAACAACAGTGTGTTCTTCGTAGTGCTTCAAGAACTACATATTAATGTATGCAAATGATAAATGAAACTGAAATTTCATTACATAAACTGAGCAAATTGTTATAAGTTAATGTAAGAAAGTAAAATGAATACGAAAATAGTTTGCATTTCTGCGAGAATGTAAATCACGTTAAGGGTAAATTAACATTTCAAGCTTCATAAAAATATCTCAAAATGGACTTTCCTTGATATTTGGCTGCTGGCCATAATGTTAGTCATGAACTTTGCTTTTTATAATAATCTGATGTTGAGATAAACACAAGGCTAAACATCATTTAGCTTTATACAGCAAAGATGGAATAATTTCGTATTTTACTTTGTTTTAAATAGAGCAAATTATGGTTCTACATTTTTTTAAACATTTTTAATCTGAAGGTATATTGACTTTCATAATTCATATTATATTTAATATACAGGATGTTCCATTTAAGTGTGCCACCATTGCTATCTCGAGAACTATAAGAGCTACAAGGTTGGTTAAATTAGCAAAGAACCACCATTTTACAAGACTATTACAATGAGCAAAAACAATTTTTTTTCGACCAATGGTTCTCAAAATACGGGACACAACTTTCTTATTTTAAATGAGAACATTTTTTTTAGGTTATTCGATAGAGTATTTTTTTCTGAATTCAACGATATAAACATATCATATACTAATATAACACATAAATTTAAAATGCAATTTTTTAGTTATTTTGTTATTATTGTCGTTCAACACCCGTTGTGCCTTCAACGTTTTATGTCTTACTAGAAATTCTTAATAAACATTTTGTCTGACTAGAATTTGTCAAACAAAAATAATAAATCACAAAATTTTAATACAACTTACAAAGTAGCCTGTGAATGCGGTATCTAGGTAATATTTTGTTTCTGTAAACAAAGCATTTTTTCAAACAAAACATATATTTCTTGTAGTATTTTTCTGTCAATATGGACGAGCAATGTTATTGCTAAGAATAAGAAGTATGCTGGTTTGTATTTGTGATGAAACAAATATAATTATAAACGACTACAATTCACATTGCTGCTTAACCTTAACTGCACTTTACGTTAGTATCAGTATTATTAACCTCAGTTTGTTGTCAACATTACCATAGCAACTTAATACGCCCTAGGGCATTATTTACTCAATAACGGACCTAATGTTGAGGTTGTTATCAAACAATAACATACTAGTAAGACATAAAAATATTTTATTTACGGGTACTGAGGATTATTTTTTGTGGAATATTACCTATAATTTTAAGCAATTAAATTTTTACTTCCAAACAAAATTTCTTGATTACTTTTCCTTTCTCCAACGAAAGAAAGAAAATAAAGAAAATTGTTAATTAATTTCCTCAGGCAATATAAGGGTGTTATTAGGGAAATTTGGTTTGTGTGGAGAAAAAATAAGCTAATCATTTGCGATTCAAATGTGTTATAAGTAAAAAGGCGTTAAGAGTCTAGTTAAAATATTCCTAGCCGTCAACGGTTATTCATTTCTAGCGATAGTGACCTTATTATTATAGAACAATTCTCATTAACTTATCAACGAACGTATATGCGATGAGGGTTGATACTGGACGATCGATAAGTCTCTAACATTAAAGAGCTAATTTACTTTCTTCCATAATAATATACATCGCCAAAAAACGACTATATTATTCAGAATACTATACTGTACATAACAGTAATAAAATTAAATATTCTCCAATTTAATAAGAGACAGTGGATCCAATCCCGGCCGTCCCGGCAGTCGGGGTTTATCAATATACATCCCAAAATCCCGGCAGCAGACAAACAGCTTACTTGGTATGTATATTTCTCTAAATTCAACAACAATAACCGAACACACAAAAGATAAGCTTGAAAAACTCAATTCGAATTTTGTGCGTCATATGTCGTCGAGTTACAGATTTGGCAATATTACGATTCGAATATCGAACCTACGGTTAAAATTACAAATGTATAATTTTTGAACAACTAATTCAATTTTTACCTCTCGCTAAGAGAGCTCTTCCCATTAATGTCAAATTAAGGAATACGTAGTTAAATAGGTATTTAGTCTTATAGAATGGGGGATTACACCATTTTTTTCTTTATAATTTCATCTGAAAATATTAGGAAAACTAAGACTATTGATGAAAATCCGGTGAAAAAATTCCTATTAATAAGTGAGTTATGGTCTCCCGAATTTTGAAAAGATTGACGTGACTTCACATTTATGTGTTTTTATATCAAACTGTTTTCATCATGGACCTAAATGTTCTTGAAATATATGCTATTTTAAGTTATATTTACATAAAAATAAATGAATATTATAACACTGTATAAGTATACTTACTTTATAATTACAGGTGTATTTAAATTATTAAGTTTAATGCAAGAAATTTATGTTAAAATAAAAACTGTTTGGAAACTGTAGTACAGGAATGTTAGCCCCTCCTTTCGAATTTGAATTTCTTAACTTCCATTGATAGTAATCCCACCTCCTAACACGCTATTTGTAATGCATGTATAGGCGGTTTCTCGGACGCCAATCAAAATATTTTCATATTAATGTCGAAGCGTTATAACAAAAAACCCTTTATTTCCGAAATATCTCAATTATACCATTTCATTTTTTTATTAATATTCGTTACTCAGCATATACATTCGTATTTTTTTACTATTTTCCTTTAATTCGATTGAGCCGTAATCCCCCATTATGAAAATTGGTATACTTACATATTTTTTTTAGTCAAATCGAATGGTAGTATGGCCAAGTTTGTATCTAGCCATTTTTTAGTTATTACCCCAAATGAGATATTTTTGGTTAAAACTTTAGATGCAAATATCTCGGGAATGAAAAGAGATATCGACAAGCGATTTCAAAATTAATTTGTAATCAGAAAGGTAAATTAGATAAGATAAAACTACGTAAGTAAAGAATTTTTTAAAAAGTAATCGATTGTAAAAATAAAATATTTATTTTTTGCTATTCGTCCTATTTTTTGCTAATTTCAGGTTAAAAGGTAAATTATTTATAAGATAAAATATTCTGTAGATCTTTTAAGTGAAATTCATGCATAAATAATTCTTATACTGTTTTACTAATCTGTTTCTAATTTAGTTTACGTGTCACTAGCGAAAATGCTAATATAACCACCATTTAATCACAGTCAGATATTCTAAGCTGACTATGTAATCGTCGTAAATGTAATTACTTTAGCACAGTTACAGTTTCTCTAATAGTATACTTAATCCTGTTATACGAATGAAGATTGCATGTGCATCGGGAGTAGATTTCTAAACTCTAAAACTCGCACAGAAACAATCAACACGTTCAAGAAATGAAGATACAAAAATTTAATACTGAATATTATAATGTCTTTAGATAATAATATTAAAAATTACCCTTAATCTGATATAAAAAACTATACACGTGTTTCGAGAAATATGTTCTCATTCCTTCATTACCTAGTAAAATTTTACGCGTAAAAAAAATATCGCATCAAAAAATTGGCAAATTTGTAATTTTACAACTTATGCTATGCCCGGCTATAATGGCACATTTCCCGGCTCGGTATGTAATAACTATATACGAAAGCACGTAAGAAAACGTAAAGGTTGACGAATTTATTTTGAAGCAATTACTGAAAGCATTTTACGTCCTGACACACGAGGTGTGGTGATGATTTATTTATTTGTCGTGGATGAAATGCAGTTAAGTTTTCCTTTCATCGAAAAAATGTCAGAAAAAATGTGGCGTGTTGATATTATCACGTTATTTGTATAATACCTCGGTTGTTTTTTACTCCACTTTGACATGACTTTTAGGGTGGTGTGGCTTTATTTAAATTGAATTTTGCTGCATGTTTACCTTTCATTACAAAATTAATGACCTCATTTTTTGTGTCAACTAAATACAATAACTTCAACAATGGACGTAATTTTTCTTCATTGCATGAAAATTGAAATTCAGATAGTACGATAATTTATATAATTATATAAATAATAAGTATATAAAATGGCCATATTTTTAATTAATAAATAAGGGACTCAGCAGATAAAGTTAAACTTTAATTCGTCTCCAATCTTCCTCTCTTAAAGTGTCTTTTTTGTTCTATTCTCCTTTTCAAGTTCCCTGCAAAATAGTCTCAGATGTTCCAAGATTTTTTCTTCTTTCTGGGTCCATATGCTCTTCTTCTTTTGACTAATATGTATTGTATTTCTATTCATTTTTGCAACAGAATCTTGCAATTAACATTTGGTTTTTTAACCACTACTACGTGTCCCATTGTACATGGTAGCACAAATTCGAGTTCCTTTTATGAAAAACTTTACGATACAAAAAATTGATGTAAGCCAACTTTTTGAAATAATTTTAACTGGAATTTTTGATCGGATTTGTTTTGGCTGGAGCTACAGGCTTAAACTTGATTTTCGCTTATTTTGATAATCCCTCATATTTAGTTTATTGCTAGAGATATCGTAGATATCGTAGAATAACGTGTAACTAAAGTTTTCAAAATTTAACAAATATTCAATAAATAACAAAAAATTGATTTTTAAATAGGAACCTATGTTGAAAATAGTCTCATCTTTTTACCTCTTGATAAGAGAGGTTTTGGATTCATGCTAATAAGCACGTTTAAAGGTCCCTACACCGAGAGAAATGTGTTGTTATAATAAATATATTTATAATAATTGCTATTATATTTTATATTTAAAAAAGGGACTAATACACAAGATATTTGAATGAAATATGTGAAGATATTAAAAGTCTTAGAATATTATGTAATAAGAACAAATATATGATATACTACTTTTAAATATATATTTATTTTCAAATTTAAAATACTATATTATCAATGTTAACATTCGAGATAGTAATAATTATAAAGTTATACTAAATTTGATTATAGTATGTGGCACAATTTAATATCCAAAATATTTAATGCAAATAGACAAGTATCTTAGGCTTAAAATACCAGTATATTTGCGATGGCAAATTAATATATTACATTTGGGAATAGTTATAGGTGTACTGAAATCCGGATCAAAAAAGTTTAACATATTTACATATTTAAATTTAAAATTTTGATGTACAATATACAATTTTTAATATACATTTCTCTCAGTGTAGAATCCGATTTTAACATTTTTACAATTATGTCTGTATGTGTGTGTGTGTGTGTGTGTGTGTGTGTGTGTGCGTGCGTGTATGTTGGACAGACGGTTTCTCAAGTTCTTGGTTGTAGTTGAAGGATCAAGTTCAAATCATTTATATATGAAGGAAGGCCTTAATGATCCCAGAACAATTTTTATAAAAAAATTCGTTTATTTAGGACGTTTCGAGCCCAAGTGACCCATCATCAGCTATAAAAAAAAAATTACAAATATAATTCCATCAATCGTTAATCAAAATGTAAAAAACAATAAAATTATTCAATTAAATAAAGGTAACACTCACCTTCAACATGGTAAATAAATTAAGTAAACATTTTTATAATAATAACGTCGATATAAATGTTTAAAAATCAAATTTCAAAGAAAATAACACGTGGTACTCCATTTTGTTTTATTATGAAGTAAATATACAATTAACTTGTTGTAAGTTTATAATAAAACAAAATGGAGTACCACGTGTTATTTTATTTGAAATTTGATTTTTAAACATTTATATCGACGTTATTACAAAAATGTTTACTTAATTTGTTTACAATTGATGAAATTATAATTGTAAAAAATTTTTATAGCTGATGATGGGCCACTTGGGCTCGAAACGTCCTAAATAAATGATTTTTTTTATAAAAATTGTTCTGGGATCATTAAGGCCTTCCTTCATATATAAATTCTATAGATTTAGAGATAGAGAATTAGAAATATATAAAATAATACATTGGTACAATGTATCAAACAGCTCATAGAAACCAGTTGAAAAATTTAAATATTTGTAATTGACATTATTGTCAGTGTCAAAAACCAAGAGCCATTACTGAAGACTTTTCTGAGAAGTACATTTAATATTTCTTATTTTATCATTAATTAAATATTTAAAATTATAGATAGATACTTATAGCTGCCGCATGTTAAGTTACCACTGTCCTTGAATCAGGAAAGGAAAACCTAAAATTCGAACTTGGACAAGTCCAGATGTAATAGTAATTATAACAAATGCTATTGTTATAACAAGAAAAAGTCTCCGTCAACATCTGAAATTGATTTAAAGAGAGAGGGGATTCATTTATAAGCCAAATTATGTACAGTTATCTGTGTCAACTAAACACACGCTTGGTATACATATATTTCATCATATACCAAAAAATACCGCCAATTTCGTCAATGAATTGAAGGAATCTCGAGGAAACTTGTTCTTAGAATTAAATGAAAAAATGTTAAATACAATACTTATATAGCCTAATATGAAAATGGCCACAACAGATTTTTTTTCATACTATGAGGTGAAAAAAAGTAAATTATTTGCAAAATTTTAGTACTGACATTATATTTATATCTTGAAATTCAGTTACAAGGTAAATTAAAGTAGTTAAAGCTACTGCGGAGAGTACAAAAAACAGCGATTATTTTCATGCTATAAATAATCCATTTGTATCGGATTCGAACTCGATCCAATTTTATTTTTATTTTGATTTTTATTTTTAATGTGAAAAAGTTGCAGTTTGATTCTGTGTGAAACCAGGTTAGTGGAAAACAAAAGCCGGATAAATAAAACTGTGCCAGAAATCTATTTCATTCGCAATGAGAGCCAAAATAGTTAGCGCCGGATCTGCAGCTAACTTCAGGGATGAATCATTCTCAGGACACACACAAGCAGTTTCATATTTTTAGTTTGGCAGAGACCAACAGACATTGTAATGTTAAGAAATTTAATTACTATAACTTCTTACTAGTTTTTATAGTATAGCGCTGAAGTAATAAAATGGCAATTAAATCTTAAAATATTCCCAGAATTTCAAATTATTTTTCTTTTAGGTTGAATGTCAATATTTTATGTTTTCTGTAATGGCTGTTCTACAGAAACAACTACAAATGACCACATTAAAAATGGATAATTATGAACAATGTGAATACCAAGTAGAATGCATATCTTTCAGTTTGAAAATTTAAAGATATAAACTGTTTTTTTTTTTTATTCAAGCGTGTAATAAAATGAAGATAATTGACACTCTTAAATCTTCATTACATTATTTTCTTAAACATTTTTATAATTTCTTTACAAAATTATGCCAGATCTTTAGTATCTTCCTAAAATTGGTTCTACTAAATAATACTAAAATATTTTTTGAATTAGTGTATTTTCGGGAATCCCACAATTTATCTGTACCTACCTTGGCATGCCGAATTTTTTATACAAGACGATAAAATTGTATTTTATCGACGAGCGGAAAGTTTAATTATTTTTCGCGAGTCGATAATTTAATTTTATCGTCGTGTGTAAAATTCTATTTTTTTATAGCAGATTTTAAAGAGCAAAAATTTGAAAAACCGATTATAAATTAAATTATTTAAGAACAATTTAAAAATCTTTGAAAACAATTTCATTTTATTCATGTTTATACAATTGAAGTTAATATATAATATGAATCGCCAAAATGCATAATGTGTTTTTATTTAAATAAAAATTAAAGTTATTTATCTACCCTTGCTGTTAAAGTATTATTTTATCTACCCTTGCGGTTAAAATGTCACTTAGTCAACTATTTTGAGTTGAACAAAGCACACTTTAAAATCTGCTATAGAAAAAATAAAATTAGTTTTTCGTTTTAATAAACTTCTATTTGGATTGTTTACATACATGTTATATTTTTATATTTAAACTTAAAAAAAGTTAAAAATCTGTTGTGGCCAACACCATACCTCTCGCCATTTCCATATTATCCTAAGAGCCCAATTCTCAATTTTGACCATTGTGATATGATATGAAATGATAAATTTATTGTCATGATATTTACCAAATGTCAACGCATACTCCAAATTCGTATTTTTTTGTTACGCGCAACCAATATTGTCAACATAGGGTAAATACATATAATATCAGTCTTTTACGCACATTTAAATCAGATCACTTAGCAATTGAGAATAGCTCCAAGTGATAAAGTGAAAAAGTTTCCCTCACTTCGGTGAAAATTGCGAACTGGGCCCTATTGTATTTAACTTTTCTGGTGCACACAAAAAAATCTAAATACATCTATTTTCTTTAGACATTTTTTCATTCTATAAACAAGTCTCTCTTCTAAATGTTAGAGAGTCTTCCAGTTCATTGACGATATTGGCGGTATTTCCGTTCTTAAGGGTGTATGTAATACATATATGTATCTATAATTTTAAATATTTAATTAATAATAAAATAAGAAATATTAAATGAGGTACTTCCCAGAAAAAAACCTTCAGTGAAGTCTGTGGATTTTTGACACTTAACATTTATTGTGCATTTATCTATCAATTACACAACATTTTAATATTTTAACTGGTTTCTATGGAGTTCTTTGGTCTGTGAGATTCATTACAACAGATTATTTTACATATTTATATTGCACTATCTCTCGCTCTATCTCTAAATATATAGAAGATATAATAATTTTTTTAAATGTATCGGATAGGGAATTTTATAATGCAGAAAATAACGAAACAACGACATTAACTATTTATGATGCCACGCCAAATAGCATCCAAGTGCAAAACCTAAAAGCATCTGAACTGTTAAATATCAAAACATGAAACGTATAAGTTTTTATATGCGTATCAATGTTTCAATTAGTATGTTTTTCATTTCCAAATGATGTTCTACTTCCTCAATAAAAAGAGCAGTAAAACATTTTCAATTAAACAAATGAGTAATAAACTAAATGGGCAAATCGTAGTGTTTGATTTTTATCTGGTTCAGTTGCAAATTATTCGAATGTTTTGTAAACATAATAAAAGGTAGAGTAGATATTTATTTACGGCGCAATGATTTTAATTAAAACCTACTTCATTCTTATTATAAAACAAGCTATTCAAGAAAATAACGTATTTAATTTTCATTTGCAACTGCAGTGGAATTATCTCTGTTAATCTATATAATTTATTTCCCCCATTCACAAGCAAATACCGTGTGAATACGGGAATCTCAGTACAATGGTTGCCACCATGTAAATGTAATTTATTTCGCGAGATAATAACATAAATATTCCGAAGAGCAAAACGCAAATACACGCCCTCCTTTTTCCTGAAAGAAGGGAGCTAATATGGCGTACGCACGCCGACATACGAAGTTAATTGCATTCTAATAAAATAACAAACGTTTATTGTTGTCAACAAGGCAGAATTTTGCATTGTGATTTTGTAATTTAATTATGTCGAAGTATTTGCAAAAGCCGAAGCAATAACCTCTTTTAAAGCATGTTTTGCGTTATAATTCTACAGTGCTAAATGCTACCCCCACAAATGTCATTTCTCCTTAATCTTACAAATGCTAAAGTTATCCCCACCACCAGATACGTAGGGTTCAGAAAGCCTAATCCTACAAGTGTTAAATGGGATCCTCGACTCTATTTTTTTATTATTTTAAATGAAAGTCCATTTAATGTTAAAGCAATTTGTAGTTTTAAAAATTCTTAATTGTCTTTAGTTTAACTGCTATTGATTTTTAAAGTCAATATGACGTCACGACGACACTTCTATCTTCTATCTTTCTCTCGCTCGGCACCGGACTCTACAGTAGGCTGCAAGAGAAAGGTAGCAATAGGGTGACGTCACAGTGACACTGACAACAAATATCAATTATTTTCTTTAACTTAATCGTTATTTATTGAGTAGTACTTTAAGTTCAAAGTGTACATTTTAATATTTTTTGTTATGGTGGAGGACCCCATTGCGACGTATCAAGATGAGACGAAAAGTTTGTCTTAGTGTACGACGCCAACTACATCGCCTATTAAATTATAGGTGACTGTACTATTAATACTAAAAGATATGTTTAGAAAAATTTATAATCCATGATATACAGGGTGTTTCATAATATATGCGCAGGACTTCAGGATGTGATAGCTCGTCCAAAAATATGAAAAAAGTACTCTTGGTCATAAGCTCTAAAGTTAACCGTTTTCGAGAAAAATCAACTTTTATGTTGAAAAACATGGTAAATTTTTTGAAATAATTTTTTTTTTACTAATTAAACAAAATTTATTCAAACGTTAGAACAAGTAACAAAACCAAACGTTAACTTCATAATTGCAAAATAAAAAAAAAACAATAACAAATCATACTCAGTTAAATAAATTGTTGGGAATGTCCGCCGTTAGTTTTCTTTTTATCAAGTAGGCTTTAAATTTTAAAACAAAAGCTATCTCCTGTCAAAATAACAATTTCTTTGTACCTACAATAAGTAAATTTGTGTTACAAAATTAAAAATGAATTACACAAACGCTGAAATGTGCGAAATGCATTACCTTTACGGAATGGCGAGCGGTAATTCGGCAGAAGCAAGGCGGTTGTATCAAAAAAGACATCCTGATCGCCGAATACCACACCATAACTTGTTTCAACGCATTCAAATTTTGCAATTATGAAGTTAACGTTTGGTTTTGTTACATTTCAACATAAAAGTTGATTTTTCTCGAAAACGGTCAACTTTAGAGCTTATGACCAAGAGTACTTTTTTCATATTTTTGGACGAGCTATCACATCCTGAAGTCCTGCGCATATATTATGAAACACCCTGTATATAGTGTCCCATTTAGAGGTGCCACCATTGGGATCTCGAGAACTGTAAGAGATACGATGTCGGTTAAATGGAAAACGTTTTAAATATAAAAAATAGATATTTTTATTAACTAACCAGTGGCGTACGAAATAAATTTTTATATCCGTAAATTTTCGAGATATAACACAAACTTATATTTCTTTAAATTAGTAATTAGTAATTAGTATTTTGTGATTAGTAATTAGTAATTAGTAATTGGCAATTAGTAATTAGTAATTTGTAATTTGTAATATGTAGTAATTGATTACATATTTTTCATTGTACTGCAAAAACATTTTGACATTCTCATGGCGCTTGTATCGTAAGTAGCGTAAGTTTTGTTTTGAAATGTTTTAAATGGGTTGGAGGTTGGAGTTCATTTATTACGTTTATTGCTTTGTTTCTTCTGTTCGAGTTTTATTAATATTATTTCTTAAAGAAATACTTCTGTTTTGCCTAATTCTTTATGGCAAGTAAACTTTCAAATCATTTTATAGTTCTGATAAAATTTTATTACATTTTCTTAGTGGTTAGATACTTCATTTTGTATTTAATGAAATACAAATATATTAAAAATATTTTTTGTCACAGTAACTTTTATATTTTGTTATAAAATATGGAGCAATATATATATCAAATTAACGGAAGGTCTTGTACTGGAAACAACAGATTTTTTTATATAAGTATACTTTTTAGAGTATGTGTTCAAGCTTTTTAAATATGATTTCACACTTTTTAAATATGATTTCACATTAACGAAAACTGACTTTTAAAAACAGTTTTATATGCAATTTTTAATGCTGTACAACTTTGTGCTCTACAATTTTTGCCGTAAATGAACAGGAGAGCAGAAAATTTCATAAAACTAAAATCCCATGTTAAATTCCTATATTAACCCTTAACCGCCACCAACCTGTTTTTATGATTCCATTTAATAACTTCTATGTATAATTTTACTATACAGTGTTTGAGTTTTGAGTGTTATAACGACGTTACTTCTTACAAGAATTTCTAATTTTAACAATAAAATATACTAATCTGTAAGAACATATAAATTTTATATGCTGATGGTTGTTCCTTTAAACATACATAAATATTATTTCAGAAATAAATAGAATTCTTAATGTATGCTCCGAAACGAATTATGGTAACAAAAATAACTTTATAGTACAGTTACTCTGCCATATTCCTTGGCATTCACCTTGTTACTAAACAATTTTATATATCGAAAATATGCGAAACTTCATAAACAAACATATTTACATGCATGTTTATTTGCTTCTTGGATTTAAGAACACAAATCGCCAATTATTGGATTATAAACATTATGGCGTTATGTTAACAAAACTTTTTTTGCACTTTGGTTTATTTTCATAATGAAATAATCCTCCGGCGTTGTTTACCGTTGAGTAATGATGATTTATCGCACTGCTCTTTTCCAAAACAAAGGCGCGTTCCGTCGCAACGCATTGTTTACACCTGAGCAACGACGCCGTTGAATATCTCTTGTTTGTATGCGACGCGAGTCGTCGTTTTCAACCATGACAACAATTAATTAATCTCTCAAGAGGCACAAAAGCGCGGGGACGGGGAAACAGTTGTGCAGTACGATTGTCATTGGGATAAATTTAGATCTAGTATGTGCTGTCTATCGCCTCAGTGACGTAATTGGGACTAACAAGCCGCGGAATTTGAATTTGTGTGGTATACTTTAAAAATAGGGGATTCCACTAATATCGAATTCTTATATAAATTATATACATAATTATTTCTTTCCATATAACTGTCATATTGACGCAAATTTCTTTTCTATATATATTTTATCCCTTTTTACCTTCCGTCACCTTTAGGTAAGGCAGGTATTGTATTTGGTCAAAAAATTCGTTGGTGAGTTTTTAACGAATAAGCACGTTTTAAGATACCTAGAATACGATTTTACTAATTTTACATTGATGTCTGTATGTGTGTGTGTGTCCGTGTGTGTGTGTCCGTGCGTGTGTCTGTGTGTGTGTCTGTGTGTGTGTGTGTGTGTGTGCGTGTGTGTGTGTGTGACAAATTTTTCTCCGACGATAACTTCAAAACTACAATTCTAAAAATTATGATTCTTTCGTATTCCTCTTCTTTACAACCATATGAAGAGCTGATTAGATTTTGGTTATAATTGGTCAACCGGAAGTACCCTTATTTGAAGTTCTTAACAGTTTTTCTGGAAAAAACGCAGTTAAATATCATTTTTCGACATTTTATGATCATTAATATGAAAGAAAATCTTATTCTCTATACGATTTGATTATACATTTTCCTTCATATTCAATAGATATAGAGTTATAGAGATATTAAGAGAGGCTAACTTTCAAAAACCAGTCAGCTTTGCAAAAATTATGGAAACAGCAGATAATATTCAAAAAATTCTAATTGACAGATGTCAGTGTCAAGTGCAAAATCAAAGTGGAAAGTATAGGATCAGAAAGTAATTTAAGTGACAGAGGTTCCCCGCAAATGTCTTGCAGTTTCAATGCCGGGAGTACAAGAAAAGCCAAAGAGAAGATGGAAGGACTGTGTAGCAGAATATTTGAGCGAGGAAGAACTGTGTCAAAAAGATGCGTTGCATAGGAATGAGGAAGTGTGAAGTGCAATTTACAGAATGTACATTCGTGTTATAATTATACTGGATTTATAGAATCTTTTTAAAGGAACTTGCAATATGGAATTTGTGAAAAATAGTATGTTCGTGTTCGTGTTACAATTTTACAGGATATATAGAATCTTTTCCAAGGAACTTTTGGTATCGGATTTGTACAAAATACATTGAATTGGCGGAAGGTTTTGTGCTGGCCACAACAGATTTTTTATAAATGCTAACATATTTCACACATTCAAAACAAGTAAATTTCTCGGGGCTTGATGACGCAACCGAACCCGGCCCTCTTTTATTGGCCGACTTGTATGTAAGCGTTCCCATCATCAAACCAGTGACTGCCAGACTGTTCCACTAAACGGTATTATTTTTGCAAATACTTAAATACAAATAAATTATAACTACAATATACTAAATTTAAGATAAGTAAAAGAAAAGAAAATAAGAACAAAATGAAATTTTCAAATTTGACAGCCGCACAACATTGCCAAATGGTTCAGAACCTCTGATAACAACAACCAAGACAGCAGCTGCTGAGAGAGAATGCACGATATAATGTCATTGGTCTCCACCACTGGGTTCGCGTACGTCGTAAGGCGGGAAACATTGGATACCAAATATTTGTCATTTTTTTTCTTCCATAAGAAGCCAAATTTTAAAAAAAGAAAAATTACGGAATTTCTGTATTTAATAATACTATAACATTTAAAAAATCAATAAATCGTGGAATTCCCCATTGTACCACAGACACATTAGCAGATTTTATTTTAACGATGACATAAACTAGTTTAGTGTATTTATAAGAGAAAATAATAGATATTTATACACCAAGTGAGCTAAGATAATGTTTATTCATGAGAAGAAAGTTTAGCTAGTTAAATTCTTCGAGCGAATAAACATTCTTAGCTCACGTGGTATATACAATATTTTATTCAATTTTGACGAAATAATAACAAAAACCATTATCTTCGATGATAGACGTCAATTAATCTATTTAAAAAGCTTTATTGTCTGTCGTTTGTGTCGTAAAAAATAATAAAAATGGCTGTTAATATCTGATAAATAATGTGGTGAGTGTTATTTTCGTTCTTGGCGTGATTTTTAAATGCATTATTTGTTGCAGAGTGAGTTAAAAAAATTTAATTCACTTGTGAATAAAATGTTATTTGTAGTTGTTGCTATGGAGTTAATAATGATAGTTTAAAACTTCAAAATGGGGGATTCCACCATTTTTTTTTTATAATTTCATCTGAAAATATTAGGAAATTTAAGACTATTGATGAAAATCCGGTCAAAAAATTCCTATTAATAAGCGAGTTATGGTCTCCCGAATTTTGAAAAGATTGACGTGACGTCACATTTATGTGTCTTTATATCAAACTGTTTTCATCATGGACCTAAATTCTTGAAATATATGCTATATTAAGTTATATTTACATAAAATAAATGAATATTATAACACTGTATAAGTCTACATTACATACTTTATAATTACAGGTGTATTTAAATTATTAAGTTTAATGCAAGAAATTTATGTTAAAATAAAAACTGTTTGAAAACTGCCGTACAGGAATGTTAGCCCCTCCTTTCGAATTTGAATTTCTTAACTTCCATTGGTAGTAACCCCCACCTCCTAACACGCTATTTGTTATGCATGTATAACCGGTCTTTCGGTCGCCAATCAAAATATTATAGATTTCATATACGTGTCGAAGCGCTATAATAAAAAAACCCCTTATTTCCGAAATATCTCAATTATACCATTTCAATTTTTTATTAATATTCGTTATTCAGCATATACATTCGTATTTTTTTACTATTTTCCTTTAATTCGAATGAGCTAGAATCCCCCATTGAATAAAATTATTAATGTAGTCATGTAAATAATAGAAAATGTTAACTGAATTTTTTTTTTATTATAATCAATTTACAAATATGTGCGTTTATTTTACGACACCTTGAACAAAACACAAAACAACACACTAACTACCACCGCAATACTCGTTTGATGTTAATTTAAATCGTCAAATAATATTTGCTCTCTTAATTAGACCGCGTTGTCTCTTTGACGATTGTTGTGCTAAGTGTATTACCGTACTGTATCACAAACAATAATTATCCTTTTCCCTCTTCAACGAATTAAAGTCCTCTTTCATATTTGTTTTCTCCGGTTTCACCCTTGATGAAATATTTTGCTTTTATCCTGTCACATGAATGTCGTTCGTAAAAATTTTAATTCGTTTTGGACAAGCATTTTGCAGATGCGATTTTGACTGTATAATTTTTATGAAAGAAATGAAATATTAATCGGAGTTCTCACCCATCGGCACTTAACGCTATAAAATTTTACTCGTATTATTCTGAAGAGAACAGTTTTAATATAAAAGACATATTCATTTATTTTAAATGGATTTTTCACCAAGAGTAGATATCGATATTTCTGTCAAAATCATGACAGGCGTAAAACATTTGCCTCTCGAGGGAAAATATGTCAAAAATAAACCTTAAGGAGTTTATACTATTTTGACAATTTAATTGTCTAATAAAAATGTTATAAGCTGCTTCGTATAACTTTCTAAATTTCGTTTGTAATAAGTTTAGAACAAGAGAAGAAGCTGCATCAACAATTTCTTGGGGTTCTTCTTGAATTCTTTGTGTTCCATATTAGAAAAAACGACGTAAAACTTAAAATTCTCGAAATGAAATTTGAGAAAATTCAATTTTGTTTATAACGAAAGTCTGTGTTGCCAAGTTGTGAATCTTAAAGACTACTAATTTCTTAAATTCATTGAATCGTCAAAGATGACAACCGAATTTGTCACCCTGTGACAAATCCGTATTTTTTTTTTTAAAGGCTTGTATATTTCTCTAAATCTCGAGCAGGATTCGAACCCGGTACCTTTACATTTCTAGAATTTCTATATAAAAATGTACTGTATTTATCGTCAAATAAGTGTGCACTATTTCTGCACTGTTACCAATTCAAAAGCCACGTTGAAAATGGGACAGGGTGTGGAGAAGAGAAAAGTTGAGCATCAGTCCATACTTATTTGACAGTGACTGTAGTATATCAAGTGTGCAGTTCTGATTTCAAATCCGGACCAAGTTAATGAAGTCACACAAAAGTGAGCCTTATGGTGCACTCTACACAACTGCTAAGTATGTTTTTGTTAAGCTTCGTTTACAGCAACAATAAGATGTCTTCATTAATAGATATTTACACACCAAGTGAGCTAAGGTAATGTTTATTCATGAGGGGCGAGTGAGTTAATTTCTTCGAGTGAATAAACATTCTTAGCTCACGTGGTTTGTACAATATTTTATTCAATTTTGACGTTTTAAACTGTCATTATTAAATCCATAGCAACAACTATAAGTAACACTTTTTTCACATGTGAATTAAAAAATTTTTTAAATCACTCTCACAAAATTTTAACTCACTCTGGCATTCTGCAACAAAAAATGCATTTAAAAATAACATCAAGAACGAAAATAACACTTACCATATAATTTATCAGACATTATCAGCCTTTTTCATTATTTTTTATGACATGACAGACAATGAAGCTTTTTAAATATGTGACTTGACGTCTATCAGCGACGATTGTCATGCTTAGCCTACTAACTGATCAATTTTTTATTTTGTCAAAATTAAGTATTATAATGGTTTTTATTATTATTTCGTCAAAATTGAATAAAATATTGTACAAACCACGTGAGCTAAGAATGTTTATTCACTCGAAGAATTTAACTCACTCGCCCTTCGGGCTCGTGACCTAACTTTATTCTCATGGATAAACATTACCTTAGCTCACTTGGTGTGTAAATATCTATTATTCAATTTTGACGAAATAGTAATAAAAACCATTATAATATTTAATTTTGACAAAATAAAAAACTGATCAGTTAGTAGGCTGAGCATGACAATCGTCGCTGATAGACGTCAACTCATCTATTTTAAATAATTTATGAAAATGGCTGATGTTATTTCAAATGCATTATTTGTTGCAGAGTGAGTTAAAATTTTGTGAGTGATTAAAAAAAAAAATTAATTCACATGTGAAGAAAGTGTTACTTATAGTTGCTATGGAGTTAATAATGACAGTTTAAAACATCAAAATTGAATAAACAAAATTATATTATGATTGAAATACCCACCAATATTAAAAGCATTCATGATTGATATGTTTATTTATTTAGATATTCCTGATTTTTTTAACTTGTTTGCTTTTCTTATTTTTATATAAATTGGCATAATAAAATAATTTTGATAACGCAGTAAACAAACACATCCATTTTATTTATATTTAAAAAATTAAAATTGCTAACCTTCCTGTGACCGATGACGAAAAGTCCTTCTCCTTGTGGCCAGTGACGTCAGCCATTACGGTATCATATGCAATAAGGCACATCAAGCATCTGAGTTAGTAGGTTGAAGATGCATTTATAAATAGTCCGTTGCTAGAGATACGTCATTGTTTTATTATAGCGTACGATCGCATCACTCACTCGATTTACTGGCACTGAACACTTGATTTTGTTTTCTTTTGTTGATGCTCTTTTTGTTCTTACCAAAAATAAACACATGCAGCCAAATTGTGAGAAGATAGAGAGCAAACCTTGAAAATATGACAAAAATAGATAATACTCGTATACAAGCATGCCTTGGAAGATGAAAATTAGTTTTTCCCCAATAATAAATGTTCATTGTGAGGTATGTGGACAAAATTACAATGATCAAACGGACCTTAAATGTGCTGATTTTGCAGAACACACCCAGACATAACAATAATGTTGCTGCTCTTCACGATCTTGGCTTCCATATTTTAAAACTTCCTCCATACAGTCCAGACCTGACACTTTGGACTGTTATTTATCCTCACACAAAAAAATTGTTTCGTGAGAAAAAATTGTGAGACGATAAAGAAAGTAATGCTGCAATTTCGAACTATTTGAATAAAAAAACGAAACATTTCAGCGATTATTACATAAATCTTTTCTGCCTACTCATTTTCACTATAACAGAATAACATTCTGTAAGTAACATGCATCAATAAGGCTGTTGTAAGAATTTTTACAGGTCCTAAATTTTAAAAAATATTATTCCTTAAAGAGCCTCAAATTTGAAAATATCACGAAATATCCATTAGATATTTTTCAATTAGATATTGAAATGTGTGTAAAATTTTGTAAAAGGCACGTGATCTAAAACAGAATGTGACAAACTATCGCTTACTTTTATTTATATAAACAATGTAAACTGTTTTCCTATTGGCTATGAATGACGTACTGTGTGTACTCCGACGTCACGTCAGGAGTGGGGGTTTGTTTATTCATAACTATTTCTAGCGCTAATCTTTTTATTTAATTATTTACGAAAATAACAAATCATTATTATTGTTTTATTACTATGAAAAATACAGCATAAACTTTCATTTAAAATACTTTTCAAAAAATGTAAAACAGGCTCATTACATATATGAAATATATTATTAAATAATAATTGTGATTGTCGCCTAAAAAAGTTGTGCGCACCTAAGCTTAAAAGTTCTTTTTTAGCCTCATCTGGTTTATTGGTCTTAGATTTTATCTCAAATGCAAACTTCAGATTCGGCCAAAAAAACGATCACTTTTACAACCTTCATACACAAATAACTATTTTTGAGGGTATAAATAAACTCTTTTAAAAACTAAAATGTTTATAAAGTTAAGGAACATATTCCTCACATTCCGCAATTATTTTTTATCTCCTCTCGTAGAATAATATATTTAGAAATATATAGTTACATTTTTAAATAAATTTTAAACAAAATATTTGGAAAGTATGTAACTGGTTAACAAAATTTCCATTTCCTGTACATACTCTTGTAAAAGACATACTTGCAATGCAATATTATTAAACCCTGACTCACTCTGTAATCTACATATTAAACATGAAATAGCACTAATGTAATTTCTTGTGGTATCTTTCCTGGTTACAGCGATGATAAATATATTTGAGTGTACTCGTAGGTAATGACACAAGTAGTGAGTTATGAGGTCCATTTATAGTTTACTGCGCTTATAGCAGATCGATAGATGGGTAAATGCAAATAGTTCTTACCCCTAACTACTGGCTAAATTATGCATTCATACAGCGCGTTCCAGAACTCCTCACTTAATAATTCAGGTGGTGAATAATGGTGCTCTGTCCTCGCCGTACAGAGGGAGACATTAAAAACAATACTAAATTGCAGGAAAATTGTTTTTAAATGACAAAAGCAGAAGCTGAGTGTACCATAATAGACCTTTTCAATTAAAAGAAATAGAAAATATGCGCAGTGAGATATGCACATAGTAATCCAACAAATGCCGCGAGTTACAATGACGTCCTTGTCATATGAGATCTGACAACTTTAAAAAACTTCTCAAGAAAATTTACAAAAGCTTTTATTGAAGCTAAAATGTAAAACGATGCAAATTTTCATTATGAATACAGGTACTTTAGTGACTAATATTTTTGACGTTTCGTTTGACAGCCCAGTTAGCAGTTGCAGAAGCCGTTTTATTTACTACGTGTACAGATAAACATAATTGGTCAATTAAAATAGGGCACCTGCACGTGACGTTTCAACATGGCGGCCACCAGCTGATCTTGGACAACCAAACCTTCAGTTTGCATTGTGTCTTACGGCGAAATATCGTGCTGTAAGCTTTTATTGTGTTTTTACGGCACTTATTGTTTTATTTGGGAAAAACTGATTAGAGTGTGTAAAGGTGAGTATATGAGGAGTGTTTTCCGTAAAAAATAAGTCAGGACATTCTTATTATTTAATGAGTTCCAGGTTATTAAATTAAAACTAACCCAATCCTATTTTTTGTGTATACTTTTATTGCATATAAAATAATTTAAACATAATCGGATAGGAACATATTGTATGATGTATAAAAAACATGAAAAAATATTTTTTAAATGACAGAATTACAAATTTTGAATGAAGTTTTTTTTAGTAACAGAATATATATACAGTATGTCCCCGGATTGAGTTTACAAGAGGAAAAAAAAATTTATTTTTGATTTTACGAAAAAATGCCAAGGGAAGAAAAATTTTTGCTTGAATTAAAACGCATGTTTCAGTTATTAAAACTTTTAATTAATGTAAGGTTCTTTTATTATAACGTTTTTTCGTATTTTGACCTCCTAATAATACAGTTATTACATTGAATCTAACATGATTTTAGTTAGCTTTGAAATATTGACAAATGATTTTTTAATTCTAATATCAGATAAAAAAGAGTTAGGGCCGGTATTATAAACGTCCAGTTAAATTTAGTTCCAAAGTAAATTTAATAAAGTAAACAAAATCGAATCAGTTACCATATTCTTATGACATTTAAATCATTGCTGTCAAAAATTCGCGTTGCATTTGTTCATTTACTATGGAACTAAATTTAACTGGACGTTTATAATACCAGCCCTTAATTGAATAAACTACAGGTATTTTGATTTTCGCCTTTTTTTTCTGAAATTAGAATTACTAATCATTTGTCAATATTTCAAAGCTAACTAAAATCATGTTAGATTCAATGTAATAACTGTGTTATTAGGAGGACAAAATACGAAAAAACGTTATAATAAAAGAACCTTACATTAATTAAAAGTTTTAATAATTGAAACATGCGTTTTAATTCAAGCAAAAATTTTTCTTCCCTTGGCATTTTTTCGTAAAATCAAAAATACAATTTTTTTTCCTCTTGTAAACTCAATCCGGGGACATACTGTATAAAGCGCCCACACGGTAAAATATATCGTCATCATTACCGATGTCTACATGTGTTGTAGATACTGGCACACCCAGAAATGGGTAATATGCCGTGATGATATATATATATATATATATATATATATATATATATATTTGTGTCTGTTTCTCACAAAGGTTTAAAAATTAGATAGGTAATCAATTATTGATTTCATATTGATTTTTAAAAGGCATTTATAATCCTCGCCAAAAAAATGTCAATGTATAAGAATCCACATTATGTATCCACTTAAATTTATCGATTTAACGTACTTTGGCTTCCAAAGATAAATTTTTGACCTATAAACTCAATAAGCTCATTTATATATAATAAAAATACACAATCGCTGCATACGTTGCAATGTTAAACTGAAGCTTGGTTGTCCGAGATCAGCTGATCATCCGCCATGTTGTGACATAGGTGCAGGTGTCCTATAGTATATTACTAACCGAGGTGGAAATTATTTCATTGTTGTCGAGGGCGAAGATAGCTAAGGCGCGAAGCGCCGAGGTTTGCTGTAGCCCGAGACATAATGAAACTTTTCACCGAGGTTTGTATACTACTTTATTCACAATCGGAATTTAATAAACAGTAATTCATATTTAAATAACAATAATAACCTAACATAAATAAACGAATGGTCTGAGCCATGAGCTTGTTCATCTGATACATGAACTGTCAGTTCAGTTAGATATCTAACCTTAAATTGTGATTTCTCAACATCTATACTTATTTATATTATTTACAATTTCATTCGTCCCTTTATATATAAAATGTACAGAAGCTTTGTTTACAAGTCACTAGAGATGCACTCGATTTCGAGCTTTGGCCCGGCCCGGCCCGAAGCCCGCCTCGATTTCGAGTCGATCATCGAGCCGGGCCGAAGATATTTTTTATCGGGCCGAATCGGGCTAATCATTTTCAAAAATCGAGGCGAGTCGGACTTTTGAATTTGGCCCGGCCCGAAAAATTCAATCAAATGCACAGTTTCCTTAATATTTTAATGAAAATGGATGAAGTTAAAAAGGATCAAAATGTTTTAATAACAACAAACTTCACATATTAATAAATAAAATTGTATTATTTTACTTCAAGAAATTCTGACAAGAATTGACAAGAATTCAAGGTTATTCATTAAAGCATAATAATTATATTGTGATGTTGCTATTATAATTGTTATTACTTAAATAAAAGTGATTTTTGTTCCTACCATGATGATTTCTTGTCCTATTTTTAAGCAGAAAGAAAGTTAGATAAAAAATCCTTTTGTAAATTATATTTTTTTATATAAGATTTGTGAAAAAGTTGTTTAAATTTTCGAACGGCTTTGGTAAACGAAGTGATAAATACACGTAGGTCTATAATTTTGATAACAAACTTACATTAGAAGTGATGTCTCTTTTTTAACTACTTATGTTAACTAATGTTGAAATTTATAAGAATGTAGAGTTTTTTATAAGTTTGACATTAAAAAATTTCAACATTTCGCTTTAACATAAAAATCAACATTAGGAATGCCGGATGCACCCAATTTCGAGCTTTGGCCCGGCCCGGCCCGATTACGAGGAAATTTTCTAGCCGGGCTAGCTAATTTTTTTGTCGAGTCGATCTTCGAGTTGGGCCGGTAATTTTTATTTTCGAGCCGAGTCGATCCAAACCTCAAAGCCCGGCCCGGCCCGGCCCGAATGCATCTCTACAAGTCACTGATCTCTCAGCGCGGGAATGAGGAATAGCCCCGAAGTTGGGATGTGACAGGTTGGAAAGTATAGCGTGAGTATAAATGAGGTTCGTAAGCTATACTTTCCGACCTCTTGGAAAATGAGATTAATAATTTATTCTCACTCATAAATATATTATTACTGAAAATAACTGACTTACTTAGCTTTTGGTTTGAAAATTCTTAGAAACGAAAAGAAATGAAAACAAAATTATTGAAACAATTTCAAAGTACAAAGAAAAAAAAATTCTGCAGTAAATGCCGAGATTTAATAAATTAATTTTCTAGCCGTTTTAATCTGTGAAAAGAAATCAACTAATTCCCTTTCTTTTATATGTTTATGATTTTTTTCAAGTCTTTTCCCTCCAAACATAATTTACAATTCTCTCTCTGCCTTTCAAAAGAACCGGTCTTGGATTATTCTAATTCTTCCTATTAGCGTAATACTTGAAGTAAGATAATAATACCTGAGTTTTATCTTCGTGGATGGAGTTTGCCATCCGGCAAATGTGTTATGTATTACATTCGAGAAGTCTTACGACACGGATCGTTTGCTTTTCAGTCCTTGGGAGGACCAACTACAGTGCTTCTAATAAATCTGTAAAGTTTTAACTGCTTGTCAGGGGATATTTTATTAGTTTCTTGTTTTTGGCTAGAATAAAACAGTTAAAATAATTGTTTTCTTGACAAGAACATCATATTTTTAGTGCATGTCGGCCAAGTTACAATACAAAACTACAGAATAAAACAGAATAGTTATTTATGATACAAGTGGGCAAAGAAACGTTTTATCGACAAACGAAAGTTTAGTACCCCCCAGTAAATTAAAAAAATGTTTTTGCAAACATAATTACTGTTCTCGAACATTCCTATTGAATTCGCTTCGTAATTCCCGCTCTTTTTTGTTCAGATTCGAGCCCGCGTACATCCTGGGCATATTCTAGCGTCTAGCCTAATAGGGGATTCCAGCTCAATTGAATTAAGGAAAATTAGTAAAATAATAGGCATGTACATATATGCTGAATAATGAATAGTAATAAAGAAATAAAATGATATAATTGAAATATGTATTTCGGAAATAAAGGGTTTTGTTTTATATATGCTCGACACGAATATGAATTCAATATATATTTTGATTGGCGACCGAAAGACCGCCTATAAATGCATAACAAATAATGTGTTAGTAGGCGGGTCTTACTACCAATGGAAGAAAAGAAATTCAAATATCGAAGGAGGGGTCAACACTCCAGCTCTGCAATTCTCAAACAGTTTGAACACAAATTTCTTGCATTAAAGTTATGCACTGTAATTGAAAAATAATGCAATAGAAATTAACATCAATTTACTTGGCTAACTGAACATAGCAAAGATTAAATTTTAAGCGTTAGTGCAACTGGGCATAAATAATTTAAATACACTTGTAATTATAAAGTAGGTTATAGTGTTATAATATACATTCCCATATCTGCAACCACTAAAAACTCAAAAGGCAACCGGCGCTGAAAACCACGGCACTTTGATTTGTAAATATTTCCTGTAATATTCATTAGTTATACAACATGAGGTTCGAAAATAATCGAATATACAGTTGAAAGGTTGAGATGTATTTTCAGGTAACACATCGAGTCAGCAAACTGTATATTCAGATTTAGATGATTTTCGAAGCTCTATTTGTGTATATTAAGACCATACAATGAATCAACTAACTAATTTTTACGAAATCTCAAAAGTATTACTTGTTTGTTTACGAGTTCATTTATATCCATGAATGATATGACTACATATGATTCATTTGTTTGCGAAATATGTCAAGCGTTGTGTTTCACGCGAAACACAACTTAGTAACGCAAATATCCGATGTTAACTACGAAAAAATGAGCTATCTGATTGGTCTATTTTCCGACGAGTTGTATAACCAGCAATTTATATATGACTGACTCCACTATATGTCAAATTAATATACCTTGTAACACTCCATTTAATAATTACTTTTATGAATGTATTGCCAGGTCTGTTTTATGTTCATATTTTGAAAGAGTAGTACTAGCCAATATTTTACGGATAATTTCACAACAGAAATAGGTCTTTAAATAACATATGCATTAATAGTTATTCATATATCCTTAGTTTACTCCGTTGCTGAGTATTGTGCCCCTGTTTGGCATCGCAGTTTTCATAGCAAAAAGACGTTCAGCTAAATGGAATTATCTCACATGTAGTACAGCAATTATTATAAGGTTGCCAATACTTCAATTGCATGAAATCGTTGTATAATGCAAAACTTTATTACCGAATTCTGAGTTTTTAATGACCTTTTTTGTGCACTTGGTGACGATTTCAAATAAAATATTTATTCCGTAAGAAATAAAGCAAGTGAGTTCAAATTTTGGCTGTCACAATCGCCACCTGTCGCCTTCACCATATAATTCATGAATCCTCCGCTACAACCACAAATATTTCCCTCAAATTTGCTGTATCTACCAAGTTTTCCGACAAGTTTTCCGAATTTAAGTTCATTATCCATCATGCTCGTCTCCATTTATTCCAGGAATTCACAGCTACGGTTTGGTCATATAAATTCTGAGGGTAATTCATCTCCACCCCTAAGAGAAGGGAGAAATCACAATATAAAGCAAGCGTTAAGATTAATTTGCAATTGTGGAGTTTAAATTGGCAGATAACTTTCTAACTTATATGCTTACGATTGATGACGTACTCGTGGAAACGGACTTAAGTTTCGTCACCTGTAGCAATTTTTGAAAAAATGTCCGCCAATACATAAAAGTTTAAAAGTTTCTTGGCAATTTTTTACATGTTCTTTTTGAGACCCAGCTGGTTTACCCATACCGACTATGACCACTTCATTGGCGATGGACACATTCACTTTCCCTTAACACTTATTGAGATAATGATTGATGAACATTTTTACGGAGACGGACACATTTAATATTTTTTATACTAAATTTAATTTACATATTTATTTACAAATTATTATTAACGACTACATTAAACATAACTATACAAAACTAAACATAACTAAATCCTAAAGATGCCGATGCATCCCTAGGCCAAAATACTCACCTTGAGCAGAACGCGATTCAAAACTACGCTTGGACATGAGAAACCATTACAGACACTCCATTATGAATCTCTAAACTAGACTTAACTAAAAACAAACGGTTATAATATTCAGGAAAGGTAATCGTATAGTATCCATATCAACCCTACACGTAGGCTGGCAATGAATTACAGACTTAATTATCAATATAATAAATGCCTAAGCGGCTGACATCCAGACTAAACAAAGAGAGATGTGAGAAAAATGATAATAATTTCTAAACAGGATTTTGACTTAAAAAGATAATAAAGTTGAAATCTTGATATTGAAACTATAATTTAGAAGCGTTTATAATAAAGTTATTTACTTGTTATTATTCTGCCCTCGCCTTGTCACATTATAATGGTCATTGCAACTCTTATTATTAAATAATGGGGAATTTCACATTTTTTTTTATTTTTATTTTTTTGTAGAGTACTCCATATTGCTGAAAAAAAAATAATTAAAATTTTAAAATTTTGAATATCGCGCTAATAGTTGAGGAAATACGTCAGACTTTCGACATAACAATCGTTCGCTGTAAAAGAAGGTTGGACTTATACCTATTACTAGAAAATAATATGTCCAGAAATTTGTTCTTGGTTGAATGAAGATATATACCGAGAGTTTTTTTTATCAGTGAACATGGGCGTACATCATTACCATAGTTACATTTAAAATGATTGACAGCAATGTATTATCGCGTTTTTTTTTAAACTGGAGGACGTGACATTTAGTATTTCTGTTAATGTCATCAAATTGTCATATTTCAAAATGTATACAGTTGAAGAAAAAGTTCAAATTGTATGGTATAATTCTATACTCTGACATAAGCCTAAAGCTTTAATTGATCAATATTTATTTTGTCACCATTGTAAATACAATTTTTTAAATGGCCGCAAAGAAAAAAAAATCGTTTGGTGCAAGATCTGGTGGCATTGCAGGACACTCCACTTCTCCACCACGTCCTATCCAGCGTTGGGGGAATACCTGGTACAGATATAAGTGAAAATTTTGACGACTCCAATACCTTCAATTTTGTGAATTTACTTCCCGATTAATATAAAATGTCGCTTCATCCGTAAATAAAATTCGATCCAGTAATATTTCCCCACTATTAATTTTGTTCATCATAACTTCGCAAAAGATATTTCTTCGTTCTATATCGTTGTGTAATAACTCTTGGTGATTTTGATATTTAAAACTCTTAAAATGTTCTTGTCTCAAAACCTTGCATACTAGTATTCTTAATTTCAGAAAAAAAGATTGTTGACAGGGTGTTGTCACTTTCAATTAATTTCATAATTTCTTGTTTCTTACTATTAACTACAGTAGGTACTTGGTCTGATTTTCTTCTTGTGCTGTTTATTGACGCATCCTTTAGTTCTGTAGTCATTGTAAATTTTTCTTATAGTTGTTGGACTGGGTCGCTTATTAAAAGTTAATGCACATAAATCAGAAACTTGTTGTAGACTCGTTATAATTACTCCAATTTACAATTTGAACTTTTCTTTAACTGTATACATTTTGAAGTATGACAATTTGATGACATTGACAGACATACTAAATGTCAAGTCCTGTCCAGTTTTTAAAAAAAACGCGATAATGCATTGCTGTCAATCATTTTAAATGTAACTATGGTAATGACATACGCCCATGTTCACTGATAAAAAAAACTCTCGGTATTGTTCACCATGGTGTAGAAAAAGACAAAAGATAATTATAACGTTCAGCTATTCAGCGCATCCCCGCAGCGAGTATAACCTCATTCTTATTAGTATATTATTTTGTTGTGTGGTTGTAGCCAGAGATCATAAAGCGGTAAATATTCTTTTGTGAAATTACATACTCGTATATTTTATAGCGACGTGAATAAAATATGTTTTATACCTGATTATCCACCCTGCACAACGAAATACCTCCCACTGCGCACATATAATCTAGTCACTTTGCGCAGTCGAAAGTCTGATGTCATAACCGGATTAAAAATGGCGAACAACCGCTTCTTTTGAATTATGTTACAATTTTAATTTTAAATTTTAAAACAAAATTAATGTTACTTTTATATTTTTTAATAGAGTTCTTATATGATACATTTTCAGTATTTAGTACCAAAACATTCAAATTTCACATAGTCAAACTCCCCTAAAAATCTGGATCTTCATTTAAACTTACGAAGTAAAAAAATAAACTAAACAACCCTTTTTAATTTACTCAAAAAATGCTTGTTAATTAACGACCTCTTCTAGTCTACTCTCTACCTTCAATCATCAATTACTCTCCCTGCTCTTCTCTTCTCTCTTTTCCACTATCTCTGTTCATCATCCTCTCAGCAAGGGAAAGTTCCTAATCAGACTGGCCCGATTTGCATAAGTGTAGTTGACACGTGGTTCACCACAGGAATCTAGAGCACCCAGCAGGACGAGTAGCAGAAGCAGGACTAAATCGTAGGCAGCCTTATCTAATTACCGGACCTGGATCTAGGTGGCTATTACGAGGGTGATTTGCTTTTGTTACAAGCTGAAGTTCTTCAGGTAAACAAATGCAGGAGCAGGAGATAAGAGATAAAATGATATGGTGTTGTTTTCGTAGGATGGTGTTTATAATTATTCAAATTTAGAATAATGTGTAGGATCACTCCAAACATTTGTTTGGTAAACAAAGTATAGCATAAGGTATATTCTCCTCAGAAGGTTTTAGTGCATATGAGATGACACCTTTTAATCGTCTTTCACAACAAAAAAGGCCTTTATTGCAGGGCATTCAAAGATTTTTTTTGTTTCGTTACTAATGGCAACATGAAATAAAATGTCAATTGCTATGAAAAAAAAAAGCACTAAGCAGAGATACATTTCACTCTGATAATAGGTTATTTCAAATAAATCTAATTTTCCAATTTTGGTTATTTATTTATTTATTTAAACAATACACTGTCCTAACAGGGGAACCCAAAAAATGGACAGGAACAAATTATAACTACAGGTTATATTGTGAAACAGATGCACTATACTACAAAAAAAAATAACTCTGTAATGACAATTACGTTTAAGATAAATTTTAATTTATAATTAAAGTTTGCGTTGTTTAGAAACGAAGTTTATTAAAAATACACAAAATTTCAATGAATAAACATGTTACTTCAAACGTCTGTAACTCGAATTTCGATGAAGTAAAAAAACTCATGCCTGAAATGAAAAGAAAGAGAATTTCATGTTCAATTTAGTCTTCCATCGTCCGTTGTTCTATCAATAACCGTGCAGGAGCGGTGCATGAAAATATGAAAAATGAACTAAATTATTTATGAATGTTTTTTATAAACGAGCGTGAAGCTGTCAAAATTTAAAAAAAAAAATTTCACAGGGAAACCGCTCATAGCAGCTGGAGACACGTGTTTCGCTCTTATTAGAGCTCATCAGTACAGCATAGCATGTTAACAGATGGACATTAACTGGAAATTGCCTCTGCTGCGATGTTATATTTATCTACAAATGGTGGAACTTATTTCAAAGCAACAAATGTGTATTTGGCTGCTTACAGGTACTGTTACAATTTGTTCATTTTCTATTCAGTATTTCCAGTTAATGTCCATCTGTTAACATGCTATGCTGTACTGATGAGCTCTAATAAGAGCGAAACACGTGTCTACAGCTGCAATGAGCGGTTTCCCTGTGATTTTTTTTTCTAAATTATTTATTATTATTTATTTATTATTATTTTTTTATTATCTATTTATTATTTATTTTATTTATTATTTTATTATTTATTTCATCGTCCGTTATTCTATCTTTAACCGTAGAGGAGTGGTGCATGAAAATATTGAAAAAAAAATGCATATTGTTTGTGAGCTAACACGGTTAATGATAGAACAACGAACGATGAAATTCCCTTTCTTTTCGTCAGGCGTGATTTTTTTACTTCATCGGATCTCGAGTTACAGACGTTTGAAGTTACATGATTATTCGTCGAAACTTTGTGTATTTTCAATAATACAAAATTTCGATGAAAAATCATTTAACTTCAAACGTCTGTAACTCAAGATCCGATGAAGTAAAAAAAATCATGCCTCATGAAAAGAAAGAGAATTTCATGCTGAATATAGACTTTTATCGTCCCTTATTCTATCTTTAACCGTGCATGAGTGGTGCATGAAAATAGAACAACGGACAATAAAAGTCTAAATTCAACATGAAATTCTCTTTCTTTTCATGTCAGGCATGACTTTTTTACTTCATTGGAACTCGAGTTACAGACGTTTGAGTATTTTCAATAATACAAAATTTCGATGAAAAATCATTTAACTTCAAACGTCTGTAACTCAAGATCCGATGAAGTAAAAAAATAATGCGTGATATGAAAAGAAAGAGAATTTCATGCTGAATATAGACTTTTATCGTCCGTTATTCTATCTTGAACCGTGCATGAGTGGTGCATGAAAATATTAAAAGCAAAAAATGCATATTGTTAGTGAGCTTTTTGCAGCTAAGACGAGTCACAAAATCCATATTTTATTCATTTACATTTTCGAGCACAACAAAAAAAAAACTATAAAATATTTAAACCCCTGAGGATTTGCAGCGTCCAGATTTAAACATTCATCTATATTGCAAAATACAGCCCTCGACACATCCCAGTATTAAAACTTTTTTGGTATGCGGTAGCATGAAATCGATGAGCACACTTGAGCCCAAAGCTCACACTTGCGTTACGCAATACGCAACGTCATGGGTATCTTACGTTACGTCGCATCACTTCCGTTGGTATCACGTACACGCTGTTATTTTCCGGAAAGTACCCACCCAACCGGAGCTTCTTAATATTTCATTCGGTTTATTTCCGGTTTAGGACTTTTGGCCCTGAAACACTGCAGCTGAATTGTTTCAAGTTTTTGCAAGTTCGAGAGTTTTTCCCTCGGTTTTTCCGATTTTTTCTCCCCTATCGCAAGATATTTATTTGTTCGGATGTTCGCTACTTTCAAGATAGATTTTCTTTTGTTTTTTCACAAACTTTGCGCAAGAATGTGGAAGTAATTCTTTTGTTTTTATTCGGAGGGACTAGCACAGAATACATGTAAAGCAGATGTGTGATTGGTTGTCTGGGGAACCTGTATTCGCTCTAAGTTAAATTCTATCAACTAGAAAATTCTAACCTGGTATTCCTACTTTATACTAAAATAGAAAGAATCCATTAGATTTTCAAGTGAATCGACGACCCGGAAATGGCAATTTATTTGAAGTTCTAAGTACTTTTTCTTGGATAAATAACTTCTTCTACTCCCGTTGTTAAAATGTGACTTAACTCCAAGCTATGACTGCGATAGTGTTGGACACGGCGTGAAACTAGCTACCAATGACAGCACGGAATGAAGTTAGATTGTGAATAGCTGATAAAGGTCATTCTGTAAAAATAAGTAACCAAAAAGTCAGTGGCGTGCAGTCCATATGTGCAAGGTGCGCAGTGCACACCCTGCGAATAATTTCAAAATTTATTGCATTAAAATGTAAATGATTAATTGATTTGATCTTAATATATTATATACAAAATATAAAAATATTGATACAATTATGGGACAATCAGGTACAGAAGCGTGTTTGGTTGTCTATCAGCGAATTTCCGGGCAAGTGCAGGCCTCCACACTGCACTCGGGACGCATGTTTTTACACAGGGAGGGTATAAGAACAGTGTATTTGCGCAGACAAGGATAAAATATTAGAAACACGTATCGCCCCATCGCACTCTCCAGCGTACAGCATATTTTGTGCACGTATCGCCGTAAAATTACTTTTGGTAGTATTCACAAGCATAACCAAGTTCAGACAATTGCAAGTGAATTACTAATTGCGGATTTACTGAATAATCCATTTTCTAGAATGGATATAGTATAAAAAATAAGATAGTTCTGAATTGTTAACCCAAAATATCATCTACACAATACTTTTCAAAAAAAATTCTGCACATCCAATACAGAAATGCACCGCACGCCACTGCAAAAAGTGTATTTCTGTATTGTCTAACTTTGCAGTCGTAGAAAAAGTACAGCATGTGACTCGTTTTACAAACTCTTTATACACTTGTGTAAACAATTATTAACATATCTCAATTTATATTATTATAAAAATTACTGAATTTGCAATGAAGCTTTTTCAATTTATTTTATAAATCAATTTATAGTATCATTCAGAAAAATCTGAAACCTTGTATTTCTACCCTGTTCTAATATGGAAAGAAACCATTAGATTTTGGTGTAAATCGGATAACCGGAAATGACACTTTACCTGAAGCTTATAATGGTTTTTCTTCAAAAAATAACATTAAATGCCATTTTTTCGCATTTTATGTCATTACGAAAATTAAAATTATTGAATTTTCTACAGGAATACATTAATACTTTTTCTATATATTTTACAGATAAATTTAAATATCATTATTTTTACAAATCCCCAACACAATTCCTTTGTTACACAGTTCATATTTCAAATGAATGTAACTGACAGGTGAATGTCACTGTCAAAAAACTAATCACTGCAAATTAATAATAATGACATTTTGAAGAGAAAATAGTAAATAAAGCAATAGTTATATGCAATGGAACAGTTTGCAGAATTAGTTAATACGAAGGAATGTATTTAAATTAATAAAAATTAAATAGCGTGAGGTTTTGTGTTGGCCACATCAGAACGTTGTTAGCTGATCATGTATTTAACTACACATTGTAACCATGGATACATATCAAAAATACATTAGGAAATAATAATAATAATAATAATAATAATAATAATAGTAATAATACTTTATTTTCTGTGGACTCAAAATACAGAGTATAGAAAAAGTCAACTTAAAAACTAAAACAATTATAATAAGTCTTGTTAAAGTTAACATTGTAATTAAAGCGGCGATGGTAACAGAAACCGGAACCGAAACCATTAACCGAAAAATACCGGAAAAATATGAGAACCGAAACCGAAACCTGTACCGAAATTCGAAACAGATACAAAACCGGAACCGAAAGCAAAACCCCTTTTTTATTTATCGGTTAACCGCATTGTATACAGGTCTCTTGTTGTTAAATATTGTAAATTTTTATTATTAAAATACTTATGTATAAAAAAGTATAAACATATTTTTTTTTTATCGAAACGTATTTCAATTTTCAACGTAGTACCTCAATCGGGTGGCGCTCGAAATCCATTACATGTTACATTTACATAGGCATTTAACCTATGGGAAATTAGAATATTTTGAATATTTGTGGACACTTTTTGGATCATTATAATAATTAATTGTTCAATCAAAATCAATATTATTATTATTCTCGTAAATTTCTTTTGCAAAACCGAAACCCTTTTAGTAAAACCGGTATACCAAAACCGATTGCTGTATGAAAACCGAAACCCAATTCAAAACCGAATTTTTATTTTCACGATGACCGAAACCGTAACCCAAACCGATATTTTTTATGGTTACCATCCCTGAATTAAAGTTAACATTGTTTCATGCAACTGGGCCCAAGTATTTAAATATTGGCAGCACGGATCACTCAACTAAAATTTAAGCGTCAGCTGTACAACCGGGCATAAATGTTGTTAAAACTATGTTAAATGACATGGGTGTTATAAAATTGCAAAATCTTTTGATAATAATTGATTTTCTTAAAATTCGAGCACCGTCCCGCCTCTACAGACTGCTTCCTAGAACTATGTTAGGGTTTCGCCCACAGGTAAATATCTCGGTAAAAAAAAAAAAAATTAAATCAAAGTAAGAATTTTAGGAAGATAATATTAGAAATATGAATTTATAAAAAAAAAACTAATGAATTAAAATTTTTATTAATTTGAAATTGACACGAAATAAACGATATTCACAAGCAAATTTTTGATAATACAACTTTTTTTTAATACAGCAAATTTGACTTTGATTTTACTCGTCCTAGTTTAAACTCAGGCTGGTGTATAATTCAATTTGATTACCTCCGTAATTGAGTCAGTAATGGCAATGAAATATAATATTTATTCAGATGTCTCTCAACTTTGAACACAGTCTTCGTTTTGTTTTTTTCGGAAACTGAGCAAGAATGTGGAACTAATTCTTTTGTTTTTATTCAAAGCGACTAGCATAGCATACATGTAAACCAGGTTGCGTAAGCTGAGAGCTTTTAGGGGGCAAATAATCTCCTTTTATAGTGTTGTAAAACTGAATGTTACTGTTTGCCTGTATTGTAAATTATATATAATTTATCAGCAAATATTTTACGATATGGTAAAGTTGCATAAAAATGCTGTATTTACATAATCATAAAGCATTTATTTGTTCCGCAGCCAACTTTCAGTTAATGTAAAAAGTTTTAAGGTCATTTCCTATTCAGGAATACATTTTCTTAAGCAAACACATATCGGTACACAAAATCTAACTTTTAACATAAAGAATATATTGATGAGTTTTATATTATATTTTATTTAGGGCCATTTTCATAATACACTTCACTTTAACTCTTAAAATTAAAGTTGTATTCGTTTTCATATTATAACGTTAGTATTTTGGCTAGGACTCTAGCATTACTTTAAATTAAAGATAAAGTCTTAAAATAATTTAATTAAAGTCTTAAAGTGAGCCTAATTTTGAAAACAGCCCTTAGGAAACTAACAAACACTGGTTTCATATTTCTTATTTTAGATTTTATTGCTATAAAATTGACAGCCTTTAATATATTTTATTTTATTAATATTAAATATCAAAATTAGGTTGAACAACTTCAAAATTATATTCCAACAAATATACCGTATAAATCGTTACAGAATTATTTATTTATTAAGAGTAAATTTCCCCGATTCGGAAGAAGATGATAAAAATTATTTCCTTTTACTACTTCAACAATAAATTAACTTTTTACCCAAAATTGGGTATATGCAAATTTTTTAAACACTATTACTCATTGAAAATGGCTAGATTAGATTTAATTAATTACGTATGTAAAAGGTCAAACACAAAATGTTAAATAAAATGAATAACTATCAGCGCGTATGTTAATTATTTCCATGGCACCAATGATTTGATCAATATTAACAAAATTTTATCTTCAAAGTTCAAATAGTTATTTTTTACGAGTGTAGAATGTAATATAAACTTCTGGACAAAATTATCGCACCACTTCTATTTTCGCGATTAAACAGAATTACAGAATCATATATGAAGTTTTCTTAGGATGCAAATGACCATTTAGGGTTCTAGACAAATGAAAATAATAAAGAATCAATTCATATTTATATCTGTCTTGACAAGCAAAAAGTACAGATAAGTTTAAAAGTGTTTTTACTATAACTTAAATTTAAATTAATGTTTCTGTATTTTACTACAAATTATCTTTAAATTGGTTTCACAAAATGCATAGAGGTTGTCCGAATATGAAGTTATTCTGGCATTAACACTGTTGGATGGCGGCTACAGTCAACATTAACCAGTTAAACTTAGTACTATAGAATAAGCTTTAAGGAGGTTTGAAGAGACTATATTCAACTCTAGGAGACACTAAAACGTCGTCCGAAATCAACGATAGAATGGGACGACAAATTTCTATCTAGAAACTCAGAAGACGACAAATGACAAGTAAAATGCTGAATATCATATTCTTAAAGCCCGGTTTGTATCAATTTCTAGCCGAATGGAAAAAAGAAGACTAGAGGACACATAGGATTGGCTAGTAGAAGTACAGTTACAGGGCCGTGTCTGACCAGAACTCATCGAGTAACTCGTTTACAATTTGTAAGATAATATAGTCCTTGGAATTCGTCTAACAGGAACCGTGTTTTTGTTTTTTAATGAGACATGAGTTCTGGGGAGTTATTTGTATTGAGGGACACACAGATTTGATGGTGTTTCATAGGAGATCATAAATGAGCAGATAAACGAAGAAGAGGTCATACAGGACTATGTTATGGAACGCCGTTTTACTATTTATTCTACATTTAAAGACATCTTCAATTATTTAAAGACGTCAAAAATTTAATTTCAGATATCCTTAATTATTAAAAGACATCAAAAATTGAATTATGGACATCTTTAAATAATTAAGGACGTCTAAAATTAATTTCAGACATCCTTAAATAATTTAGGATGTCAAAAATTGAATATTAGATATCCAGAATTGAATAAAGGATATCAAAAATACATTTATAGATATCAAAAATTAAATTTTAGACATCTTAAAATGGTACTGAATTTTCGACATCAAAAAGTAAATTTAACATGTCCAGAATTCAATTTTGGATATCTGTATTTGAATTTTTGATATCTTTAATTCCATTTTTGATATCCTTAATTCATTTCTTGATATCCCTAAATGAATTCTTGATATCAAGAATTTGAATTTTTGACATCTTAAATTAATTTTGGATATCAAGAATTGAATTATGGATATCACATCTCCATAAATAACATGTCCAGAATTCGAATTTTTGATATTAAGAATTGAATTTTTGATATCAAGAATTGAATTATGGATATCACATCTCCGTAAATAACATGTCCAGAATTCGAATTTTTGATATCAAGAATTCGGTGCGCCATCTAGTTTAAAATGGCTAAATTACTTTGTGCCGGTAAGTCAGATTTTCTTAGCGAAATCATGACTAAATGTATTATCATTAATTCTGTAGATTTTATTTGATAAAGGCAAACAAACTGGTGATTCTTTTCGTTTTTGTGAAATAGGTTTGCATTCTGACCAATCCTAAGGCAGAATCTAAACCAACGCTATTATAATTTCGCTGAGGAAATCTGATTTACCGACACAAAGAATTTCAGTCACTTTAAACTAGATGGCGCACCGAATTCTTGATATCAAAAATTCGAATTCTGGACATGTTATTTACGGAGATGTGATATCCATAATTCAATTCTTGATATCAAAAATGAATTTAGGACGTCAAAAATTCGAATTCTGGACATGTTATTTACGGAGATGTGATATCCATAATTCAATTCTTGATATCAAAAATTAATTTAGGACGTCAAAAATTCGAATTCTAGACATGTTATTTACGGAGATCTGATATCCATAATTCAATTCTGATATCAAAAATGAATTTAGGACGTCAAAAATTCGAATTCTGGACATGTTATTTACGGAGATGTGATATCCACAATTCAATTCTTGATATCAAAAATAAATTTAGGACGTCAAAAATTCGAATTTTGGACATGTTATTTATGGAGATGTGATATCCAGAATTGAATTTTTGATATCCAAAATTCAATTTTTGATATCTTTAATTTAATTTTTGATATCCTTAATTTAATTCTTGATATCCTTAATTCAATTCTTGATATCTAAAAAAGAATTTTTGATATCTATAAATATTTGAATTTAAGACGTCTTTAAAACATTTTGGATATCAATAAATATTATAAGAACATCCAAAAATGAATTAAAGACGTCTTTATTTCATTTAATGACGTCTTTATATAATTTAACATATCTTTAAATATAGAATAAATATTAAAACGGCGTTCCATACTGTCAATCTTTTCACGTCGCTAATTAGAGAAAATATTTGAATATTTACAAATTAACATTATAATCGCAAATACACCATGCTGTATTTCAGTAATCTACTTTAAAACAAATATATGTACTTGTAAATAGGAATAACATTTTATTTCCCCTTCATAATCTATTAGATTTTTTTGTATACAAACATCAATGAATTTCTTAGAAACGTACCCACTTTATATTTTTATACAATTTGAAAGCATTACCTACTTACAAAATAACAGAACTTTTTGTTGTTGTATATATAAAATAACTAATGTTTATTTTTCAAAAAGCAAAACATTGTGTGACATATGTCTCCCACATTCTTATTTTACTTCTTTCAAATAACATCTTTTATAAATTTTACTGTTCTTTCAATCATCTTCAAACATGAAAACAAACAAACCATCAAAAAGTATAAAAGATGTTGTGAATGAAATCCATCTGGTATTGTTTAAAACATCGTTTCTTTCTTAATGAGTCCTTTTCGTGAGTTTAACATAAATCGGTGAATAACATCTACAAAGAGAACTTGATCATTAAGTGTCAACACTAATCACAGCATTTGGAAGGCCACCAAGATTTTACTGACACTGGAGAGTGACAGTGAAAATTATAAATGCGAAGTTTAACAGTCAAGGTTACGATTTAATATTTACATGAATTACTGGAAAGTTTTAAATAGTTTAGTACGAAACAATTTTCAGCTAGTATAACATGAGAAGTATCGAAGTTATTTTTAAATTACTTCATTAGTAAAAGACATTCATATCGTTAAATCTGCGCATGTATACTCATATAAGTAAATAAATGTTTTAGCACGCGATTTATGACTTTGAAGTTTAGTCGAGAGTTTAGCTTATAATTTTGAATAGGGAATGTACTCTATACAGATCGCATAACTATCTATACGTTCTTTTTTAATCTATTACTAAATATGGTTAATATTTTTTCAACTCCAAGAATATCTTTTTAAAATAATGACTGAAACATTTAAAATATTTACGAACATTTTTGAAAATGGGTATATGTATTTACGTACACATTGGCCGCTATTATGCACACCGCGTCTGTTCTAAATCGATTAATTTATCTTAAGGAGTTGAGAAGTTACCCCTAACGATTTTCTATCAATTTATTTTTATGGAAAGCGGGGCTACCAAAGCTAATGGTTGCCATTTGTGATTAAATTTTACCCATATTCGATTTATACTGAAATACATTTTCCCATGGATAAAATGTTATTATATCTGCTTGGTCCAGCTATTGGGCTTCCAAAATTACAATGCGCCACTGGTGGCAGATTTCTGAACTGAGTGAAGTGTACATGTACAAAAGAGGTTGTTTTATTCAGGGATCGTATTTACTTGTATACGAATTTTAATACGCTTTTATCTTCGGCTATTATTGTTTTATTCTTAGTAGGATCTGAATTACTGCTAATATAACAGGTAAGTTTTTGATTTTTAAAAAATTAATGAAGAAATAAGGAGATATGCAATTTATAGGTTAAAGTTACGATGGAGTTTTCTCCGAAAATATTTACCCCATAATATTATGTGGCCACTATTTATTACTTGCTGGCCTTCCACCATATTTCTAGATGATACACTACAATTCCCAAATCTACAAATAGTATCTAAATCTAAGCAAAGAAAATTGTTCATTATGAAAGAAAAACAATTAAATA
Organism: Ophonus ardosiacus; assembly: GCA_943142095.1. NCBI lineage: Eukaryota > Metazoa > Arthropoda > Insecta > Coleoptera > Carabidae > Ophonus > Ophonus ardosiacus. Next base: position 52,994,535 of record OW964825.1, on the reverse strand, counting down.
AAAGTAAAGCTATGTAGATAGAAATTAATATATGTACAACTACGGCAATGAAATACAATCTAAATAAAGGAAATAAAATGTTTTTTTTATTAAAAAAACTAATATACTGTTAATTAAAATATTACTAAAATACTCTTAACATATCAATACTTACTAAAATTAACCCTATTAACTAAAATATTATTAAAACTATCACTAAATTGTTACTACAAGTAAGATCAAACTCAATTCTACCGAAATTAATAAAAAAAAACACTTAAATCCGAAATTAAATTAAAAACTACGAAAATTAGTCTCACACCAATTGTACTCTTATGGAAGCCAGCGAAAAATGTACCATTCCTTTGAATTTTGACGTTTGACGTCAGCGCCATCTCTTGATAATTTGGAAGCCCAATACATAAAAGTTAGAGAGACAGAGCCCATCAGGAGGCGGGTTGCATTTTTGATGGATACACTCCATGTGATTCAAGACGCCAGTCCATTATGTATAGAGGTCACAGTATTTCTTTATTGATCAATTATTATTATTTATTTTTTTATTATTATTTTATTTTATTTATTTTTTCTAGACTTTTTCTAACATCTGTTAATAAAGAGTACGGCTGCGGTATTTCGCTACCGATAAAGCGTTTTTGAGTTATACAGATCACTTCTCTGCCAGTTTTTGGGACGGTTTTTCCTCTGACAAAAGGAGATTTTTTCCTGAGAAGATGCATGTTCGCCGTCCAAGTTATCGCCGGGCATGCATATACCGTGAGTATTTTTTAACGTGAAACATTGGGTTTGTCATATCCATGGTTACTTGACATTTGATTGACAGCAATGTATTTGCCCGTTCCATTTAAAATGAAACATAGGGAACGAATTTGACATTTGATAAGACGTCAATAGTTTAAATAATTATACCTACATTCTAATTTAAAATTAGTTGTAGAAAAATATAGTGTGCACCTTGTGCCCGAGTGGTTTTCTGACTCGGCTAAATTTTTTACAATATTTAAATATAATACTTCTGTCAAATGTGTCATTTTAAATGAGACAGACAAATACATTGCTGTCAATCAAATGTCAAATCATAACTTATAGGGAAATTCAAGGGTTATCTGTCATATTGACAAGATGTCATTAGAGGTTAATATTGTTTAAATAATTATACCTGTTTTCTAAAAATTAAATTTTGATGTAGAAAAATACTGTGTGCACCTTGTGCCCGAAATATGTTTAGTACTCTCGAGTGGTTTTCTGATTCCGCTAAATTTCTTACATTATTTAAATATAATACTTCTGTCAGATTCGTTCCATATGTTTCATTTTAAATGGAACGGGCAAATACATTGCTGTCAATCAAATATCAAGTCGTAACCATGGATATGACAAACTCAATGTTTCACGTTAAAAAATACTCACGGTATTGTCTAGAAAATTGTATACATAAAAAAAGGTAACATTTACGAACTTTTCTTGTTTCCTTGGTTACTTGTTGTTTTAGTTATTTCACATATCTATGTCAATGTTTTTCCCCTGAAGAAGGCACCAGTTTATGGTGCCGAAACGTTGGGTTTTATTAATAAATAAATACAGAACTTAAACTAAAAAATGGTAGTATTATTCCAATTATTAAAATGAGTTCTGAAAGATATTTTAATAAATTCATCGATTTTTCTGTTTTACACGTACCGTTAAACTGAAGGTCACAAGTAGATCAATAAATCGGTCGATTTATAATTAAGAGTAATACAGCCACATGTTTTCGATTAATTGAAAACTATCTCTAAGTTAGTAATTAAGTAGTAAATTCTTAAACTAATAAAAGTTACAAAAATGTGAAACTATACGTGCAATTAATATGCAAAATAAGTTTTGTACATTTTTATTTTTGTTGTTTTGAAACGAAAACAAAATCAGCATATTTTGCACAAGCTTTTTACAAAATGACTTCCATTTCCAGGAAAACAAAACCATATTTTTCATTTCCGAGATTATTTTTCATACATCACTGAACGGAATGTTCATAAATCAAAAAAAATAATAATATATCCCAACTAAATACCGAAATATCCTCCGTTGTCCTGGAAAGCTGTTTTAGGCTGGGATAAACATTTCCATTATTCTTTTCCCGGGGGAAGTCTGGAGCAACATGAAGGCTTCGGTTTCATATTGACTATGCGATCAGACTGTATCGCCATCTTTTACTGACGTTTTATTACTTATGAAACAGATATCCGGGGGATCACGCTAGCAAATTAGTGGAAATGGGAGCAAGCCTCTTTTTTCCACTGAAAAGAAAATTAGACACGCATGATGGACGATATTGCAGGGGTGGATCAGAATAAAATTAATACATTTTATGTTTAATCGAACAAAACTAAATTTATATTCTTTTATTAGTTATATAATTCGTTTCAAAATAAGCAAGAGTAATAAATCAAACTTTGAATAAAAAGTAATGGATTTTATTTAGCCAGGGCTGCAGCAAATAAAAAAAATTAGATATTGTCAGAAAATTTGACTGTCGGGTCCAGCAATAAAACTATAAATATCGTAATTATGGCAAAGCGGCATATGGCTTATCGCTTACTGTTGCTTTATACTTTATAAAATTGGTTGGATATGATAAACATCCCAAAAAGATAAGATGACCGCAGAAGCAAGTAGCTACATGCAGAGCCATCTATCGAGAACGCCATGAGCATAGCCAGCCAAATAATAAAAGTACAATAAAGTACATCATGATGGAGACACTTGGTGAAACAGTTTAAATAAGATATTTTTTGCGATGTTTATTATCCGCTCACTGAACAGAATCAATGCCTCCTAGAGGCGTCAGTACACCACACTGTAGAGCTCCAATAAGAGCGAAACGTGTTTGTGGTTCTGGTTCAGTGAGCCAGTCTCTGATAAATGACCGAGAGGTGATTCAGAGACTGAAATCTTGTGAAACATGTCAATGTCAAGTGTTATTTTTAAATATCTTATAATATTTTTAACTTTCCAAAGATGTATACCTATCCTATATTTATTTATTTAAAACAGAAACTATGCCTTTTTTACAGGATCTAATATAAAAAATTTAATTCATTAATAAAATTTTGGGGAAGTGAAACTTAACTTTTCCACAGTATTCTACGAATCAAAACATGTTTGTTAAATGTAATATTACAGCTATATTTTTAGCATAATTGGTCAATTTCTTGTCATCATACTCGTTATTAATAGAGCTATCAACTTTTGTTCCAAGTAGCATTGTTATTTTCTACGAGAAATGTATTTACCATTACACTTTACACTTGGTGATAAAATTTGCTAGACTAATAAAAAATATTTATAAATTGCTCTTATAACTTTATAAATGTCATACAAAATTACCCCTAAAACTAGCGCAACCCTTCTATTAAATGTGTATTGTAAATAGATTTTTTTAAATGATTTAATACTCATAAATTAATTAATCTTAATTCAAGATTTTTCTGACATGTCCGTAGTATTTTTTATTGCAATAAGCTTTCATACAAATATTATCGTTCTCATACTAAATTGCTGTCATACATTTCTCCCAAATAAACATTTTTTTTATTATTATTCGTTATGACTTCTATATTGATCGCTTGTATTATTAATGCCCCAGGCTTTAAAAAATAAGTCAGCTAATTTATCAAACATAATTAATGTGACCCAATAACACTTGCCCATAGTTTCTCATTCATTATTAATTAGTTGGTAATAATTTTTTTACATATTTATCCCAGTATTAATTTTAATTATTTAGTCATATATGAAATATTCAACGTATGAGATCCTAAATTACGTATAAATTATAAAATAAATAATAATGGGAAGAATTGCGAGAGGTTGAAGAGAGAGGCGCAGGACAGATTAGTATGGAGACAACATTTTCGTTGAGACCTGTTCAAGGACAAAATCCACAAATGATGATGATGAATGATATATGAATATTTTATTCATGCTTTCACTATGACGTCACTAAAAATTTCAGATTAGTTTTATTTTTGTATGAATCAGTTGAAGAGCTACCAATGTTCTCATATTAAAGCACATATTTCATAAAATTACAAAATTCTAACGTCTAATTTAAATAAAGACAAAACTTATAAAAACTGTGAGCCAAGGCCAAATGATGGGTGATAATAGTTCGATCGACATTTAAAGGTTCATCTTGAAATACAGATTTATCGTCTATCGAGACCCTTTACTTTAGACACATGAAAAACATAAAAATCCAGTGCGTACACTAAATAAAACCTACCATGCAAGACATATGGAACAATACTAAGTAGAATTAAAGCTGTTATTACAAATAAAGGCAATGTAACACAATATTAAATGGCGGAATACATGAATAAAATATTTAGTTTCCGTAGATATACAGGTGTCTCAAAAAAATGTGCTCATAAAGTGTCGCTAACATGCTGCCTTTTTTGAATTGTGTTATCAGTGTTGTCTGGACAATGATGGTTATCAATTTGAACATATACGAACATGATTCCTTAATTATATTTGTCTTCTGTATTCGAAGCCATTCCATTTCACTCTGTTCAGAAATAAAGATTTCTCGTCATTCGAAGTGTGAGTACATTTTTTTGAGACACTCTGTATCTTAAACTAAATAAATAAAATAAATATAAATATATCATCACGGCATATTACCCATTTCTGGGTGTGCCAGTATCTACAACACATGTAGACATCGGTAATGATGACGATATATTTTACCGTGTGGGCGCTTACCAGGCGTCACCTCACGGGCAGTAGTAGCTGGCGTGGAGAGTGCAACACAGGGGTCACTTTTGTGCCATTTAAAATTGGAAATATCTTAAACTAGTCGAAAGAAATTTGTAGAAATTTCTCAAAATTTGCTTATAGGTTTTATAATGTTTGTTGAAAAAATAGCCGAAATCGTTTTTTGATTCCTATTTTCAAATATAACAAAAGTGACCCCTGTGGCCCTACAACAGTTTTATAAACCAGTGAGGTGACGCCTACCAAACACCCACAACAATATAAATATATCATCATTACCAAAATCTGAGATTAGAAGCATATTAATACACCCAGAATTGGGTAATGAGCTATTATGATATTTATGTAAACATGAGAATAGACATTTTTATTTAAAAACTTACTGAACTAAATCTAATACCCATGATAAATTTTTATATTCACACACTCTAAATAATTGTTCTGCCAACAAAACTATCATGCATTTCGTAAACTGTAAAATATATGTATCAGCTGTTTGTAAAACACGCAAACATTTGTTGTAAACTTTTCATTTTTGAGTCTGTGTCGAGCAATAAATAGCATATTTCCCGATGCGTAAACACCGAGACTTACATTTTACAAAATACATGGGTTAGTACACTGGCACATAAAATCAGCGGAAGACCAAGAGAGTCACTTCCCTACCGTATATCTCTAAAACAATATGTCGATTGCCAAAACAAACAAGAAAAGGGAAGTAAACTGAAGATTAATGATTAGGAAAGCCGTTTGCTTACGAGAAACAAACAAAACTGAACGCAAAACTCATATCTTAGGCGGGACGGGAGATTTTTCACGGCGCCTCTGTCTTTTGGCAACCGACACCGAATTTCCATTAATAAATTAATCGGTACTGAATCTAGTGGCAAGGTTGGGAGAACCAAATGCTAAACACGGTTTCATATCGCCAAAAATCAACGCCGAAAAGATTTTTTACTCCTACAAAAAACATTTATCTTTCTAAGGGCCGGTTTTTTAATATCTGGTTAAAATTTAAACAAAATTGAGACGAAATGGAATGTCAAAAGACAGATTTATTATTGCTTGTCAACAAAACGATGCAATTTTGTTTACTTAACTAGGTGCCCAATTCTCAATATTCACCATTGTGATATGATATATAAAATGATAAATTTATATCATATCACTTGTCAGTGTCATTTTATTATTTGTCAAATGTGAACAAATACAACATGCACCAAATTCGTATTTTCTTGTTAGGCGCAAGGCGCAACCAATATTTATAACATATGGTAAATACCTACATCACACTTTCTCAGTCATATGAGATCACTTTGCAATTGAGAATAGCTCCAAGTGATAAAGTGAAATTTTTTCACTACATATCACTTCGGTGAAAATTGAGAATTGGTTTGCAATTTTAACCAGAGATTAAAAAACCGACTCTAAAGTAGACGTTTATCCGCCGGTTTTATAAAGGGAAGAATAAATTTACTTCGATAGTAAATTTACTCAAACTAACAAATTCGAATCATTTTTTTCATTTTATGGTATTTATAACATTAATGTCAAAAGTTTGACTGTCATTTGAAGGAATTTTATTTACTTTGGAAGTAAATTTATCTGTGGTTTTAAAACCGGCCGCAAACAAATTACTGAAGAGTAATTTTTTATATGCTCTGTCGAAAATATTCAGAAAATATTTTATACAAAATTGTAAATAAATATGAGGGCTTAATGCAGGACCAACCAATGACTTTTTTTTATCAAAATTTGTGTATTCGGTTAAAAAACGCTACCTATATTCCTACCCCTGTGCCTTCTTTTTTGAAGACACATTTTGACGTTTACCTGTACCTGATGTATTATTTGTTTTAGTTGTTTTTGATTATAAAAATAAAAATATTTTTTTGCACATCCGGGCGAAAAAGTAGGACAAATAGCATTGTTTTAAGGGCGAAATGACACTTTTTTTCCCCCTAGAACTTTTCGTGCCCAGTTAAAATAATTACTTTGTTTACTACTTGCTTGTTTTCATTGTTATCCATGACAACGTACCTACATATGTCAAATAGACTACTATGATCTGAATATCTTTTTACTTTGATCACGGTGATGAAGTAACACTACTCCGGATGTGCAAAAATATTGTATGTATTACGGGCGAAATATATTTTGGCCCTAGGTGCATTGTAACCCTCCGCTACGCGTCGAGCTTCAATATTGCACCGCGGGCCAAAATCTATATCATTTCGCCCTTAATACATAAATAGTTATTTTACGATCGACCAGAAAATAAGATGTTTCTGATCACTTTTTAGAACCGTTTTTTTTGTTCATTGAGCTTGCTCGGAAAATCGTCTACAAGGGATCAGAAAATAACTTTCCGATTCCGGGACAGGTAAAGCTGAATGTTTCCAGTTGGCGATCAGTTGTTTATTTATTTATTTCTTATTCCTATATTATAACCTATACATTTTTATTTATTCTTTTTTCAAAATAATTAAAAACAAATGATACGAGGTAAACGTCAAAACATTTCCTCAAACAACGAAGGTGCATATGTTATGGCAAACTGAAAATATATTAATGTTTCATAATAATTTTGTTAATTTTTGGTGAAAATGCAAATACCAACATATTTGACATCACTGCAAAGCTAATTTAAAATTACTTTCAAAAATATATAAACATATACATAATTCCATTTAAAACATCAACGACGAATTCAGAAGAAACGTAATTTAACTAAAAATAATACAAGTAGGTATATATGGAAAGGTTCCTTTCTCTCGCTCTAAACTATTTTAAATTGGATAGGTAAAGCAGTTTAGAACAACTACATATCAGGGATTTGACTACAACAATCCTCAAAAAGAGTGGAATATTAAATTAATAAAATATTATTTAAACCTTATTTAAAGCAAGCACTTTTATAATATAAAATAGCATCCCTACAACACCACTATAATATTCGGAACTGTATTGTAAACGTAACATATCTATGTATCGGGTTGCCTACTTATGGTCATATTCTTACATTCGTTTAATTAATATCCAAATTATGTATATGTTATTTTCTTTATATTGCAATTAATTTATCATACTTAAAACAAATAATTAATTTCATTAATTACAAACAATAATTACTTATCATCTTTCCTATATAAGTATAATCATTTTGCAAATTATTTTTATTCTTTACTTGGTATCGACAGGATATTATCTTTTTTTTATTTGTATTTTTTTAACTAAGGAAAAAAATCCAAATATCCCTGGTAATATCTAAGCTTTTGACATACAAAGTCCAATAAATTATTAATACAATTTATCATTGTGGACTGTGGTATAATTTTAACGAATTTTCAAGTTCATGAATTATTAACGTTTCTCATTTATTGTACAAGTATTTCCTAAATAAACAAATCATTTCCTGCAAGAACTAAATGCAGCTAATCAAGTGATTGAAATTCTGACGTATCTTCGGACTTATCTAATCATATTCAACCAATATAATTTTATTAAATCAAAGTAACTATTTACAAAAGATTGAATATCAGTACAGTGTAAACTAATATGTTATGTGATGTGCCCGAGTGCCCGAATTCAATTAATTTCTTTAATTCTATTTATCAATGAGATGCGTGCAGAAAAATAGCAATTCAATTAATGAAATTAGTTCAGATAAGAGGAGTAATGAAAACGAGTATCGCGTACACAGTATAATGTTCTTTAAGTGATTATGTCTCTCATTTATTTGCGTTAGTCCACTTTTTAATTTCCGGGAAATATTTCTTCTTGCATAAATAATTTTTAATTAAAAATAAGTACTTCTAATAAACCCTAATTACACAAAGTGATGATAAATAGAACCAACTGTTTCAAATAAACATATCACAGAGAGAACTATGCATTTGTTCCATTATTAGATCGTTCGCAATTAAAAATACAATTTACTGAATTCCAGATCCGTTATGATAGAAATGAATAATTTAATGTATGTGAGAAATGTTATTAAAATTATAGATAATATAACATAATCAATATCTGGAGCAGTTGTAACTTTATTCTTATTGGGGTACATTACAATACACCTACTTTGATAATTTTCCTGAATCAAAATGAAATTGAAATTGTTATATTTTTTTTTCAGGTTATATTCTTATCGACAATCTACAATTATTTTTTAGGACTATTTATCGAGTTTGTAAGACAATGCAGCAAGAATTTGTTTGCAATTATATTGTATCGTAAAATAAAGCCACAAATATTTTGGCAACTATACAAAGGTGTTTCATTCATTTCTCGCGTACTAATAAAACAAAACACCATAGAAACAAAAATTTCCAGTTGGTCAATAAAATAAATTTTATTTTCTTATTAGCAACAAACATTTATCTTTTATTTTCATTCATGATAAAAACAAAATCCTCCTACCTGTCCAACCCCGTCAGTCTGTTTCTCTCATTCGCTCCATGAACCCGCCAATATCTTCGTTGCTGCTGATTTGATTCACAAATGTCAAACACTTCACTACACGGTAGGCGTCCAGATCAGGACGACGACGTCGAGACGTCCACAGACGCTGTTCGCGGCACTTGCAAACGACAGCTTTGACAGTTGGCGCTCAAGCGCTTGAACTACAGCGCACCGCAGTACGAACACGAACTGACGGAGCGCATTCGCGAGAAGATGACAGCGCATCTGAGCGAAGTTAGCTAACGTCGCGTATTTGGAGGGAGAAATTGCAAAGAAGTGAAGATTTGCAAAGAACCGGGACATTTTGCAGAAAATATTGGATGTTTTGTAAGTTTAACTGATTTTTACTTATTTACAACAAATAATGACGAATTATGATGAAATGTTTTACTGAAATACAATTGTAAAAAGTGTGCGAACAAATCTTGGTTTGGTTTCTTTCATTTTTCTACGATCATTCAAAAAAACATATTTTCGTAATGAAAGTAATACTTTTTTATACTAGTAAAAAATTTTAACATTAATTATAATTGATAGGAACAGCAAATAACAGTATGTTAATTACACTGAATAATACTAAAGTATAAATTAATGATAATGGTACAGTCATTAGCGTTGCTAAAATATTCCAGAGCTCGATAGTAAATCAAATGAGGTTTTTGAAATTTTTTATAAGCTTTATTTTGTTTCCAATTGAATCAGCGATATAATCATGCGCTACACTAATACAAAAATGATTCAATTCTCGCACAAAGTTGTAACTGCAGATTTTGGTAAAATGAGATTTTTGTTTGCCTAGGTTCTATTAGACATATTCTCTCTTTTTCTGACATTAGTTTTTAAATATTGTTACCCATTTTATAGATAGTTCAGAAACAAAGTTCTATATGCCAAAAATTGAAGATGTGAAACACTTGAGATACATAGTTCTGCCTACATTAATAATTTTTTTCGGTAACTGAGCATACGATTGTAATTTTTCTTCCATATTCTTAGAATAAAATCCATTATTAGAGTTAATAAATATTAATTTGGTAACAATAATGTCTTCAATGATAATAATTAATTGCGTCCCTACTTATAAGTTTCATATATAGAAATGATTAGATCAAGCAGATTTTTAATAAACGAAGAATTTGTTAAAAATACATTCACTTCGCAGGGATTTGAATCCTGATCTAGTTAGAGCGTCTCACTAGTGCAGAGTTCAAATCCCCGCGAGGTCAATGTATTTTTCACAAATTCTTTCTTCGTTTATTTAAAATCTCCTTGATTCAATCAGAAATATTAATGTGTTCAAATAATACCGAGTTCAAATTTAAAATCAGTTTCCTAGCCATATTACTTTCTTATAGTTTACAATTTTTTAGACCCGCGAATTATTATTTAAAATTAGGATGTGGTCATGGAAAAGTGTACAAAAGTTTCATTTTCTTCACTAGTTGCGTAAATTACTATTTTATTTAGTCTAAAAACAATATAAACTCCTTATACGTATATGTTCTTTACCAAAGCTAAAGAAACTACGTAAATGAGTTCTGTTTTGGCACCATTTAAAACTAATTATCTTGCTGAACATGAAACAAAGGTAAAATAATACTAAATTCCGTCTTTTTGACCTAGTTGGCTCTGCATTCCTATTTGGCATTTGTTTATCACTGGTACATAGCGAAACAGTTGCCAAAATGAACAAAAACATAACATACAATAATTTTATTATTTTGAAAACAACTATACAAATATGAAATATGTATTATAATTATAATTTTTATTTTTAAATTCTTATAAAAATAAAACAAATTTAAGATGAATAATAATTTACGTACTTATTTAAAAATATATTTAGTAACACCAATATGGTCTTAGTCTACAATAAATATTTTTACAAAAGCTCAATGTCTAAAAATCAACTTAGACATGTATCTTTCATCAACAACATCCTTTTCTGTAAGCAAATAATAAAACTTGCGAGTTTTAGCGTCTATTTCCAATTTTTGCCAAACTGAGTCCGCCTAGAAACGAAAACAAAGTAACAATCATTTGAAAAGGACGTACAAAAACAAATTAATTTGTATTTTATGTACAAATATCTTTACTTACTTTGAATAAATTAAGATGTGCGCAAACAAAACAGGCATGTTTTGCCCTCGTAAGCGCCACATTTAATCTTTGCGTATCATTTAAGAACAAGTTCGTTGCATATCGCACAGCTGATATAATAATTACGTCTCTTTCTTGACCTTGAAAACCATCAACTGTGTTTATAGACACTCGAGAATTATGGCGATCATCCTCGATATTTTCCTTATTGTCTCTGGCTCTAAATAAAAAGTTTAAATAACTCACATAACAACAATTTTCATTTGGCTTACCGGATTGTTCGCCAATTTCTAATTAAGTAGTCTTTTTGTTTTGTGTATGGGGTAATTATACCTACATTATATTTAGTTCTCTTTAAAATAATATCTGTGAGAAGAAGCACTAAATCTGCTTCAGTTTTATTCAGATATTCCGACTCCTTATAATCGACTGAGCAATTTAAACAAAATAATCTACAGGGATCAAGAATATTATCATCTCTTTGTGCGATGGCTTCAGATGAATGTAATTTTCCCCCATAGAAAGCAAGACTCGGAAATCTGCATATTTCAGGGTGCATTCGATATTGTAAAGTCAACATTCTGATCGGATTATCAACGAAATGATCGAAACAAGTTTGAATTCTGCTAAAGAGAGAATTTCCGTAGCCCAAATGCTTCGCTTCCTAAAATTTTATTAGAATGTTACATATCGTTTACGTTTTAGTAAAAAAAAATCAAAATGTTATTTTTATATAAATCTCAACGCGCTGATTCCAAATTTTCAACCGCAGGTCGATAACTCTTTTCATTTTTGAGATATAAGCGTTCCAGTAATTCTTGAACAGAGGCAAGTCATTCTATTGGTCAAAAGAGGATAATTTTGGAGCCGAACTAAATGACTACTTTCTGTTCAAGAATTAGCTCCAGCTCCACATTCTCTCGTCTCAGCGAATGGAGTATAGTGAGAAGTTTTTATTTTACAATGTAAAGTTTGAATATTTATACAAGAATAACCTATAAAAATTACTAATTAATACGTAATTGCTCATCAATGTTTAAGGCTCTCCCAAACCATCGCGAAATATTCGCAGCGTTAGCGAAACTTTCGCTTTTCTAAATGGGGGATTCCACCATTTTTTTTTATAATTTCATCTGAAAGCAGGGTTGTTGTAATTTTGCCCGACCCAAAAAAACCCACCCGGGTTTTTTTAAAAAAACCCATCTAAAAAAACACAAAAAAACTCATCTAAAAAACCCACTTTTATAAAATCATATTTTATTAATTAAATATGGTACATACTTATATGGTACACATGTCACCGGCAACATTTTACAATCAATTTAATTTTGTGTACTTCGTGTTTGATCATTTTAAAAATATTTTTCATTGCTGTACGAACTTTGCACGATGTTTCTTTTATATTTGAACAACTCCAACCCTTGTGTCAGCATTTTCATTATTTTTTGAGTTGTGTATTAATCATATTATTTGTTTAACACGGCTGTAACAACTACTGAAATAACTTGAATCTAATTCTTGTACACACTTGCAATGCACAGACTATTAATATTAGTCAGTAACTTGTACACATGTACACTCTCTAGTTAATTTATTGTTTATTCCATTACAGTCTTCAAAAAAAGAAAATATTAATAATATTAATATCTATTACCTATTACGCCGACTTGTGTATGTGTATTAAGATACTTTATAAAACTAGTTAAAAGTAATACATACTATAATTCGATGTTTGTCAATAAAACCCGCTTTTATTTAATAAAACCCGGGTTTTTTTCAACCCTGTCTGAAAGTATAAGTAAAACTAAAACTATTAGTGAAAGTCCAGTGAAAAAATTCCTATTAACAATTGAGGTCCCCCAGTTTGAAAAAATTGAAGTGATGTCACGAATATAAGTTTTCCTCGCGGTCCTAAATGTTTTTGAAAGATATTCTATTTTTAAATATAAATGAACATTATAACACTGCAATTGTTTTGAAATTATTAAGTTTAATACAAGAATTTTAAAACTGATTGGGAATTGTGGTATCTGTGTTTGAAATTCTCCTCTTTATGAATGAATCCAATTCCTTTTCATTCTCCTGATTAATAGGTAAATGATTTAAAGTTGTATACAAGCAGATAGCAATCAATAAAAGTGCCTCTTCATCGACTGATGTGGCGTACATTGTTGTAAATGCTAAATTAAAATATATACGGAACTTAAACTAAAAGGTTGTATTATTGTAATTGTTATTATGAGCTCTGAAAGATTTTTAAAAATAATTTAACAAAAGCAAATTTTCAAATTACATACCAGAAACAATTTTTATAAACAAAAATAAGAAACACGTAGAAAATGGCTAAAATTTAAAAAAAACGGTTTTAACAAAACTTTGAACGCAATATCTCGATAACGAAAAGAGATATTAAACTAGGGTTTAAAAATTTCTTCACACTTTTCTCAATCTTACCTTAGACAGAGTTGTAGGTGGTAACTGTTCTGGATCGCCTACTAGAACAAATTTATTTATATTTAACAGTAAAGGTATTAAACTCTCTTGTTCATTGCTCTGAGTAGCTTCATCCACTATACAGCATGTGAACTCGATTTTATTCCTGAAAAATTAACAAACAATATTTTTAAATACAATTTATTTAAACTTACTCTTTAACTATTTCTTCTAATTTCGAGCCAACGCAACTAGATAAAGTAGTACAAATAATATCAGCGTTTGTCAAAAAGGACATTTCTGCTTCTTTTTCTTGTAATCTACGATCTTGATGGGTGAAATGATTTCTATTTGTTGATAAGAGTGCGATTTTTTCCTGAACATTTTTAAGCTGTTGTAACTGTAAAGTACAGTCCTGATTTCTCGCTTCTAAAGACATTAACATATTTTTTAAGGTATTTTCTTTTTTGATCCAAAAATTATATTCGTCGCTGACATGATGATTGTTCTTTAAATTATTATTTTGCTGTGTTTGAATGTGTTTGCTGACTAATTCGGGTACGGAAATGCTTCTGACTACTGGTTTAATAGCATTTGGCGGTCCTAGTCGAATCATCTTAAAGCGGCTTTTTTCTAGAAGGAGAATAAAATATTTATGACAGTTTCTATAATCATGGAATTCATAATTAATTTTATTTTTCTCTATAGCAGATATTAAAATATGTTTTTCTACAGTCTTACAAAGTAGGCATTTGCGCACGCTTTTGTCAACTTTGCCGCTCATGCGCGACAAAGAAAAAACGAACGCTGTCCGAATTTCTAATTATAAAATGCATCTCTACAACTCAATCTGACTTATGATTGCTCTGTCGGTATATTACATAAACAAACAAAATGCCGTACTGCTTTAAAGCTGTTTAAAACTGTCAAATTGATTTGTGGTGACTTAAAAACTGCCAAAGCTTCAAATTCTCCCAACAAATCTTTTTACTTCCTTGTACGAAGTAAAGGAAGTATTGTAATCGCGAAAAAATTCGGTTTCCAGATTTCAACGGAAATATCCATTTTGAGCATCCCTGAATCCATTTTGACTAATTTCGTCGTGACGTCTGTACGAACGTACGTACGTACGTATGTACGTATCTCGCATAACTGAAAAACGGGAAGCCGTAGAAAGTTAAAATTTTGTATTTAGAACTGTTATAACATCTAGTTGTGCACCTCCCTTTTTGGTCATTACATAACTTGCGGAAGTGGTACTTTACTTGAAGCCTGTAATAGATTTTAATGAAAAACTATATTCAAATATAATCCAAAACTTTTCAAATTTGGTATATAAGACTTTTATATCAATGGGAATAACATAATAGATTTTAGTTAAAATGGTTTACCCGGAAGTGGTACTTTACTTGAAGCCTATAATAGATTTTAATGAAAACTATATTAAAATATAATCCAAAACTTTTCAAATTTAGTATATAATACTTTTATATCAATGGGAATAACATAATAGATTTTGGTTAAAATGGTTTACCCAGAAGTGGTACTTTACTTGAAGCCTATAATAGATTTTAATGAAAAATTATATTAAAATATAATCCAAAACTTTTCAAATTTGATATATAAGACTTCTATATCAATGGGAATAACATAATAGATTTTGGTTAAAATAGTCTAACCGGAAGTGATACTTTACCTGAAGATGTTATCAGTTTTTCTTGAAAAAAATGGTGTTATTTTTATTTTAGTACTAAATGCTTCAAATAAAAATTTTAGACAATTGAATTCAGCGTCGAAAACATTAATTATGATTAAATTAGCTCTTTGTATTATCTAATTAAGTTTGCTATGGATTAGGACAAAAAATTACAAAAAAAATAAAATGTTGATGTCAAATTATGTCAAATACGTGCAATTTTATGAATGGGTCTGTTATAATACATATTTTAATTAACAAAATATGTATAGTGTAACAGGCGTACAAGGAAGTCATGTGCTGTCCACATCAGATATTTTTAGAATGTTTTAAAACTAATTGCTGGGATACTTACTAGTATATTATGTGGCAACTGTGTGAAGCTGAAATTTTTACATGAGGGTGGAGATTGAGACACAAGCCGAAGGCGAGTGTTGCAAACCACCCGAATGTAAAATAGGCTTCACACACGTGTTACATACTATACTTTTTCTACGACCTTGTAATAAAATATATTTTTTCTTCACATTGTCATTCTTTTAACGTAAAGCCTCTGTATTATCGACTTGTGTAACCATGGTTACCAACGTTACGGGTGTTTAACAGCTTTGTTTTATTAAAATACAATTCAGTTTGTAATATTTAAAATAATGAACGGCGCGTGTAGCACTACTTCACGCACAGTGTGCAAAAAATCAAACTTCACACTTAAAAATTGATACGTGAAGTACTCACTTCACGCATGGGAGTAGAAAAAATCTTTTTAAAACTGTTAAATTAATGTCTGGTGTCATTATCTAGTTACAAACTTTAATAACGTGACTACTCTGCATAATTTTTTTTACTATACTCGCCGTCAAATGATTATGGACTGATGTTCAACTTTTATCCCTTTCCGCACCCTGTCCCTTGCCCAGCGGTGCTGCCGCTTGTAACTTGACATGACCAGGAATGAACGCAAATATCATATAATTCGTTTAAAACTAATTAAAATTTTTAATACATCGTAAATGAAGAATATATTATAATAAATAAGGTAAGACAGTAATACGTAATATAAAATATAAAAATTGTCTCTGTGGAAAATTTATATTTATATTTTGACCGCAGTTTCCACACATCAAGCTAAGGTCGCGTTTGCGTTCAAATACGATAACCGATGAAATCTAAGAATAATTGATTATTAAGTGAACAGTAGATCTGCCAACACAACATGCTTCTGCAGTCAAATCTAAAGTTTTCTTGTTATTTAATAAATTATAATTTTTTTCAGGATGTAACGCCAACTTTTTGAAAAAATTGTGTACATTGGCCCACTTAAATCTTGTTTTCCTAAACGTTTTTTATAAGAACCAGGACTATATAATTCATGAGTTTCACTCATTTTCTTTTCAAAAGTCTAAATATAATGCAATTTATAGGACTGGGAATAAAAAGCGTACTCAAGTACTAACGAAAATGTCAGAATATAAAATGACATTGACAGATTACAGATATTTGTACAGGCAGACACTTAAAATATTTGGCATCAGTGTAGAAATCTCCAGTCCATAATTATTTGACAGCAAGTATATCTGGTATATATGTATTTATCTAACATTTGTCGAATGTTAAAGAAAATATATTTTTCTAAATAAAATTAAATACATATTTGTATTTTAAGTAACACGATTTACTTACTTGGTAATGTACTTCGCATATCTAATAAAGTATGAGTAATTTCATCAATAGCACCATTTGAGGGAGCACACAAAAGTATGCGGGGTTTAAAATATGGATTCATATTTATATCACATAGTAACTGACGTACTAAATTTTTAATCACAAATGATTTTCCAGTACCGGGAGGCCCTTGAATCATATAAATTCCTGGTTCATTCCGAGTACATATTTGATAAGCCTCGTAAATACACATCATTTGATCGGCATTTAGATCATCCTAAAATATTCATAATTAATATAATAATAGATTTTTTCCGGAGAAAGTACCTCTATTACTGACGTCATTTGAGTGAGCCTGCTTATCTTGTACTGTTGTATATTTGGTTTCAAAATTAAATTACTTAAAAGCGAATTATTTAAACATGACACTGGTTTAAACATACGTAATGAAGGAGATATTCGAGAAACTAAACGAATTCTCATCAATTTTTCTTTCAAAATGGTAACATTTAAACAACTAATAAATAGAGAAAAATGAACTTTAAACGGAGGAATTGCACCAAATTCACTGAACTGACTATGAACATGATCTGTTGGTGTCATTCGTCTTTTAATGGAGTTAGAAACATATCCGAATTTTTTGGTCGTAGCTACTTTAGAATCCTTATCAAAATAATATTCAGCGATTAGCAAATCTCCCTGTTTCGGATAATTATCTATTTCATCTCTTTCGGCTAAACAGTAACATGATAAATACAGTAATCCATCTGGTTTACTAACTATATGCTCAATACGAGCTAATTTAATTGGAGTATTATTACTGCACCAATCTCTGAAGACATTCCTCCAAAGTTCTAGTAACATTAATGGTGTTACAATGTCCATGTAATCACCAACACTGTTGAAATTTGTCAACATTCTTAGAGGTTTACGTTTTGATACTTGAGGCGAGACATTTATAACTTTTTGTTCTTCAAGCCAAGCGGGTTTCCAACACAGTAAAGTAGACAAGATTTCGTTTTCGTTTCGAGTATTTACTTCGGGTAATGGAGCGTCTTTCGAATTGACTTTACGGCAATTATTTCCAGGAGAACGTTCAATATATTTTATTTGGGGTTCGAGATTAAATCTAACTTTTTTCTTTTCTTGTCGTGGTGTGTTAGGACTCGGAATCATTAATATTCCGCTAGATCTGACTTCTACAGAAATGCGTTGTGCTTGTGGTATTTCTTTTCTATTTTCAATGGAAGTACTCGGTCTCCTTTCTAAAAATTCTTTTTTATTATGTTCAGTGGAAGTACTCGGTCTCCTTTCTGAAAATTCTTTTTTATTATGTTCAGTGGAAGTACTCGGTCTCCTTTCTGAAAATTCTTTTTTATTTTCAGTGGAAGTACTCGGTCTCCTTTCTGATAACTCTTTTTTATTATTTTCACATGCCGCAGGTATTTTTGTTTCTTGATATTTTTTCGGTTTAGAAGATTCTTTAGTTTCTTTGCTTGCAGCGTTTAAATCGTTAAATGAAAGTTTATTTATTTTGGTAATACCTGGTGTCATACTTGAATTTGATGTTTTAGGAATCGTGAATTTCTTTTTCGCTGGTGGTTCTTGATCCAATAGCGCGTCTGCTTTTTTCTTTAAAGAAAGTTCTTTCGCTTCTTCCTCCCCAGTTAAGAAAAGTCCTCGACTAGTCGAAACTTTAACTTTAGGTTTAGTGTGAGGTTTATGAATAGTCTCTTTCTTTTCTTTTGTCGATTTTTTAGATGGAGTTTCTTTAATTTCAGATTTTTTAGACGCTATTTCTTTTAACTTTTTCTTACGATCTTCCTGGATTTTTAATTTTTCATTTTTAGAGTAGACTTCAGTAGATTTTCTTCTCCCTTTATGTCGTTTATCAAGTTCTGTCCTCACTGATTTATCGATAGCAATACTAGAACCTGTAGCCGTAGCAAGAGATGTTGTTGAAGATGACGCACTTTCATGAGTTGATTTTCTTTTTTTACGGTGCTTAGTTTCTTTTGTTTTGGGTTCTTCCGGTGCTTTTCTTTTACCTTTTGTTAAATGTGGGGCATCTATAACCGGTGGTTTCACGTACCACTTTTTCTTTTCTTTATTTTTTTGATGTTCCGTGTCTGGTTCATCTGTACTAGGTTCTTTTAATAATTCAAGTATTTTATCTGCAGAAGTGCTTGGGACTGCTTCATCTATCGTTTCTTTATCTTTTCTCTTATCTTCCAAATGAACAGGCGCCCTATTTTTCTCTAAATCTTCATCTGGTGAAACATAATCTTCATTTTTTTCAGCATCCGGAAGAACATGGGAAGTTTCTTCAGCATCGGGAAGAACACGGGAAGTTGCTTCAGCATCCGGCAGAACAGGGGAAGTTTCTTCAACATCCGGAAGAACAGGAAAAATATCTTCAGCATTGGGGTGAGCAGAAGTTTCTGGAATTTTCGGTTCTCCTAAATCAATTTCTAAATCTCTATCATTGAAAATAGGAAAGAAATCTTCTTGAGGTTCAGGAGATACTACTTCCTTTTTTCTTTTCTGGGAAGAAATAAAATCTTGAGATTGTGATAACTTAATATACCAAATGCGGCAATCATCGTCATCTAATGCGTCTTCCTCTTGTTCGTTATAGTCGTCGTAGTCATGAACTTCATTCTTGATGTTAAATGGAAGTTCTTGATGATTATCCTTGAGATCTGCAACTGCAGAAGTAGACTCCTCCGGTTCTTCTTTCATTTCGAATAATTGCGATCTTGGGAAAATGTCTTCATCATCGTCAATAACAATAACAATATCATCGTCGTCATTCATTGTGAAACTATGATTCGGTTCATTTTTTATATCCACAGCATTGTCCTCATCGCTAGAAATTATAATTTCTTCGTAACTTTCTGTTCTATTTTGTATTTTTCCTTTTAATTGATCAGAATTGTCTGCTTCAAGTTTAATATCTACTTTTGTTACTGAATTACTCGGTGTTAATGATTCATTCTGTAATTTCGAAGAATTTCCCAACGGTTCGTTGATTGTTTTTATTTCCTTATCATTGTTTTCTGAAATAGTAGAATGATTTGATAACGCTGGAATCTCAGAACACCCTACGCGAGGAGTGCTACTTTTATTATTATTGTCTGATGATTTAGCAATATTGTCTGTATCCATTTCAGATTTATTTATTCGAGAATGAACTGATTCATTAATTTCTGAAGTAGTTTTAGGAGCGCTGTTTTTATTATTGTTGTCCGATGATTTAGCAATATTGTCTGTATCCATTTTAAATTTATTTCTTCGAGAATGAACTGATTCATTAATTTCTGAAGTAGTTTTAATTTTTAATTCCTTGGCATTTTTCGACTCCGCATTATTTTCATCTGTATTCGAATTTTTTGATTCTTTATTAACAATTTTATTTTTTTTATTTCGGTCTATATTATTTTTATTTTCAGTTTCTGCTAGGGGTTTTGACGATTCGTTTGTTGTTCTATTATCTACGTGATCATTTTTTGATTCAGACT
Source organism: Ophonus ardosiacus (assembly GCA_943142095.1). Taxonomy (NCBI): domain Eukaryota; kingdom Metazoa; phylum Arthropoda; class Insecta; order Coleoptera; family Carabidae; genus Ophonus; species Ophonus ardosiacus. The sequence goes on along the minus strand of OW964825.1, from coordinate 52,973,901 downwards.
TATTTTCATCGGTAATATCATTGGTAATTTTATTTATATTCGAAATATTATCTGATTCTTTATCTTTTGTGTCATGCATGTTTACATTATTTTTTGCCTTATCAGATGAATTTATCGATTCTTTTGATAAATTTGTTCCTTTATTATTATTATTTTTGAGTTTATCAATAATTTTTGTACTACGCTTTTCTTTTGCTACAGATTGTTGCGGCACATTACTAGTTGAAGGTAAATCGTTTTCTATCTGTGGAACTTCCAAATTCGAACTTGTTGGTATAAGTTGATCCCTATGTCTTTGTTTATGGGTAATTTTTTTTGGTTCTTCAAAATTTTTACGCAATCTTCGTCCAACCCTAAATAATTCTTTTTTTGGTTCTTGAGCAATACTAGGTGCACCAATACCAAGCAAATCATCTTTCTGTAGCATAACATCTTTACCGTGTTCAATAGCAGAGTCATTGATGAATGTACCATTTGAACTCTAAATAATGCGTATATTGATAATACCTGTTAATGTTATTTATAATATATTACATACTTTACCTTTAAGTCACGTATATAAATGAATCCGTCTGGTTTCAAGGTAATTATACCATGATTTCTCGAAACTAAAGGATTTGGGCATATTATTTCATAACCTCTTTTTCGTCCTATTCGATATTCTTTAAATTCATTTAAAACAAACCTGATGGTCATTTCTGTGTCATCTAGACGCTCCAAACTTTCCAAAACCCACTCGTACATTTCTAACTACCTAAATTCAAAATTATAAAAGTTTAATTATCATCAATAACAATGAACATTGTTTCAACAATAGAAACTACTTTATAACTTTACATGATTTTATCTTGAGTTAGTACTTACTAAACTTAAGTCTAGATATATTACAAATTACGACATAATAAAATATGACGCGATTATTTGTATTAAAGATTTATCAAAAACACATGTATTTGAAGAAATTACAAAAATGTATCAGGATAAACTGTCAAAATAAGAGAGAGATTCGCGCAAAAATGCTTCACATTGCCAACTTGAGCCTTAGAAAGGTCCCATGTTTCATGCGTGTTTGAAAAATGTTAGCTAGAGTAAAAATATTGATATAGAGTACGGACGTCATCAATGTTTTTATCTAGATAATGACGTCACGGAATTATTAGGTTTACATGTATACTAACAATGAAAAACTCTAAAAACAGTTACTGTTTATATTGAAACATACAGATTTGATACGCTACAAGCCAATAGTGATGAAATTCTACAAAAAAAAACAACGTAAACAAATATCATAGGAAAAGATAAAAACGAATGAAGGAATACCACCAAATGCCGGTCGGCAAGATACATGTCATATAAACGTATACATTTTCAAATCCAGTAGTGCCAATAGGTGGTGAAAAAATGAACTACAATTACTTTAATCAAATTAAAAATGCGTTAAAAATATTATGTTCGACTTTCAAATAATTGTAAATTATAAAAAAATATACTTTTTTATAGCATGCAAAATATAGTATTTATTTTCTTCGTTTTTCTAAACATAAACATCAATCGGTCATTATTACAGTTCTTCTTCATTTTGTAATGTTTTGATGACGTCCCAACCCTGAATAAACATTTTTACTATAGATAATTTCAGACTATTCTTTAAATGTACGTAAACGACGTAAACTAACCAATTGTTTATTAAATTTTGACGTTTGAGAAAAATAGAGCATCGAGTATCGACGTTGACTTAACCATTTGAACAAGTATGAATAAAATGTCCAAGAATGATATCTACTTAATTTAAATGTGCATATTTTTAGTTATGTACAGGTCAGATAAATCATTTATGCGAGATCCGGCTACTGTAAATAGTAGAATTTACGTAGGAAATTTAGATGAATCGGTAACATCCGATAGCTTAAAAGAACATTTCCAAGCCCATGGAAATATACGTGGTGTTGTTGTACAGCGTGGTTTTGGTTTTATTCAGTTTGAAGAAGATAGCAGTGCGCAGCAATCCATTCAAAAAGAGCACGGTGCTATGTTTCAAGGCCGAAAATTAAACGTTAGGCAGGCAATTGACAATAAAAACAAGAATGCCCCTCCTGGTCCACCAATGGAAGAATTACCAGCTCCAGGTCCTGGAAAGCCTATAGGGCCTCCCAAACCAATGGATGGTGGACCTCCACGAAAGATGATGCGGCGAGGCGGTGGCCCACCACGAGGAGGCGGCCGTGGTGGCGGTGTTATAGGAATGGAACGAGATATATCTCCTGGCGGTGGAGAGGATCGTGATTACAGGTTTTCTCATTCTTCTTTCTTATTGTTTGAGATTTATGTAATACAGATAAATGTACCTCAGTTATTGCAGAGATGGCCCGTCGTACTATGATAGAGAATATTCTGGACCAGGTGGTGGATATGTTCCACCACCTGCGCCTGATAGACCTCACAGGCCAAACGACAGAAACGATTGTGAAATTATCGTCGTTGCTAAAGCCTTAACGTAAATATTCATTTTGTAATAATTAATAATTTTATTATGTATACGTGTGGGAATATTAGAAAGAATGTGAGAGTGAGTCAATTGAGATATAGATTGGCGAGTGAACGGTTTATATAAACGTATGTTGGAGAGATTGGTCGCGTTCAGCACCTCTCACCGCTGGCATCGCTGACCTCCGAAGTTTGACGAACACAATGAATAGACGAATGTAATTGGTCCAGCAATTGCATTCGGCAATCATCGACACGTAGCGGTGCTCATCGCTGCCGGGGTGCTGAACGCGCCCATTGATTCGCGGATGGATTTTGTAAATCATGTATCAAGAGTAAAGCATAAAATTTAAATTTTAGCTGTGACCGAATTTGAGTACGTAAATGGGGGTTTCCATGTTTTTTAATGGTATTCTGTACATAAAAAGATTAGACCCATATTTTTTTATATTTTCACCGAAAAGTTTCTAATGTGCCAGGAAAAAATATATTAGTTTCAATAAATGAGGTCCGAGAAAATCGTCGGCGCGTGTGACGTTGACGTCAACGGTCAACTCAAGAACATACGAACATGGCGGCTTGCTGGTTCGAACAGCTATTAGCCAGTGGCATTTGTCAGTGTCCAGCACGTCACAAACATGCTGGTATTGAATTTTAAACGCTTGATTTAAATGCATTTAAGTTTCATGTTGATATTAGAGTAATAAAAACCAGTAATTAACAATTATATTCACCTTAATGTTATTTATATATGATGAACATTGATACCAGGATTTTTTAAACCCCTAAACCTTGGAAATCCTTATTTTTAAAATTGTTTTTATTCAAGAACTGATTTAATACTTAATTAACCGGTTTTTAAATCAGTTAGATAATAATTATTTATGATACAAAATCCTTATTTATACTCGTACAATTTTTTAACGTCGTAAATCAGAATTAACTTGAACTTTCAAATACTAGTTGAATAAAGGTCAATCTAAAGTAAAGTTACCAACGACAACATTACACATACAAATTTCCCTAAATCAACTCGGTTTGATGTAGCAAAATATATAAGTATATGAAAAACGCAAAATATAAAAAAGAGTACGCTTTTTTCATTGGCATTTTTTTCACACTTTATGCAACTTGACTAGAACGGATAGTCTTATTTCACGAATAGGAAAGTGTGAATGCACGAGCCGTAGAGGAGTGCATCAAATCCTCTGAGTTGCATACATTTTTTTTTTCTCATAGGATTTCATGCACCCGCCTAGAACTCGTACGGTTATTTTCTTATTCATGAAATAAGACTATATTTTTTACTCATGTTGCCGAAATAACTAATTGTACATCCGTTAAAGTTTTCTCTCACTTATTCAAATATAAAAATGTTATCTTGATTACTGTTAAAAAAGTGCACTTTCCACTTCTTTTTAGAAATAATTTAAAAATGTTTTTGGATTTAAACATCGGGTAACCAGTTTCTAGGCATGGTTGAGAGGAAATTTCCAAATGGGAAGAATAGTTTGTATAAATGTGAATGAGGCGAAATTGTGGGAAATTGCGTGAGTGTACATAAATTAATAATCATTTACAATATTACAGTGAATATGCAGAGTACATAGAACACCGATTAAAATCTATTGGTTTAATAGTAGATCTTCTGTTTCCTAACGAAGATGTACCGATTGGAAGAGTATTAGCGAATATATCTAGCAGAGGATGCTTATATGCAATATTAGTTATGCCACAAAACGAAGAACATCGTAGTTTAACCCTGAATATTTTACACGGTATTCCACAAGGTAATAAAAACATTAAATTATGTTCTTGATTTTATATAAAATTTGCTGGTATGTAGAACACAGAAATATGCCAGTTGATGATGCAGTTGCATTAATTTCTCGTAATTTCGATGCATACATGCGAGGAGAAAAGTCTGGAGGTCCCTCAAATGTGTCCATTGGACCAGCACCACCGTCTGCAGAAAGACATCCAGAGGCTATTCAGGTATACTTTTGTAATTCTTTTCCAGGGCAAATGAAATAACACATATTTTTAGATTTTATTAAATCTCCTGGCTGACAATCGGCAATTAACAACTCTCCAGTATGATAGAATAATTAAATATTTACAAGAAAGACGGGAGCTTCAGTACAAACAAGAGATAGGGGAATCTGCGAATGAGAAAGATTACACCAAGGAAACCGAACTCCAGAATAGAATAATGAGTATTTTAAATAAAAGTCCAGGAGCACCTTCTCCTGTACTGGCGCCTAGTGTTCCGCCCCCAGCAGCAAAAACCTCGACTCCGATTCTCAATGATCCTTCAGTACAAAAAGCATTAGATAGTTTATTACAAGGAGACATTTTAAAAAATATTTCTACTACTGGAAGATTTTAAAGTGACTGACCTGAAAGTTATTTTACAATTATGAAACTTTATATTTTACTTTGAATTAATGTCATAAATCATTTATAGATTGTAAATTACGTAATGTAGCAATACATTTAAACAATTTTCATTAATTTTAAGCCGTATAACTTGAATGTATTTTATAAAGTACAACAAAAACAACATTCGCATAATAAACATAAAATAAATATAATTACGTCTTTTATTTTTCGCATATGATACGAAATAATTATTTTCAATATAATAGTCCAAGCAACAGGTTGTTGTGGCAAAAAATATGGAGTTTTGCAAAATAGCAGTTTAGTCCAGTTACATACCCTGAATAAAATACTAAATTTGCGACCTTGGAGTGCTACCGCTCACATATTGGAAAAATGGCGGCCAAAATTAGTTTCAAGAGACCTTTTCATTTTAATAGCTATCTATATTTAACGAATAGGAAAGTTTGACTGAACAAGCCGTAGGCCAGTTCGTCAAATCTTATTAGTGAAATAAAGACACTTTTACTCAATTTGCATACAATTTTTTTTTACGTCTGCAATAAGTCTGAAAAAAAGTGCCATAGCATTTATTTTTTCCACCCGTTTGCGTTAAAAAATAAACTTTTTTCAAACTTTTATTGTTTTTACAAAAAGACATACTTTATATATTCATTTCACTGAAAAAAGTGTACTTTTTAACAGACGTAAAAAAAAGCTTTTATAACTTTTAGGATTTTTTTTTAAAGTTGTCAAAAGATTTTCCCTCATTTTACTTCAAATTTTTTGAAAAACAAATTCCATGGATTCCCTATGACAAGTACGTAACCATAACTCCCGCCATTTATTGGCTTATGCGCAATTAAATTGAAAAGGTCTATACTTGCCGTCAAATAAATATGGACTGGAGATTTCTATACTTTCGCCAGTTCCATTTGTCATGTTGAAAATGCTGATATGAAGAAGCGGCAACATATTTATCAGTCCATATTTATTTAACGGCAAATATAGTATTCCCTAGACAGACAGTATGAGAGAACAAAGTTGAAGCTTACCGCTTTTTATACCTAGGATGATCCAAAATAAGAATTTATGAAAGAAATTTAAATTACACAAACAAAATGCAATATTATGTATTTAATATTTAGTCTCAAAGCTTTTACTACTTATAACAGTTTGCATTCGTCGTAGCATTGAATTAAATAATATTTCGATGAGTTATTAACAACTTACACTCACATGAAATTCTTTCAATAAATTCCACTCGTATTAAATACGTAATATTGTTTATTTTTAATAGTGTCGAAATTTTGAATAAAAGAATGAGAACCCGATTTTTAAAATATTAGAGAAATTTCATGTGAGCATAAGTTGTTAGTAATTCGCGAACCGCTCATCGTAAAAACGGCTTAAAACGTGATATGAAAGAGAATTTCATGCCGAACTCAAATTTTTAAACCGCGTTATTCTATTTTTAAACATGTCAAAGTGTTGGATGAAAAGATAAAAATTTGTAGGAAATCGTTGACAAATAATCAACAGAATTTTACTTAATTCGTTGCTACAACGAATGCAAATTGTTATAAGTGGTAAAAATACATAATATAGAATTTTTTTGAGTAATTTAAATTTCTTTCATAAATTGTTATTTTGACTACTTATTTTTTAACAATTTTTTGCCAGTTCATCCTAGATAAAAAATGTAAGAAATCTTTTTTGTATAAAAAGTAGTGAACTTCAACTTCTTATACTTTTTGTCTGTGAAATACTGGAAAGGAGAAATTGTCGAAACTTATTTTGGCCGCCATTTATCAAATATGGCGAAGAGAGCAGCAGCGCCCCAAGCTTGCAAATTTAGTTATTTTATTCAATATGTGAAAGTAAACTAAACTGCCAATTTGCAAAAGTCCTGGATTTTTTTCCGAGCAAGTACGGCTATGACTCCCTATTACTTGGCCTAGTAATAAAACTAATATAAAACAAATCAAAAATAAAATGGTTCAATTACAATACAATATACTCTCTGAAATAGCATTAATACATACACATGTACAACTGCACAATATTTATTATAAGAGTCTTTAAATGACCTCTCCTGGAATAAAATACAATATATTATGACAATTAACCTACTTGGTATTCATATAAATATGACGTTTTACGATAAAATAAATGTCTACAAAAATTCTAATACTTCACCAATCAATCGTTTTAATTTTACAGGATGAATTTTATACAATTTCTGTAATCGCGAAGCCACTAACATTTCAACAAGATAATCTAAAGTCCCTAACCTTGTTAAGACTAATAAAATATCTTTGGGTTACATAATCCAGTCGTTGATTAAAAGTAAATTCGATAAGTTATGAGACTTTACATCTGGCAGTTTAATTTAATTTAGATTCCGTAGTACGCGTGTGCGAAATGAGAGTTATTATACCATAACTATGACTATAACATAAAACTCTTTTTTAAGCGAACACTGACTTGCAAATTATTTACAAAATGTCACTATCGCTATCTTCGGGTAAACCATTGAAAGCGAGTTCTTCTTGTGACGTTTCTTGTTGAGGGACTGAATTACTTTCACTAGGGAAGTCTTCTGCCGAAGGAGATTGGGGAGAGTCGTCGTCGGTATGGGCCCGGCCTGCCGACGGATCAAATGCTTCCTTAATTTGGCTACTTGCGCCTTTGGGGTCTAGATCTGTTGCCCAGCTGAAGTGCATAAGTGCTAGGTCGGTGTTACCTAACTTTCTATGGACTTTTCCAATCAAATAATAAACGAGAGATTCTTTAGGAACAATTTCTTTTAGTTCTTCTAATTCTTTCAACGCTTCGGCATGTCTCCCCAAATTGAAGTAGACCTGTCCCCGATGGAATTTACATAATGGGTTTTTGGGGTCATTGGCAATAGCAGCATTAAATGTTTGTAACGCCTTGTCTGCTTGTTTCAAGGCATGTTGTACTACTCCAATATGACACATCAACACGGAACTATGAGTATTAATAGATAATGCGCGTAAATAATTTATTTCTGCTAACTGATATCTTTCTTGTTTTGAATATATTGTCCCAATACCAAACCAGGCATTGTAATGTCTAAAGTCTAAATAAATAGCTTGTCTGAAACAACTCATTGCTTTGTCCAATTCTTCCGTCATAATATACTCATGTCCCAATAATGTATACGCGTATGTAAACGTCGGATCAACATGAACGGCCCGCTGGAAGAATTTAATAGCAGTGTCGTGTTCTTTGTGCAATGAAAAACAATTTCCAGCGACGCACCACGTAACTGGAGAATTTTTATCAAGTTTGACTAAATCCTGGGCAAGCGCTGATAATGAAACTTCTTTCTGTAGATGCCACAAGGCGGTGGAATAAACTTCCATGTATTGAAGTCGATGGGGTTCCCTTTTATGCACTTCTGCAAAATATTCGACGCTTCGTTCGTAGTCAGCCATTTCGAAATACGCTACTCCGATGAGGCACTGCACCCATGAAGTGTTATATTGCTGAGGACTGACCGCACTCAAACAATCGATCGCTCTTTTGCACTCGTATTGGGACAAATACGCGTAAGCTTGACCAAGCGTCCGCATGAGCTGCATTAAACCTTCCGCACACTGTTTTTGAATTATCACTGATTGTTGTAAGTTATTATAGTTGTTATTTACATTGGTATTGTTTGATATTGCACTATTAGCCATTTTATTTTCGGCGGATGTAATAGTTTCAGATCTTTCTTTTTCTCGATTTCTAGCGTTTAGTTCACTATAAACATTTTTATTTAAATTGGTTTTAGCTAAACGTTTATTACTTTTTCTGGAGGGAGATTTTGGTGTTGCAAATTTGTTTCTATTTGGAGATTTATTGTTTTCTTTAACTGAATAACTGTTACTAAAGAGTCTGGAACTACGGCGAACGTTTTGAGTAGCGAGAGAAGTAAGAGATGCGGGGGAACTTGGAGACGAAATCGCACTGGGGACATTACTTGATTGGCTAAATACTGGCTTACTAATTTGTAATGGAGTTTCTTTGCGCGTAATAAGCTGCCCTACATGAGCTCTGACTCTTTTCGCTAGCGATTTTTGATCATTTGCTTCTGTTAATGTTGGCTGAGACACAATTGGTGTTCCGAAATACGTATCTGGGCTGCTTTCCCAATGAATAATTCCAAAACTAGGAGTTATTGGACTAACCGAAGTTCCGTTTCCTAATAAACTACGATACCTGATTGGTTTTAATCTAGTTTGAGGCATTGCTGTAATTCCTGATAATACTAAAGGGTTGGCCAGAGGACTTTCATCTGGTGTACACATTTTAGTGTTGATAGAACTCTGTAAAACAGTTCCTGACGAGGGGGTATTTTGAAATAAATGATCTTGTTGAATAATGTTTTGTACTGGAGTAACAATACTCTCTACATTAATAGAATTGTAACCACCATGACAAGATGAAAGGTTTTCGAGATCACTTAACTGAAAAATTCGACCAGCTTCTGGTTTTTCGCCCTTGTTGCATAATTCAACGAAACAAGACCATAAAAATGGATTTATCTTCAAAGCTCGCTTTAATGCATTTGCAGCTTTTGATCTTCGTTCGGTTTTGATGCATATTTTAGCGAGGAGTTGAAGAGCAAACGATGCTTGATCGCCAAATTCAGCAACCAATTCATCTAGACCGCGTTGGGGTGCATCAGAACCCGTCAGAGCAGCTTCTGCTTCGCTGTATCTGCAGAGTTCTGTAGCACAAAGTGCAAGTAAATATCTGCACTGCGAAGAGGCTCCAGGATGCTTTTTAAGTGTAGCATAAGCATGATTTTTTAATCCTGATCTGTAGTAAGACGTTGCGAGAAGAAATAATGTTTCGTCTGATTTGACTAAAAGTAAACAATAAAAGTATTATTTTATGCAAGTTTTGACATGTTTATAGCTTACCTTCAGCGTATAAACGTTCAGATAGAAAAACAGCGTCGTTGTAAGCATAGTGATTGAGGCAGTGCCAAATGGCAGCCTAAAAGTAGTAATTATAGATGTTATATTTTTATAAACAAAAGCACATATTTGTGAAGCAATGAATATTGAAATATTAACGGTTAATAATTACCTGGATTGGTTCTTGAACAATCATTTTCTCTTCTCTGTAATTGATAAACGATCGCACATATTTATTTCGTAAGTGCCAGCAGAGAAGGTATACAACAGCCACTAATTTGATACCGTTGCACTTTGCATTTTAATGTTTAATTCTTTCTTTGACATAAAAATAAAGCTATTAGTGCAATAAAATATATAAAATTCTTCTTTATATTTTATTACTATTTGTAGGAAAAAGAAGATACGTAAATTGATGTCAGAAAATTCCCTGCTTTTTTGACATTTACATCAAAATGCAGACGATGTTGCCAAACTTTAACTAAATATATTTCTTAAAATGTATTACTTGTTAATTTAATATGTTTCCAAAAATTGAAATATTCATAAATAATGAAAATAATATTACTAATACATAATAAATAATGTAAACAATTTTAAAGACATTTGTTAAATCATGACTGCCAATTTGACAACATTGGCTATATGCAATACATACACCACTCTTTCTTCATTGAGTTCTTGAAAATACATGTGCGTTTAAAAAATACGTTGAATGCGTTAAAAACTGGATATATTCTTACCTAAATATAAGTGAATTTACATGTAAACATTTGTTTTAAAACTATAAGTGCATTATTTTATTTATACCCTTAGAAATACGTCAATAATATATCAATATGCCACCAAAACCGAAACCGGGAGCTCCAAGTAAAAAAACCGAGTCGAAAAAAAAGGAAAAAGTTATTGAAGTAAGTTATAAATTACACGTTTCCTATTATTAAGCTATTATAAATTCACAACTCTTTTATTCTTAATAACCTCTAAAATGTAAGAACTGTCACTTAATAGTAATAGCTTTCATTTTATTATAGTTAATTCTTCAATACACAAAATGTTTTAGGATAAAACATTTGGATTAAAAAACAAAAAAGGAGCGAAACAACAGAAATTCATTCAACAAGTTGAGAAACAAGTGAAAAGCGGCGGTGTCCACCCACTTAAAGGCGAGGAAAAAAAATTGGAAAAGGAGAAAAAGTTGAAGGATCAGAAAGAGCTGGCCATGTTATTCAAACCAGTTCAAACACAGAAAATCGAAAAGGGAGCTGATCCAAAGTCTGTAGTCTGTGCATTTTTCAAACAAGGACAATGTGGAAAAGGTGATAAATGTAAATTTTCACACGACTTGTCTGTAGAAAGGAAAGCCGAAAAGAGGTCGTTATACTTCGATATGCGAGATCCTGGAGATACAGATGACACCATGGAAAATTGGGACGAAAATAAGCTTGCTGAAGTCATTGAGAAGAAACATGGGCAAAATAAAAAGGAAATGCCCACTACTGATATTGTAAGTACAATTCCATTTTCAATTTTTTCTATTTTAATAAGAGTAGCGAAATATTTAAATACAATTTAATGTGAAATCGTTTGGTGACTGGTTGTGATTCCGACGGTCCAGATTCATTTCCGACCGACGACAAACTTGAAAATTATTTACAATTTTCAATTACCCACGTGATTAAAGTACAACTTAATCCACTATTTTTCAGTAGACAAAAGCCAAAAGCCCATTTTAGAATCTGCTTTAGAAAAAATAGTAAATTATTTATCCAAAAGTTTATATTTATGTATGATAAAAAGTACAATATTATAAGACTGTTTTCTAAAAATTATGTAAGTTTTGCTATTAAAAAATTTTGCTATGTATGAGAGGAAATGTAATCGGACGCCGAAGTAAACATTTCGCAGGCGCAATACAGGTCGCGAAATCCAATTTCACTGCCGTTGTTATAGTAACGGTAACGGCCGCGAAATTGGATGTAAACTAAAATCACTTTGACACTTGAAAATTGACATGACAGATAATATGACAACAATAAGTTTCTTGGTTTGTTTTTTAAAATAAATATTATAAACTAGTTATTTTAGAAATTATTTAATCTCTTTTCAGTGATTTTTTTTTTACAAAACTAATAGTTTTGTTTATCAAAAGTCCATCCCATCGCAGCTGCCTTTCTATTTCAATAAATTAAACTGTTTAAATACAATAAAATTTGTAATTACATATTTTTTACGGTTGAACAAAAAATAGTGTTACACCTTGTTCACGAATTCCTTTGACGCCCTCGAGATTGAATGTAACTATTCTAGATTATTTATAATTTTAAATACCTTATTCGAAAATATAAATTATTTGTATCTGTTGAAATATACATATATTTATGTTTAAGTACTTTTACCATGTTCTGATTTTATCGAAATAATATGTTTCAGATCTGCAAATACTTTTTGGAAGCTGTAGAAAAAGGGAAATACGGTTGGTTTTGGGAATGCCCTTCAGGTTCAAAATGTATATATCGACATGCCCTGCCTCCTGGATTCGTTTTAAAGAAAGATAAGAAAAAAGACGAGAAAAAGAATGAAATTTCACTAGAAGATCTAATTGAGAAAGAAAGAGCTGCGTTAGGTGTCAACCAGACAAAAATCACATTAGAAACATTTATTGCATGGAAAAAACGTAAACTTCAAGAAAAGAAAGATGCTGCTATCAAAGAAGAAGAGAAAAAGAGGAACGACTACAAAGCTGGAAGACAAATTGGTCTCTCTGGAAGAGAAATGTTTAGCTTCAATCCAGAATTGGCTAGAGATTACGACATGGAAGACGGCGATGAAGCATTCGATACGTATGATATGGATGAAGAGGAGGAGGACGACGAACAAATAGAATATCGGGAATTGCAACTAGATCTCATTGGACTAGAAGCAGAAGAAGTAAGAATTCTTCATATTTTTTATTCAAATGCGGTCATGCACGATTTTTCATTTTTAACTTTAATCGATAGAGTAATGATAAAATTGCAATTAAGAATGACATTATTCAAAACGCAGCTGATTTTTCCCGCCTTGTCTCTCGTTCAGTGATGTATGCGTCCATTTTGATTTTCACACCAGATTCTAAACGTCAAAGTGACATTTAAAGATAACCTGAAATTTACGAAAGTAAACATGTCTATAAAACGTTTTATACCATCGTGCCAAGGTACTAGCGAAAATAGTGGAAAAATACATGCGTTTTTATAGCTAACATATTTGTAGCGTCTAATCTCAAATCTTTACAAATACACAGCTGATGTGGCGCGTGGATAACTTCAGACCAAATGAAAACTATATTTATATAAATGAATAAAACGATGTTATATTTAATATATTATAGCATTTCTTTCATATATTTAGACAAGTAATTCTCAATTTATAGTCTATATATTTTTTTCTTTTAGAAATTGTGTGTTCATAAGTCTCTATTAAATTAGTCTGAATTTGCAGTTCTGAAACGCTGACGTCACAACATGGCTGGTTTTTGAAACTTTTTAAAAATATCATACTTTAAAACAATTTTATACAAAAAAAAAATAAAAATTTAATCACACAGAACGATAAATTAGACAATGCTTGTTCTATTTAATTACAAAAAGGTACAATTAATTATTTTTCCATTTTGATTGTATTCCTTTAATGAACTCAAACATGTCTGTTAGAAATAATTTATTTATATTATTACTTCATTTCAATAGTAGCTCTTCAAGTTACCAATCTAACAGAAATGTTTGAGTTCATTAAAGGAGTACAATCAAAATGGAAAATCACTGTTACCAACAATAAAATAAGAAATTATATATTCCTAACCAATGTTCATAAATTAGAAAAAGAAATAACGCATATTTTTAAATATTTTTTGACAAAAGAATCAAAATAGTAAAAATAGTATAAAATACATGGCTCCAAGAACCTCTTGACTGGAAAGGTGATGAAGGAAAGAAAATTACTGGATTTCAGTCAAATATTAAATATATTTTCCGCCTCTACCGGTTTCGACACCTCATGTGTCTTCTTCAGGAGGTGAAAATTTTTAGATTGTAAAACATGGATAAATACATAAGACAATAATAAATAACATATAATACATACAATGGTCGTCAAAATTTAAAAATATAAATAAATAAATACATTAAAAAACTCATGTAGTCGTCAATAAATTAAGATATACTTTTATAAACCTTGATTTATTGACGACTACATGAGTTTTTTAATGTATTTATTTATTTATATTTTTAAATTTTGACGACCATTGTATGTATTATATGTTATTTATTATTGTCTTATGTATTTATCCATGTTTTACAATCTAAAAATTTTCACCTCCTGAAGAAGACACATGAGGTGTCGAAACCGGTGGAGGCGAAAAATATATTTAATATTTGACTTAAATCCAGTAATTTTCTTTCCTTCATAAAATACATGTTTCATAAGACATTTTAGCGCACTTGTCCGTTAGAAAACTCGCGGCAAGCTGTTCGTTTCTAATATAAAAATACGTGCGCTAAAATCATGTCTTATGAAACTTGGTACTTTAATGTACTATTTTATAGGTGGATGGAACGGGTACCCTAGCAACAGAAGACAGATTAAAAGCCCAAGAAGAAGAAGAAGCTGAATCCGAGAAGTCAAGTTCAGTAACAGAAGACGCGTCTGCCGTCCCCATCAACGAAAACCTCTTCGTAGATGACGACTTAGAAGATCTAGATGAAGAATTAAATGATCTCGATCTTGATCAGTGATTTCCTTTATCAAACTCTCTTTAATTTTTAATAGAGCTCAATTGTTAAGTCTTTTAATTTGCAACTACAGAGAAATAAAGTATGGATTGTGAAATTAATTTACGATTTTTTTGTTATCGAAAATGTATGTATATTTATAAAGGTTATACTGTAAAATACATTTACTTCTTAACAGAAAATTCACTCCATAGCCTATTGAATTCTTTTTGATACTCTAGTACAGGTACAGGATGAGAAGTGATAGTGACGTATTCATAATTACCAGCAAGTCCTTGTAATGTCCAGTTGAGCGATCCTGTAAGTAATTTTCGTTCTAGAAGAGCGTAGTCGATGATACAAAATTTGTGATGCATTAGACTTGATGTTTTCTTGGATCTTATAGGTATACCTACAATACTTATTCATTAGGGAAAAAAATTCATCACTATAGTAACATACAAAGAGGGTTTAAGTTTAATTTGAAACTATAAATACAGCGTATCACATTTTAAACTGTCATGGAAATTATAAGAGATACTTCGGACTTTTGTTTTCCTAAAATATCTCATGGGCTACTTGATAATGACAAAAAACTGATTTTGGTGATTTTTTTTTTTCACATAACTTATCACACTAGAATTAATCGAGAAAAATATTTCAAATATAAAAGTTAGATTTTTTGTCTATCCAGCGGTGTAAGAAAATAACTTTTATTAAGTTTAATTTCCGAAATATAATATCATTTTTTTAATAAACTCACTATTTTTTTTTCCTATTTCTACTAATATAAGGGCATCTGTTGTTTACATCAAAATTTTCAGTATTTTTCGCAGGAAAAGAAGCCAAAAAAGTAACCGTTCACTGAAATTGAGTTCTAATGTTTTAAACGGGTTTTGTTCAAAAACTAATTCTAATAAAATCAGTTATGACCGGTTGCACTAACGTTACTTAAATTTTAAGCGTTCCTTAAATAGACAATTTTGTATCAAAATAAAAGGTCAAATGAATAAATGAGGTGCGGGAGGCCACGTGACTTTGACAAGTGTTTGTGGGGCCCATCATGGTTGCCAAGAATTACAGCTTGTGTACGTTTCCTGTGTTGCCAAATAAATTTGAGTGTAAAATTAATAAATAAAATTGTAAAGCTAGTTATTATTAATGAATATCATGTTCTTTTACTTTTTAACACAATAACTTAATTTTTAAAATATTTTTTAAAAATTATGCGACTTGTGCTGCCATCTACGATGCAAAGATTTCTTGACGCACTAAATTTGAAGAAAACCATCAGATGAAAGTTGAACGTCTTGTATATTTTAAAAATTAAGTTTATGTGTTAAAAAGTAAAACAACATGATATTCATTAATAATAATTAGCTTTACAATTTTATTTATCAATTTTATACCCAAATGTATTTGGCAACACAGGCAACGTATATAAGCCGTATTCTTGGCAACCATGATGGGCCCCACAAGCACTTGTCAAAGTCACGTGGCCTCCCGCACCTCATATACATTGCTTTTAAAATTTGCTTTTATTTGTTTAAGGGTTGCTTAATTTTAGTCTTGCCAGTGTAACTGAACATTGCATACATTATTTTTGCGCAACCGCTAAAAAAGTGTTAGCATTACTGTTAGAATAAAAAATTGAAACTTTTATAATAGTTAAATAAAATTAAAACAAGTCTTGTTTTGAAAATGCTAAATTTTGATATTTAATTTCACCCTTATGTTCAAAGATCGATTTTTTTCAAAATATTATTTTAAAGTAGAACATAATTCGTATTCTAATAAATATTTCAAGAAAAAAAAATCGTTCTTTAAACTTCAGGGTAAAATGAAATATTGAAATTTGGCATTTTTAAAACAGCGTGTTCGAAACAAGGCTTGTGGTACCAGCCAATATTATTTGGTAGTTACTGAATATTAAATAGGTTATTTTTAATAAAAAAAATAACGAACTCTTTTAGGAAATTACAACCAAAATAATGAAGTCATATTTCAAAGTTTTCGAAATCCTAACGTGGCAGTTTAAAATGAAATTTACTTGTATATACATAAGCAGGTGTGCAACGAAATGCGGAACTTAGTATTTTAAAAATGTGTGGAAATTGGCTCCTCTCATGTACATTTTAGAACAAGAGTGCAGGAATAAAATTAATTTTTACTTTTAAAAAGTTTTCATTTAGTACAATAAAATATATCTGTAGCAATAGATGTTTACAAATAAAATGACATTTTCGTCAAAAATCAGAAAGTCTTGGAAATAAAAAACTAAAACAAAATCTCATTTTGACAATTGTGTTATTTATTTATAACAGTCGCCTACATTTAAGGATCAAGTGTTCCTAAAAAAATCACAGTATCTTGATGGACCGTTGTCAAGGAGTATTTATAAATCAACAAAAAGTTGTTCAGTATGACAGAAAGAGTAGAATTTTATTTATTATTCCCAAATCTTTAAATTTTATGTTATTACGAAAAATCTTGAAAGGCACACGGCCAATATGCAAATAACGAACTGGGCTGATCATAAACCTCAGCCGTGTCCGTTATTTGCCACATATCGACTTAATGACGTTAATAACTAGATATAATTGTATCTCATACTTCTACACCAAATATTCAAAAATTTATGATCTTAATTGATATTTTGCTTTATTTGTTTTTTATTTCTATGGATCTCATTTTTGAAGAAAATGACATTTTATTTTCTAAATATCTACTACAGATATTCTATCGCATTAAATAAAGATTTTTTAAAAGTAAAAATTAATTTTAAACAACTTTTCATTTCTGTACTTTTGCACTAAAATTTACAGAAGAACCAACTTCCGCATACTTTTAAAATCCTATGTTCCGCGTTTTGTTGCAAATCCTGTATAATAAATTATAAAAAAAATTTAAATTAAAAAATTGAATAATTATATATTTGTACGGTCCTCGTATCGAGTTGTCATGGAACTGAAACAATGAATATTACCTGCACTTCTAAACCAATTTGTTTTCGATTCGCTGCAAGTAGACATTTCTTCATCAACAATAACTCTTACTTTACAACCACGGTAATGAGCTCTTAAAATTGCTTCACTTAATTCGTTACAAGTTATCAAATAAATACATATATCAATTGTACTTTGTGCTTCGTGAATTAAACGAGCAATATGCGTCATCTTAGTTAGGGAGCAATTTTCACCGCAAGATTTTTTCTTTCTGGTTATACAATTTCGACGGCAATTTACATTTGCACCGGTAAAGAATATAACTTCACCTGGCGGTATTTTTAATATTTGTGTGGTTTCCTTCTTCTGTGGTGCAAATCGATTGTATAAAAAATATGCACCAGCAGCACAGGCACCTGCTCCAACTGCTACAGTTATTGGTGATAAATTTGTAAAATTCAAACTTTGAAAACCAAATTCCATGTTTGTAAATCAATTTTTTTGGACTTATAATTACATGGACGATATTATTTAACACTATTACATTTAAATGTAATATTAAATCGTCAAGCACTTGTTTCAAAACAAAATAATAACCCTCAAAATATTGTTTTGTTTCTGACAGAGACACATACTTTTACAAGCCTTGGTAGATGACTCTGGTAGTCTGGGAAAAAATGAAACGGTATAAAAATAAGTTTAAACTCTACGTCATAAATAATAATTCTGATAATTTGTAATAAACTTAAAATGGTAATTTCATAATTTAAACATCCTTAAATATAAATATTTTAGTTTATATTATTGCTTAAAGATGGCAGAACTAATATTAAATTTTGCAAATCCGTTATAAAATCAATCGATATATTGGTTTTATTCAAAAAAAACATTAAACTGCCAAAAAGTATTTTAATCTATAATATATTTAATCTTGCTGAATATGTTATGAAACTTAAAAATAATTATTAATATTTTATATAGAAAAATCCCTCGTATGTATTATATATTGTTACAGATTGCAGTAGGATCTTATTATAATTTACAAAAATTAAAATCCGGGTAAACTTGAATTTTTTCAAAAACATTTTAATTATTTTGACGATTGGTAGAAAGTAATGTAAGAAATTTATAGCAGTTGGGAATCATCGTAAATTTCATTTTTTTACCCCTAAAAAATAATAATTCGTGTTTTATTCATGTTCAGAACAAAAGAATATAGATTTGTTATACATCATGCATTAAAAAGCTCATAAAATAAGAAAAAAATTGTTGTAGCCAGCACAAGACCTTCCGTTAATTTGATGTATTTTGTACAAATCCCATACCAGAAGTTCATTGGAAAAGATTCTATATATCCAGTAAAATTGTAACACGAACATAAATATAATTTTTGACAAATTCCATACAGAAAGTTCCTTGGAAAATATTCTATAAATCCAATAAAATTAGTACATGAATATACACATCATGTATATTCATATAATGCGTACACTTACGTAACATTCTCTTTACAATCAAATAATAGCTTTGTTCGATGACATGTACTAGGCCGCCCTAGTGTTAACTTTCTTGCACTAACGTGTTTTATGAGAAACGGGCAGCTTCTGGCAGGCTGTTCGATGACAAAAATTTTAAGAACTAGTGCTCACTTTTCTGACCTGACTCGCGAGGTAGTGTAGCAAGTGCAGACTAGGAGTGGGGGTAGCTAAATGTTGTTCGATAGACATTTTAATTCTATCCTATCTACACATCTGTTTATTTAACCTAAAATTTTGTTTTGCTATATAAAGAATTAATTAATATATCTGTCTCTGAATCTGATGAAGAATCAAGTGATGATTGATATTCGTCAGAATAGTTTATTAGTTCACTACGCTCTTTAAAACAGACATTTCTGCAGTCACTTTTTTGCAGCTTTATGATATGACTGTGTTTATAAACAACCTAACCTTTTACACCTTTGGCTATGCTTGGCTTGATTACTCACAGCTGAGCAAACTTGTCCAAATATACACTAGTGTGTTTTATGAAACCACAAGAATTAGACTGTACTAGTGTACACTACACCGCACTGCACTATTCTGCTCTACACTTCAAGCACTTCTCATCGAACAGAGCTAATATTACTACCAAGTGTATATCTGTACCCATTTTTGAATTATTGTCCCAAAAGTCAATATACCCCACATTTAGATAAAAACTCCAAAATTTTCAAAAATCTAATTTTGATGTATCTAGATACTTCTTAGTGCGCTGATTACAAATTTTGAAACCGCAGGTCGATATCTCGTTTCGTTCTCGAGATATTTATTTTCAAAATTTTGCTCAAAACTGCCCATTTTTGGGTAATAACCCAAAAATGGGTAGAGATATGAACTTGGCGACAACACCATTCGATTCTACGGGCAAAATTACATATGTACACTAATTTTCAGAAATTTTGAACACCGCATACAATCTCTAAAGCAAAATAACTGAAAATGGCCAAAAATCTAAGGTGTACCCCTTACGATTTTTTCAGATTTTGGCCATTTTCAGGGGTTTTCAAGCTTTATTCATAAAAAATGAACCAGTTGGACAAAAATTATGAAAATTGCTATATTTATGTATTTCTGTCCGTAGAATCGAATGGTGATGTCGCCAAATTCATATCTCGGCCCATTTTTGGGTTATTACCCAAAAATGGGCAGTTTTGAGCAAAACTTTGAAAATAAATATCTCGAGAACAAAACGAGATATCAACCTGCGGTTTCAAAATTTGGAATCAGCGCATTGAAAAGTATCTAGATACATAAAAATTAGATTTTTGAAAATTTTGAAGTTTTTATCTAAATATGGGGTATATTGACTTTTGGGGCAATAATTCAAAAGTAGGCAGAGATATAAACTTGGTAGTAACATTATTTGATTGTATCGGATTATTTTATAAATTTATGAGTGCCCCAAATCTCATGCTTATCATTTTGAGGACTGCTATATGATCGTTTTAACAAAGTACTGTTTTGTTACGTGCAAGTCGAATAGGTTGCTGTAAGTTGCAAAAGATTGCATATCTATTCTTTATTTTTTTCTAATATTAACATAAATAAAAAGGAATGGAGTTTTGTATAAAAGTTTAATTATATCTACAAACAAAATACAGAATTTACATTTTTAAAAACTTTGTAATTTTAACATATATAAATATTATATTAAAATTATATTCAACTACGTAAAAATTGTACATTTAAAACGAATTATTTTTATGTATAAAGACTATTACATTTCGTTAACTTATTTCAATGATGATATATTGAGCCAATAGAATTTATTAGATAAAATATAGCAGTTTAAAAATTAAATATCATAGAAAAACCTATTTATAGAAAATTGTATTACAATAACATGTACGAAAAAATAAAATGTTTGATATTTTTGTAATTAGTACATAAATCTGTTCATCAATAAATAATTTTACATTAGTACCCCTAATATTATATATACCATTTGAAAATTTAAAAACTTATAACTAAAAGTTATATAAAAGCGGCTTTACACGGTTCAATTTTGTCCATCAACCACATTAAAATTAAATAGAAGGAATTTAATCTGGTTTATGTACAAAATATACTTAAGCCATGGTAGAAAGTCTAATGTAGAGCTAAATTTTAAGTTTTCAGTACTTTTGGTAATATGTATAACCAAATACATAAGAAAAACACTTCATATTATACAGGCTGATATAATTTATTTTATTTTGGAATCATAATAGTTATTAATAGTTTGTTGGGAAGTCATTTCGAGTGAAAATTGTCATATAAACAAACAGAGTGTTAAAAAACAAGCGTAACAAATTTTGAAAACATGTAGTGCTGACCAAAATTAATAAAAAAAGCTTAATTAACATGGGGCCGATCTTCAAATGTTTCCGAGAAGAGGCTATTTTGTATTTTGTCTGGAAAAAAATAATAATAAAATTTTATATGAAACATTTTTTTCCAATTTCTAATACTTACGAAGATATATGAAAATTAAATATTGACCAATGTTGCTGCAACATAATTATTATTATTATTATTATTTTTTTTTTTGAAAAACTTAAGCACATCTTAGATAATATATGAAAGGTAAACAACAAGTCTTATTTAATCGAAGTCGTAACTCTTATAGTTTTTGAGACAGCAGAGGTTAATCCCCTAAAACTCATTTTTTCACAGCCTTCTATCTCAGAAACTATTGAAGATAGATTAACCTTTTTTTACTTATTTTGGTCAGTACTATATGACCTCAAAATTTGTTACCCTTGTTTTTTAACAGTTAAATGTAACTTAATTTCAAATGATGAAAAATAACTGAAGAATAAACTACCTTATAGTTATTAACGTCATTAGGCCGATATGAGGCAAATATCGGACGCGGCTGAAGTTTGTAACCGAGGCAATAGCCGAGGTTTATAATCAGCCGAGTTCGTTATTTGCATATCGGCCGTGTGGCGTTCAAGATTTTTCGTAATAACATACTTACAATTTAAACATTTAGGAATAATAAAATGATAAAAAATTCTTCTCTTTCTGTCATACTGAACAACTTTTTTGTTGATTCATAAATTTTCCTTGACAACGGTCCATCAAGATGCTGTTATTTTTCTAGGAACACTTGATCCTTAATTGTAGGCGACTGTTATAAAAAATAACGGTCGTGTCCTGTTATATCATAGTAACAGTATGGTATTACGAAAAACTTTGTAAATCACCCTGTACATGAAAATAGTAAAAAAATTCTTGTGCCCATGTAAACCTCTTCACTATGGCTCAAGTTTTGAACCATATAAAGCCATCATAATATAAATTATTGTCACATATATTTGATTCTATTTGGCATATAGTCTTTCCTCACTAAAGGATGTGGAGGTTCTCACAGTTTTTGAACTTGGAATCTTCCTTTCCGAAGAGCCAGGTGAACATTTGGCGCGCTTTCATAGAGGCTCTAACAACGCCGCGAGATTTGTACCATTGCGGCTGTGAGTGGTCCTTGTCGGTCAGATGAGCACAGTGAAGCATCTTCAAGCGAATTTGGTTCAAGACGCCCACTAGGAGTTCGTCTACGTTGTGGTTGATGCCCACTGAGATCTCGATGAATTTCGAACGAAAGGTGCAGGCGAGGCATTTGCCATCTACAAGAAGAAGATTAATTAACTTTAACTGAATTTCAAATAATATGTAGAATATGAGTATTTATTTATATGGTTTAAATGTGAAAAGTGTCAGTTCATTTTTGAGAAGAGATTCTTTGATTTTTGATATATGTATTTAAATTTTTAGAATTTAGACACGGGTAGTGTAAAATCAAATAAAATTTTGGTTATTAATATCAAGTAAGTGGTGCTTTTGGATACATTAGTAGATTTAATATATATATATATATATATATATATATATATATATATATATATATATATATATATATATATATATATATATATATATATAGAATAACGGAAAATTCCCTATGTCCCTATATGGGTTTAAAATTCCCTAAAATAGGGAAATTTCCCTAAAGTTCGTAACATTGACGAATATACTAATGGGTCAATTCTGAACAAATCTGTAAGTCTTACAGATCTGTAAATCTGTAAATAAATGAACAAAATCGCAACGAATGTTAATGAAATAGATGCGTTTTTGTCAGGTTTTTACAGATTTAGAGATCTGTAAGACTTACAGATTTGTTCAGAATTGGCCTATAAATTTAAGATAAGAAAAAGAAAATAAAATGAGAACAAAATGAAATTTTCAAATATAAAGCGATATGACCTTAGCCGCACAACATTGACAAATGGTTTAGAACCTCTGGTAACAGCAGCCTACACAGCAGCTGCTGAGAGAGAAAGCACGATATAATGCCATTGCTCTCTATAACTGGGTTCGCTTATGTCGTAAGGCGGGAAACGATAGATATCAAATATTTGCCATTTTTTTCTTCCATAAGAAGACGAATTAAAAAAAGGGAATTTCTGAATTTAAAAATACTATAACATATAAAAAAATCGTGGAATCCCCATTGAATCCTATAACTTCTAGAGAAATAATAATTATAGTTAGGCATTTTAATTATTGCATAAATAAATAATTTCAATAAATGCAGAAGCAGTCCGTTTTCAAGTTATATGATTTAATAAAGTTAATGTTAATGTTGTTTTGAATTTTTTGTAATATTTTTTTACTGCAAAATTTGACTTGTGGTACATCATTGTATTCAAAATTTAAATGAATTAAAAAATGGATAAATATACAGGTGTTCCATTTAAAATACCAGAAGTCACATGTTCATAATTTATACATGAAAATAATGACACATATGTTAAATTTAAGCATATAAATTATCAATTAGATATCTTTATAAATAAAGAAGTTAACAGTGGTGCCTCACTTTCTGTGGACACCTTGTCAATCATTTATTGATCATTTTGGAGAAAAATACCTACTTTAAATTAAAGATGCTTAAATTAATTTATAACTTTTATTTTAAATATTTTAAATTTTGGCATAGTGTCTAATAAATTGTTTTCCAAGGTACTCTTGCCCTACAAACTAAAAACGATACGAACTTATGCATCAACATTGTAAACTAAGAATATACGTTAATTATTTAATTTTGTTTTACTTGTAAGAAACTTTGCTCTTTAGACTTTACTCAGAAATTCTGATAAATAATGCAATTAAACGTTACATGGTGTTCTAATAACTTTAAATGAAATTTGTAAATGTTCTTAAATCATTAAGATAAATTTTTGGCATGCAACGCAAAATTTGCGAAGGAATTAAATTGCAGTTATTAATTTTCAAAGTAAATTAAAGTGATCATAATTTATTTATAGCATCTTAAAGCTAAAGGCTTATTTAAATTTAAACGATATTTTTCAAGTTGGTGTTATTTAAATTTTAATAGCAAAGTTTTAAAAACTTGTACCACGAGGGAGTAAAGATATTCTGATTAAATTTAAAGTACATAGTTTACATGCATATTGCATTTTTAACATGAACAGTATTTTTATTAAAATATTTTTATGATAATAACAAGCAGAATAAAAATATTATTTTAAATTTACACGTCCACGTAAAATGGAATTTGTTAATTAATCACGTTGCTTGGTTGTTTCTTGTTCGTATTTCACTTGTTTTCAACTTTGATGTGACAAGTGACTGTTAGTATCGGCGTGGCTTTCTTCGTGTTTTGTGTATTTTTAGTGAAATATTGAGCGACATTATTGTTTTTAAAATATTATTAGTGAATTAATAAATGTTGTTTTGGACTTAATAAAAATATTTGAACTTTGAAGGTGTTGTCCGGGAACAATTTACTTCATTGATAAAGGTAAGCAAGCATGTCAACTGTTATTGTATCAATTATTTTAAATGATGCAAAAATAAGAATTAAAATTTAAAACATAATACTCTATACAGAATGTCTCTAAAATAGGAGGACATGGCTTAACCATATTATATTCCTGAGGCTAAAATAAGACGATTTAACTAAACTTGCTTCTACTAGAAAGTGTACCATTTAGCCAGTATTCTGCTTCAAAGTTATTTGAAAAAAGATATCACAAATTACATACAGAGAGAAAAGTTCACTATTGAATGTATCTTTCTGAAAAAAATAATTTTACGATATCGGCGTGGCCATTAAAAAGTTACGGTCTAATCAATGTTGGGACACCTAAGTTTCATACACTAGTGGTTCACTAATAATAACAAGTAACAAGTATCATCCTAAAAGATGAGTTATAACCATATGAACTCTCATACCAAATTTCATCTAAATCGAATAAAGCGTTCTGTTATTATAAACAAAATTAATTTTTTTTCGAAGTACTTTGAAGCAGAATACTGGCTAAATGGTACCCTTTCCGGTAGAAATCCATGTCCCCCTATTTTAGAGACCCTGTATAGCAAAAAAAGCGAATATTTACTTTATTATTTGTAAACAAACCAAAAAGACTTAAAAATGTCATTTTAACGAATGTAAATATCCGATACCACGGTTGAATGATAATATTTATTACTCCCTGTTGTATTTTAACCTTAAACTTCAAATCTATCTGTCTCACCTTGTGTGGAGACAGCCTTACTCCTCGCAAGATCTACTTTATTTCCTACAAGTATTGCTGGTCTCGTTCTCAATAATTCTGCTTCTGATAACCTCGTGAGATCACTTTCTGCTCTAAGGAAAGATGCTTTGTCCACTACGGAGTACATCACTAGGAAGGCGTTCGGTGGATTTGATTTGTCTAAGTCCTAAAATAGAAAGAAATTAAATATTTTTCTTAGTTACAGTTCTAGAAACTAGTAAATGGGTAGGATGAATAGTGTAGTTGCTGAAACTGCTAAAAAGGATTGATACATGAAACATGATGCAGTTCGGATGTGGTTTGCTTGTTTAAGTGATCTGGGTTTTGAGATTTTGAATAGTTTAAAATGAAAACAAGAAGAAGATTGAGGATTGAGGGAATGGCTACACAATTTCCATAATCCAATGTGGAGTTCTTTATTCTCTACAGACTGTTTTAAAGTACCTTGGAGATCAGCTGATCGTCGCTACGAAACTCAAATATATCTCCACACTCTAGGGAAAACTGTTTTCGAATATGCAAACTTTGGATAAAAAAAAAATTATGTATTTATTTATTATTATGATTTATGATTACTTTATGAGACGTGAAAGTCATATGAACCAAATATACGAGTCGATCGGTGCCACTTACCAGTTTTAAGGTGCGGAGACGAAAAATAAAAAATGTTTAAAATTGAAAATTTCCGTGTTATCTCTATGTAATGCGCGTAAATATGATTTGTAGCATTCAAACCTATCCTAACTTTCTTGACAATGTCTAAAAGCAATATTTTTACCTCTCGCTAAGAGAGGTAATGGATTCAAAATAGCATATCCAGATTTTAGTGAATAAGCACGTTTTAAGGTCACTAGAATCCGATTATAACATTTCTACGATGTTCTCTCTCGCTCTCTCTCTCTCTCTCTCTCTCTCTCTCTCTCTCTCTCTCTGTGTGTGTGTGTGTGTGTGTGTGTGTGTGTGTGTGTGTGTGTGTGTGTGTGTGTGTGGACGTGTGTGTGTGTATGTCTGACATTAATGGGAAGAGCTGAAAGGTTTTAGTAACAATTAACAACCGGAAGTGGTAGTTTCTTAAAAAAAATCCTCTAAATATTATTTTTTCGAAATTTATGTTATTACAAATAAGATCGAGTATTATAAATATATAAAATAATCCATTGTATAATAAATCAAACCAGTTGAAACATTAAAAAGAAAGGGGATTCATTTATAAGCCAAAGTATGTACAGTATCAGTGTCAACTAAATACGCGCTTGATATACAAATATTTCGTCATATACCCTTCAGAAATACCGCAAATCTCGTCAATGAATTGGAAGAATCTTGAACATTTAGAAGAGTAGGAAGAAACTTGTTCATAGAATAAAAAATACTTATATAGCCTAATATGAAAATGGCGAGAGGTATTGTGCTGCCCACAACAGATTTTTATACACTGGGTGTCTACTTGATATCCTTAATATAGGGAATATAATGTTATTTTTTTCATTTTACTATAGTTACTAACCTATTAAATTTAGAGAAAAGTTTTAAATAAAAAAGTTTTTCAGAATTAAAAACTACACAATCACCCCAATTCTGTAAGAAAGTTGTTAAGTCTTAGCAACGTTGCTAAAAATTGTAACCAATAAAAACAAATGTAAAGCCTGTCATTTTCATGTTTTATTCAGTGTTCGCAATTATTATTGGTTATTTGCTATAGCAACGTTGTTAAGACTTAACAACTTTCTTACAGAATTGTGGCGAATATGGGACTAAAATTAATCATAATTTCATTTTATTTTACGAAAAAAACGCAAATTAAAATTCGCAATTTACAGCAAATTTCAGAGTGCCATTGAATTACTGGTGTTTAATTTTCCTAGTCGTTAAATAAGTCTACCTATTAAATATGATGCCCGTCAAATATTTATATAAAATAAAATCAACATGCTATGATTTCTAGTACGCTAGGCCATGCATAAAAACGTAACAACTTCTATATGGAAAGAATGTAAGTCACGCATGTATGGGTCACATGGCATGACAATTTTTTTTTGTGTGGCTCACCCATGCGTTAGTGGTAAGTTGGTGGTAGTTATTTTTTTTGTAATTCCTTACTCTGGGACCGATACTCGAAGAGTAGAGCCCAGACATATATTAGATTCATATAATTTTCACATCCAATAAAATAAATGTTTGATTATTTATTATGTAAAGAAATACATTTAATTTATCTAAACATGCATTTCATTCAATTAAAATAGTAGTAAGACAATTTTGAGGTAAACCTAGATTTGCTTTATCATTCCATCATGAATAGGGTAGGGTTCAAATACCATTCATCTCTGAAGTGTTTAGATTCCTGATTTTGTCCCTAGATTAAGAAACAGTGTTGAGGGAAAGGATTAAGGGCTGTTAGACGATGGATTAGGTTAAGGGTGTTAAGGGTGTTTGCCTTACCTTAAATTGTTCTATGTTTATGAAACGTAGTTCGGATTCCTCCCCATTCAGCATGATGTAGACAGATTGCTCGCCGGGAGATTCTGGAAATTGGATCGTTATTAGAAATTGGTTTTATACGTTTCCTCATTTATTATAAAAGCAAAAATATATCCGGATATGAATTATACTGCTGAAAACTTCCATATAAAATTGAAATTTTGTAATCTTCAAAGAATTTTTACGAGCATTAAAATTTCATTATTTATGATTTTTTTCTTTCATGAAAATAAAATTTATTTCATATATATTTAAAAATTATTTTCCAGAATATTTTTTTAATATCTTAATTAATGTCTAGATTTTCTTAAGAATTTTTTAACAATGTGATTCGTTACCATAGTAAAAAAAGAACTATCAAAGTTTAAATAAAGTCATTAGTTTTTAAAATCTTCGTGTTTTTAATACCATTAAAATCTACGACAGTAATCTACTCTATTCCAAATTGTTAATACTTTCAAGTCTTCTGCTATCTACTTTTTGCAATTCGGAATTAATTTTCTAGTAAATGAATGTAGAAAATAATGAACCAATGAAAGTAATCCAAAGAACACTTGTTTGGATTCATAATGCCATGCCAAATAGAAATCACTTGCGTTTGCAATTAAAATTAGGACTGTAATACAGGTGCCCATTTTATCTGTTTCCGCTTCCGCCTGTAAATTCAGGCAACCCATTTTATTTTTATAAGCGACGTGGTTTTTAAAATTTTGATTTTTATGATAGAAAAAGTTCCTTGACTGGATATATTGATGAGGTAATAAAAATTTCTGGATTGCAGTCACAAAATTTTATTTTAAATTCTCGGGTCGACCGGTTTCGAGCTCCACATGAGCCTTCCTCAGGAGCTGAACAGTACTTACATAACATTACAATTTAATAATCAGAAATAACAAAAATTATAAATTACTTACATGAGAATTAAGAAAATTTTAGATACATGGCAAAAAAAATGAAAACGTAAGTGCAACATAAAGCACATGGATTTCGTCAAAAGATAAAAAAATAAATAAAATAAATTATATAAAACTTTTATAAAAACTAAGAACAAATGTTCTACGTGAACCACACCCATGGAACTACTTAAGTAAAGTATTAGCAAGTTAAGACACTTACTAAAGTCAAGGTTTTTTATTGTTTAAGTAAAATATTTTAAATTTATTTTAGTGCAATTTGTTTTTTAATGAAAAAAATTTTATTTTTAAGGATTAGATTTTTATATTTAACAATTAATGGGCCCATAAACCAATTTTTAAAAATATTTTTAAATGAAAGTTCATTTAATTTTGAAGCAATTCGTGGTATCAAAAAATCATAATTGTTTTTTGTATAACTGCATTTGATTTTTAAAGAAACCTATAGCTATCTTTCTCACACTAGTTTCTGTAGTAGGCTGCGCGAGAAAGGTACCAATAGTGTGACGTCATCTGTATCCCTGCAAATAAATTCAAATATTTCGCAAAATAATTATTAAATTTTTTTTTTCTATTTTAATCGGTATTTATTGAGTAGTACTTTAAGGATAAAGCGTATATTTTATTATTTTTTGTTATGGTTTATGGGCCAATTGACTCCTGATTATATCAGACAAAAAAAAAAAATGAAGTGGGTGATGAAATCTATTACGTGTTGTCCAGTCTTAAATTTTCAGGCGGGAACAGATAAAAAGGGGACCTATATTGTAGTGCTAATATGGATCAACTTATGTGCCTCCAATTTCCACTACTTAATTATTATAAGCGAAGTATGAGAACAAAATGAATCTACATCATAGAATATTTAAAAAACATTACGGCGCAACGAATCACAATTAAGTAATACCTTTCTAGAACTACAGATCTCTTTAAATGTAAATGAAGTTTCGTTAAAAATAAATATATAAAAGAAAATATATAATAGAGGACCTCATTGTGAATTTTTGTAAAGTTGCCTGTTTGTGTAACAGAATTACAAAACCCAGAATAGCGAATAAAATGTGGTATAGCATAGAAATAAAAGTATATTCAAGAGTGTAAAGAATAAAAGTAATTGTGCATACAGTTGGCTTCGAATGTTATTTTTAGTCTACGAATAAAGTTCACGTGCGAGAACAAAAGAAACGTTGCTATTATAAATTTCCAAATGTCAAAACAATCGAACACGAATTTGCCATCAATTTACAATTTATTAACAAATTAAAATTTGAGTTATTGAAGAGTTTATTGATACATTTACAAAGAAGGTTTCCGTGTTTATGATCTTTAAAATAGACATAACATAATAATTTTCAAAACTGCATTCGTCCCTATTTGTAACTATTTTTTTTTTTTTTTTTTTGAAAGGATAACGCTTTGCTACCAAAGAAGACTAGGAAGGGGGGTAAGGTAAAGGAGTTGAATGCTATATTTAAGGGATTTTTTTACATAAACCAAATATTATTACTGTTATTATTGATTTTTGTGTAGAAAATTTATTCACAATTACGTAATGGGCTACTTGCGTGGTACTGAAAATCCGATTTCTGTCACTATATACGTAATGTTATATTGAAAACATATATAAAAATATAAATTTTATTTTAAAATAATTATTTGTTTTTTACTAAATTAAGAAAGAAAATTTTCTGTGACTTCTTTATATTGAACTGGGGGAGGGGAAGCATGTTTAAGAATGTTATCAATAGATGGCATGGCGTGCGAGAAAGTTTTAATTTGAATTCGACATTAGTTCATTTTTCTCTCTCTCTGGTCTCTCAAATACATTAATTACTTAATAAATAAACACATAGGTAGTTACTTGTAATTTAAAATATCGATACCAAAAAGATAAACTAAACTACAAACCTTGAAACTATTATTGAAACGTCAAACAGGTGATCTACATTACCCGCACAAACATACCATTACTATGGGACGGCACCACGCTATGACTTTACGAATATTCATTGGTGCGGCGTAATTTTACGTCATACTTGGCGGGAATTCAAATAATCAAATTTCATTATTTTTTTTGTGGCTAATTAATAAAAATTTTGTCAAAAGAAAAAATATGGGTAGCAAGTTTTTACCTTCTCTTCAAAAATATTAAATAAAAAAATAATTATAGTCAGTTGAGTTTGAAACTAAGTAACTTGCTTAAAAAAAATTTCAAAAATTATGAAATAAACTTTCTTTTAAAGAATATACATTTCTACATAATTATACCAATTTTTATATTTTTAAATTAATTAATATTAAAATAATAACAATATATGTGAAAAATGACCCCATTTTTTGCGTGTTTGTAAAAATGCTCAACTTTATTGATGTCTAATATCAATATCCATAAATGAAAAAAAATAATTAAATTTTAGTATGTTATAACCATAGTCTTTATAAATAATTTAAACGCTATTTTTTCGATTTATTTAAAACAATTAAAGATGTAAAAGTGTTAGATCTCAGCTTCTATTAATAATTAAGAATTGAAATTTGGAATGTTGATTTAAAATGTAATTCTACTATAAAATATTAATAATAATAAAAATTATTAAAAATAAACTAATAAATTTTTTAAAAAAATATTTTCTCGACAGTAGTCATGAGTGCATTCGGAATTTCGGATCGAATCCCACTCACTAAGGCATGGATGTTTATGTATGTGAATCTACTCTGTAATTGGGATTTAATCTTGTTGAGAAGTTCTTTAAAAATTAAAAAAAATATCCTATATATATATAAGACAATATAAAATGCGAAATTCGGGAAGTAGTTAGCCAGGCTCAAATGCCTCAGCGACTGTTGAATTTGAATTCAATATTCAATTGCTATCCCCGTTCCCCGCATACGCATACTAACCGTTTAGTCGTAGAGCAATAATTTAAAGATTTTTGTAGTTCAATTG
This sequence comes from Ophonus ardosiacus, assembly GCA_943142095.1. Lineage (NCBI taxonomy): Eukaryota > Metazoa > Arthropoda > Insecta > Coleoptera > Carabidae > Ophonus > Ophonus ardosiacus. The sequence goes on along the minus strand of OW964825.1, from coordinate 52,941,953 downwards.
ATATTGACAATATCAAACGATTCATTATTCTTTCGATGTCATTTTGGTATACAACTCATGTGATAAATCATCATTAAAATTGATTTTGAAGAAACATTTATTTCGACTATAGTTTAAAATATTGATTTAAAACATACAAAAATTTTATTCACATACTCCGCCATTTAATATTGGGTTACATCGCCTTTTAAAGTACTAGCAGCTTTAATTCTATTAGACATTGTATTAGGGTGACCAGGGGTGACCATATTATTTTATTCGCAACTAGAATATTTACAATTTTTTTAAAAAGGACAAATACAGGACATTTCCACAAAGAAGTTAATTAAAAAAAAAACTGCTCAATACCTCTCGCCATTTCCATTTTATGTTATATAAGTAGGTATTGTACTACACTTCGCAATCGAAAAAATTGGAGAACTTTTACCCAAATATTGTATTTGTCATGTCTTCTGCACACATATAATTCTAATTATATCTATTTTTTTGGTATGAGGAAGTTCCTAAATGTCAGAGATTCTTCCAATTCATTAACAAGATTGGCAGTATTTCTGATGGATATATTCATTTTACCCAATTTTAAATATTTAATTAATAAAACAATAAGAAAGATTAAATGTACATCCCAGAAAAAACTATAAGAATGTCACTAAAACTGTAGTTTTTTGACATTGACATCTGTCATTTACAAACTATGTTATAAACATTAGAATTTGTCAACTGGTTTCCTTAGTGTAGTTTAGCCTCTCCTATTATTCTATATATTATAGTGTCTTTATCTCTAAATCTGTACTAGATATAATAAAATTTTTAAGTGTATTAGATGCAGAATTTCATGTTCTTCAATATTTGTAATAACAAAAGTTTCCAAAAAATTATATTTAGAAGAATTTTTCTAAAAAACAACTACTTCCTATTGTCCAATTTTTATCAAAACATTTTCAGCTCTTCCCAGGAATGTCAGATTGAGGAATCCATAGTCTTAAGTCTTATAGTTTTTGAGGAAACGTCCTTCCAACATCCACACGTACACACACACACTAATATCTAGATATGCGATTTTTAGCATGAATCCAGTACTTCTTTAAACGAGAGGTAAAAAATAAGAAGTTTTTTTATAGTGTGCCAAGAGTAAAGGGTCACGGTAATAGATAAATCTGGACTAAAAGATGACCTTTAAATGCCGATCGAACTATTATCACGTCATTTGGCCCACACTTTTTTTTGTAAGTTTTACGTCTATATTTAAAGTAGACGAAGTAATTTTATAGAAATTTCTCACCGTATGTGTAGGTTTTATAATTTGTTGGAAATGTAAACTGGCCGATAACTATTATGAGCCAGGGCTCTAATATGGTAAATTACGGTAAATAAAATTTAGTCATTTTCGGTAATTTGTAATTTACCCAGTAATTTACGCTTGTACAACAAAATGCATTCCACAAGTGTTCTGTAAATTGAAAACAACGTTAGCATAAGTGCATTATTAAATTATTTGAAGGGGACAATATTAATGTTGACGAATAAATTATTACTTTTGAAACGAATGAAAACCTTGTATGTAGAATGTTGCATTTTCTTCCTGATTTATCATATAAAAATTGAAAATGTGTTGAAAATTTCATTTTGCTACGCGTGAAAAGTAAACACAATCTGTGACGCAAAAACGAAACGGCTAAATTTCAAGACACGGTAGTAAAATGTTAAACGAAAGTAAACAACTTGTACCGATGTAGAGATATTTACATATTGGTTCACCGCACATGATTTTCAGCTAATTTCAAAGCTGGCGAATCTCTGTGATAGGTTATTAAGTATTAAATGCTCTTACTGATGGTTTTCTTTCATCGAAATGTTTTATTTTTGGCAAAAGCAACTTGCTTTTAGTTCGTCCTCAATTTTAAGATAAATGTACTAATAAACGTGAACTTGATGTAATTATTTATCGTTTACTGTTGCCATTAATAAATCATGAATGATGAATAGCATTTGTTAGATTTTTAGTTTTATATTGTTTATTTACATACAACATTGGTTCTGCCAAAGATTTATTTTAAAAACAAATCAATCCATCAATTTTTGTTTTAATTATAAATATATTTTTATTAGACAGCATTATACATAATATATTATAAAATAATGAGAGGCATTTAAAAGATTTATAGACATAATGGCATTAATATTTAGCAAAAATAATAAGCAACTCGAAAACCCGGCCATAGGCGTTTAACATGGAAAACAGTTTTTCCTGGCCCAAAAGTGGACTATTAATATTAGACAATAATGCGTCAAATAAATGCTAAGATAATTATATTCTGCACCTAATTCAAGATCATAATTTCTTTTGCGCGTTTCGTAACTAGTGATGCCGCGAGATCTCGTCTCGAATTTCTCGAATTTTCGAGACGTGATTAACCTTATTCTCGTCTCGACATTTCGAGAAAGAAAATGCGCAAAAATGACATCTATGGTATACTCTTCACGCTAGCTTCAAGTGCCGCACCATAGGAATAATCATAATTACAAAAATTAGCGTACAAAACAGATTGCTATACCCAACAACGGATGATATAGAGTACCTATTTTTTACCTACACCTACACTAGACTTAGTAAAATAATGTTTTAATCAGTGGTACCCGTTTATTTAATTCATGTTGCTTGTAATTTTAATTTATTTACTATTTCTAATTATAAATTCGAGAAATTCGAGACTCTTGAGTCGAGATCGAGAGGAAGTAAGAAAAAATATGACGAGACGAGATGCAGAGAAATCTCGTCTCGAATTTTCGAGACGAGGCGAGAGTAGATTGTTTCTCGCCATATCTCGTCTCGCGGCATCGCTATTCGTAACTGAGAAAATTAAATTTAAAAGTTACTTCTTTATAGTGTTAGTCATTGTATTGAAGTAAGATCTCAAACAAATGTTATGACATTTTATCTGTCAGAAATTAAAAAATATAGTTTGCGTTTACTACTTAAAAATTTGTGCCTTATTTTCGTGTGAATAATTCTTAATTTTCAACAATGATGACTCAAACAGAGCGTTTCTGACTAGTAAAATATGTTTATAATCTGACATATTCGTTTCTGACGGTTTAAATGTCATTAAGTTTGTTTATGTCTTTATTTTAATACCATGGCTAACAGTACAAATACAAAGAAGTAACTTTTATAAAATTTTAAATTTAATTTTCTTAGTTACGAAATATTCAAAAGAAAAATGTAATTATTGATTTAAATGCGCAATTTAATTCTCTACAACATTTATTTCAAGCATAATTAATCAAATTTTGGAAAAAATATACAAAACATCAGGAATCCTTGTTACAGTTTATTTTTTTAAAGATATCTGATCAAGGTCATCTGTACCATGAACGAAGTTGGCAAACATTCATATTTTTCGACTAAGTTACGACATGCCATTTTAAAAGGATGCTCGTTGTTGACAATACTGTCGCTGTAACGTAAGTTCGTTTATTATTTCGGATTATATTAACTTGATTCATAGCCGTTCATACATATATAGCAAGATTTACTGGCAGAGTACTATGTCAGTATATTCTTTTTCACAATTACTTATGTATTTAGTTTCATATTTGCTAATAAACTTACCAGTTGACTTATTTTTCAATTCTTTTACTGTAGCATATATTTTCATAATAACAAAATGATCCACAAAAATAATATCTGATTAGTGATTTACGTAGGTGTAGAATTTAGTTCTCTAAAACATTTATTTGAAATATTTTTGTCTAAAATTAAATGAAAAGTTTTGCTTAAGGAAAAACTGATACCCCATGTTAAACGCATATGGCTCGCTTTTTAATTAACACCCTGTATAGATATATTCCTTTATAAATAAACTTCGAGCATATACCGTCTTACGGTGTTTGTTGTGATAGGAACACATATACGGAAGCAGTGGTGTATTGCGGGCTGCGTATTATCTTAATATTTGTACTACCTATTTTTGTTTTTTACAAAATAATGACTAATTGCTGCTTTTGAAATATGTAAATCACCTTTATTTCCAATAAATTTCACTCTCGTTACTCTTACGTCATTATTAGCAGGAAACCTAAAAGTTACACTTTGTTTAATATATTATTTGTAAAAGAAATCCCAGTTACTTACACATGAAACGAAATATCCGTACTTTCTTTGTATTTTTCATTACAATTTGATATACTCCGAGATATACTCACAAACTACACGCAAAAAATGACGCTAAGTTACAGTAAAATGACAAGTACTGACATATAACACAACAAAACACTGACCACAATACACCATGACTTCCAGCCCCCCGCCTACATATCTTCCGATCACAACATCCTAATGCATTGGTATAGGGAATTACTGTTCTAGTCAGTATATGCTCGAAGTAAATAAATGAAAAATATCGCATTTTACCCATTACTGGGCGTGCCAATTTGCTTTGTGCAAAATTATGAATCAAAACCTTATAAATTACTTATTTATCTGTAAATGAATAAAAATTACAATTAGCTAATTGTTTCAGTTAGCATTCATTTAATAAAATAGAAGTAAAACTTCGTAAATTATAATTATTTGATGCACCCAAGAAATAATTGGTAAAATTATTGTTTTTTTTTTATATGTATGCTATACCCCTTACCAGACATAACCTCACGGGCTCTCCGAAATTATCATTTGCCGGATTCGAACCCAAACGGTTGGAACAACAGTCGGTCACATGTGCATTCAGCCAAGTGATCCCGTTTTCAAATATATTAAATAAAATTATTTTGTCTAATTTTGCTGAAGTCGGGCTACATCTTTAGAATATTTTTGTGCGTTCAATCAAAATTTTAATCTTCCAAAACAGGGCCTCAGGTGAAAAATCTTTTTATACTCGCGATTTAGATTGTATCAAGCGAGGCAGGTAACCTACTTTATTTTTTTATGCATGCGTTATGTAAGATAAACAAAACTGATTTATTTATACTCTCATTTTCATGTTTTTTACCTCTTGCTAAGAGAGGTTTGGATTTATGCTAAAAATCGCATATTTAGATTAGTCCCTACAATCTGATTTAAACAATTTTACGGTGATGATGATGATGTGGTGTGTGTGTGTGTGTGTGTGTGTATGTGTGTGTGTGTGTGTACGTGTAGATGTTGGAAAGACGATTCCTCGTAAACTATAAGACTTAAGACATGTTTAACTATGAAATTCCTCAATCTGACATTCATGAGAAGAGCTGAAAAGGTTTTGGTTAACCTGCAGTAGTAGTTTCTTAAAAAAATTCTTCTAAATATTAATGCGGGTGAGCGCGTGTGTGTGCGTGTGTGCGTGTGTGTGTGTGTGTCTGTGTGTGTGTGGGGGGGGGGGGGGTGCATGCATTGAAATAATCCCGAACATTTAGAAGAATAGGAGAACTTGTCCTTAGAAGGAATTAAAAATTATAAAAATATCTTAAAGAATAAATGTAATTAGGATTTTTTCTTGTACCAGAAATGTTAAATATAATATTTATGCAGCCTAATACAGAAATGGCGAGAGATATTGTGCTGGCCACAACAGGTTTTTTTTTATATGTATTTTACGATAATCGCATTATAATCGTACTATATCACAATAGACCTAATAAATTCATAAGCAAATAAATAATAAATCAACGGAAAACAAGCTATTTCTATAAATACCTCACGCAAACATATTTTTATTTTGAAAACTAGGGCGTATTTTTTTAGCGATAAAATAATCTACGTCAATGTTACACCATTTTGTTTCCCCATTCAATTGTTTTCAATTAAATCATTAGTAGCTAAGTGTTACATCTCTGTAATCAATAGTCACAGCGTTAAGTGCCAGTAGTATTAATAGTATCGCGCTTCTGAAAATACAAGTATTCTATAATAAACACGGCGTTCGAGGAAGGCTGAATGAACTTGAAATAGGTCAGTGGCAGTATTGGGTGCTCTCAATTATACGAGGTGACACTTAGATTTTCCCAAGAACCATTTCGCCCGAACCTAATTCACTTACGGGAATTTTCAGCCAGAATTTTCAAAATTAATAAGAAATTTTCGCACTTTGTTACGGCGAAGTTAATAGCGCACGAAATTTGATTTCCTAGAATGGTGAAGATAACTTGAAATTTTCAACAAGAAATGAATAAGTACCTACAGAACAGAACCATTATTTAAAATGATGAATTATTAAAAATGAATACGACTATATGAGATAGTGGAAAGTTAGTATGATTCTCTAATGAGTAAGAAGTCTTGGGTTCAAATCCCTCTACCATCATTCAAAGAGAAAAAGAAAATTTTATAAAGAATTAATTTATTGTATACACAACACTTTAAGTTTTAATATATTACTACAATTTTGAAAAAAAATTAGGTAAGCTATTTTTTAAAAATAAAGAAATTTAATGTAGATGAACGTATACACGAATACCCGAACAGGATTTAAATATGTAAAATCTATACTTTTGTAATTTCCTATTTCCCTAATTATTTTAAGTAAAAAAGTTTCAATAAAAGTTGTGGAGCTTAAAATTATGCATCTGAATCAATAATGGTCAGTTGCATCAAAATAGCTTAAATTTTAAGCTAGGTTTGAACAAAAAAATGCATATCGAAATTTCATTTCGATGTTATGGTTTGTTTAAAAAAAAAATTTGTTGTGGTCAGCACAAGACCTTCCGCCAATTCGATATATTTTGTACAAATCCCATATCAAAAGATTCTTGGAACAGATTCTATATAATATCATGTAAAATCGAACACTACTATTTTTTACAAATTCTATACCAAAAGTTCATTTGAAAAGGTTCTATAAATCCAATAAAATTATAACATAATATACACCAAGTAAAATATACTTGACACTTTCTTCTTTCTTCTTTCAGCTTTCCTCTATTTTATTAGGGCTCGCTGTTTCCCCTTCTCTCCCACTCATTCCTGTCCAACGCATCTTCTTCACACAGTCCTTCCTTTCTCAAGTCTTCTGCGATACAGTACTTACATCTTCTCTTTGACCTTTCTCTGCATTTCAGATGCGAGGAACACTATGATATACCAATTTTTGATCCTATACTTTCCATATTTGGATTTGCACTTGCAACTGACATCTGTCAATTAGAATTTTTTGAATACATCAGCTGTTTCCATTATACATAGCAAAGCTGACTAATTTTTGAAAATTAATTTCTTTATAATGCTTTAAATCTACATCTATTGAATATGAAGGAAAATGTATAATCAAACCGTATAGAGAAGAGTATTTTCCTTAATATATATAATAATAAAATGTCAAAAAATAATATTTAACTGCGTTTTTTTTAAGAAAAATTGTTAAAAACTTCAAATAAGGGTACTTCCGGTGGATCAATTATAACCAAAATCTAATCAACTCTTCATATGGATGTATAGAAGAGGAATACGAAAGAATAATAATTTTTAGAATTGTAGTATTGGAGTTATCGTCGGAGAAAAAATTGTCACACACGGACACACATACACACACACGCACACACGGACACACATACACACACGCATACATACATACAGACATCATCTTAAAAATAGTAAATTTGTATTGTTGAGACCCTAAAACGTGCTTATTCATTAAAAACTCACCGAATTTTTTGACCAACGACAATACCTTCCTTACCTAAAGGTGACGGAAGGTAATAATGAAAATATCAGTCTGTAAGTTTAGATAAATCCACAACGTGTCTGTTTTTCGTGTTAGAGAATATAGGATTCCACCATTTTTTTATAATTTCATCTGAAAGTGTGATAAAGACTATTGGTGAAAATCCGGTTAAAAATCCTATTAATAAGCGAGTTATAATCTCCCAAAGTTTGAAAAGGCAGATGTGACGTCACGCGTTGACATATCAAACTGTTTTCTTCGTGGACCTAAATGTTCTTGAAGTATATGCTATTTTTACATTATATTTATAAAAATAAATGTACTCTATACACTACATAAGTGTATTTAAATTATTAAGTTTAATGCAAGAAATTTATATTAAAACATTGCAGTTACTTTTATTGGTAATACGAACTTTCTCCTCACACGATATTCATTATATATTTGTAGGCAATTTTTCAGTCGCCTATAAAAATATATTCATATTCGTGATGAGTCGCTATAACAAAAACCCCTTTTTCCAAAGTGTTTCAATTGTCATTTTATTTTTTTATTCATTATTAAGCATAATACTTTCGCTTTTTTTCACTAATTTCTCTGAATTCGATTGAACTGGAATAGCCTATTTTCAAGAGTTACTTCATTTCCAAAAACACAAAATGTTTACAGTTAAATTTTTTATTGTCAATTCAATCAGAATTGCCAGTTTCTATTCCAGGCTCTACGAACTATTCCCTTCAAGAATTATATTCCAAAACCCGACCAGCGACCACAAATATTGATTCTACATGACAGTAAATCAATTGTTTATCTCTAAACAATTTAGCAGCAACAGCTAGAGGGCTTAGCAACAGCGCTATTCGCTTGGAAAGTAGTTCCCTCAGCACTTGTGACTGGCGTGGAATCTTGATCGGCGATAAAAGTAGAACCCTTCTCTGGTGCTGTTCTCTAGTGGACGTTCGTCCTCCGTCTGCGGCCATTGCACATTGCCACGTGAAAGCACTTGATCGCACATTCGATCCTATTTTCATCTTCCTGCGACAGCCGCGGACATAGTCAGTGGAAAAGTGAATTTAATATGTGGGAAATTGATACAAACGGTTTCGAGATTGCGCAGCATTGCCAGATTTTCTTACAAATATCTAAGCCAACCTTTATTTTATTTCCTTTTAAGTTTATTTCTGCAAAGCTTTGTAAAATCCAATATAAAGAATTATACAAAGGGATATTTTATTGTTTTCAATATCTTTACAAGTACATTCCTTAAAGTTCTTTCTTTGAAGTCGTCAATGAAGTGCACAAAAATCGTCATTATTTGACGATTTTATTATTTCATGCAAATGCAACCTATGATAATAATTGTACGTGTGAGATAATTTGAGCAGGTATACGATGTACAATAATAAATTTGTACGTAGGATGACAAAAAATATGTGCACGAAGAATGAACTAAATAATTCCGATGAAGTTAAAGATAAAATATAATTTTAAGTGTTCTTTACGATAACTTCAATGTCCGAGATTAGCAACATTGAGTGTCAGATTGACGGATATGTAAACGTAACCTTATTATAAATGAGTTTTAGCTGTGGTGATACATATACAGGCTGTTAAAAAATAAGTGCAACAAATTATGAGGGCATATAGTACTGATCAAAATGAGTAAAAAAAACTTAATCAACATGGGTCCGATCTTCAATAGTTTCCGAGATATAAGGCAGTGAAAAATGAGTTTTTTTGGGATTTCCCTCTGCTATCTCAAGAACTGTAAGAGTTATGACTTTGATTAAATGAGACTTTTTGTTTACCTTTCAGAGGTCATCTTAGATGTGTTTTTTTTATTTTACTTTTTTTAAATCGAATAATTGTACTAATATAAATGTTGTGGGGACCTTGGCCAATATTTAGTTTTCAAATAAGTTCGTTACTATTAGAAAGTGAAAAAAATATTTCATATAAAATTTTATTCCTTTTTTATGGTCTATTTACTGGCATATACAAAATTTTGTTCAATCACTCTCTTTGACAATTTTCTACGATTCTAATACAAAATGGCTTCTTTCTCAAAAACAAAGAGCTCTATCTCATGCTGCGTGTCGTGCTGTGAGTCAAAACCGAAAAGTTAACCAACCAATTTGCAAAGAGATAGACAAGCCTGGTATAAAAACAGGGATGTATTCATTTTATATCACTTTATTTACAGAAAACTCATTATTATTGATAATTACTGTTGGGTTTCCTTGGATATAAATAGTTAGATAATACAAGAAAATAAGATTTAGTTGAAATTTAACTTCCATAATTTATATTTAACTGAAATACCTATCGTGATTAGTAGTATTAAATACGGGCCACTACACTAGGTAAGAAGACCCCTGTAGATCTGTATTTACCCTTTTCTAGTAGCTTCCAAGTCCGTAGTTACAATATGTTTGCGACTACTGTATGCCGTGTGTATTACAATCACAGCTGGATTATGGGTAGTTAATATCACAATTTAATGCACTTGGTCTCGCACTCCATACTGTTATAGTAATTAAGGTATCAAGGGTGTTATAAGGGACAATAAAGCCTTGAGTTCAACAGTCCTCTCCGAGGGCCTCTGGCCCGAGATGTGAACGTTGACCGAAGACCTTATTGTCCGTTTAACTCCCATGGTGCCTTCAATGTTTAGGGTCTTACCATTATTTTTTAATATTCTACGGCTTATGGATTAGATAGATAGCTATGAATACTCCTGCTTGTTTTTTGGGCTATATTTAAGTGTCAATATCAATTTCTTTACAACATTACTCTAGCAAAAACACATAATGCCCTAGACCCTAGAGCATTATATATTATACAGTATGTTTTGAATACGTGTTACAAATTTATAGGGTATGTAGGGGATGCAAAATAGACTAACTTTTACTAATATAGTCATATCCAGAAACGCACCGTTTTCGAGCTAGAGGCTCTTAAAAAAATAATACATACATACATACATAAAATCACGCGTTTCCCACTTAGTGGGTTAGCAAAAACCCGAAAATAATAAGAAAAGGGATGAAAGCAAGAGCTCCACAGAATCACTTAACTCTTTAAAAACATTCTTCTTCCGCCTTGCCCAAAATCATCATAACATTCATTCAAGAACATATTATTGTGACCGATTTTCGGTAGCGAATAACCGCATCCGGACCACAATAATAGTTACGCAACAATCATCTTTCGCTACACATTCCTATCCATGCATACTTCTTTCACCACAGCCACATTCATAAACTTATTCATACATAATAACATATTAAAGTGACCGATTTTCGGTAGCGAATAACCGCATCCGGACCACAATAATAGTTACACAAAAATCATCTTTCGCTACACACTCCTGTACAAACATACTTCATTCTTCTCGTCCACATAAAAGTTCAGCTGTCTCTCCATTCTCACAAAACATTCTTACTAACCATTTATCTTTACACCACAATAATTACGAAACAATCATCCTTCGCAACACATTCCTATCCATGCATACTTCTTTCACCACATCCACATTCATAAACGTATTCATACATAATAACATATTAAAGTGACCGTTTTTCGGTAGCGAATAACCGCATCCGGACCACAATAATAGTAACACAAAAATCATCTTTCGCTACACACTCCTGTACAAACATACTTCATTCTTCTCGTCCACATAAAAGTTCAGCTGTCTCTTCATTCTCACAAAACATTCTTACTAACCATTCATCTTTACACCACAATAATTACGAAATAATCATCCTAAAAAAATAATTATCTACCTAAATTTTAGTTGGCTGTTTAGTTCTCCGACAAATTATAATGCTTTCATATTTCTCTTTTTTACATCCATATAAAGAGCTGACTAGATTTTGGTTATAACTGAACAACCGGAATTACCTTTATTTGAAGTTCTTAACAGTTTTTGTTTTTATTAAAAAAATGTAGTTAAATATCATTTTTTGACATATTATGCTATTATAAAAATGAAAAAACATTTGACTGTTTACTGTTTGATTACACATTTTCCTTCAAATTCAAAAAATATAGAGTTAAAGAATTTTACAGAGATTAATTTTCGTTAAGGGATTTGTACATAATACATAGAATTAACGGAAGGTAATGTGCTGGCCACATCAAATTTTTTTCTTATTTTTGTTTATGAAATTTCATCTAAATTGAAAGCGATCTTAAAAGGTCTTAATTGTTATTCGTTAACCCATAATATTCTTATAATATTAAACTCCTATTTTTGATTTTTTTTTAACTTTTTGAATTAATATGACAGTTTTAAGACCTGTTTCCATTAAATTGGTAAAATAATTAAATATCTTTTGAATAAATAGATTTTTTTAATAATAATAATATATGTTTATTTGGCATAGTAAGAAGTGAATACATACATAGTACATGCCATAGTCAAATTTACAAATATAGATAAAAATAGAGATAAAAATACATGAAAAAATATTAAAGTTACATATATACATAAAATAAATATACAAAGAATACTGAAATACATTTGTGGAAATAACTTTAGTCAAATTTTAAAACTTATAGTAGACACAATTAAAAAATTCATTGAGTGAATAAAATGCATGTCTCAATAGCATAGTTTTTATAGAATGTTTGAATTTTAGTACAGGTAGATCTTTAATATGATCAGGTATTTTGTTGTACAGTTTGATGCAATTATATAAATAACATTTTTTAAACTTCTCATTTTTAAATTTTGGAATATTGTAATTTTTAATATTTCTGGTTTCATATTTATGACAGCACTGGTGTTGTGTGAATTTATTTGGGTTTAATTTAATATAGTTTAGACATTGCATTATATATATGGAAGGGAGAGTTAAAATTTTGAGTTTAATAAAAATTGGTTTGCAGTGCTCGCGAAACTCCTTATTGTCTATAATGCGCACAACACATTTCTGTAGTTTAAAAAGTCTATCACAGTTTGTATCACTATACCACAATATTGTCCCATAGTATAAAATGGATTGAAACAGTCCATGGTAGGCTAATATTAGAACACTTTGCTTCACTGAGTGCCGTAAGTTGCGGAATAAAAATATTAATTTAGACAGTTTGCTTTCAGTAGTGGAGATATGTTGTACCCATGATCTGTTACGGTCGATTTCGAGTCCGAGAACTTTTACGGAAGCGTTTGTGTCTTGAGAACGGTGTTTATTGAAGATCAGCGTCTGAGTTTTATCGTCATTTAATAAAAGCAAGTTGTTAGAATACCATTCTTTAGCTTGATTTCGGATGTATTCAAGTTTTTCTTGCATTTGAGCTGCATCGGTATCCTTTATGAAGAATGTCGTGTCATCAGCATAAAGAGTTATATCATCACAGGCGATAGAGTGCGGGAGATCATTTATATAAATGAGAAATAGTAAGGGTCCAAGTACTGATCCCTGAGCTACACCATGTTCTGTAGGTACTTTGCTGGAGCAACTTTTATTTAGCGCAACATACTGCTCACGATTTTGTAAAAATGATGAGATTAATTGTAGAGGAATACCCCTTATTCCATAACGCTCCAGTTTATTAACTAGTACTTCATGGGAGATACAATCAAAAGCTTTAGTTAGATCGACAAGCATTAAAGCTGCTGTAGAATTATTCTCTATGGAGTCGTATATATTTGACATTATGTGCAGTAGGGCGCAGATTGTCGATCTTCCTTCCCGGAATCCAAATTGGTTTTCAGAGAGGATATCATATTTATTGAAAAATGTTGTTAATCTAGATTTTAATAATTTTTCTATTATTTTAGAAAACCATGGTACAATAGCTATCGGGCGATAATTGTTCACATCTACAGGATCTCCTTTTTTGTATACTGGTGTGATTTTTGATATTTTTAGACAAGACGGGAATACTCCTTGCATAAATATTTCATTAACTAAATGTAATAGAGGATCAAGTATAAATGAAGCTGCGATTTTGATAATTTTGGTAGATATGTTGTATGCGTCGGTGGATTGCGAACTGCTGAGTGCATTTATAGTAGTTAGCAGTTCTTCTTGATCTACCGGATTAAGAAAAAAAGAATTTTTGTTATACCTTATGTTTTCAAGGTCGAGTACGTTGCTAGGGCTTATAGTGATGTTTTTATGGATTTCATTGGCAATGCTTGCAAAAAAGTTGTTAAATTCTGTTGGGGATATATTCGGTGTTTTTACGTCAGTATATTTTTTCGGTTTAATGATCATCCACGCTGTTTTGCTTAAATTTTGAGACTGTAGTAATTTTTCATTGTTGTTCATCTGGTGTAATTCCTGCAGTTTGCTGTTATATATTTTTGATTGTATTTTAATCGCATTTTTAATATTATCAGAATTATGTAATTGCCGCATATTTTTTAAATATGTTAAATAATCTCTTTCTTTTTTTAGATCGTTATTATTTTGGAAGTTTTTATTATTATTATTGTCTTTTATTTTTGTGCGAAAATAGGATAATTCAATACAGTAGACAAATTTATTTAAAAACACTTGAAATTTTTTATTGATGTCCTGTAAAGCATACACATCTGTCCAGTCAGTGGATTCTATATACTGCGTGAACGTGGTGAAATTTATTTTATTTATATATTTGGCTGATTCGCCAGCGCATGATTTTTTAGTTTTGTGATTAAAAAATATGGCACGGTGATCTCCAACACCTATAGGGTGTACTTTGGGTTCAAAGTCTAAGGTTTCGATATTTGTGAATACGTTGTCAATACATGAAGCGCTCGTGCTAGTTACTCTTGTAGGTGATGTTACTGTTTTATACAAACCGTAACTAGCGAACATGTTCATAATATTACGAGAATGTTTGCTTGGCTTGTTAAAGTCAACATTATAATCTCCGGTCACAATTAATCTCATTTTATTGTTGCTGATTAAGTTTAACATTTCATTTAATTTGTCAACAAAGATGTTCAGATCGCCATAGCCTGATCTGTAGAGGGTTATGATTATTAGATTGTCGTCATTATTTTTAATTCCACATGCTTCAAAATGTTTTTCTTCTGATAATTCTTTGATGTACGTTAACTCAGAACAACTTATTTTGTTTTTCGAATAGATGCACACTCCACCATGTTGAAAATAGGTTCTAGCATAGCAAGAACGGAGAGTGTAATTATTTATGTGGGCATATTCAGTTTTTAAATAACATTATTCATTTTTCTAATACATATTTATATAATTCGGATCATATACATTCCTTCAAAAACGCCAGGATTTGTTTGAATTTCTTACGCTGCCGTACATTCGGCCTTACATTGTTAGCATAATCGCGAACAGTATGCTCATTCGTACTGCGTCTGCAATCTAATGCTGAAAGTTAAAATAAACAAAATAATAACTGAAGTGATGTCACAGCCATCTAAAATTAAA
Source organism: Ophonus ardosiacus (assembly GCA_943142095.1). NCBI lineage: Eukaryota > Metazoa > Arthropoda > Insecta > Coleoptera > Carabidae > Ophonus > Ophonus ardosiacus. The sequence goes on along the minus strand of OW964825.1, from coordinate 52,926,916 downwards.
GTAGATAATTACTCTTTTAAGAGCTTGTAGCTCGAAAACGATCCGTTCCCGGATATGAGTTTATCAAAACTTAGTCTATTATGCATTCCCTACATACTTTAGAAATTTGTAATTCGTATTCATTAACACCCTCTATAATTACCCTGAAAGCAGAGTTATTATGATAATAATAATACACCGGTCGGACATTAAATAAATAAATAAAATTAAATAAAGTAGAGAAATGAAATTACTTGTTTTCATTTAAAATACATGTATCCCTGAAAATTCTAAATTCTCTCTCTGGATTGCTAATCACATTGCCATGATAATCCCGCGTCGTTCCAAACAGCAGCAGACACTAAATATTCTTGATCATACGCTCTCCATCAAATTACACAATATAATTCGATTACTTATGATCGCGCACGAAAGGTATTACGATAATGAAATTCAACGTGACGCGTGACACGGCGCGTGACAGAACTACGCGTGGCAACGCGTACGCTCAGGATTATAACCCGTGTCGTAAATTATACGCCTGTTCTGACAAAAGTTTTATTACTATGTTTTGCAAGATTTATTTCCGGCAGATTATGAAAAATTTTTTACTCGCACCCGGGGGAAAGTGTAATTTGGTTTTGTTCTTGTGGAAGAATGGCATGACATGTGCTTTTGTGATTTTACTTTTTCTCAATTTATAAATATATATGATATTTGGTTGTTAGTTGTGTGTCTATTAGACCAGTTGTGGCTTTGACTGCCCGGGTTCGAATCCCACCGCATTCAAACTTGAAAATTGATTCCCAAGTAGGTCTAATGATATCCTAATGCTTCATTTCATAATTTTCTATTATCCGGAACAGGAAAAATAGAATTATTATTTTTTGACAATGGGGTCCTATAGCATTTGTTTTTCTGTAAGAGCAGGATAAAATAAGAATTTTAGTGCAAACGCGACTTAAAAATTTTACGTAATAAGCGAGATATGAATTTTTAAAGTTTAAGAATTTGTGCGTGACGTAGCAGGTACTAACTAGTGATCGACAAACAATGGGACAAACTGTTAGTTATAGAGGGAACATTTTTTTTCATGTTTGCATAGCTGAAATGTTTGTAAATAAACACTTATACGTTATATTCATGAAGAAATTATTATTAAGTATAAATAACGTAAATAATAACCTTTTTTTCCTAATAAATTATAGAACATTGAAACAGTTTGACAATATTATTACACAAAGCATGACGACGGGTGGCGCCAGTGTTGGCCTGTTTTGAAGTTTAAATATTAATTTAACTAATATTATTATTAATTTAATTAATATTACAAACTGATTTAATTATAAATATATTATTATTGTTAATATTACTAGATGTTATAATTAAACAAATTCATCAAACACAAACTTGTTAAATGTTTTGTTAGGTTATGGAACAACATGACATTTCATATTCTTTTTAAGGTGACCGTTAGAGACGCGCGAATCTCCTTTTTAAAATCAGGCGACCAATCAAATTCTTAGTACCTAACGCGTCATACCCAATTAGTAATCATCTTCAATCGCTTATAGTTTGTGACCTAGTCAATATTTAAAGAAATTTTTTTCACTAATACTCATTAATTTATGTATATTTTCGTCTTCTTATTTAAGATAGTTAAAATATGACTATGGTATAGGACCCCATTCTTCGACTGCATAAGTAAATGATTGGATGAAACAGAGAAATCAGAATTGAAAATTTTTGAAAATGTTTTTATAGACCACATTAGTGAGGTTAAGATTTTCGTTTGGCGCGAAACCCTAAATCAAATCAGAATGTATGTAGTTCTTATGGAAGCGCATTTTCAATTCATATTTTTAAAGCTATTCTGTGTTTCTTAAGTACAATTTTGACTTTCTTACTAACTGTTAACAATACTCTTTGCTTTCTGTACAGTAAAAGTATAAACAAAATAATAAGTTAAGCATAATTTCATTTTAAAGAAAGTAGGATTGTAAATAGTAACATATGTCGTAACTTGGTGCAGTTAGAAATGACTACAGTCATAGCTCAACTGAATTTGTAGGTTAGTTTTGGATTTGACGCTGTTTGTCATTAAAGTTATAAAATAAGGTGGTTATAAGTATTTTGTTTTTGTTGTTTGCGATGTCTGAAAGGGTTATTAAGTTGTCCGCAATAAATAATTTCTTTGCTGACGATCTAAATTGTCAGGATTAAATAGAATCGAAAATAGCTACGACCTACGTTTTAATGAATTTGCACTTGCTGCTTTAATTACAGATTATTCAATAATTTTGGGTGTTCTAGATATTTATACCACATAAGTAGATACGAGCCCTGCGCCAAAAGAATTCGCCCGCATCTATTTATTATAATTTTTCATATAAAAGGAAATTGTTTACACTTATTCAATTATTATTCCTAAACTTACTTATATGTTATTACAGTTAATTAATTGCTTACATAAAATGCGCTATTATAATTAATAAATGTGTAGCTACCTTGTAAAGGGAAAGGATGTAGGCGAATTCTTTTGGCGCAGGGCTCGTAGACAATACATTAGAGATTTGTATTTACAGGGAATTTATTTTAACATGCAACATATGGTCAATCACTTCCATGGTTACTCACTATTGTCAAAAAATGACAGCAATGTAATATTTGTCCATTTTAAAATGCAACATACAAAATTTGTAATTTTGTATAATCAAAACAAATTTTTAATAAATTAGCCTACATACGATTAAGAAAAAAATCAAAATATGAAAGCTGCACATTTTAACAAACTTTAGCTTACAAAAATTCATCTTTCATGTAATAAATGTTAAAAAATACCATCATTCACACTGAGGCAATATTCTAGTCGGTCGTAATAAGAATTGAGTATCTCCTGTGCTGCAATACTATTGATAATGTTGCATTTTAAAATTGACAAATATTACATTTCTGTCATTTTTTGACAATAGTGAGTAACCATGGAAGTGATGAACCATAATGTTGCATTTTAAAATAAATTCTCTGTATAAAGATTAATAGATAAGATGTGCATTTTAAAGTCCTTTTGAACATTTTGAAAATAGCATATTTTTCTTCCCGTATGAATAACATGGGACTATAAATCGGCAAAGGCGAGTTAGGGTTTTAGTTTGAATTTGCCGCCATAAATTGACCGTTACACTAACGTGGTCTATTACGAGTCCAACGTTTCGGCAGCCGATCTACCTTCTTCAGAAAAATGTAAATTTAATGTAGTAAAAATTTACATTTTCCTGAGAAAGGTAGATTGGCTGCAGAAACGTTGGACTTGTAATAAAAACATTTTTATAAATTTTCAAGACTGATTTCTTCGTTTCTCCTATTATTATTATTATTATTTTTATTATTAATCAACTCCTTTTATTGGACATTTAGGTTTGGTATTAATAATGGGCTGTTATGTAGTAAAATTTAAGGCAAAAAAACAAAATTTCTACGGGTCACTTGGGTCGTAGATTGCTGATTGCAGACCATTGTTCTTTATTTCTTTGTATGTTAGCACAATGAAAATGTATTGTTTAGAAGAAGTAAAAGCTTCCTGTTAAGCTAAAATCAGATCTTCCACGTTTGCTAGGAGTAAATATGTTTTCGTATAACTGACATTTACCAAGAAAACCGTTGTCTGCATGAAATATTACATTTCTGCGTCATAATATTCCTAAGTAGACAGATATTTATCTTGTCCTTTAAACTCGTATTTCACAGTGTAATATTGCCAGAAATCTTTTCACTTTCATCACAGTCTGAGATGTATAAAAGCAGGACACAACAAGGAGATATTAATAAGATACACAGAATGAAATTTGGATGAAATATTCTTCAAAATTGCATCATAATTTAATTGTAATACAACATGCCTTTTGTTGCTGAAATTCGTAAATCTTTCAAATGTAACACACACGAGTATACGAGCCCTGCGCCAAAAGAATTCGCCCACATCTATTTATTACAATTTTTTATATAAAAGGAAATTATTTACACTTATTTAATTATTATTCCTAAACTTACTTTTATGTTATTAGAGTTAATTAGATGCTTACATAAAATGCTCTATCATAATTAATAAATGTGTAGCTACCTTGTAAAGAGAAGGGATGTAGACGAATTCTTTTGGCGCAGGGCTCGTATATACATTCATATTAGATTTGTTTATTTCACTATTTTAGTTTTTACTGCAAAACAGTTTAGTTTTGACATTGTGGTACTATCATTGGAAACATTTATGTCAGAATGAAATTAAATGAAAGTATGTAAAATTCTAAAAAGGTGAGCTCATGTTAAAATACCAAGTAAAATTACAAATATACCACGGGGAAGATTTTTTCTTAAATAATTCATATTAATTTGATAAACAACAGATATACCTATTTAAAAAACTAGCTAACGACAGTTCACATGCAAGTTTATAAATGAGATTCAAAAATGACCATTAATTCAGCGAAGTAGAGATGCATTCGGGCCGGGCCGGGCCGGGCTATGAGGTTTGGATCGACTCGACCCGAAAATAAAAATTACCGGCCCGACTCGAAGATCGACTCGACAAAAAAATTAGCTAGCTCGGCTCGAAAATTGACTCGAAATCGGGCCGGGCCGGGCCAAAGCTCGAAGTTGGATGCATCCGGCAGTCCTAGTGTTGATTTTTATGTTAAAGCGAAATGTTTAACTTTTGTCGTGTCAAACTTATAAAAAACCTCAACATTCTTATAACTTTCAACATTAATTAACATAAGTAGTTAAAAAAGAGACCCTTCTAGTGTAAGTTTTTTATAAAAATTACAGACCTACGTGTATTTAACACTTTGTTTACCAAGGACGTTCGAAAATTTAAACAACTTTTTCACAAATCTTATATAAAAAAATATAATTTACATAAGGATTTTTTATCTAACTTTGTTTCTGCTCAAAAATAGGACAAGAAATCATGATGGTATAATAACAATAATAATAGCAACATCACAATATAATTATTATGCTTTAATGAATAACCTTGAATTCTTGAAGTAAAATAATACATTTTTATGAAGTTTGTTGTTATTAAATCATTTTGATCCTTTTAACTTTTATCATTAAAGAAGTTTAAAAAATCTGTTTCGTTATTATAAAATAAAGTAAAATAAAATAGGAAAACATTTAATACGTAGCTGTCCTTTCCCCGCCTTGAATCAAGATTAAATCCCTAATAGTAGACCTGCTGAAAGGGTCATAATGATAGACTTCTGTACAAACTATACTACGTCTTTAATCTTGACTCTCGACTTCTTCCCCGCCCTATCGTACGGGCGTCTATATTTAGGTACAGCTGTCAGCAAAGAAATTCAGGTCCTACCCACATAGGTATTAATAAGAATAAATACCTATTTAATTCAGCAAATGCTTAATTATTACGTGATTAATTTTGAAATATTCGTGACCTCATTTATGTGCTGACTGGTTTACATATTCTTGAATTTTTATCTTCATATCTTTATCTTCTTGAATTTGAGCAACTTACGAGTATGATCATGAACAGCTTTACAACATGTACTTGCAGATTTGATATATTGCTTGTGATAAACTGCATATATGTACGAAGAGATCGTAAATTACCATCTATCATTTCTGGGAATGACCAGCTTTAGATTCCCATGATGCTCTTAGCAGAAACATATGAGAGACATAAATCTTGAGATTGCTGTGCTAGACAACTCACTTCGCCTACGTTCTGCGTTAGCAAAACTATCGCACTGAATACACAGTAATGCGAGAAATAATTGCTACGAATTTAATGTAAAATAATCATTGGAAGTACATACATACATACAAGTGTATATTATGAGGCCCCCTCCCTATTTTTACCTCTCGCTAAGAGCTAAGAGAGGTATTGGATTCATGCTAAAATTCGCATATCCAGATTTTATTGAATAAGCACGATTTAAGGTCCCTAGAATCCGATTATAACATTTTTAAAATGATTCTCTCTCTCTCTCTCTCTCTCTGTGTGTGTGTGTGTGTGTGTGTGTGTGTGTGTGTGTGTGTGTGTGGATGTGTGTATGTGTGTGTGTGTGTGTATGTATGTATGTGTGCAGTTTCCTCAATCTGACATTCCTGGGAAGAACTGAAAAGGTTTTGGTAACAGTTGAACAACCGGAAGTAGTAGTTTCTTAGAAAAAATCTTCTAAATATAATTTTTTGGGAGGTTTTTTTATTAAATATTGAATAACATAAAATTCTCCATCTAATACACTTAAAATTTTTATTATATCTTGTATAGATTTAGAGATAAAGACATTATAATTTATAGAGTGAACTAATCGCAGAGGCTACGGCACTAAGGAAACCAGTTGACAAATTCCAATGTTTATAAAATAATTTGTAAATGACACATGTCAGTGTCAAAAATCAACAGTTTTAGTGACATTCTGATAGCTTTTATTGGGAAGTATATTTAATTTTTCTTATTGTTTTATTAATTAAATATTTGAAATTATAGGTAAAATTGTGGTAAAATGCATATATCCATCAGAAATACCGCCAATCTGGTTAATGAATTGGAACAATCTCTGACATTTAGAAACTTCCTCATACAATGAAAAATAGATATAATTAGAATTATATGTGTGCAGAAGACATGTTAAATATAATAAAAAACAATATTTGGGTAATGTTCTATAATATTTTGTTATAAAACGACGGTTCGAAAGCGAAGTGCAATACAATAACTTATATAGCCTAATATGGAAATGGCGAGAGGTCTTGTGCTGGCCACAACAGATTTTTTTTTCTTATTTTGAAATCGATCTGTAGTTCTTAGGGCCGTTTTCATAATCAAGCTCACCTTAGACTTTAATTTAAGTTACTTTTAGACTTTGTCTTTATTTTAAAGTAATGCTACAGAGTTCGCTAAAGTGCTAAAGTTATACTATGAAAACGAAAACTACTTTAATTTTAGTTTGAAGTGTTAAAGTGCAGATAAAGTTTATTATGAAAACGGCCCTTAGAAGGTCTTAATTGTTATTCGTTAATCCATAATATTTTTATAATATATTGTGACGTAAATGTTAAGCTCCTATTTTTGAAAATTAATATGTTTTAAATTTTGTAATTTAATATGAGAGTTTTGAAGCCTACTTCCATTAACTTAGTGAAATAATTTCAAATAATATTATATATGTGTTTTTAAAAAAAGTCCAAATGTAGTATTATTCAACTAAATTGGACATTGAGACGCCTCCATATTTTTAATGGTAATGTAAACTGCTTTTATGCAGAATAAAATAAATGTAGGTAAGGTATAAATAATAAAAAATACGAACATAACATGATGTACGTAACGGGGATTTAAATAGAACCATAAAGTGTTATATTAATATTATAAAATGATTTTAGTATTAAATATAAAATATTTTAAAATGATATACATATATTCTTTTAAATAAAAACGAATCATCCCATTATAAAATAGGAGGAAATAGTGAATCAACTGACAAAGAACAGTTGCCACTAGTTATCTTACTTTAGTACATTAAAGATATAGGGGTCACTTTCGGGCGATAAATTATTCCGTCGAATGCGAATTTGCGTAGTGAAAACCGCAGCCGATCCCTTAGTTCCTACAATATAGGAAGTATTCATTACAGTTTCAAGTAGCATAGGTCTTTTGTAGTGTTTAATTTCAAAGGGATCAGGCCAAAACTATTTTATATGAAAATTAATAATCGAAATAACCGATTAACCGTTCAACCAATTGTCAATTCATTTTAAGCTTTTAGCAACAATGCTCAATTAACTTAAAAAAAAACCTAACCTTACCTCATAGAAAAACCTAGAATTTTGAGTATTTTAAAATTATTTTAGCGGAATTAGATAAAATTTTATGCATTATGAAAACGAGATATTGTTTGACTTGCAAATTTTGCAAAACTCGCTTCGCTCGTTTTGGCAAATGTTGTATCACTCTTTTTATAACTGATTATGTAAATAACTATTACAGCATTACTTGAAATACAGCTTCAAAGAAGTTGCAGCTATATGATTATAAAATACGAATGTATAAAACAAATTGGCCCACTATGTAAAAAAATAAAATCCATGAAATAATATTGATTTCTAATTATCCTGTAAAAATCACTTTTGGTATATCTCTCGTTCATTAAAGTTCTTTTGTTTGTGTTTTTTATTTGAGTTTATATTCTGTGTTCTATATTTTGTGTGTTTGTTTGCGTTTTCTGTACTTTGTGCTATAATCCGACCAAATATCCGAGTTATATTCTGATACCGATCCCGGCATCATTTTTCGTTATTTATCATATATGTAATTCCGAATCACATATTTTTTCATCCTTTAATTTAACTTGCTTTGTCTGTCTCTCTGCCGGTATGTCTGTTTCAACTTTTTATAAACCGTTTTAATCGACTTTCTAACAGTCTATATAGAGCTGAAATTTGATATGTAGGTGGAATAATTTTTTTTTATTTTTTTACTTGTTTACACTTGTGGCAAGTAAAAGGTTGCTACTTGTTCTTTAATGTTATAATTTCAGACCCCGTTCATAATTACTCATATTCGGAACTTAATTCGTTGTTTACTTATATTACCTAAGAACGAAAACGAAAACATTGTACGAGAAGGTAAATATCACCAATAAATTATAAATAGCTATTTGTGTATTAAGAGCGCAAAATCCGACATTGTCGATTGAGAGGTTGTTCTCTCGAAATCGACAATGTCCATTTGCGCTCGAAACACACACAAGATTTTTTCTGCAGTCGCCACAATGGGATCCTCCACCATAACAAAAAATAATAAAATGTACACTTTATACTTACAGTACTGATCAATAAATAACGATTGGCTAATACAAAAGATACGGTTTAAACTTAAAAAGGCTTTTAAATGATTGTATCGTTACATTAGCCATCTATTCCATAAAAAAAAAACAAAATTAGAGCGTGGAAGCAAGGATTTGTGATAATTTGACGAGTTTTTGTAGCAAAATGTGTGGTTAGTTGTCACGCCTGTCACACTGATAAAATTAACAAATATTTCATGGAATTTGTGATAGACATGTATGTGCATTGACTGACTTCTCGCCATTATTTAAGTAACGAAATAACTAATAACTTTATTGTAATCAAAATAAATAGTTAACTAGAGATCAGATGTCAGTACGACTCGTAACTATCCTACCGCCATCTGTGTACAATCATTCCTATTACTAAACATAACTTCACACAATTTATTTTATATTTAATTTTATTTTATCGTTATTTTACATTCTTCTTGAGTTTTTATTCAATCTAATCTAAGCATTTTATACTTTCGTTTTTGTAAATGAATGCCCTATTTCATTTTCACAGCAGTGTGGCATTTTATTAGGTTATGTTAAATACCGACAGAACATATGTCAAATTGACTTGTGAACGTGATAAATGGGTAATTACAGTGCCATTAGTTCCTAACTAAACAGTTTCATTAAGAATGTAGACAAGTGACATTTCTCATCATTGTATACTTAGAAATTTGGACAACGAGCGTTTTTTCTACTTTGTCGCGCATGAGCGGCAAAGTGACATTTTGCGTTGACAAAAGAGAGCGCAAATGGCTACTTTCTATAGTGACTGTAGAAAAAAATAATATTGACATTGACAATATGTACATCTGGGTTCGCATCACTTTATAAACGTAAGTTTAGTTACCTAATATTCTGTATATTAAATAGATTAGATTAGATAAATATGCATGCAGTATTAAAATGTAACTCGTTCATACATGTACATGCGAAATAAGGTAGTAAATTAAAAATTTGTCTATGGTTTTAAAATGGAAACTGAAACAATTAAATTTGTAAATAGTAATTCCCGTATTACACACGGTAATTGCGGTCTATGTCCTCTGTAACAAGTTTACTGGTTAATTGCTATTGCATCCAACCCTGCGTAAAATTTAATAAACTTGCTGAAACTGCTGAATTCCTATATCATCCGCTTTCCTGTGTGTGGTTATTTATTTACAAATTTCATAAAGTAAGGACAAAGGTTAAATAAATATAACAGTCGTTTCAATAACCACTTAATCAAGAGTGACTTAACTTAACGGCCCGTTACGTAGTTGCCAAATTAACCGTAATAATTCATCTTCTACATGGGCGTACGTCGCCGCCTTTTCAGACAAATCAATGCTGTTGCTGTTCACGCTAATGTTATTACGGAGACAGATAAACTTAATTAGGAGCATCTTGAGCATTTCACATCCGTAATTGTGGAGAAATTACTGTCTTCGGATGCTAGCATGCTGAAAACAACTCATTTACTGAAGACTGATAAGATTTGGCATGTATTTATTTGATCAGTATTTTTACTAAACGTTTAGTATTAAATGATCAGTAATGTAATTTAAACTAACCTATAACCAGTAGTTAATCTAACCTAATTTAACCTGTACATAATATTTAATTAAGGTGAAGTGGGGTGTGCAGACTTGTTTTTGTTAAGTTGGGATTTAAACCTGTGTATTTTCAGTCTGGTTAATATGTAAATATCAACGTTCAACGCTGTCGGTATCAAACGCTTTGTTATTATTGAATAATAAGTAATAATTAGGATTCCAATTTTCCTTGTAAATTTTCATATTGAAAGGATATTGTACAAAATGTCAACTACTCTGCACTTTCCCCGAAAATGGGGCAAGATCGTAAATTTGAGTTAAAAATACTTATTTTATGTGCATCGGGGCAAGAGCAGAATTATTGACAAGTGTACATCTCGCGTGATTATTCAGCACTGGTTGATTTGAGCGAGGACAACACGTTCATTCTTGCGCAACATCTATGTCAAATAGCTCATATTAACTTGTAGTACATTACTACATACTAGCTAGAGAAATTTCGCTCATATTATAATAAAAATAACCTATATATTCACTTGCCCCGTTTGCCAAACTACTATAACCTCACGAAAAGCAAGAATGAGCTTTAATTTTACAAATAAGGATTTTTATGAAATTGACTTTTTGTTTTAGAGTTCACGGAGTTTCTGTTTCGGTAAAAAAAATAGGATATGGAATGAAAAAAGTCGAATGACATGGCTATTATCTTTTTATATATATATTGTCCCTTTTTCAAGCCAACTCTTTTTAGTTATTAGAATTTTTTTGCTTAAAAAGAACGTTAGAGGTCTAGAGAGTTATTTTTTTATTCATCAATGAATAATGCGCATTATTACTAATTACATGAATCCATTTCTTTATTCAACGTTTAAAAAGTATATCGCCTTTTATAAAATCAATACCTACTTTACATATCACACTTTCATTGCTTCAACCGTACTTGATAGCCGAAAAGTCTAATGACATGGTTTCAAAAAGTAAAAGTAATGATTTATTCATTAATATTAACATTGTCCCATTTAATGTATTTGCCATTAGGTATAATATACTTTTGTCAACGTTTGTTTCCAATCTACAAGACACTTGTGGAATGCATTTTATGTTATAGTCTTCAGCTTCTTTTGCGATTTTGCCTTTATCTCCACAGTGGTCGCAAAATATTGCCCCTTTAATGTCTTCTTCAGTTTCGGAAAGAGAAAAAGTCAGAGGGCCATGTCTGGTGAATACGGAGGTTGCGACATTACGAAGGAATGAATGAGGTGTTGTACGATTTTTTTTCTATGGTTATAATCGCAAAGAAATATTTTACTCGATTTTTTTTTTCATATTACTCTTTATCCATGAAAAAATTTTCTATGAAAATATAATTTTTAAAATTGCCGCTTCTCGTTTTGTCTCATAACGTACGTAAATTATTCACCAATGGGAGTGTGTCCTACACTTGTAGCCGACAGAATTTAAACGATTGACAGCCTTGAAGGCTGTCAACTAGTTCTATCTATATTACTGATTTTTATATTTTGTAAAGAGTCAAACATGGTTGTAGAAAAGCGTTTTGTGTTAGTGTACCCAAATAGAAGTAATAATAATAGTAACAAAAAAAGTTTTACCAGTGCCTAAAACGAAGAAAGAAGAAACAAATGGTTGTCTTAAGGAAATAAAATGAAATTTTCATTCTGTGAAGGCATTTTGACGTAAGCATAAATATATTAATAATTAAATATGAAATATTAAATAATTTTTAACTTTCGTCTTTTCAGTTCTCTTATTGGCTAGTATTTTTTAGACGTTACAAGCAAAGCACTATGGCACAATTCAAAAAGTATATGTACATTCAAATTGCTACTGCGTTTATTATATACAGAAATTTGAACTGAAAATCATTTAATAATCCTATAGAATGTACTTATTTGAATTTCAGAAGAAAAAAATATATCATAAAAAATGTATACCTTAGTGTGAACTGTGAGCCAATGCAAAATCTAGAAATCGTTTTCATTTGCGCGAATTTTAAAAACTTTTCAGTAAATATCGTATTCTTTTCTTTATTCAAGAATGCATAAAAAAGTCGGGATTCAGAAACTTTTTTAAAATTTACTTGTTACATCCTTTAATTCCAATATGATCGAGTTTGAAACAAAATTGAGTTCGATTATATTTAAATTGAAATATTTAAAATATTCATTAGTTCAATTTTTTTTGAATTTCTGTACATTGAATGGGAGATGAAAACCTAAAATTTTCCGCATTTCACTAGATTTCAACTTGGAATAAAGTCGATTTCGTTTGCATAGATTTGAATACTAAACACCTTTTATAAATGACAAAACTTCTGTACAGGTACAGCACAAAAAATTGTCGAAGGTATAATTCATTAAACTTAAAGTAATTGACAAATATTACTTAACTTTATAATTCCTTCACCGAGATATTTATCTCAGTGATAGATAACCTGTCAAAAAGGTTACATAATTTATGAAGTAATGTTTACAAGGGTTAATTATTAGAGATTTATATCTTAATTTACATCAAAACGATATATTTATAATCTAACGGGCTGGGTTAATTTCAGAACAAAATAGAACAAATGAATACAAATTCCTACGGCGCGGGTATTTTCGTGTGATAAATTTTGTATAATTTAAGCCCAAACCTTTAGGTGTTTCAATTAATGTTACGAGTAGTAAATGCGAGATACTCAATAAATATTCATAACGTCTAAGTTGGAATAGGTAGATATTAGATTTCTCATTTATGTCAACAGGGATCACGCGTATAAGTTTGAATTAATATACGTGGGAATAATGTAAACATATTTTGCAAATAAATACATATATAGGGCATATGTTATATATGCGTGATGAAGTTTGTACATTATAGTAGTTAGGAATTTGTTGTGAAAACTTTATTTTGATTCAATTTCGAAGTGATTATTTCCGACAGACACATAAAACAATTTTTTGTGTAAACCTGTTTTTACACGATACATTCGTTCCCGAAGAATCCGGGTAAAAAATCGCGTAAAAATATACATGTATTGTTATCAGATAGGTACTATTTTTTTTTTTATAAATAAGGTTTGATAAAATATGGTACAAGATTGGCGATTTTCTAAACCGTGCTATTTCCAAATCGTGTAAAAATAATCCTTGTAAAAACAGGTTTCAGTGTACAGTGTATTAAAAAAATGACTTATTCGGAGTAGGCGAGAATAGAGAAACGTATGTCTGTTCATTATTCAATCAAAGTATAATTTTAAGAAAAATATCTGATGTGACACCACATGACTTCCTTGTACGCCTGTTACACTATACATATTTTGTTAATAATTAAAATATGTTCCTTATTATAACAGACCCAATCATAAAATTGCACGTATTTGACATAATTTGACATTGACATTAAATTCTTAATTTTTTTGTTATTTTTTGTCCTAATTCATAGCAAACTTAATTACAGAAACCAAAAAGTACATAATTTTTAAATATACATATCTCGCTTATACAAAGAGCTGATTTAATTATACTTGATATTTTCGACGCAGAATTTAATTCTCTAAAACTTTTATTTGAAGCATTTATTGTGAAAATCAAAATAACACTATATTTTTCAAGAAAAACTGATAACAGCTTCAAGTAAAGTATCACTTCCGGTTAGAATATTTTAACCAAAATCTATTATGTTATTCCCATTGATATAAAAGTATTATATACCAAATTTTAAAAGTTTTAGATTATTTTTAATAGTTTTTCATTAATATCTATTATAGGCTTCAAGTAAAGTACCATTTCCGGGTAGACCATTTTAACTAAAATCTATTATGTTATTCCCATTGATATAGAAGTGTTATATACCAAATTTGAAAAGTTTTGGATTATATTTTAATATAGTTTTTCATTAAAATCTATTATAGGCTTCAAGTAAAGTACCACTTCCGAAAGTTATGTAATGACCAAAAAGGGAGGTGCACAACTAGATGTTATAACAGTCCTAAATACAAAATTTTAACTTTCTACTGCTTCCCGTTTTTCAGTTATGCGAGATACGTACGTACGTACAGACGTCACGACGAAATTAGTCAAAATGGATTCAGGGATGGTCAAAATGGATATTTCCGTTGAAATCCGGAAACCGAAATTTTTCGCGATTACAATACTTCCTTTACTTCGTACAAGGAAGTAAAAAGATAATAATGAAGAAAACAGAATATTGCCATTCACGTTTTCTAATTTATATCCATCTCTAAAATAAAATTTAAAATTCAAGAAGAAATGTTTTGATTTCTTTAGTTAACATTTTTGACAATATCTCTTGTTAAATTGACATTTAATTAAATACTTTTAAATTGAGACATGCATTTCTTTGTTCATAGCCTACGCGGTCTATGTGGTTAGCCGTTAGCGTCCTATTATTACTGAAATATTTCGGAGAAAACATTTCATTCTGTCCATATGTTTAGAAAAACGAAGAAAACAAATACTATATTTTGCACACTATATATAAGAATAGAACATTATAATTAAATTTACAATTATGAAAGTAGAACATAATGTTTTTAACGCATTTTTAATTTATTTCATATATTTGGATTTTAATATTTATATGTTTATATGACATGTATCCTGTCGACCGGGATTTGGTGTACTTTCATTCGTTTTTATCTTTTCATATGATAACTTTTGTTTACGTTGTTCGTTATTTTTTTTATAGAATTCATCACTGTTGCCTTGTTGCGTATCAAATTTGCATTTTCAATACAAAAAGTAACTGTTTTCCCAGTTTTGCTTCGCCGTTAAAATTAAATTAGTATACCATGTAAACATAGTAATTCCGTGACGTCATTATCTAGTTACAAACTTTAATGAAGTGACTATTCTGCATAAAAAAATCTGTTGTGGCCAGCACAAAACCTTTCGCCATTTCCATATTAGGCTATATAAGTATTGTATTGCACTTCGCTTTCGAACCGTCGTTTTATAACAATATATTACAGAACTTTACCCAAATATTGTTTTTTATTGTATTTAACATGTCTTCTGCACACATATAATTCTAATTATATCTATTTTTCATTGTATGAGGAAGTTTCTAAATGTCAGAGATTGTTCCATTTCATTAACCAGATTGGCGGTATTTCTGATGGATATATGCATTTTACCACAATTTTACCTATAATTTCAAATATTTAATTAATAAACAATAAGAAAAATTAAATATACTTCCCAGAAAAAGCTATCAGAATGTCACTAAAACTGTTGATATTTGACAATGACATTTGTCATTTACAAACTATGTTATAAACATTGGAATTTGTCAACTGGTTTCCTTAGTGCCTTATTAGCCTCTGCGATTAGTTTACTCTATAAATTATAGTGTCTTTATCTCTAAATCTATACAAGATATAATAAAATTTTTAAGTGTATTAGATGGAGAATTTTATGTTCTTCAATATTTAATAAAAAAAACTCCCAAAAAATTATATTTAGAGATTTTGGAGGAGGTGCCGATTGGTGCTGCCTCTCTGCGCTGATGGGATTGCTGGCCAAAGATGCTGACAGTGGTGCAGTAGGAACACGTACAGTATGGTTTGACGTATGACTTGGAGTTTTTTCACGACCACCTGATTTTTGAACAGCTGGTTTATGAACCGTATTATTCGTTTGCGAATTATTTTTCACCACATTTGGATTAGGCTCCGTGTGCGCCTTCATGAATTGTGAAATAATATCACTTTGTTTTATGATAGTGTCTTTACATATCAACAACTCGGATTTAAGATCATTTATTTCTGTGAGTAATTCACTTTTTAATTTATCAAATTGACTACGTAGTAAATTGATAAGATCATCACTCACATCAGTAACGTCAGCACTTCTTGTACGAACTTTATTACTTGAATTCGGCATTTTCACGATAAAGTAAAAGGTTTTGCAATTAAGAGCACAATAAAACACGTCTTTCTTATGCGACTGTATATGCGATACTATACAATCTACACGTGTTTAAAATTACCCCCGTGGTGCTTTCTCCACGACAACTTTGACTGCTCGTGAGGTCCAGTGTAAAAAACCTTTTAATGTGCAAATTCAAAATTAACATTTACTTATTTCAGTAGTAATTTCATCCTCAAAATTGTCTGCTATTTATCATGTCCTTCTAAATGTATTTATCACCCTCTCATTACAATATTTAATTAACAGTTACTTGTATTAAGATTCCCGCTGTTATCTTTGATAGTAGCATCCTGACTGTCAGTTGTTCGGCACTCTAATTAGCGGGATTCAAGTGAGCTGTGTAAAAAGAGTCCGCAATGCGACGCGACGGAGGGCGTCTGCAGACGACGCTACCTGTCTCTCGACTTATAACCGCCTTCATTAAACGTGGATTCATCCACCCAGGCTCGCCGTTATGTAAGGGCAAATTGATGAACGGAAGGGAGTTCGATAATGATGAACATAACAGGGAAAAATAGTAGGAAAAATAATGATTTCTCATTCAAAATGTAAAGATATTTGCCCGGTTGCAGAAACGGTCATAAATGCCTTGTTCGGTTAGTGGACCATCAAAATAAACAAATGGAAGTTTATACTTTTGACACAGAATAAACATCTATACAGAAGCGACAGTCAGAGAGAGAAACGAAAATTAGAGAGAGAAAGAGTATGCCAACAAATTTAAAGGGCTAATCGGATAAAATCGGATTGTTTCGGCATATCTTCGTATCTTACAATTCTTTGTTCTTTTCATTATCTCGCCGTGAACATTTTCTGTTAGGGGTCAATAATAAAAGTATATTGAGAAACACAAATTGATTTCTAATAAAAACAAATATGTTATTTTTTCAACAAACGATGGGAAAAAATCGTTATCATAAGGAAAATCATTATATTTCACGTATTCTGGAAGAGCTGTTGTCTCAGCTTGTCACGCCCATGTATTTTAGGGTTATGGCTAATTCAAGCAAATCAAACACGTCTTCTCACTTTTGACATATGTCACTTTGTGAACTGTTTGTGAATTTTAGAAGAATGACAAAAATGAAGAAAGTAGAATCGGGAGGACTTGTTCGTTCATATAAAGACTGTATAAATAGATTTAAAAAATGGAGAAAGGGAAATGTAAATTTTTTTTCGTTTCCGAAAGATCCAGAAATGTAAGTTGTGTAAAACGACTACCATATCATGTAAAATGTTTATTCATTTAATAAATATAGGTGTATAATGTGGCTCAAGGCCTGCGGAAGAGAAGATTTGATGGAGAAGGATATATGGGACATATTCATCGAGTGACATCAAAGATATAGAAAATTCTGAATTGTAATAAACTTGTAAAATTCAGGTATTTGTTTAATAAAAATATAATTATGTGATTATTTTATATGATCTCTTTTTAATTCGTTAATAAAATTAAAATTTTAGTATTTTTATGTTCTAATTTTTCTTTTGCCATTTAAAACAATTTAAATTTCGCGCGTAAATTTGCCAACAAATTTAAAGTTCAAGGTCGTAAACGTAAAATCGCAACAACAATGGTGCCGGCAAGGAGTGTCGCTTCTGTATAAATGTATTCTGTGCTTTTGACGTGACACGCAAGAATGAGAGAGTTGATGTAAAAGTTGAGATGGAAGATCATAATACAAACAACCATCGCCATTTTTAAAGTTCTGTCTTTTGTCACTTGTGCATTGATATTTGAGTTCTATATCTTCAGATGGCTGTGGAAACTTAAAGAATTTCTCATTTGTCATGTATTCTTTATAATTATATGCGGAGTCACTTCATTTTTCATATTTAGCATCATCTTGTTTCAACTGTCATCATGACAGCGATTTGTTTGTATTACAAGAGAGTCATGTGTAGTTCAAGGAAAATATTAATAGATGGCAGCACGAAAATATGTCTCTGTATAACCCTCCATTCGAATCAGTTTTCTTTTCTCATGACATTTAAATCATTACTGTCAAAAACTCGAGGTGTATTTGTTCGTTCTGATAAACTATTGATATTCGATAAAGGCCATCTGTATCATGAATGAATTAACAAGTTGGCATACATATTTGCATTGACAAGAAGGACGTGGAATAAGAATGAATATAACACATTTTTCATTGTTAATAATTCTGTCGCTTAAACGTAAGTTTATATATTATTTCGGATATATTAACCGGATTTGTATCCGTGCGTATAGCGTTATTTTCAGTCAGTGTCACTGATACTGATGATTACACAGGTGTAATAAAACAAGCTGTAAATTTTTAATTCTTATAAATATTAAAGAAATTAAAGGCAAAAATATGATAGAATAATAACGCCAATATAAAAAATTTCATAAATTTTAAAAAATATTTTCATTATAAATTTTATTAATATTTAAATTTAATTATTCTTTTAAGAATTATCACAACATTAAATTTCTAACAAGATTCCATGGCAAGAAAAACATTTTTCATGTTGCAACCTGCATTTTTGAGCAACATAAGCACAAGGTATGTCTCATTGATTTTCTGTAAATACGCCCAGGTGTAAAATTCAAGCAATGTAAATATTTGGCATCGTAAAAAATGACGTCATTATTTTTATTATCTATCGTTGCCAAGTTACATGCACTACGTGGCTACGTCATTAGTTACATTATAGTTTTTCCTCTGAAACTTATCGAGTCTATTCTAGATTCTAACATGTTTGTGAATACTTCTCTGATTTCACGTCTTATTATAAATATAGATCTACGCAGTATTTCCGCAAATCGTTTCTCGATTTTTATTGCTCAATTCTTATTCACAGAACACAGAACGCAGAATATTTACATGTGTATTTTTACTTCTCCCGTTGGCAAGGGAAGTTTAGCCATCATGCTAAAAATCTTGTGCAGATTTTTGCCAGTAAGCTTATCGAATATTAATATATATTACGAGAAAAAATTGTTGTTACCTAGTTCTATCAACATAATCATCAAAAGCAGAACTTTAGTGTCCTGCACTGGGCAGTACTTAAGTACATTTATACTTAAGTACCAAAATAAGTACCTACTAACTTGGTACTTGGTACTTTTACTTAAATGCTTCCAAAAAACTGTCTGAAGTACTTGATTTTCAAGTACTGCATCTAAAATACTTGTACTTAGTGCTTAAAATGGTACTTAAGATCCAATAAAAAGTACTCCTTTTACGTTACTCAAATATATTTTAAAGAGATACTTAAGTACCTACTTTCAAGGTAAACAGTTTTTTCATTAAACAAATTATACCAAACTAACAAAAGATCATATTATTATAAAATTACAAGTATTTACATAATTTATGTCAAAAAAAACCTAATTCGGAGTAGGCTACGAATAAAACAACGTATGTTAATTTGAAAGTATTTAATTAAATGTCAACCTGACACGAGATATTGTCAAAATTGTTATCTAAAGAAATCTTCTTGAATCCTTATTTTAGAAATAAAAATAAATTAAAAAATGGTGAATGGCAATATTTTGTATCCTTCTTTATAATCTTTTCTCCTTAAAATTACATTGCACGATAAATTTTGAGAACTTGACTTTTGAATTGAATAATGATCAGACATACGTTTCTATGTTCATAGCCTACTCCGAATTAGGTTTTTTTCTGAACATACAGTATAAAAAAGAATGTCAATCCAAGAGCCTTGCAAAAAATCGTATTTCAATTTCTGTCAAATTTTGCACATCTTTTGATGTAAGTTAGGATTTTTTTTAATATGATTTTTAATTGTTACATTAATAGATATATTAAAAGTATTAATTTTTATATCAAAACATTAAATAATTAGATTATTGCCTTTTTAGGATGTACTTAAAATTACTGAGTACTTCGAAAGTACTTAAGACTAAAGTAAGTTTAACTATGAGTTCTGGTACTTGTACTTAGTAGTTAACTAGCGGTAGTTGCCCAGCTGTGATAAAAAGGTCAAAATTTTCAAAAATTTAATTTTTATGTTTTTAGATACTTCTCTGCCGGCTGATTTTAAATATTGAATCCGCAGGTCGATATCTTTTTTTGTTCCTGAGGTATAACCCCAATTTTGGGTTATTACCCAAAAATTGGAGGAAGTACAATTTTGGTAATATCATCATTCAATTTTGCGGACAAAATTTTCCTTCAGAATTTTTGCGATTTTTAGGTATTTTCATATTTTTATTTATACAAACTGAACGCGCTGTACAAAATTATGTAAACTGAGAATCAAATATTCCAAAATTGGAATCAGTTCTTTGAACAGTATCTAAATATATAATAATTAGATTTTTGAAAATCTTATTCCCGGTTGCAGAAACGTTCATCAATTCCTTGATCAACCAGCGGTTCATCAAAATGAAAAATGCAACGCGATTTTTTGACAGCAATAATTTAAATGTCATAAGAATATAGAATAAAGAAACTGATTCGAATTTGTTCATTTTGATGGTCCGCTAACTGAACTAGGAATTGATGAACGTTTCTACAACCGGGCATTAAACTTTTATTAGATTTTTACAGATTTTGGCAGTTTTTGTATTTTTGTTTATTAAACTTGAAGCTCTTGTTTAAAAATTATGAAAACTGGTATACTATATTTTACTCATAAAATCGAATGGTGATATAGTAAAGTATATTTCCATTCTTTCTTGAATTGGGTTCAACTTGGAATACAAATATTTCGGAAATAATCAAATGAATGATTAATAACGAAAAATTTTCACATCTTTGTTTTAGTTATTGCAAATAAAACTTAATAAAATATTTTTTACATTGTGTTCCTTTATAGCTATACAGTGTCCCACACTCTATCTTCAGTGTAGCAGAGATAGCCAATGTTATTCTTACGGAGGTTTTCTGTACCATGTTGCCAATTTTTCAATGTAATGTAATATTGAAACATTCATAAATTTTCATTGCTATACCAAAATTAGTTAACACTATACAATTTAAGTTTTATGAGGGTCTCTTATTTACCCAAGGGCTTATTGGAATCACCCGAAATTTATCTGCAGTTCTAAATAGTTTTAATTACAGGGGCGCGAAAAGATGCATTGGAACCGGGGTGTAAAAAACATGCTGAAGCTATTTGTACCTGTAATAAGTAATATTTCAATACAATATTTTAAAACCGCCCGTCATACTAATCGCGATCAAATGCATTAGAGATTAAAATATTATAAATTCAAATTGAAGATTATAAAGAAAGAAAACTATGTAAAATATATGCAGTATTTCTATCAAGCCTAAATATTAGTAAATTATCAAATAAGAAGATATAAATTAAATAAAAAATAATGCTTAATAATTTTAACTCTTTATGAGTTCATCATATAATATGTCGACATAAATAGCATAAAACATAAAAAAATATTCGTCATCAATATGACATTGAGATAATGTAGGTATCGTAGGAGGAACACAAAAAATTAGGGATTTCAATTCATCATATCTATCTGCTCCAATCGGCAAGTATAGTGTTACAAAAATGCGCTGTAGAAAATATAGTGTTAATTATTTCATGTAGCTCTATATCTTTTCGTAGAATGTAAATATGTAACAGAGGGAATTTATATTGTTGACGAAGATTGTAATATGTCCAATATTAAGTACAAAAATGTTTTATATTATTTACTTTAAATTGAAGAGTTAAATGTTAATTATTTTAATTTACCTACGTTTGTTATGTTTTTATACCCTATACTTATATTTTGTGTTTGTATTATTTTTTGTTTTTTGTAAATTGTTAAACTGACCAGTTTAATAATTTTTTTTTCTTTTCACCCAGCTGTTTACATACACTGAAAGTACACCAGTCATAAATACAACCCAGAATATTTCATCTCTTTTTGGGCATATATTTTGCTCTTTCTATCTTGTAGACTAACAGCAGGTAAATTTGCCAACATGGTACTCCATAAGACCCTATACTGAACATAGAGTGTGGGACACTGTATAGAAGCATAATATTCTATATCACCTTCATAGGTATCAATACTTAATTTTATTGCAAAAGCATCTCGAAGGAATACAAATCGAGCATTAATAAAGTAAACAAGCATGTAATGGATTCATAACAAAACTTCTATACCTTTCCTAATCTTGCTCAACTCCATCAGGATATTCAAGCGAACAAACTTAATATCCTCTGCATCAGCTGATTACACTAGCATGAAATAGCAGCAGGAAATGTCATGGCATCGCTATCTGGCATGCAGTGAGCATCCACGAGTTTCCTAATTCCTTAAATGTTTGCACTAAGCAAGCACCCTTCCCCCTTATTGTGATTAATTTGATTGTATGACATCGATCTACTCAAGCTAAATGCACCGCCAAACGACGCGAAGAGAAGAGAAGAGGTAATGAATTGAAAATCGATTATTTGTTATCTGAAATGAAAGGGACCGAAAAAAATCATATTTATCGCGGGAACTTGTCTGAAGATGACAGGAATAAATTATTCCGCAGACACGTATGGAATTAAATCACGAAATAAGAAATTAGAAGAATTAATTATCATGTCAAGTGCTGCCGACAGCGCCATTCATAAAAATGACAACCATTTACAAAAATCTGATGTGGCTAACACAAAACCTCCCGCTATTTAATTTTTATTAATTTAAATACATACCTACGTATCTACTAACGCTGCAAACTGTTTCATTGCAGAAAACTATTGCATGCTTTATTTACTATTTTCTTTTTAAAATGTCACTATTATTAATTTGAAGTGATTAGTTTTTTGACAGTGACATTTACTGTCAGTTACATTCATTTGAAATATGAACTGTGTAACAAAGGAATTGTGTTTATCTTAGGCTTCGGGACTAATAAAAAAATCTGATGTGGCAAACACAAAACCTCCCGCTATTTAATTTTTATTAATTTAAATACATACCTACGTATTTACTAACGCTGCAAACTGTTCCATTGCAGAAAACTATTGCATGCTTTATTTACTATTTTCTTTTTAAATGTCACTATTATTAATTTGAAGTGATTAGTTTTTTGACAGTGACATTTACTGTCATTTACATTCATTTGAAATATGAACTGTGTAACAAAGGAATTGTGTTTATCTTAGGCTTCGGGACTAATAAAAAAATCTGATGTGGCCAACACAAAACCTCCCGCTATTTAATTTTTATTAATTTAAATACATACCTACGTATTTACTAACTTTGCAAACTGTTTCATTGCAGAAAACTATTGCTTTATTTACTATTTTCTTTTTAAAATGTCACTATTATTAATTTGAAGTGATTAGTTTTTTGACAGTGACATTTACTGTCAGTTACATTCATTTGAATTATGAACTGTGTAACAAAGGAATTGTGTTTATCTTAGGCTTCGGGACTAATAAAAAAATCTGATGTGGCCAACACAAAACCTCCCGCTATTTAATTTTTATTAATTTAAATACATACCTACGTATTTACTATCGCTGCAAACTGTTTCATTGCAGAAAACTGTTGCTTTATTTGCTATTTTCTTTTTAAAATGTCACTATTATTAATTTGAAGTGATTAGTTTTTTGACAGTGACATTTACTGTCAGTTACATTCATTTGAAATATGAACTGTGTAACAAAGGAATTGTGTTTATCTTAGGCTTCGGGACTAATAAGAAAATCTGATGTAGCCAACACAAAACCTCCCGCTATTTAATTTTTATTAATTTAAATACATACCTACGTATTTACTAACGCTGCAAACTATTTCATTGTAGAAAACTATTGCTTTATTTACTATTTTCTTTTTAAAATGTCGCTATTATTAATTTGAAGTGATTAGTTTTTTGACAGTGACATTTACTGTCAGTTACATTCATTTGAAATATGAACTGTGTAACAAAGGAATTGTGTTTATCTTAGGCTTCGGGACTAATAAAAAAAATATTTTTAAATTTATCTGTAAAATATATAGAAAAAGTATTAATGTATTCCTGTAGAAAATTCAATAATCTTTAATTTTCATAAGACATAAAATGCGAAAAAAATGGCATTTAATGATATTTTTTGAAGAAAAACCATTATGAGCTTCAGGTAAAGTGCCATTTCCTGTTATCCGATGTACACCAAAATCTAATGGCTTCTTTTTATATTAGAATAGGATAGAAATACAATGTTTCAGAATTTTCTGAATGATAGTATTTGAGTTAGAGCGAAGACAAAATCCATACACATACATACACACATACATACATACATACACACTTACACACACACACACACACATACAGACATCATCGTGAAAATGTTAAAATTGGATTCTAGGGACCTTAAAACGTGGTCATTTACTAAAATCTCGATATGTGATTTTTAGCACGATCCCTATACCTCCCTTACCAAGGGTAGCGGGATGTAAAAAGTGTATTTAGAGAAAAATCAAAGTAGCTGACATCTGGTAGGAAATTTGTGAACATAGCAAAATGGGGAAAACATAACTTTGTAACATTTTTGTTGATGTAGGGAAATAAATTATTATTTTGTATAAAAATGATATTTTGAAGTAAATCGTTTCGATGTTCACACTTTGAAGTAAAAACAACAAATGATACTACTATTTTAGGATCCCCCATTTAGCCGACATTTTGTCGTCGTTCGACCTGCCACCTACCTTTCATTTATTTTTCCTATTCTGAAAATGCGAGTGTCATGCTAGAATGAGAAAATCAGGCAGGTTGTGGAAAACAAAAAATAACAATATCATGGCAAATTACCCACATCTGCTTTGTCGCAGATATCTGTAATGATGATGACATATTTGTACCGTGCGGGCAAAACAATATTTGTACAATCAGTTATTTATCTGTCATTAATTTGCGAAAGTTAATTAATTAGAATCTAATTTTTTCTAATCTAAAAGTATTGTAGGTAATGATCACAATACCTGAAATCGGACTTTTAAAATCAATGAAAAGTGCAATGCATTTCTTATTTGATGGCAAACTGCACTTACTGTCCTTAACCTTAATATTTAATAACAGATTTTAGTGAATAAGCAGGTTTCAAGGTCACTAGAATTCGATTTTAACATTTTTACAATGCTGTGTGTGTGCGTGTGTGTGCGTGCGTGTGCGGGTGTGGGTGTGTGGATGTGTGTGTGGATGTTTCTAAAATTGTATAAGACTGAAGACCAATTTAACTACGTATTCCTTAATTTGACATTACTGGGAAGAGCTGAAAAGGTTTTGGTAATAATTGGCAAACCGGAAGTAGTAGTTTCTTAAAAATAATATTATTTTATGGAAATTTTTGTTATTACAAAGATTAAAGAATATAAAATTCTCTGTCCGATATATCTAACATTTTTATAATATCTTCTATAAGGTAGATTTAGAGACAGAATTATAAATATATAAAATAATCCGTTGTAATACATATCACAGTTTAAACAACTCCATGGAAATCAGGTGAAAAATTAAAATGTTTGTAATTGCCAGAGAAATGTCAGTGTCCAAAATTCAAACATTACTATTACTGAAAGCTTTTTCTTATTTTTTTGTTAATTAAATGAGAAATACCGCCAATCTCGTCAATGAATTTGAAGAATCTCGAACATTTAGAAGAATAGGAGGAAACTTATTTATAGAATGAATTAAAAAATATAAAAATATATGAATAATAGATATAATTATATATTTTTATGTGTATCAGAAATATTAAATACAATATGTATTTACATAGCCTAATATAATGTACATGTTATATATATATATATATATATTTTACAATAAATTGTGGTACTACATCATAAATTAACCCCCCGTTTCTTGATGACTTCCTTTATCTAATCTTGTCCCGACCCTATGATGCTTATTAATAATCTACTAATTTACAATAATTTATATAATATTAAGTACTAATATTATTTCAGAAAAATAAATAAATCATAACTCTCATATAACTCATATTGTGAACTTAATTGGATTCATTGTAATAATAATATTATTTCTAATATGATATCGCTCAATGTATGTATGTATGTGTGTTAATTTTGCTTTTTTTTAAAAATCTATATTTATTTTTATTATACTCCAAAATTATTCTTTTACGAATACCTCTCATACAGTACTGTGACTGTGATGATATTGACAAGCTTTTCATCGTTTAGTTCGTAATTCTTGAGACTGTTTTCCACACATCAGCAACAGATTTCGTCTTATAAGTTTGTTGGGACGTGCCGAGGTTTACAAGAGAGTCGTTCTATTTTCTATCTGCTACACTTTTGGGAGACAAATTTTGTTTTGCAAGCTTATAATTTTATTGAAATATCATTAAAACTGATAGAATTCCTATCTAAATCTTTGTAAAACGCTAAGGCTGAGAGAACTCGTTAAATGTATTAATGACTGTAAACGATTTTGCAAATATTTGACATTTCCAAAATTGAATTTCAAAAGAGAAACTTTCTGCAAATGAGAGCAGAATGACTCTGTAAATAAAGAATCATTAAAACTTTTGTAGGTAATGTAAATATTATTATTACAAGACAAATTTAGATTGCTTTCATAAAATTTATTTCTGTGCCAGTTTTTATTTCTTCTAGATTTTTATAGTTAAAAATATCACAAAATTCCAAGAATATTTCAATTAAATTTTCAACAAAATTAAAACAATGTGCGATGCGATGCAATGAACATATGCAATTGGGAAATCAGTTTATGCTAAAATTATTAATGAAATCGTCATTGATGTGTAATTGTCAATATTTGCGTTAATCAAATTATTGGATGAAAATGCGAAATTGCGAACAGCGGAGTTAATTACCGATTGACACATTCTATTTAGTATTTATTGTTGCTGCAAAATTTCTGTATAATATATTACTTCCCGCTACCCTAGGTAAGGGAGGCATTAGGGATCGTGCTAAAAATCGCATATAGTTTTAGTGAATAAGCACGTTTTGATGTCCCAAGAATCCGATTTTATCATTTTTACAATGATGTCTGTACGTATATATATATATATATATATATATATATATATATATATATATATATATATATATATATATATATGTGTGTGTGTGTGTATCGTGTGGACACGATTACTCAAATACTATCAATCAGAAAATTTTGAAATTTTGTATACTCATTCTATACTATATGTGGGAAGAGCTCATTAGTTTTTAGTGTATATCGGATAGATAATGTTCATTCCTGAGAAGAAAATTTAGCTCACGAGCCCATAAGGGCGAGTGAGTTAAATTCTTTGTGTGAATAAACATTCTTATCTCATGTGGTTTATACAATATTTTATTCAATTTTGGCGAAATAATAATAAAAACCATTATAATATTTAATTTTGACAAAATAAAAAACTAATCAGTTAGTAGGCTGTGCATGACAATCGTCGATGATAGATATCAAATCATCTATTTAAAAAGCATTATTGCCGCTCATTTGTATCGTGAAAAATAATGAAAATGGCTGATAATATCTAATAAATACTGTGGTGAGTGTTATTTTCGTACATGATGTTATTTTAAATGCATTATTTGTTGCAGGGAAAGTTAAAAAAAATTGTGAGTGATTTAAAAAAAATTAATTCACTTGTGAATAAAATGTTACTTATAGTTGTTGCTAAGGAGTTAATAATGTCAGTTTAAAACGTCAAAAGTGAATAATAGTTATTTATGATATAAGTGTTAAAAGTAACATTTTATGAGTGAGTAGGGAAGTTTGTGAAACGAGGCGAAGCCGAGTAAAACAAACCCCACGAACGAAATAAAATCACTTTTAACACGAATATCATACACTATTTTTCCTACGACCCTAGTTATGTATTAGTAAAAACTAAAAATTATAGAATGACATTTATGACAGGTCATGATGTATTTGCTATGAACAACTGAAAATTGTTTATTCTAACCTCTACTTCCAACAATACTGTTTTAAATTCCAATTCTTCAAGCGCCTTGCAAGGAATTACTATAAACAATTGTGATAATTGTACTATAACAATAAACGTTTCAAAATAATGTGTACTTCTGATAAAATACCTATATAAATAATTTCAGTACAAACATAAATATAAAATGAAACTACATTTACTTATGAACACTAAATGTAACTAGATTTAGTTATATTTTTAACACTAAATGTAACTAGATTTAGTTCTTTTTTAACACTAGTGTTAAAAGTAAATTTGTTTTTTACTTTTAATCCGTTGTCAATGACAACGATTTAAAAGTATTGACTGTGTTATAAACTGTTATTTTTAACTCGCTAAGCAACCGTTAAAAAGACTACTTTTAACAGTGGTCGTAGGAAAAATATATTAATATTAATGTGTATAACAGTGAAGGTGCAAAAACTCATGAAAAAACTCCAAACAAACCAGGCAATATTATGGACTCCCTAATATCAATACATCGTCGCCTAGTTTGAAATGTAGCCTCTAGGCTCTAGGCGATTACAGGTTAATTTTCATTGTGATTGCGAATTACGATTGTACAACGTCTGTGGTCATAACAATTGAGTTGGCGAAGGCTAATGGTGAAATTATTATTATGGTTATGGTTATTATACCATACTTCAAACTTTAGTAAATAAGACGAAAGTACAGGTCAAACTTAACTTCATTAATTTATTCATTAATTTCTGAAAGTTTTGCACAAAGTTTGGGTAACCTTTGACCTTTCCAGTCCTAAACTTTTCCAAGGTAATAAAACCAATAATATTACTTCTCATATCTGCCAAATAAATAATATAAATTATTTCTGAACGAAATATAAAATTGTGGAGAGGAAATTGATTTCGCCTTCTCAAGGTTCAATGTAAAACTTAGTTTTTATTTGATATTTGGACGTTTCGAGGGACCCAAGGCCCTCATCATCAGCAGAATTAAAAATTTATTTTAAAATAACAGTTTGCTTAAACATTGACCCTTGAGTCAATGTTTAAGCAAACTGTTATTTTAAAATAAATTTTTAATTCTGCTGATGATGAGGGCCTTGGGTCCCTCGAAACGTCCAAATATCAAATAAAAACTAAGTTTTACATTGAACCTTGAGAAGGCGAAATCAATTTCCTCTCCACATATTCATCATCCAAGGTACCAAACAAAAGGAAAAGAAATATAAAATTATTAATATAGTTCAGAATTGATTCAGAAATTAATTTTTTGAATGTTCCAGAACGATATGATTTTAGTTGATTATATTAAACGAATTATTTTTGGATAATAATAGAAATTAATTACAAGCGAAGTCGTATTCCTATTTATTTATGATTCATGTTCCTGCTAATCTATTTTTAAGGAAATTAATTATATTATGTTAAATTTATGACAGTATCTTGAAATTAAATATTTGCAAATAAAATTTAAACGAGCAATTTGCAGGAAATGTTTTAGAAAATATCTTGGGAATGACGATTGAAATCAATTTATTTAATTATCAGAATGCACTTTTATTTCTTTCCATTCTCAAGTTCTTTGAAATTACTTTAAATTAGATATTGATTAAAAGCTCTAGGTTGGATTCAGAGGATATATATTATGAATAAATAAAAAAAAATAAAAAAAGAAATGGAAATCTAATTTTAATACAATTTCAGACTTGATCGTTCCTTGAGTATTTATTTTCTTTTGAAGAAAAACTAATAAAGTAACTTTGAATTCATTTATTTATCTCTACTTGGATGTTGTTATATTTTTGTCTCTTCAAAGCAATATTTTTCTTTCTGCAAGAAAAGTACGAGGGCTGATCCCATAGACAAGGAAAGATATATACTAGACCGAGTTTACAATGTTAGGAGTTTGTGCCAAATAGAATCGATGGGCGCCATAACGAGACGCTAATAGAAAGGCGGGAAATTTAAAAATAGGAAAAATATGTTGACTGAAACTAACAAAATATAAACATATGTATACGGTAAAGACTGAAAACAATCAAATTCAATAATAAAATATATTTATACATAAAACAAATAGCGAAACAAGCTTTGTAAACAAATACTAATCAAAGAAATAAAATTGAAAAACTCTCACTAACAGAAATGACAGATTGCTGGACTGCCAACATAAATAAATAAAATTCACTACAACTGAAGAAAATATTTATTATAATTATTGTAAAAAAAATGTAAATTAAATACTGTTCGTACTTTTTATTGGGCGACTGAGCTTTATTGTTTTGAAATGAAGAAATGATGTAAAATACGTAATTTAAGTTACTGCATAGTTACTTTTTTTCATTATGTTGTAGAATTTACACTAGAATTAGCGTCTCGATATTTATTCAATTCGGCACAAAGCTGGACATTGCCGCCATGATGGAAGCTCGGTCTAGTATATATCTTTCTTTGTCTATGGCTGATCCCTATGCTTCTCTTCTGACCATTTTTTGATGAAAAAAATTACGAATCAAAATTTTTATTTTTCAACGTAATCTTCATGACATTCAATGCATTTGTGGCGGACATGAACTCAGTATTATTAGAAAATCTTTTATAGGATTTATCCATTTTTATTTCAATACTTTTATTTCTAAAAAGTCACACAGTTGTTCAAATACTCTAAAAATGCGTACACTTACGTAACGTTCTCTTTACAATCAAATAGTATTACTACCAAGTTTATATCTCTCCTATTTTTGAATTATTGCCCCAAAAGTCAATATACCCCATATTTAGATAAAAACTTTCAAATTTTCAAAAATCTATTTTTTATGTATCTAGATACTTCTCAATGCGCTGATTCCAAATTTTGAAACCGCAGGGCGATATCTCGTTTCGTTCTCAAGATATTTCGATTTAAAGTTTTGCTCAAAACTGCCCATTTTTGGGTATTAACCCAAAAATGGGTCGAGATATGAATTTGGCGACATCACCATTCGATTCTACGGACAAAAATACATAAGTATAGCAATTTTCATAATTTTTGTCCTACCGGTTCATTGTTTATGAATAAAAGTTTGAAAACCCCTGAAAATGGCCAAAATGTGAAAAAATTGTAAGGGGTACACCTTAGATTTTTGCGATTTTTGGCCACTTTTAGTTATTTTGCTTTAGAGTTTGTATGCGGTGTTCAAAAATTCTGGAAATTGGTGTACTTATGTAATTTTGCCCGTAGAATCAAATGGTGTTGTCGCCAAATTCATATCTCGACCCATTTTTGGGTAATAACCCAAAAATGGGCAGTTTTGAGCAAAACTTTGAATCTAAATATCTCGAGAACGAAACGAGATATCGACCTGCGGTTTCAAAATCTGGAATCAGCGCATTGAGAAGTATCCGCATACATAAAAATGAGATTTTTGAAAATTTTGAAATTTTTATCTAAATGTGGGGTATATTGACTTTTGGGGCAATAATTCAAAAATGGGTAGAGATATAAACTTGGTAGTAATATTATTTGATTGTAAAGAGAATGTTACGTATAAGTGTACGCATTTTTAGCGTATTTATATATGAGTACAGTAGTACAGATAAGGTATATTCATGGGATAATTTTATTAGATTTATAGAATATTTTCCAAGGATCGTTCTGTATGGAATTTGGAAAAAATTGTATTATGTTCGTGTTATAATTTTACTTGATATATTGAATTTTTTCCAATGAACTTTTGGTATGGGATTTGTACAAAATA
Source organism: Ophonus ardosiacus (assembly GCA_943142095.1). NCBI lineage: Eukaryota > Metazoa > Arthropoda > Insecta > Coleoptera > Carabidae > Ophonus > Ophonus ardosiacus. The sequence goes on along the minus strand of OW964825.1, from coordinate 52,894,956 downwards.
CATCAAATTAACGGAAGGTCTTGTGCTGGCCACAATAGATTTTTTAATTTAATTCCGAAGCTAGTGACCATAAACTCGTTTTTGTTTCATCAGCCGTAGATGACAGATACCATTGTGTGAAGATAAGTAACCTAAGTATCTTTTAACATGAATGTTAATATTAAATTTAAAAAAAAAAAAAAAATGTGTGCTTAAGATCGCACGTTCGAAGTGAAAACTTAAAAGGTTGACATTTGGATCGTACAGTAATCTCTTGACTGCTCCCGGAATTCATTCATTCATTCTTTATATAAGATGTCAAAATGCTATGAACATTCTAACCAAATTCTAACAAAATTCTCAAGAAAGAATTTTAATTTCCTGGGACAAGGCTGGGAACTACTTAAATTTTATTTTAAAATCTAGTATACAGATATCGGTGACAGCAAGAATAAGTCTCGTTAAAACGGCGAGTTTGGAACTAGAGTTTCTTTTTGACAGATATTTTGATATTTCTTAGCCTCGTATAAATAACATAACGAATTACGTGCCGTCACGTTCGGCTCTCCCCGAGTTTACCCGAATGACCGTGACATATGATGAGTCAACCTTGTTCAATGTCGGTGAAAAAGTGTGCAAGGTGCGCTTATAGAAGTTTTCAGTTCAATAATATATTCACTCCGACCTAAACAGTGGCAGGGTAATTTCTTTCTTACCTTTTTGTCGGTCGTACGCGTTGATACACTCCGACGTCATAAACTGAGAAATGAGCGCTGTTTTCCCGACTCCCTGAGCTCCAAGTAAAGCCACGGTGTAGGTCTGTACATCTGGAGGGTAGTTATCTTGGTAAGGAGTGTCGTGTAATGGCGATGGAAGTGTTGAACCGGCCGCTGGAGGCAGCAAGCTGTTGCTTCGAGATCGTCGACGTCGAAAGCTGTCGCCTCTGTTGACAATACCTAGAAGAGAGAGAAAAGATATAAATAAATAAATATATCATCACGGCACTCATAGCTGGTGTGGAGAGTGCACCACAAGGGTCACTTTTGTGCCATTTAAAATTGGAAATATTTGGCGTTTGTCGGGATCGAACCCGGTTCCCCCAAGTTCGCGACCAGACACTCAGGCACGCGGCCACGGGAAAGAAAAAATAATTATTTTTGTCCTCCTATAATCTATATACAAAGTAGGCATTTGCGCTCATGCGCGACAAAGTAGAAAAACGCTCGCTGTCCGAATTTCTAACTATAAAATGTTGAGAAATGTCACTTGTCTACATTCTTAATGAGAACGTTTAGTCAGGAACTAATGGCGCTTTAGTTACTTTCACATTTACCATCTGCACAAGTCAATCTGATATATGACTTCCCTGTCCGTAAATTACATAATCAAACAAAATTCCGCACCGCTGTGTAAAGGAATACAGAATTAAAATAGGGCATTCATTTACAAAACGAAAGTAAGAAATGGTTAGATTCGATTGCAGAGGCGTAACTAGCAATTAAGGTGCCTATGGCCAGCCACCAAAAATGCGCCTGTTATAAGTAGACGCGTGTAAAATAATATCTAGATAAAATAGTATTCAAGCATGGTAAAAAAAATTACATTTATTAAACATATAAGCATATTCGCATAATACAATATGTATCTCGTATATTTAAGAATTAAATAATACGTCAGCAATGAGTACCCGTGAGGTACAAATATATGTCATAAACTTTATCGATATCTGTGATAAAGCAGATTTGCACATTAATACATATAATCATTAAGTATTGAGAAATAAATAAAACACAAAACTGAACATTTTATTTATATAATTTTAATTTTTCGCGCTATTGAATTTGCAAAATCATCAATGACAGAATCAAAATCCACTTCAGCAAATACATTATATTCCATAGAAAGTAAATTTATACCCATATTCATAAACACTTGTAAAATTTCAAAACGGTTTGTTATAATTTTTGACAAATAGAATCAAACTTGACAAAATTTCGATTTTTCTTTCAATATTGATTGTTTTTATTGGATAAAAATGATAACGAACCGTTTAAAATTTTTACGAGTGTTTATGAATACGGGCATAAGACTACTAAGGCCCGGTTTTTCAATCTCTGGTTAAAATTTTAATTTGTAGGCCCCAATAGTTAATTTAACCGGCAGTTTAACCAGAAATGAAAATATCGGGCCTTAGTTAAGTAAATAATATTGCATCGTTTTGTTGACAGCAATGATAAATCTGTCATTTGACAGTTCATTTTGTTTCAGTTTTGTTTATTTAACTCTTAGTTAAAATCATATGTTTTGTCCATTCCTTACTTAAGACTCAATTTTAAGCTCTGTCCCATGCTAACTTCACACTATATTGTATAACGCAGTACGCATGCGTCAGTTTGAATAGGTGTCGCATTTCTTTCTAGCGGTAAATACAAAAATACAAAATGCCAACAAATTCAACGCAACCCGCAAACCCATTCATAATACAGTGTGCATGCGTCAATTTGAATAGCTGTCACATTTCGTCTTTACCAATAGAAATGTGACAGCTATTCAAACTTACGCATGCGTTATAAAATACAGTCTGAGTGGTGCGGGAAACTATATTGAGTAGAGTACAGTCGATATAGAAAGTATGACATTTAATTTAAAATTCATTCACAATATAAATCGCAATTTAATCATTTTCGCGCCTTTCCAATAAGGCGCCTATGGCCGCGGCCATATCGGCCATAGGCTATTTACGCCTCTGTTCGATTGAAGCAATAGACCACATTAGTGAGGTTAAGATTCACGTTTGGCAACCCTAAATCAAATTAGAATGTATGAAGTTCTTATGGAAGCACATTTTCAATGCATATTATTAAAGCTATTCTGTGTTGCATAATTTTAGTTTAAAGAAAGTATAATTACAAATAGTAACATATGTCGGAACCTGGTGCAGTCTTAGATATGACGACAGTTGATATGAACTAAATTTGTAGGTTAGTTTTGGATTTGATGCTGTTTGTCTTTAAAGTGGTTACAAGTTTTTTTCGTTTTTGTTGTTTTTGATGGCTGAAAGGGTTATTACGTTGTCCGCAATAAATAATTTCTTTGCTGGCAGAAAAGAAAATGCATGCGCAAGTCAGGATAAAACAGAATCGAAAACAGCTACGACCTACGTTTTAATGAATTTACACTTGCTGTTTTAATAGACAATTACAGAACTGACGTCACATGCAAGAGAGAGAGATAGAAGATCATGCATCCAAACAAACCTCCCCTTGTTGTCTTACGTCCCGCTCCATGATTCTATCTGTCATTATGTTTGCATCTGTTATTCAGTGTTAACCTAATTCTTTGTGATTTGTTTGTTATGGTCAATAAAAATGAGTTTAAAACCACAAGATGTGCGTGGGGCAACTTTTTTGTTTGATAATATTGAAGATCAATCGATTATTCAACAAAAACGTTGGAGTGTAGAATTCTATGACTGATGACAGGTCTTTGTTTGGACGTGGTAACCATAGCAACCTTTAGTTCTATACTTTCCCGCTAGATGCGCTCTTGCAAATTGCAATTGTGTAAGTGTCTATTACAGTTTATTCAATATTTTGGGTGTTTTAGATATTTATACGACATAAGTAGGTAGGTAATACGTTAGAGATTTGTATTTATATAGTTTAATAGATAAGATTTGCATATTAAAGTTCTTTTGAACATTTTGCAAATAGCATATTTTTGTTCCCATATGAATAACAAATTGACCGTTACACTAACGTGGTCTATAGCCCAAGAAGAGTGGAAAATAACGATAAATTAAAATTAAAAAATATAATCATTATTTGTGGAGTAGTACTGCAAGTAGAAAGAATACATATTATTATTTTTTGTTATGGTGGAGGACTCCATTGTGGCGACTGTAGCAAAAATCTTGTGTGTGTTTCGAAAGCAAATGGACATTACCTATTTCGAGAGAATGCCACGCGATGTAGGAGCGCGGCAGCAACCTCTCAATCGACAATATCCCATTTTGCGTTCTTAATACACAATTAGCTATTATATTATTTCACATGCAAAACTATTAAAATTTACTAGCTTAGACGCAGAATTTAATTCTCGACTACTTTACGTGATATGTTTTATTCATGAAATGTGTAACTCGATACATTTATACATTTACTAGCACATTCCCTTTAAACATATGTGGGTAAACACAAGGTATTAACACCTGTTAGGTACATTTCGTAGACACGATTGCACGGGCTTTAAAATTTATTATTCATTCTTCCAACATAAAACGTAAAAAAAACTATGAACTATGTGCTGCATATGCTTGTACTCGCCATTGTGCTTACAATGTAACAGAAATAAGTACATTATATTTAACCAGTGATAGAACACGGCAATAGAAACTTTTTTTTCGAAATCGCAATTTTTTTTGGGAAAAATAGACATGCAGGTTACAGATACTGATGAAACAGAAAAAGTAAGTGACATTGATAGAACTCACCGAGAGTAATATTTTTTAATTCTGAAATTTTTAGGCAGGTAATGAATTTTTTTAGAAAACTTTGAAGATTTTTAACACAATATCTAGAAAGTTTACAAAAAAAGTTCATAAGAAATACTGTTGCTCTCGACGAATTCTATCACTGGATAAATTTAATGTACTTATTTCTGTTACATATCACTTTATTTTATATCTATCTTTATCAGCGAAGCGTCACTTTTATAATAAAATTTAAGTAGATAAAGTACATTTTTATGTAAATGTTAGAAAATAGTTATTTATGCAACATTAGTAAAAAGTATAATTTTATTTCACGAATAGAAAAGAGACGAGTTCGTCAAATAGTATGAGTGAAATAAGACACTTTTCACTCTAATCGCATACAATTTTTTTACGTTTGCAATAAAAGTGTAAAAAAATTACCGAAACATTTCATTTTTTCACCTGTTTGTGTTAAAAAAGTGCACTTTTTTCTCAGTCTTATTGTGTTAAAAAAGACATACTTTATAAACCCATTTTAATGAAAAGGTGTTCTTTTTATAATAGACGTAAAATAGTATATTCGGCCCGATTCTGTAAGAAGAGTTACTAGAATAAAGTTACTAAAATAGTCTTTTGAAGGTCAGTTACAACTACAGTAACTTGTTATTTTTTGTATTCTATAAGCACAGAGTCATTACAGTTTTAGATACTTAGTTGTTAAACAAGTTATTACGCTAGAGACTAGCCAAACGTAGTATTTAAGGTGTAGTAACCTTTCAGAATGGCTGGAATTTGGATGAATTTTGAATTTAATAGAGCACTGGCAGCTTTGGAAAATCGGTATGTATAAAAAAGTAAATGTAAATAATTTTCGGTAACGTTTATTTATGAAATTGGAAAATTTATTTGATAAATTTATATTTTTATTTCACAGAAGAAGAAATAGGTTAGAAAATAGATTAGTAAGAGACGAGAGTAATCCTTTCTTAATTCCGGATATAAAATTTTAAAAATTGTTCCGATTACCAAAACCAATTGTACAAGATCTTATTGAAAAAGTAACTCCGTTAGCGGAACCTTCAATAAGATCAACAGGCGTACCTATTCATTTAAAAGTAATCTGTACATTTTTCTTGGCTCCTTTCTTTGTATTATTCAAAATATTTGTAAGTTCTTCCCATGACAATTTAAGCTCATTAGTTTTCAGAGGATGTATTTTTATTTCGAGCATTATTTTGTGGTTTTTTAAATAAGCTATTAATATTTCCAACTGTTCGTTGGTTGTTCTTGAACCCCTAGGCTTGTTATATACCATGATGCAAACAGATATAACACTTGGTTACTTATAAACACTAATAAATGTCACTTGTCAGATTAGAACACACGCAGATGAAGAAATACGCATGCGCACCACAATTCGTGTTCCTCATTTGCCTGCTATCTTAGTAACTAAGTTTGTTTAGTTACTCTGGGAGTAACATTCCTAAACATATAATTACAAAATACGAAATATGTATTCAGTTACTAGGATAGTTGCTATCAGAGTAACTTCATAGTAACGTTGCTAACAAGTAACAATGTTAGATACTTTTTACAGAATCGGGCTGATTATGTGGCAAGTGTGTGAAGCTGAAATTTTTACATGAGGGTGGAGATTGTGACACGAGCTGAAGGCGAGTGTTACAAACCACCCGAATGTAAAATAGGCTTCACACACGTGTTACATACTATTCTTTTTCTACGACCTTGCAATAAAATATAATTTTTTTCTTGACATTGTCATTCTTTTAAGTAAAGCCTTTGTATTATCGACTTGTGTAACCATGGTTACCAACGTTACGGGGGTTTAACAGCTTTGTTTTATTAAAATACAATTCATTTTGTAATATTTAAAATAATGAACTGTGCGTGAAGTGTTACTTCACGCACACTGTGTACAAAAAATGAAACAAAAAAGTACTCACTTCACGTATGGGAGTAGAAAAAATGTATTTTATCTTTGACATAAACCATGCAACATATCAAATAAATAATAGATATGTATAATAGATATTTACACACCAAGTGAGCTAAGGTAATGTTTATTCATGAGAAGAAAGTTTAGCTCACGAGCCCATAAGGGCGAGTGAGTTAAATTCTTCGAGTGAATAAACATTCTTAGCTCACGTGGTTTGTACAATATTTTATTCAATTTTGACGAAATACTAAAAAAAAAAACCATTATAATATTTAATTTTGACAAAATAAAAATAACTGATCAGTTAGTAGGTTGAGCATATGACAATCATTGCTGATAGACGTAAAGTCATGTATTTAAAATGCTTTATTGCATGTCATTTGTGCCGTGAAAAATAATGAAAATGGCTGATAATGTCTGCTAAATATTATGGTGAGTGTTATTTTCGTACCTGATGTTATTTTAAATGCATTATTTGTTGCAGAGTGAGTTAAAATTTTGTGAGAGTGATTTAAAAAAAAATTTAATTCACATGTGAAAAAAGTGTTACTTATAGTTGTTGCTATGGTGTTAATAATGACAGTTTAAAACGTCAAAATTGAATAAACTATCTTATATCCTCTTATGTTTATACTAGTATATCCGTATTATCGTATTAACCTACAACTACAACATTCTACATTTTGGTGATATACGAAATTAAAAATGATGTGAGTGCAAATTAATGAAAACATATTTCACATGTTTACGTTTGTGGTCATTTAACTTTATGATTTATATTACACACCAGCTCACTTTCGCAAATTGGTTTCTATTAATGAACCATTAGCACGTATGTGACGCTAATTTAATAAGACATTCAATTCATTTTTGTCAGATTAATTTAGAATTTGCTAATAACTTTGCTTACTTGCATAAAAACTAAATTAATAATTGAAAAAACTGTTCTGTAATGATAATGTGAAAGATAATTTTAGTATCTTCGTAGATACAGAACGTGCTCTTGAAAATGGTCTTTAAGGTGTAGTTTCCAACTTAATTGTTGTAGAGATAAGCGAACTTTAAAGAAATAAACTCGAGCACCGACAATTCGTTTTCATTTGCATAATTATGCACCACTACATAAATAATTACTTTACCTACACGACGCAAAAGATAGCGCGTGACGTGTAAAAAGAATAAACGTTAAAAAGTTTCAGCGAGTAAAGTTTGTAAAAAAGGAAAAAATATTCACACATCATAAAGGTTTTTTTATTTGCTGTTGACATATTTTATCTCCTGTTATCCTTGGTACGGCAGGAATAAGGATCGTGCTAAATGAGCACGTTTTAAAGTCCCGATAATCCCAATTTAAACATTGTACGATGATATTTGCAGATGTGTGTGTGTGTGTGTCAGAGAGAGAGAGAGAGAGAGAAAGAGAGGGAGAGAGAGAGAGGGAGAGAGAGAGAGAGTGAGAGAATGTGTAAGTGTGTGTGTGTGTGTGTGTGTGTGTGTGTGTGTGTGTGTGTGTGTGTGTGTGTGTGTGTTTGTAGTCTTCGGTCCAATAGACACTCTAATTTAAATACTTTAAATATAGTTATTTTCGTAACAAGTTATGAAAAATACCAAATATCATGCGAGTGTAAAAAAGTCAATACACACGAGCTAAGATATTTGTATTTCATACAAGTTATGAACATTATTTTTTAGATGAGCATAAATAAATTTTACTTTTTTTACAAAATTGAAATTTAGGTTCAAAAGTACGGACAGCTGACAAATGAATAATGTATACATATAGCTAGAAAATAATGACATAGTAATCTAGCAACCGTGTCAACTATTACGATATGAAATATTGACGGTTAAGGAACAATAGCTCGTATGTCACAAAAACAAAAACTCATTTTGAGAAAAACAAGAAAAAGTGTTTTATTAATGGTATAGTTTTTACTGAATATTTTTATACATTTACGTAATTGTATTGCAGATACACATTTATTTATGTAATTATGATTGTTTTATTTTAATTTGGGCATTAAAATGGACATAAGTTGTATTATAATCTTAAAAATTGTTTATTGAGCACATACGAGGTATTATAGAACAAGTTAAATATCTTTTCTAAATATTACAGTAGCTCTTACAAGGTATTTCTAAACGATAGAAAATGACCTCTATGACAGAATGCCATAAGAAACTCAAAACGCTAAAATTGGAGATACGAGGTATTGTTTCTTAACCGTCGATATATCGTAACACAAATGTCATAAGTTCAACTTTCAGTGTTAGGATACTACGTTGATATGTCATACTTATCACAATGGTCGTCTAAAAAAAATATATCGTCATCACTGCCGATGTCTACATGTGTTGTAGATACTGGCACACCCAGTAATGGGTAATATGCCGTGATGATATATTTATTTAAATAAAATGAATAAATAAATATATCATCACGCCATATTACCCATTGCTAGGTGTGGCAATCTGCTTTGTACAGAGATGATGACTTATTCGTATCGTGTGAGGGTTTACCAGGCGTCACCTCACGAGCACTCATTATGGCGTGGAGGGTGCATCATAGGCATACGGGTAACTTTTATGCTATTTAAAATTCGAAATATTTTTTGGCATCGATTGTGATCGAATCCAGGTCTCTAGATTCCCGACCAGACACTCAGGCACTTTGGAAAATTGTAAAATCTTGTATTCCTACTCTATACTAATATGATTGAAGAAAAAGGGTTGAAAGACCAACCGTTGAATGGTTTAAAGATGATAAAAGAAGGCATAAATGGTCCACGTGTCCAATCCGAATTGATTCGGTAGATGGTTGAAATGCTGTATTTAAAATTGTTATTGACTTAGTTCATATAGATCATTGTGACTAATACAACTTTAATGAAATTTTGTTATGAATTTTAAATAATACTGTATATTTCAACGATAGCTGAAGATTTTTTCTTAGAGAAATATTTTCACATATCCGAATTGATAAATTTTGTTTATTTATTACAAATTTATATTATATTCCAATGAGAAATATCACAGTTCAAAAACAAATCATTTTAAACAAATAAGAATATATCATCTCTGCTTATTACCCACTTCTGGGGTTCTGTTCTAGGTATGTCAATCTACTTTTATTCGTAAATTTCGGTTATGAATGATGAATATATGTGTATCATTGCGGGAGTTTACCAGGCGTTACCTCATGACCTTTTAAAGTTGTCGAGGAGAGAGCACTATAAGGGTTACTTTTGCGCTATTTGCAAATTGGAAGCAATTATTCCGTGTTCAAGTTCAAGGCCACTAGCAAAAAAAATATATTTTTGTGCAACCGGACGCCAACTAAACATTTTGCAGCCGTAACACAGGCCGCGAAATTGGATGTAACCTAAAATCACTTAGACACTTGAGGAATGACATGACGAATAATATGACAATGACATTTCTAAAGTATGACAATAATAAGTTTCTTCGTTTTTTTTCTTTTTTTAATAAATACGTACGATAAATATTGGAAAATAATTGTTTTAATATTTCCAATTTTAAATGGCACAAAAGTGACCCCTGTGGTGCACTCTCCACACCAGCAATGAGTGCCCGTGAGGTGACGCCTGGTAAGCGCCCACACGGTAAAATATATCGTCATCATTACCGAGTCTACATGTATTGTAGATACTGGCAAACCTAGAAATGGGTAATATGCCCTGATGATATATTTATTTATTTTATTTATTGTTTCATTAATAACTTTTTCTCCTTTTCCACGATTTTTTACAAAACTATTTGTTTTGTTTATCAAATGCCAATCCCATCAAAACCGCTTTTCTATTGAAACATATTAAACTATTTAATTACAAATAAATTTGAAATTACATATTTTTCTTAAGGTCGCACAAAAAAATAGTGTGTATACCTTGTCCGCGAAATCCTTTAGCGCCCTCGAAATAGTCCTGCCTCGGCCGTAAGCGTCTTCGGCGACAATTTTTCTCTCAGAATGCTAATGAGAGATTTCCATGATATACAAATAACATATAACTATTTATTTTAATTTATTTATAAAAAAATGTAGTTCTTCAATTAATTATTTTGAAATAAATTCTTGCCCCTCACGTAAAAGGAGAAGTAGCTCCATAAAGCAAGAATAATCCTAAATAGCAATCTTAATCCTATAATGTCCTAAGCGGTTTTTGGAAGGCTCTCAATTCCCAGACCTGGCATACTTATTTATTCAGAAGAACAATGTTCCTTTGCTTGTTTTGCGCGGTTCGTGTTTAAGGCATCGATCAAACAAAAAGAAGTCCAGAGAGTTACTTGATTATGCGGAAAATGTTGTTACTTTTGTCGATCAATAGAATTTTTAGAAGGATTTACTTCAGTGCTGTAAAGATTACCCAAAGCCTATAAAAGGGTCATTAGTAATCCATCGGGGAATTAAAAAACAAAATAAAAATAAATAATGAGCAGTAAATAATAAATTTCTTCCATGACCAAGAGTATGTCAAGTTTGATGGTATAAAGAAAAGTACACCATAAATGTGGACATTATTCCCCTAGGGGAGTTTTTATTACTTTGCCAAGTAGTTATGCTTTATCATACAATTTTTCCGTATCTCGGAGGCGGAGGTAAGATCAAATCTGCAGCAGCATCAAACTTGTCTTGCGGTTTTTTGGAATTAAATTAAATTACAATTATTGAAATCAATTTTCAACAAACTGTCATCAAACATCTTCTGTCATGTATAACGATTCAACTGTCAACAAATTTCTTTTGCCTTTTGCAGCGATTTAAGGCTAGTAAATGGCTGGTAGAATTAAGGTTTTCCACCTCCAGGTCAATCAGGTCATGGAAAAAATAGTATATGCACCTCTGAAATTTAACGATATGTTACATGCCGATTTTGCTTAACCATTTCGCGCACATCAACTTTAGTTTTAGTGGCAACTACAGAAGTGGGTGGAGGATTTTTTTCACGCTGGAATTAGACAAACCAATTATTATAAAATGTCATATTGGATGGTGCTTTATCTCCAAGCCAAATGAAATCGATCGATGCACTGTTTCGGTGTCAGATTACATTTGAAATCATAAAAAATCATGGCATGAAAATTTCTATATTTTCGCAAAATGATTTTTTTTTTCGTCAAAGCAAAACGAATTAATATAAGTACATACGAATTGATAACTGAATCGTAAGTAAAAATAGTAGATACATTAAAAAAAGAAGTATTATAAGGCAATCTATTAATGTACGAGTCTAATTTTGTTTTTTTATACTATTTTTCCTATTGAGATAATTGTACAGTAACATTTTAAAAAACTCTGATGTAGCCAGCACATTACTTTCCGCCAATTCTATATACAAAATATTTTGTACAAATCCCGTACCAAAAGTTTCTTGGAAAAGATTCTATATATCCAGTAAAATTGTAACACGAACATATACTATTTTTTATAAATTCTATACCGAGAGTTCGTTGGAAAAGATTCTATAAATCCAATAAAATTATAACAAGAACATATAATATATTTATATTTATTTTATTTATTAAAGTTAAATCTTTTTATAATTCTTTAACTCTATATCTTTATCTTTTGAATATGAAGGAAAATGTATGATGAAACCGTATAAACAATAAGATATTCTTTCAGGTTGATAATCATATAAAAATTTAAAAAAATTATATTTAATTGTCCTTTTTCAAGAAATACTGTTTGAACTTCAAATAAGGGAACTTCCGGTTGACCAATTATAACCAAATCTAATCAGCTCTTCATATGGATGTAAAGAAGAGGAATACGAAAGAATTATAAATTTTAGAATGGTAGTATTTGAGTTTTCGTCGGAGAAAAATTTGTCACACACGCGCGCGCACCTACACACACACACACACACACACACACACACACAGAGAGAGAGAGAGAGAGAGAGAGAGAGAGAGACAGAAAGAGAGAGAGACGTACAGACATCATCGTAAAACTAGTAAAATCGTATTATAGGGATCCTAAAACGTGTTTATTCATTAAAAATTCAACACCGAATTTTTTGAGCTAAGACAATGCTCACGTTCAGCACCTCTCATCGCTGGCAGACCTCCGAAGTTCGACGAACATAATGAATGGACGAATGTAATTGGTCCAGCAATTACATTCGGCAATCATCGGCATGCAGCGGTGCTCAACGCTGCCAGCACTGCCGAGGTGCTGCATATTGCAATTTCATATTGTTTCATGTTGTTGAGTTTGTGTATTATGTGTTGTGAATTTTCTCTGTTTGGATACGTTTAATACATTGTATAAAACAGTGCGCGCATAGATCTTCTCAACGAGGTGTTAATAGTGTTTTTATAGGCTTATAAGAACACCGAAATAAAAAATATCATATTTTACGATTATGACAGTTGAAAATCGCTGTCACTATTATATTGCAGAAACTTTTCCAGCAGCTCTGATATTATTATAGGTTTCTATGACCAAATCGTTTTTGTTATATTAGTCAAGTGTTTAATATTTGTATAAATTATTAATATTTCCTTTATCGTTCTTTTCCATGTTGTAGGATATTTTAATAATTTTGCTCTATCATGCAAAGTATAAATAAATATCCAGGCAAAAGTATTTTTATAAAATTTCTGCTAGCATACTTAACAAAATCTCTGGATAAATTAATGTTTATTTTATATCGCATGTTTTCACAATCATAGACCAGAATTAAATTTCACGATGTGCTATTCAAGTATTTATAGAGCTATTAATATTGAATTAATCTGTGAGCAAGGTTAATTAACAAAGTAATTATAATAAGCAATACGCAGATGAGAAAATTAAAACAACCAAACCATAGGGTGCGTTGGCTGAATTATTCATAACTGTAAATTAATTTTTTACCCTCTTTTTTATTATCTAAAATTTGCTGATTTTTCATTCGCTGACCAAATAAAAACATGAACAAAAAGCTAAATTTATGATAAAATATGTAACTAAATGAAAGGTATAAAGACACCACCTCCGCCCCCCACCCCTGAATATTCAGTTCAAAGATTCGTAATTTATTATATTATATTAAAAATTTCTTAATTATCTTTGAAAACAGTCTTTTGATGTTGATATTATTTATATTGATATTACAAAGAATATCTTGTGATGCCTTATGAATTTAAACTTTAATATTATGAACTGATGTAATTAAATATGAAAAAAAGAGAAACCATACCACCTGGAAATATGGCATTGATAATTTTATGATCAAACGCTTTTTCCATTTTCTGTCTTTCACAAAGGGAAGTAGAAACTTTTCAACTAACAACAAAGTCGCAAACAAGCAATGGCGGAGACCTAAGCACGGTTAAGTAGTGCTTACGTACCTGTCACATTTGGTCCCAAACTTTATGTTTATGGGCTTCATAAGAGGTTGTTTCTCAATTTTCAATCTTAATTTTCATCATATTATGTCAAAATAGTGAAAAGGAGCACTTTCCTTCTTTTAAAAACATAAATAGCTATATTATTTTGTTTTAAATATGAATAAAACATGAATTACTAAATTTATTAGGGTGAAATAATTCAAAATAATTCAGAAACAAGTAAAAAAACAGTTACAGGTCATTTGTTTATCTTGATTCTGAAGGTATCTATTAATTTAATTCTCAAAATTATTCTTAGTCAAATATATTTGGATTAATTGAATTATTTTTACCTCCCGCTACCCTTGGTAAGGGAGGTATAGGGATCGTGTTAAAAATCACATATCGAGATTTTAGTAAATGACCACGTTTTAAGGTCCCTAGAATCCAATTTTAACATTTTCACGATGATGTCTGTATGTGTGTATGTGTGTGTGTATGTATGTATGTATGTGTGTGTGTGTGTGTGTGTGTATGTGTAGGGATTTTGTCTTCGCTCTAACTCAAATACTATCATTCAGAAAATTATGAAACCTTGTATTTATACCCTATTCTAATATAAAAAGAAGCCATTAGATTTTGGTGTAAATCGGATAACCGGAAATGGCACTTTACCTGAAGATCATAATGGTTTTTCTTCAAAATATACCATTAAATGCCATTTTTTCGCATTTTGTCGTTATGAAAATTAAAGATTATTGAATTTTGTACAGGAATACATTAATACTTTTTCTATATATTTTACAGATAAATTTAAAAATAATTTTTTTTACAAGTCCCGAAGCCGAAGAAAAACACATTCCTTTGTTACGCAGTTCATATTTCAAATGAATGTAACTGACAGTAAATGTCACTGTCAAAAAACTAATCACTTCAAATTATTAATAGTGACATTTTAAAAAGAAAATAGTAAATAAAGCAATAGTTTTATGCAATGGAACAGTTTGCAGCGTTAGTAAATCCGTAGGTATGTATTTAAATTAATAAAAATTAAATAGCGGGAGGTTTTGTGTTGGCCACATCAGATTTTTTATATTTGGCTTTGACACATTGAAAAAATGAAGAATAAAAAATGTAACGCGAGAAATAAAGAAATGATGATCTGTAATTGATTTTGTCATTTGTTTTTTAATCATGTTCAATTATTTCATCTCAGTAAATTAATAATTCATATTTAAAACCAAATAATGTAGACTCATTGAAACGCTTATGAAATAAGAAAAAAAGATGAGAAAATTTTCAACATAGGTCTCCATTTAAAAAATATTAGCCCGTATGACGAGCCCACTTTTATAAGAAAAGCGCTTTTATGGGCCGCGCTTTTGCATTATATTCTTATGAGGATTATGCTCCATAAAAGTGCTTTAATTTTAAAAGCGCACTCTATTATTTTTGTGTTGTATCTCGCGAAATATTACGTTTTGAAAAATGTAATTACACCTTCTTATTCTATGTAAACAACAGTATAATATTTCTCATAGGTAATAAGCGAGATATTATTTTAAAATAAGCAAAAATCATGTTTTAGCCAGTAGCTCAAAAACAAAAGTGGTGCCTATTAAAGCTGTCTCAAAAAGTTGGCCCATAAAGACCTACATCAATAAGACAATTTTTCATATAAGAGTAAGGGACACGAATTTCTTCCACCCTGTACATCTGATTCTTGAATTTATTCCTGCTAGCTTGAAAACTTTTTTTTTTAAATTGAATATTGTCTGTCAATTAATTCTAAATGCGTTCAATTTTTGAGCAAATTGGCTATTGTTTTTATGTAAATTCGGTGTCACGTCACATTTCGCTTCAAATTCGCAATCTGCGTGACGTATTTTTACATTTCAAACGGTATTATGTCGGAGAAATTTTATCGCGTCTCCATATATCCTCTTTCCGAGTTAAAGGTTAAAGTTTTAAATTATGATACGGATTTTCCCTTCAACTGAAAGTGCTACATTGTGGAAGAATTCTTCGAAATAAGGTTAACCTCTGTGAAAAGAACAATACATCAAATATTCAAATGAGTTAGGATTAGGAATAACAAAAATTTCTGCCGGCTGATTTGTTTATGGAAAGATTTGTTACTACCAATCGGACATGGATTCATTACTATCAAACTATCAAGCTAATGTCCGTTTGCACCGGTATCACTTAAAGGTTAGTTAAGCGCCCTTTAGCTTGTGGTTTGCACGAATAGAATATAGTCGTCGCATAGTTAAGGATAGCTTAGAAGAAGCATAAGAAGAAATTCAAGTAACTTTTCATTTTCATATTATATTATTCTCAGGGCTGGCTCAAGATATATAGGCGCCCTGAGCCAAATTAGATTACAAAATTATTTCTGATTTTTTTTTGACAAACTTAAAAGTTGATAATATATAAATTATAATCATTAGCAATAAAAACACTATGAAATTAACAAAATCAATATAAAAAAATCTGTTGTGGCCAGCACAAGACCTTCCGTTAATTTGATGTATTTTGTATAAATCCCATACCAAAAGTTCATTGGAAAAGATTCTATATATCCAGTAAAATTGTAATACGAATATAATACAATTTTTTTTACAAATTCAATACAGAAATTACTACCAAGTGTATATCTCTACCCATTTTTGAATTATTGCTCCAAAAGTCAATATACCCCACATTTAGATAAAAACTTCAAAATTTTCAAAAATCTAATTTTTATGTATCTAGATACTTCTCAATGCTCTGATTCCAAAATTTGAAACTGCAGGTCGATATCTCATTTCGTTCTGGAGATATTTAGATTCAAAGTTTTGCTCAAAACTGCCCATTTTTTGGTAATGACCCAAAAATGGGTCGAGATATGAATTTGGCGACAACACTATTCGATTCTACGGGCAAAATTACATAAGTACACCAATTTTCAGAATTTTTGAATACCGCATACAAACTCAAAAGCAAAATAACTGAAAATGGTTAAAAATCGCAAAAATCTAAGGTATACCCCTTACGATTTTTTCAGATTTTGGCCATTTCCAGGGGTTTTCAAGCTTTTATTAATAAAAAATGAACCGGTTGGACAAAAATTATGAAAATTGCTATACTTATGTATGTATTTTTGTCTGTAGAATCGAATGGTGTTGTCGCCAAATTCATATCTCGACCCATTTTTGGGTTATCACCCAAAAATGGGCAGTTTTGAGCAAGCCTTTAAATCTAAATATCTCGAGAACGAAACGACATATCGACCTGCGATTTCAAATTTTGGAATCAGCGCATTGAGAAGTATCTACATACATAGAAATTTGATTTTTGGAAAATTTGAAGTTTTTATCTGAATGTGGGGTATATTGATTTTTGAGGCAATAATTCAAAAATAGGTAGAGTTATAAACTTGGTAGTAATATTATTTGATTGTAAAGAGAATCTTACGTAAGTGTACGCATTTTTAGAGCATTTGAACAACAATACCTGATTATTTACACAAAAATAACTTTGAGGGGCTCCAAAATTTAATAATACAGGACAGGTATATATTCCATACATTGATTTTTTTTGTTTATTTATATGTTTGTCTTTAGTTTTTATATTTTTTGGGCGCTCCAAAAAGCCAGGCGCCCTAAGCCAGTGCCTAAGTGGCTCACGCCTTAAGCCGCCACTGATTATTCTTCTTGTAACTATTATGTCAAATGTAAGAGTATGAGGGCTGAAAGTGGAAATAATTATTGTTTTATATGCTGCTACAGATAATAAATTAAAAAGTATAATTAAAAATTTATTTCAGATATAATTATGGATGGTGGATGGAACTTATATTGTTTGCAGAGTTTTATTAATTTTTATTAAATAATATATCAGCGTGCAACAACATTTAATATTTGTAATTTTGCACTACAAACTGTTTGAATATTTAACGAAAAGTATCCAATAACAATATTCAATTTAAAGTTAAATTATTTCCTACAAGAACAGCCAATTTATTTTTGTTGGTGAAAGTAGCTGGTGATTGTATTTGAATATGTGTCCAATCTATTGAACCGATAATTCTAGGAAATGCTACCGAGGCATAAAATTAATTTTGAGATTAATTATTTCTTCCCTTGTTATTGGCATTTTAATATACCGGTTGTACAATCTGGCTAATAGCGCGTGATAGACGTACAACAATTCTGCTTGCTGTAGAAATATGCATGCCACTAAAATCAGCAATGCCGAGTAGAAGATTCCCAGTTGCGTAGTGTAAAGTCATCAATATTTGATTAATTGGAGATATTCCTGCATGAGATTACATAAAAACTATCTTTTATAAGAAAAATATTGAAATACAAATTGTACGGAAACTCCAGCTCATGTTCACTACTTGCTAGTAAATCTAAAGAACTTAATTCATCAAAATATTGGTTAAAAAATTACTTGTATTCAGTTTCTGCCCCGTATTTTGATAACCACTGGTTGAATTTTTTTTTTATATTCTGTTCTCTAAATTTGTCTTGTATAATAGAAATTTAGAATTCTATCAAAAGAGGCAATTGTTTTCGCTTTTCGCCACGAAGCGAAAATTTGGTAGCATGCGTGTATCAAAATATTCGCCTGCAAGCGTACGACTCGAGGCAAAAGTGTCAAAGTAACGTCATTATTTTGCCACAATTCTATTCAAAGTCAATTTACATATAATTTATACATTTATTATATACAACTGTCAACATATTTTTTATTTTAATAGTACAAAATCCAATAATTTCCGAATCAAAAAATGAATATAGAATTCTAAAGTGCATGCTACCAAGATTCGTAAACGTAAAATCGTATTCGCCTGCTTTCTATGATAGAATTCTGAAGTGCGTGCTACCACTACTGTATACATTTCAAGGAATTCTATTATTCTAATGTATAATCATCGTCGTTTTAGAAATAGGAGTGTTTTCTACAAAATTTTCCGCAGGCTTTTCTGCTGAAGACTTGGGAAATTGACAGTACGGGCGTTCCTTAGGTAACGCGAAACAACACATTTCATTGCATGAGTACAAAAATTCATTTGATGTTCAACAACATAATTCTAACCATTTTTTTGTAACACGACTAACTACGATATTTTCTATTTCTTTCTTACTTTACTACTCTATTTCTTCTCTTCTTATTATTACTAATTTTAAATTCAGATTTATATAGAAATAAAAACAATCGTTTGTGTTCTTTTATTTATCAACCATAAAAAATAAATTATACTAGTCTATTACAGCATTTGAATGGACTATAAGCGAATTCTTTTGGGTGTTGTAATAGCTTTATTATAGACGTAAAACAGAAAAAAAAAACATTAATAAACATTAATCTACGTATATACTATATACACGATGTGCGAAAAAATATTTGAAATGAAAATTGCAGAGCATAAAATGCAATAAATTCTAGAATTACAATCTGCAGCTAACAAACACGGCAAACAATACAATAATTTAACAATTTGGCTCAGTACTGTAATACTGTAAACAACAACTGTTATAGCTGTCATTGACAAATTATTTTCACAAAACACTTTCATTGTGCATTCGCGCTATTATGCTGTATAGTGCCCTGTAATTAATTTGCCAGGTGTTTTGTGCTATCACAGAAATACGGACATACAAACAATACATCATTCAACTATTTATAAATCGCTCACTTTGTATTATTTATTTAAACAATAGATTTTCGAAAAATATATATGTTACGCCACTGGAATCGTGAAACCCAGCAGCAATAAATAACAATCGTCGAAAGATTTCCATCGATATTTTCCGGATATGAGTGGAAAAGCTGAAAATCAGCCAAAGCCAAAATATGCGGAGAAAGCTTGTCTTACGTAATCGACTGACAGACCGCCAGAAAACGTTATGCATGTTAGAGATACTAGTAAACAAATAGCTAGAATAACCGTATATCAAAACAAAGGTTCATTTGAATTTCAAATCTGTCTAAATACAGCGGACAAGTGCATAGGAATTATTGTAAACTACATAAAAAAATCTGATGTGGCCAACACAAAACTATTGCTTTGTTTACTATTTTCTTTTTAAAATGTCACTATTATTAATTTGAAGTGATGTTTTCTGACAGTGACATTTACTGTCAGTTACATTCATTTGAAAAATGAACTGTGTAACAAAGGAATAGTTTTTATCTTAGGCTTCGCGACTAATAAAAAAAATTATTTTTAAATTTATCTGTAAAATATATAGAAAAAGTATTAATGTATTCCTGTAGAAAATTCAATAATCTTTAATTTTCATAAGACATAAAATTCGAAAAAATGGCATTTAATGGTATTTTTTGAAGATAAACCATTATGAGCTTCAAGTAAAGTACCATTTCCGTTTATCCGATTTACACCAAAATCGAATGGCTTCTATTCCTATTAGAATAGGGTAAAAATACAAGGAATTTTCTGAATGATAGTATTTGAGTTAGAGTGCAAACAAAATTCATACACACACACACACATACACACACACACACACATACACACATACGCACATACAGACATCATCGTGAAAATGTTAAAAATGGATTCTAGGGACCTTAAAACGTGGTCATTTACTAAAATCTCGATATTAGATTTTTAGCACGATCCCTATACCTCCCTTACCAAGGGTAGCGGGAGGTAAAAATCTGATGCGGTCAACAGAAGATCTCCTGCTATTTAATTTTTATTAACCATATTTACTAATACTGCAAACTGTATAAAGTTCCTTTGCGTATAACTATTGCTTTATTTACTATTTTCTGTTTAAAATATCACGCTTATGCCCTGTTTTATAAACGACAGATAAATTTA
Organism: Ophonus ardosiacus; assembly: GCA_943142095.1. Lineage (NCBI taxonomy): Eukaryota > Metazoa > Arthropoda > Insecta > Coleoptera > Carabidae > Ophonus > Ophonus ardosiacus. Next base: position 52,874,373 of record OW964825.1, on the reverse strand, counting down.
CTTCCCAAGTAAATAAAATTTATTCCTTCAAATTTTGTTAGTATGTAAATGCCATAAAATGATAAAAATTGATTCGAATTTATTAATTTAAATAAATTTACTCTAGCCTTTATAAAACCGGGGATTATTAATTTGAAATGATTAGTTTTTTGACAGTGACATTTATTTGTCAGGTACATATATTTGAAATTTGAACTGTCTAACAGAGGAATCTTTAAATCACAGGCTCTGAGATTTATATAAAAAAAATATTTTTTAAATTTATTTGTAAAATATATAGAAAAAATATTAATGTATACCTGTAGAAAATTTAATAATCTTTAATTTTTATAATGACATAAAATGCGAAAAAAATATATTTAATGGTATTTTTCGAAGAGAAACCATTATGATCTTCAAGTAAAGTGCCATTTTCGGTTATCCGATTTACATCAAAATCTAATGGTTTCTTTCCATATTAGAATAGGGTCGAAATACAAGGTTTCAGAATTTTCTGAATGATAGTATTTGAGCTAGAGCGGAGATAAAATTCATACACACAAACACACACACACACACACACACACACACACACAGAGAGAGAGAGAGAGAGAGAGAGAGAGAGACTTCATCATGAAAATGTTAAAATTAAAATTGGATTCTAGGGACCTTAAAACGTGGTCATTTACTAAAATCTCGATATGTGATTTTTAGCACGATCCCTATACCTCCCTTATCAAGGGTAGCGGGAGATAAAAAAGAGGGTAATTTGAAAATAAACGAAAGTTACAAAATGTTTAACTAAGGTCTAAATATTTGTTTTATAAATACATATTTGACTCACAAATACAAAATTTTCTGCAAACTGCAAACAGTGCAAACACAATTCAGTTCGAAAATTTATTCAAACAACAATTATTCTTCTCTAAACATTGCTCTTTGTATCCGAATCTAAAGTATACAACTTCTGTTTCTTCTGCATTTTTAATAACATTATGTAAGCATTATAAACAATTTTATTCCTTAGAAAATTGTATACTCTCTTTACAACTCACAATAACTATACTGGCACACAATAGCACAGTTTAACATATAATTTTAAGAATTCGTCATATTGTTAATATAGTATAGAAACAAAATGATAAATTAGTCATTACATTTTATTTTTAAGTGTAGACAAGGATTTGCCAAAAAAATTAATTTATTTTACATTCCTGAGAATATAATTCATTAGTCACGTGACATGTTTTCCGCCAATCAGCATTCAGAATCTCCCTAGTTACATGTCTATCACAGCGATGATAAAAAACAAAGAAATTATCACCTTATCTATATTCGTTACTAAGAAATTTTTACAAAATTGACAGTTAATTTTAACAAAAAATTATTATATATTGTCATTAAATATAGGCTCGTGATATGATTAATAATCGAAGATATTGCTCGCGAAACCGAAGCAGCATATTTCACTAGTCCTTCGGACTCGTGAAAAATCTGCAATTCGATTCCACTCGAAAATATCATCGATGATAGACATATCACTTGTTATATTACGTATGAATATAATTGAAGGATTTTTACAAAAACAGAACATTATTATTATTATTATTATTATTATTATTATTGTTATTATTATTATTATTATTATTATTATTATTATTATTATTATTATTATTATTATTATTATTATTATTATTATTGGAACTATGACAATGTTGCTAGGCAACTTCTACATAAACATTTCCAACCCAAGAGATGGAAGTGAAATCTATTATTTCCAACTCAAGAGATCGTCATTAAAGTTAAGAATGATGTATTTCCCAACCTAAAAAAAGATTAAGAATCGGTGTATTACTATAATGATTGTGAATAAACTTAATTTTCTATGTCAAATCCATTTCTCATCTATTTTACGGTGCAACTATTTATGTTTTGATACTTGTTTTTATGGTCTATCCAACATGTATGTAGCAAAGCTAATAAATGTTGATTTTGGCTAGAAGCTAATATTATTTTAATAAACCTATCAATTTATATCTGCTTCATTGATCTAATATTCTCTCTATTCATGTTCTATCATTATATCAATTAATTAATGTGAATCGTTCTTTGTGAATGCCTTTACGCCATGCAAGAATCTCATTATCATTGCAATTACCAACGTTTATACATGTAATGCATAATTAATAATTGCTTTAATTAGGTACATGGTAACATGTGTTACGGACAACTCTAAATTAAACAACAAGTTTATTACTGCATATATCAAAATATTTTCACAGAATGATCATAATTAGAAGAGAAATATTTCCTCGTTTTAATTTGATTAATTTTCCTGTTCTTAAAATTGAAACAAATTTAGAACAAGGAAAATAGTCTGAAATTTTGAAACCATTTTTCATTTGTAAGCTGGATAAAAATAACAAACAAAAAAAAAAAAAAACTTAGGTCAGCACATTTTTATTTTTTCACCACAGTGAGTGTAGAAATCGATATCTGTAATGTCAAAATTATGACAGAAGTAAAATGTTTTGACTCAAAGTTAAAAATATGTCAAAATTGAACTCCAGGAAGTTTATTTTATTTTGACAGTTCATGCAGTTGTTTAATATAGGTTATAGGTAGTCAATGACTCGCTTAAAATTTGCTCGCGATTTGTAGACCTTACGGGAAAATCCGCTACGCGGTGCAACTGGTTAAACGCCTGTCAATCTTAGATATATCAAATTTATTTAAAATCTTTGTTCTTTGAGTTGAATTTATACAACATATTTTTCAACAACATTCATAGAAATAAGTCAAGTACTACACTACTACAAGGAAAAAAGAACATTATATATGATTTTTTTTAGCTTTAAATACATTTTGCGAACATTATTTTTTCTAAGTAAACTAAATATAATTATATATTCATGTAATTATTTTAAAAAGTATGAAATAAACTTACTCTTATATTGCTATTTAGTTTTCTATTTTCCGCATAATGTACTTGAAATTAAAATATCTTCCACATAAGTAAGGTAATTTTCTTTCATGTTTGACTGTAAGAATTGACCGGACACATTTCTACGTATATTATTATTGAAATACAGAGTATAAATTGTTAAAAACTCAAAGAACAGTAAGAGCGGCTAACCTGGTGCGCCGCGTAGCGATTTTTCCCATAAGGTCTACAAATCGCGCACACATTTTTTCTTAGTAACCGAGGGAAGTTGAATAACCTTAGTATTTTAGACCGTGATTATAGGATACATCGTACAAATTTTTATATTTCATTGGTAATTAGTTTAGAACACTTGTAGACGCTGCATTAACACGTTCACTGCCTATGACACATACGTTGTGCCATCTGGTATTTTGCGTGCTATGCCGATGACACAACATCTGTGCCATCATTATATACATTCTTCTATGCTTCAGTATCTCACAGGCATTAGGAACTTACAGTTGCGCTCTTATAGGCACCTCAGGTACACTTTATACAGGTACATAGTTGGTTTTGGGTTTTGGGCACTCTTGAGTTCTACAATGGACAATCAATTGCCGGGACCATCGGTGCAAAAGAAAGTACGTTCTTGTCGTGACAAAAAGCTTATATCAGATGCAGAATTACAGGAAAAAAAATTTGGAGAAGTATTAGAAAACCAAATGCGATAATATAATATAATCAGTATATGTCGGGAGTAAATTGCCAGGACTAAATGCTGACATGCCAGTGAAAGGAAAACCATGAGCTGATATAAAAAAACTCATAATACATCTCACATCACTAATTTCTAGAGTCCCATTACCAAAAATGTAATGACACAAGTGTTCTGTCATATGGCATAGTAAAAATAATTGTGATATAGTTAGTTTCCACAACTATGACCCGGCATAACAGGCAGTAACAGGGCAGATGATCGGCAGTGAACGTGTTAATTATTTCTTCGGGTTAATTCTACAAAGGACGAGTGCGTTAACAGGTCTTATGAAAATGTTTTTTATAATATTTTTTCCTATTGAAATTTTTTTAAAATGCGACTTTCCAGAAGACCAAAATATAATTTGGTGTTTCTTTTGTCAGTTATGTTGAAAGCGCTTCCCGCTAACAAATGCAATTTCACATTTTGACAGTTTGTGTATTGTGTGTTATAAATTTTATGTGATTGTATACATTAATACATTGTATCAAACTTCGTAACGACGTATTTTCAATGTTTTTATAGACTTCTAAGAACATCGAAATAGAAAGATAAATAAATATCACGTCATATTACCCATTGCTGGGTGTGCTAATCTGCTCTTTGCACGCAGTTATCAGTAATGGTAATGACATATTCGTATCATGGGGGCGTTTATCAGGCGTCACCTCATGGGCACTTAAAATGACTGCCAAATTTGTCAACTTTTAATTCTTAAATAAATTGATATTTTGATGTTTGTACTCTAGGTGGTAAAAAATAGTATATACATGTCAGGAGAGTTGCTATTTTCGTCCCTTGATGTACATACATTCATACATATAACAAACTATTATTGTTCATCTTCAAAAGACTGTTGAATGAATGCTTTTCTTGGTTTATGCCAAGCTACTTGTAGCACATATGTGTTTTATATCTGTGTGTATTTAATGTTTCTATTCTAATTTTAAATTAATTATGCATTATACTAGAAACTAGAACACATGTGTCACAAATGTCTATTAAATAACAGGAAAAGTTTTACTGAATTGAAAATGTTAATTATGTTAATAGTAACATAATATAAAGCTTATATAGTTTTTCTTTGGGGCAAAAAAATGAGCTTTTTTTTAGAATATTTAATGGTATTGCATTCAAAATAAAACTTACATATTAAAACTGTTTTCTGGATTAGGCAGACATACACACGTGTAATATTATATGGGAATAATTTTAAGATATTTTGCAAGTTTTAGTTCTCCAGGGCATGAAATATGTTAAGTATAATATGCTTTTGTTATTTATTATTTTCAATACTGGACTGCAATATCAAATTACTGTTCTGTCTGTGGTTGTTTATGGTCTATAATTCTTGTTTGTGTTGAATTTTATACGAACGCAAATGTAAATCCTTTTTCAAAAGTATGTGAGGCGAATCCTCAATTCCTGGGAAAAGCATAACATGCAACTCTCCGTACGTCTTTTGGATAAAGAACTACATTAATCATGAATGGAATAATTCCTGAACAATGCTGAAGATAGGATATGATGATTATTTCATACGAGGGCCACAATAGAATTATTGAGAATAAGATACATGATTCATATTTTTTAGAATTTTATTTTAAATATTTTCAACGTCGTTCGACAGTCTCACCATTTTATTCCTTTACTTCTTTACATGGTGATAGATAAATAAAATTATTTATACTTTTTTATGGGGTATTTCAGATTAATCGAGTTAAGGGAAATTAGAAAAGAAATATGGAAGCATATGCTTAATAATGAGTATTAATAAAGAAATAAAAAGAAATAATTGAAATATTCCGGAAATATGGAGTTTTTCGTTATAGCGGCTCGACACAAATATGATTTTATTTATTTAGCATACAATGCCCAACAGGAATGATCCCAATTACAGGGCAGGATAAAAGGCAAAATACAAAACATTTAAAATACAAAAATCTGTACAAAAAACAAACGCTATATGTTATGATACAAATTTCTTAACAAAATATTACGTAATTATACTTTGGGTTAAGATGAAAAAGATCAACATTCGCAAGCCGTATGTTGTATATATGACACACGGTAAATAGGCGAGCAAGAAAGAATGTTGGTCCTAGAGGTAGGTAAGTAGAAGGTTGTGACGAAACCAGTAGTTTTGCAGGGAGCATAAAAATTAAGAAGACTAAGAGAAGTGTATGTAGGGTCATCAATTTCTGAGTGGATGAGTTTTGATAGGGAAATGGCGGAGTTTCATACTTATATATTATTTTGATTGATAGATGGATTTTGAAAGCTGTCTATAAATCACATAACATATGGCGTCTTAGGAGGCTTTCTAATTACCAATGGAAGTTAAGAAATTCAAATATCGGAGGAATGGCCTACAATCCAGCACTACAATTCCCAAACAGTTTTTATTTGAACATAAATTTCTTGCATTAATGATTTAAATTAGTGATTCTTTCGAGACGAGATATATTTGCCGAGATCTCGATTCTCGAAAACTGTTTCGAGATTTCTCGGTTGTTATTTTTTCATAAGTTATATTTGCATTCGTGTGAAATTTAACATATTTTTAGAGATATCTCTCTATTTAGCTATGGCATTTTTGAACAAAAAGACAATAAAGTTTTTGACATTTTATCTATCAGAATTTGTTAAGCGTGCATTACGATGAAGTTCTTCTTTTCCAGTGACTTGAAACGTTTTCTCTCTTGCACAATGACTTGAGTGCAAGAGAGACAAATGAATAGACTTTTAACGAAAAACTTTTAAAGAAAAATTGGAACAGGCGCTACTTTTTCTTAAGTCTCTACAAATTTTAACTGTCAAGTAACTGCCAAATGTCATTTGTGTTTATATTTTTGATGTATACAAGTAGTGTTATAAGTGATCGATATTAAACTGAAAAATGGCAAAATGGGATAGAGAAGTAATTGAAATCTTAATGTCAGTATAACTTAAATTTTGATATTTGGATATTTTAATTCAAGCAAAACTTGTAAGGTCACTTATAAAGACACTTTTCAAGTCACTTGAAAATAACAACTTCATCGTGTACCTACTCCAGGCTTTAGCTAAGATTTTTAGCGTTATTTTCTTTTTAATGTTTTATAACAGATTAGGAAATGATAGATAAATATTAAATTAATAAAATTATAACATAATAAAATTTATTTTAGGTTATATCAAATATTGACAGATAAAACGACAAATTTTTTGTTCAAATTACTATTAATACAAAATTATATAAATTTGATAATTAGTTTATGGGGACCAAAATATACATATTAAATTTCCGTCGAGAAATCTCGACGAGAATCTCGGCCGAGACGAGACTCTATTAAACGAGACGAGAAAAATTTCGAGACGAGACATAATTTTATGAATTTTAAACAAGACAAGACGAGACAATGAATTTCTCGTCTCGTCTCGTCTCGACCGAATCACTAATTTAAATACACTTGCAATTATAAAATAAGTAAACTTATACAGTTTTATAGTATTTTTCATTTATTTTTTGTAAACATATTATTTAAAAATATTATATATATTTCAAAAACGTTTAGGTCCACGAACTACAAAGAAAACAGTTGATATAAAAACATATTCGTGACGTCACATCATTTTTTTCAAACTTTGGAGGACCATAACATGCTTATCGTAAATCTGTAAAAACCTGACAAAAACGCATCTTTTTTGTTTATTAATATAAAATTATACATTAGGTTGGCAACTTTCGTTGCGATTTTGTTCATTTATTTACAGATTTACAGATCTGTAAGACTTACAAATTTTTTTACAATTTTTTACACTTAAAACAAAGTTAGAAGGAGTGAAAAACTGTCCTTTTTAGAAAGGGAAAGAAAATAAAAATATCGGTTTCGATTAAAAATCACGTGTTTGGACTTACAATACTGGTTATCCTGTTTTTAATACCGGTTTAAAAACCGGTTTGCACTCTGGTAAAAACCATAACCAATTACATAACCTCTCAGCCACGCAACCTCACTTGTTCGATAAATAATTGACTAGCTTCATTCGCTTCATAAAATCCTCACAAACCTCTTTTGAAACTTTACTTTTAAATCTCTTTACCTCATTCTGCATTCCCTTCCATTGAGTTTCGCCATTCGTTCCTACCTCGATAATGTTGGCTATGTGCCCACTTGGCATTTTCTGCGCACGGTGCAGTGAACCGAATCCTCCGCCAAGCAATCTACGGCGACTGCGACTACACAACAAGGCCAGTCCTATAAACGTGCAAAGAATAACGCAGGTCGCAGTATAGCTGCTTCCAAAGCTACAAGCTACGTAAAGCAAAGTAATAGAACATATACCTTGTGATTTACATATGAGAGGGTAAATGCAAACGGATTTTACCACTTGGGTTAATTTTGTAGTAAATTTTGGAAGAGTAGGTACGATGTGTTTGTATTTAATTAACTCAAAGTAGATAATAAAAATAAAGTCTGGAGAGCTGGTTACATGGTTTAAGTATTCTTCGCAGACTGGCCGTGAATGTAATATAAACTTTAACAGCTCGATTCGAAAAAACGTTTTTGAATTAGTGAATTCCGGCATTTAAAATTTAATCTTTAAAATATTATCAAAAATGAGGACTAGCTTAAACTTTTTCGAGAAAGGAGCTATACAATGAGAATTGATTCTAAAATGGTTTTCAAGGCAGGCGTTTGATCGGCGAAATAGTAATTCTACTCCAGTTCAAAATGTGTTGCTTATAAAAATATATTTGAATTTTTTTCACAAATTAGAAACATATGTTTGTAACGACTGACACTATTTCTTAAAAAATAAATCCTATGTAAGTATTTTGTACATATTCCATACCGAAAGTTCCTTGCAAAAGATTCCAGTAAAATTATAACACGAACATATATTATTTTTCACAAATCCATACCGAAAGATCATTGGCAAAAGATTCTATACAACTAACAAAATTATAACAAGAACATAAAGTATGTAAATTGCAAATATTGATATCTGTCAATTAGAATTATATGTACATTTAATCTTTCTTATGCCTGAGTGTCTGGTCGCGAACCTGGGGAACCGGGTTCGATCCCGACCGACGCCAAAAATTCTAATTTTAAATGGCACAAAAGTGACCCCTGTGGTGCACTCTCCACGCCAACAATGAATGCCCGTGAGGTGACGCCTGGTAAGCGCCCACACGGTAAAATATATCGTCATCATTACCGATGTCTACATGTGTTGTAGATACTGGCACACCCAGAAATGGGTAATATGCCGTGATGATATATTTATTTATTTATTTATATTTAAAATTGTAGGTAAAATGCATATAATCATCAGAAATACCGCCAAACTTCTTAATGAATTGGAAAATTCTCTGACATTTAAGAACTCCTACAATGAAAAATAGATATAATTAGAATTGGATGTGTGCAGAAGACATGTTAAATACAATAAAAAACAATATTTGGGTAAAATTCTATATTTTTTTTTGTTACATAACGACGGTTCGATAGCGAAGTGCAATACAATACTTATATGACATAAAATGGAAATGGCGAGAGGTATTGTGCTGGCCACAACAGATTTTTTACCTCTCACTAAGAGAGGTATTGGATTCATGCTAAAATTCGCATATCCAGATTTTATTGAATAAGCACGATTTAAGGTCCCTATAATCCGATTATAACATTTTTAAAATGATGTGTGTGTGTGTGTGGATGTGTGTGTGTATGTGTGTGTGTATGTATGTCTGAATGTTGTAGACACGATTCCTCAAAAACTATAAGACTTAAAAAATATTTATAACATAGTTTGTAAATGACACATGTCATTGTCAAATATCAACAGTTTTAGTGACATTCTGATAGCTTTTTCTGGGAAGTATATTTAATTTTTCTTATTGTTTTATTAATTAAATATTTGAAATTATAGGTAAAATTGTGGTAAAATGCATATATCCATCAGAAATACCGCCAAACTGGTTAATGAATTGGAACAATCTCTGACATTTAGAAACTTCCTCATACAATGAGAAATAAATAGAATTAGAATTATATGTGTGCAGAAGACATGTTAAATACAATAAAAAACAATATTTGGGTAAAGTTCTGTAATATTTTGTTATAAACCGACGGTTCGAAAGCGAAGTGCAATACAATGCTTATATATAGTCTAATATGGAAATGGCGAGAGGTCTTGTGCTGGCCATAACAGATTTTTTTTTTAGTATAGGTTTAGGGTAATAGAGCTTTAATAGGCTTGCAGATCAAAACTTTACAGACCGTTGCTAATAGTAATGATCTGCAAAGTAACTACTTTGCAGATTAATTATGGTTCCTCTATAGAGTTAAAATTTCGCTCTCATATAGATGTTATAATATAAACAGAAAATGACAAACTTCAACCAGTTGCAACCCTCGTTACATTTAAACAACAATGTTTACCCTCGATCTAGTCAAAGGGCTACTTTCATCCCTTGGTATACAAATAATTATTTTTCGGGCCGAGACGCGACAATCGTTTAGCAATGTTGAATCGACCTAGACACACTATATTCACTTGGCCGAGAAACTTTTCGAGCCGGCTTAAAAATGCAATTAGAATTAAATCAAATAAATGCACAGTTTCTTAATATTTTAATAAAAGAATGGTTTTCAGCAGGATCAAAATGATTTAATAACAACATCCTTACATCTCAGGAGAAAAAGAAAACAGTATCAAATTATTTTACTTCTCGCAGAAAGTTAAAGTTATGGATATAATAAAACTTTTACATAAAAGGTCGTACAAGAAACTCTTCAGTAAACAATGTGTTCTATACTTGTAGCTTACACAGGAAGCATAAGCATATCGTTTTTAACAACTTACATTAACCAGTGTTGAACTATCTAAGGAAGTAGAGTTTTTTCAGTTTCTGAATCCTTGAAGAAGCGTTTATAATGATGTGCTAAGTTTACAAAGTTAGTACATACATTAGAAGTTTGACAAGATAAAAGTAAAACATTTCGCTTATCAAAATTAGAGATTTCGGATGCACTCAATTTCGACCTTTCGTCAAGCTCTACCGAAAGCTTAATCCGATTTCGAGTCAATCTTCGAGTTGGACCGGGTTATAATATTGAATTTTTAATTTTAGGGCCGGAATTTTTTATCCCATGTTAAACTGTCTACTAACTGCTAGTAAAATGAAAAATGCCGCATCGAAAAATTGACACATGTATAATTTTACAATTTTTGCTATAATATCAATACTATATTTTTCGTTGTAACTGACAGTTAATTAAACGGTCTGTTTAACTAAAGATATTTAACAAAAATAAATTCTAAATCATTAAACAAAATATGTACATATTATTTATTCACATTGTGTGCATTAATTTGGTCTAATTACAAACATATTGATATAAATGTGTCAATATACCGGATGGTGGCTGTGAAAATTGAACATATAGAAATTTATCATAGGATTTTAGTTTTACGCAATTTCCTGCTTTCCTGTTCATTTTACAGCACATCTGTGCAGAGTAAAGTTGTACAGAATTGAAAATTGGATATAAAACTGTTTTTATATTTCTTATTACTGGAATTTTGTCACAAAAAACTACACCGAAGGTCCAGCTTTCAACTCCAACTCCTGGCGTCAAGCGAACCAAAAGAATAGAAGTAAAACCTGCAGAATGACTGTACATGGTTTCCTCCACAAGATCTGTGCTACTCACTTACATTTTCATGACATCACAGATGAATGTAAATGTAAATACTGCCAAAATTATTGTTCTACACGTTATCATATTTTGTCCTGTCCTCTCGCACTAGAAGCATGTGATTTTGCATAACAATTATTTTATTTTTATTTATATTTATATCCATATATTTAATTTTATTATCTTTTTACTTTATTTTATATAAGACTTTTATATATGTACATGTGTTTCTTTATATTTGTTTCTTTTATATATACACTGACGAAAGAAATTAACGCATCACTTTTATAAACTCAGCTAATATTGGAATATCTTTATTTTCTTCAAATTTTAATCATTGACTTTTATAATTTTACTTTTATGGAAAGAATTAACACTATGAAACAATAAAAACTTAATAAAATTGTAAGAAAAAAGAAGAGAAACACTTTAACAAAATTTAACATGCGATTAAAACACTTAATATTTAATGTTTCCTCCTCTTGCTCAGATAACTGCCTGGCAGCGACGACCCATACTGGTAATTAATGCTCTAATGTCGTTCTGGTCAATATCTTCCCAAATTTCCTGCAATTTTTGCCCGAACTCTTCTTGGTTGATTGGACGCCGAGTCGTTTACCCATCGTATCCCAAAGGTGTTGTATGGGATTAAGATCCGGACTTCTGGCTGGCCATTGCATTGTGGTGATATCCACTTCGGTAAGATATTGTTGCACCATTCGGGCAGAATGGGGTTTTGCATTATCATGCATAAAGATGAAGTCGTTTCCTCCAAAAGGCGCAAAAGGCATTACATATGGTTCTAAAATGTTTTCTGTATAAGATGCTGCCGTGATGCTCCCTCTTGGTATGACCACCAATTGCGTGCGAGCCTCTGAAGTGATACCACCCCACACCATAACCGAACCTCCACCAAACATAACAGTCGGAACAATGTTACATTGCGCATAACGTTCACCTGGCCGTCTATATATACGCATCCGTCTATCATTGCTATTAAGGCAAAATCTGGACTCGTCGCTAAACATAACATTAGCCCAATCGGCCTGTAACCAGTTAACATGTTCCTGAGCAAACGTTAATCTGGCTCTGCGATGCTCTGCGGTTAATTGGGATCCTGTTGCTGGTATTTTTGGGGTTAAATTAAAACCACGTAACCTTTTTCTTATGGTAACGGAACTAATATGAACATTGTGGGCCTCTGCGAGCATATTTTGTAGCATAGGAGCCGTAATAAACCGTTCCCTTAACGTCTGCATCATCAAAAAACGATCTTGGATAGCATTTGTGGCGCGTTTTCTCCCTTGACCTGGCCTTCTTGAGTATGAGTGAGTTTCCCGATGTCTCTTCAAGACCCGCGATACGGTCGATTGTTCAACACCAAGGCGTAGACCGATGTAACGCTGACTCCAACCTTCTTCTGCAAGTGTTACTACAGCCACAGCTTCTTCAACACTTAAATTAAGATTCTGACGTCTATTCATATTCACGCTTCACTATTTAGCACTTAATTTCTAGAATACTTCAAAACAAATACAAAAATGAATTTAATATGAAGCTTTCTTTAAGTCAGAAAAGAAATTTTTTTTTATTGACAGAATACCATGAGAACAAAAAATATCAAACAATCAGCAAAACATCATACTTGATAAGCTTTTTCCTTACATAAATAATTTCCGCTCAAACTTAACAACGGTTCCAAGATATAAAATAAATTATAAGTGATGCGTTAATTTCTTTCGCCAGTGTATTACATTATATTGTATTGTTAATATTTTATTAGTTTATAAATATTTTTTATAATTTTGATTACGTAAATAAATATATATTATTATTACGTATTTGGTTGCTTCACAAATTTAAGAAGAAATTTCAAAAGTTCCGTTTATAATAATAGACAGAACTTATGACATTGCAGATAACAATGTTAATATACTGTCATTTTTTATCTTCCGTCACCTTTAAGTAAGGAAGGTTAATAAATAAGTACCTACGTTTTCGGATCCCTAGAATAATTCTCCGACGATAACTCCAACACTACAATTCTAAAAATTATAATTCTGATTAGATTTTGGTTATAATTGAACAATCGGAAGTATCTTTATTTGAAGTTCTTAAGAGTTTTTATTGAAAAGACTCAGTTAAATATAATTTTTTGACATTTTATGTTTTATAAATATGAAATTTACGGTTTGACTACACATTTTCCTTTATATTCAATAGATATGAAGTTAATGAATTTTAAAGAGATTAACTTTCATAAATCAGCCAGCTATGCTATCCATGGAAACTAGTGATGTATTCAAATATTCTAATTCACAGATGTCAGTTTCAAGTGCAATTTACATATTATATGTTCGTGTTATAATTTTATTGGATATACCGTGAGTATTTTTTAACGTGAAACATTGGGTGTGTTATATCCATGGTTACGACTTGATATTTGATTGACAGCAATGTATTTGCCCGTTTTATTTAAAATGAAACATAGGGAATGAATCTGACAGAAGTATTCTATTTAAACATTGTAAGAAATTTAGCGGAGTCAGAAAACCACTCGAGAGCACTAAACATATTTCGAGCACAAGGTGTACACAGTATTTTTTCTACATCTAAATTTAATTTTTAGAAAACAGGTATAATTATTTAAACAAAATTAACCTCTAATGTCATCTTGTGAATATGACAGGTAACCGTTGAATTTCCCTATAAGTTATGATTTGACATTTGATTGACAGCAATATATTTGTCTGTCTCATTTAAAATGACACATGGGGAATGAATTTGACAGAAGTATTATATTTAAATATTGTAAGAAATTTAGCCGAGTCAGAAAACCACTCGGACACAAGGTGCACACTATATTTTTTCTACAACTAATTTTAATTTAGAATGCAGGTATAATTATTTAAACAAAATTAACCTCTATTGACATCTTATCAAATGTCAAATTCGTTCCCTATGTTTCATTTTAAATGGAACGGGCAAATACATTGCTGTCAATCAAATGCCAAGTTGTAACCATGGATATGACAAACCCAATGTTTCACGTTAAAAAATACTCACGGTATAGAATCTTTTTCAAGAAATTTTCAGTATGGAATCTACAACAATTTTACTGGATTTGTATAGAATCTTTTCCAAAGGAACTTTCGGTAATGGATTTGTGCAAAATATGTAGAATTGACGGAAGGTAATGTGCTGGCCACATTAGATATACACTAAATTAAATAATGGTTTAATCGAATAAGGAACGTGTTTTTATTATAAAGAATTTTTATGATGAAAATAGTTATGGACGAATATGGGATTTATTTTCCATGATACAAGCTGACGTTTGGCGTTTATAAATAATTTGTGAAAACTAGAAAAAAATCTGTTGTTGTCAGCACAAGACCTCTCGCCATTTCCATATTAGGCTTTATAAGTATTGTATTGCACTTTGCTATCGAAACGTCGTTTTATAACAAAATATTACAGAACTTTACCCAAATATTGTTTTTTTTTGTTGTATTTAACATGTCTTCTGCACACATATAAATCTAATTACATCTATTTTTCATTTTATGATGAATTTCCTGATTGTCAGACATTTTTCCAATTCATTAACCAGATTGGCGGTATTTCTGATGGATAATGGATATATGCATGTTATCTATAATTTCAAATATTTAATTAATAAAACAATAAAAAAGATTAAATATACTTCCCAGAAAAAGCTATCAGAATGTCACTACAACTGTTGATTTTTGACACGGACATTAATATATGTCATTTACAAACTATGTTATATACATTTGAATTTGTCAACTGGTTTCCTTAGTGTAGTTTCGCCTACTCGACTTATTATATCCCGATATTCTATATATTATAGCGTCTTTATCTCTAAATTTATAGAAGATATATTAAAAAATTTAAATGTATTAGATGTAGAATTTTGTTCTTCAAAATTAGTAATATCAAAAATTTTCAAAAGATAATATTTAGAAGTTTTTTTTTTAAAAACTATTACTTCCGGTTGTTCAATTGTTACTAAAACCTTTTTAGCTCTTCCCAGGAATGTCAGATTGAGGAATTCATAGTTAAACAGGTCTTATGTCTTATAGTTTTTGAGGAATCGTCCGTCCAACATACAGCCATACACACACACATACATACACACATCCACACACACACACACACACACACACACACACACACACACACACACAGACATCATTGTAAAAATGTTAAAATCGGACTCTAGTGACCTTGAAACGTGCTTATTCCTTGTCGGCTCCGGTGGCTCAATGGTTAGAGCAATGCCTCTTAGTCATGAGTGCGCTCGGGGTTCTGGGTTCGAATCCCACTAAGGCATGGATGTTTGTGTATGTAAACCTACCCTGTAATTGGGATTTAATCCTGTTGGGAGGTTTTTAAAAAAAAATAAAAATAAAATAAAATAAATAAAAATCTGGTTATGAGATTTTTAGCATGATTCCAATACCTCTCTTGGCGAGAGGTAAAAAGATAACAAATGTCATGGCTATTGCTACGAAGTAAGGAAGTAACAGAAATTTTGAAATTTCTTTTTATAATTGGGAAGTAACTCGAAACAATAAAAAATACAAAAACAGTTTTATATACAATTTTTAATTCAGAACAACTTTGCAGTCTACAGGTTTTGCCGTAAAATGAATAGGAACGCAGGATATTGTGTAAAACTAAAATCCCATGTTGAATCCCTATGCTCACTCTTAACAGCCATCCTGTAGTTTATTCTAGTATATATAACAAGTAAATTGGCGTAATTAATTGTATTCTAATTGTCTGGAACAAATAAATATTTGCTTTTCCAATTAGCAAATGTACAACGTCCAAATTGCTCCCATTTTTGTTCTCTTCTTGTAGCTACAGAGTAAAAAGACCAGTTAAGTTTATTTGTTTGTAGAATTGTCCTTAATTCGAAAGCAAAATGAGCGTGTTGGCTCTTCTCCAATTGGACGCATGTATCAGCTTCTCGTGCGATACGCGGTAGCTGTCACACGGCCGTTGAAAACGAGGCGCCCGACGGCTAAGACACTGAGAAGAAACGTATTTTTCAAGTCGCGGCTTCAGAGCTGCTCAGGCCGACGTGTTTGATCTCAGATTTGTGACACGATGATGACAGGTCAACGACACCTTACAACAACTATGGGTTTTCACTATTTTTAGACCACAGAAAAGAGATTTCTTCATAGGTATGACAGTAAGAAATGTTAAAAGCAGAACGTTGTTTCCTTTTTTCAGAAAATCATTTGCAATCTAGCGATTCTTGAAGATTAATATATTGTTTATATATATCGTGGGTGTGTCAGTGATTTTAAAATCTGTCAAGCTTTCGTGTATTTAGTTTTTACACATCATCAGGACAGTTTTGGTGAAGTTGTTTATAAGTCATTGATTTTATAAAACAGAAGAATTTTGACATTATTTCAGTTAAAATTTACAAAAATAAAACTTATTAAAAGAATCAACTTTAATTAAAGCCCACAATCCACTGACACACCCACGATATTTTCCTCCTTAACTAATCGAAACAGTGACGATTACACTCCACATATATATATAATTATATTAAACAAACCTGTCGTTTATAAAATATAACATTAGCATTATCACCCATTTCTGATTGCCGATGTCGAATATTTAAAAAATTAAAACATGGATCATTATAGTAAAGCTATAGATAACTGTATGATAGGAATTTTTTATATTTTACTTTTTAATGCCATTAATATCTACGCCACATATTTACTCTATTCCAAATATTCTTAACTTTCAAACCTTTAGCTACTGCATTTTTAAATTTTAAAATCCATTTTTAAGTATTGGCTTCCAAATTATCAAGAGATGGCGCTGACGTCAAACGTCAACATTCAAACGAATGGTACATCTTTCGCTGGCTTCCATAAGAGTACATTTGGCGTGAGACTAATTTTCGTAGTTTTTAATTTAATTTGAGATGTAGTATAGTGTTTTTTTTTTTTTGTTAATTTCGGTAGAATTGAGTTTGATCTTTCTTGTAGTAACAATTTAGTGATTTTAGTTAATAGGGTTAATTTTAGTAAGTAGTTGTAGGTTAAGAGTATTTTAGTCATATTTTAATTAACAGTATATTGGTTTTTTTAATAAAAAAAATATTTGATTTCCGTTATTTAGATTATATTTCATTGCTGTAGTTGTACATATATTAATTTCTATCTACATAGCTTTACTTTTATTTAATTGTTTTTGTTTACATGTACACTTCAATCAGTTCAGAAATTTGCCACCAGTGGCGCATTTTAATTTTGGAAACCCAATAGGAATGCAGAATATAAGAAACAGCGAAAATTAAACAAATAATATGTGTAAAAAAAAATAACTCCAAGGAGTTTATGAATAGGGAAACATGTCTGATCATTATTCAATTCAAAAAGTCAAGTTGTCAAAACTAATCTTGGAATGCAATTTTTCTGAAATTCATTGTAACAAACAGCAAAAGAATATTAATATTCGCCGTTTTCCATTTCCATTTCTAAAATAAGATACAGGAAGAGAAGCTTTGATTTCTTTAGATATATTTTTGACAATATCTTGTGTCAAATTGACATTTAATTAAAGACTTACGTGTCTTTGTTCATAGCCTACCCCGAATTAGTTATTATTTTAACACTAGTTCGAATTTTTATGCCAGATAGAAACGAGTATTCCCTGATAGAAACCAAGTACATTTGTTTGAAAATAAAAGATATAAAACTTGGACTACAATTATGTGTTTTTTTTTTTATTAAATTGCTTATTATCCATGCATATTTCCAATTACTGACCAAGAAAGTTATATTGAAAATATTTGTATTAAAGTGTTAAAATAGATAAATTTATGACATTTACGTAGCGAACACCACTGTTTGAGAACAAAAGAATTTCCAGGCCTTCAGATTGCTTTCAATTTAAAAAAACGATTGATAAAAAATGTGAAGAATTTCATTGTCTGAGTGCACCACGGGAGTCATTTTTATTTGCTTAAAATAATTCTCAAAAATATTTATCTTTTATTAGAAGAATTTATCATGAATAGTTTTAATCAAGTATGCTGATGTTACGGAAAGATTTGAATAAGATTTTAAAAGTCGTACATCAGAATTGTAGATATGTTCAGTGATTTATGGGCCAAAAATGTAAATGTATTCATGGAATGTTTTAGTGTCTAGTGATTCTAGCGAATGATGAATATTACTGCAAAATTGTTGAAAACTACTCGAAATATAACGCTTTTCTATAACAGATAGATATGTACGAGAACACGAGAAAAAAATCGAATTATATGTATGTGTATGATGCATGATGCTTGTATTCATAAAATGAAAAACATTTTGAAATTGAAAAGGACAACATGAAAAATTGTTGAAAATATATGTATTTTTTATTTTAATCTATTGCTAAATATGAATAGAGCACGGTGTAATTTATATATTTGAATTGAATAGATAAATTTTATACTATACGTATTCCTGCGGAATATCATGAATAATAAAACAAACTTAAACGAGATTCGGGAGTCACGCTATTGAAAATAAGACATGTGGTTCATATTTTTACCTCATGGAAATTATGAAATCAGAATGATTGATAAAATCTTATTGTTCAATTATGCAATAATAATAATAATAATAATAATAATAATTTGATGAACTTCTATCGAAAACAGATTTAAAAAGTATAGTTCATTTCGTCCCATTATTACACGTATCCCTAAATTCACAAACAAATTACAGTCTATAATCTAGGAATTTTTTGACGTTACAATTGATATCTGTCAGATGTCGCTACTGTCGATTTATACGAATTGAAACATTTTCTGTGAATGATCGAAAAACTTCCTACTACGCACAATGAATTACGCTTGTGTTTGTGTATAACTCACTATTCATTATGCATTAGTGCATAATTATAATTAGATAATACTTTATTAGGCAATATGTCCAATAATTTAGTATAATTTACAAATCTTAATTTAGCATTTTAACTAATCCGAAATAGATAATAAATATTTTGTAAAAAATCATTAATTTAAATATGCAAACAATTATTTTAATTACTTATTTTATTTAATGTTACTATATTTTGGCTTCATAATTTTTGTCCTACAGTATTCGGTGATTTATCAAATGAATTAGGTTAGTAAATAGAAAATTTAAATATATATTTAGTTAATTTCTTTATTTATGTTTAGTTCAATACTAAATGCAGTCATTTAATCTAATTTTGTATTTAATTTTAGTATAATTTGTTACTACAAATTTAGAAAATTTAACTAAATCAACTTAGATAATTTAATGAAAACAAATTAGTAGGCTGAAAATTAAAGATTTGTTTAGTTAATTTAAACTACAATTAGAAGGTTTGTTTTTCTGTGTAGTCATCCGACTAAAGTATATATTGTAACGTGATAGTCGGGCGACTAGCTAGTCGCTTGCCTAATCGGGCGAGTACCAGCCTATTTTTTTTTTTTTTATGTGAAACGCATATGGCCTGCATTTCATAAAATATATAAACGAATTATATCTGTACAGATGGATGGATATACGTATAACATTCATATTATACTATGGTTGTGGCCCCTATCGTTCGAATTTAAAATTCAAATATTGCTTTGATGTAAACCGTCCTTTACATCATTATATTTACATTGTACTGCTAGCTTTTGTGATTCGGATAATAAAGAGCAAAAGGCAAAATTTCAAAAATAACTCTTGCTCAAATCTAGATTTCAGGAATCCAATCCAATATTATTGAAAGCAAATTGTGTTTGGTTTGTTCTTTTTTCACACAAACAATTTCGTTGCTTCGATGCATTCAGACGCGAACCAATCATCTTCCCGTTTTTTGTTTATTTTCCGGGTTTAATTTAAAATTCCGTAGTCTAGTCGACTTAACTGCCTCAAGGCAAATGAATAAAGAATGAAAAAATTCATAAAACATTGAGACTAATCTCCACAGACAACAGATACTATTAAGATAGTCAACTGCAATGATAAAGTAGTAGGCATTCATGCCCTGCAATACTAGCGCTCGGTGTCGTAAGACATAACTAAAATCAGTATGGCGGGTAGTATCGGGGATAGTCTGCATCCCGCATTACTATTGAGAATATATTCATTCTTTTTTATTAATATAGTAATAAACAGAAAAGAACAAAATATATATTTGACAAGAAATAGAACGCATATTTATTTCTTAAAATTACATAAGGAAAATATAAAATTATAGTCAGACATCCTTTTACCATAAGGTGTAGGGTATACAAATACATTTAGTTGTGTATAAATTTCGTCCATTGCTTCTTATTCTTTGCCATCTTTCTAGCGTTTTGAATCGTCGTATTTTTCTTCTCCAAGATCTTCAATATTAACTTAACCCAGTTGTCTGTAGGTCTTCCTCAGTCTGTTTTTTTTTTCTACCACTTTGTCATCCATATTTGTCTCACCGGTCTAGCTTTGTTCATTCTGATCATGTAGCCCCACCAAGCTAGCTCTCTCTGGTCAATGAAGTCCAATACAGACTTACAGTATAATTTTTCTCTAATCATTTCATTTCTTGTTTTATCTTGTATTTGGATGAGCTACTCGTTCAATCCAAATTTCGTAAATTTCTTCTTCATAAGCAGGAAAATGTTTTGTTGTATTTTCAACATCACAACCCGGCACATAACAAACTCTTGGCATTTTGCAGAAGCAAATAAACAGAACAATATAAAACGAACGAAAATACAATTTCAAATTTGAATTTTCAGTATGACTTGCCGCTAAGCCGCCACGATTTTAAAATCACCGAACATCCGAACATTTACGAATTTTAACGAATTAGTCCGAACGAGGCACTACTAGCGCTAAGTATCGTAATACATAACTAACCGAAAGTCTCAAGGTCATGCTATATAGTTGACACGGCCAGCTAATCTCTAAGAGAAACTTCATATTAATTATTAATACATGGATGGCGATTCTAAATTAATTTGCAAACTTGACACTGTCTCTATCAACGTGATAAGATTTAGTGTTGGTTATACTTTTTGTGCAATTTTAAGGCCTTTCATATTGTCACATTTTTGATTTATTATTTAGAATTTAGGGTGAATGCCCATAAATACAACAATAGATACACAATTGCAATTTGTTTGAGCGCGTCTAGCGAAAAAGCATAGAACTAAAGGTTGCTATGGTTACCACTTCCTGTCATCAGCAGTAGACCTCTACAATAGACAAACATATGTTTGCGCTTCTACACTCCATATAATATTCTCTAACATAATACATAAAGGTCAGTTTCCTTTCAAATTCGAAGCATATACATATACGTAGAAACCACTTCTATAAAATAATTTAAACGTCAACTTTCATTCACTAGTCGTACCATACACCGTGTGATTCAGATCTTACTTTAGCATCGCATAAACTTAGAACAATTGTAGCTAATAAAATAATAATTACAAGCTGAAATAATGGAAAAGAATGGAATTCTTTACCTTTCGCGGTAATTACACCTCCGAGGGTCGATTTTGTTGCTTTCATAAGCTTAAAACATTTAGCGAAGCACAGAGGAATTAAAATTTAAAATCATTACAATGATTGTGATTTATTCCTTTTGTTCAAGTAAATTCGAGTGTAAATTATTTCCAAATGATAACCTCTAAAGAAATTTGCGGATTTTTTTATGGAAATGATATGGTTCAAAAATAATTTCAAGGTGGTAATGATAGTGAATTATAAATACAAGTATCTTATATAAATTAGCTGTCAGTTGGTAAGCTTTACTTAATTAAAACTTTCATAATTAAATTCTAAACCCGTAAGACTTACTTGTGGGTTTGGTGCACTATTATAGTCGAGAATAATGCAGGAAACTTTACAATCGTATTAATATTTCATACAGAAATTATCGCTTAGTTGGTTAAGAGAATGCGCTTTGTTTTATTTATACATATTTCACGTAGTTTAACAAGATATTACTGTTGTTACATTTAAATTAATTAACAAAATAAACATTTGAGAACTGATGACAAGGATAACAATTCCACTATTTTGTTGATGAATTAATCAAGCTTCACACCAACTAACTGCAAAAATTAAATGATTCTTTATTGTTAATCTTCTACGGTAAAATATTGCCTGTATATTGTTACGTTTTTATTTATTTGATGACTGTAAAAGATTGTATTTATTAACTTTCTTCATATAATTGGCTACTTGCGTGGTACTGAAAAAGCGATTTCTATCAATATATACGTAATGTTAGGTTGAAAACATATATAAAAATCTGTTGTGGCCAACACAAGACCTTCCATTAATTTGATGTATTTTGTACATCCATACCAAAAGTTCATTGGAAAAGATTCTATAAATCTAATAAAATTATCACTTGAATATACATTATGTATGTATAATCAATTATAAATACTCTAAAAATGCGTACGCTTACATAACATTCTCTTTAAAATCAAATAATATTACTACCAAGTTTATATCTCTACCCATTTTTGAATTATTGCCCCAAAAGTCAATATACCCCACATTTAGATAAAAACTTCAAAATTTTCAAAAATCTAATTTTATGTGTCTAGATACTTCTCAATGCGCTGATTCCAAATTTTGAAACCGCAGGTCGATATCTCGTTTCATTCTCGAGATATTTATTTTCAAAGTTTTGCTCAAAACTGCCCATTTTTGGGTAATAACCCAAAAATGAGTCGAGATATGACTTTGGCGACAACACCATTCGATTCTACGGGTAAAATTACATATGTACACCAATTTTCAGAAATTTTGAACACCGCATACAATCTCTAAAGCAAAATAACTGAAAATGGCCAAAAATCGCAAAAATCTAAGGTGTACCCCTTACGATTGTTTCAGATTTTGGCCATTTTCAGGGGTTCTCAAACTTTTATTCATAAAAAATGAACCGGTTGGACAAAAATTATGTAAATTGCTATACTTATGTATTTTTGGCCGTAGAATCGAATGGTGATATCACCAAATTCATATCTCCACCCATTTTTAGGTTAATACCCAAAAATGGGCAGTTTTGAGCAGAATTTTAAATCTAAATATCTTGAGAACGAAACGAGATAATGACCTGCGGTTTCAAAATTTGGAATCAGCGCATTGAAAAGTATCTAGATACTTAAAAATTAGATTTTTGAAATTCTTGAATTTTTTATCTAAATGTGGGGTATATTGACTTTTGGGGCAATAATTCAAAAATGGGTGTAGATAATAAACTTGGTAGTAATATTATTTGGTTTAAAGAGAATATTACGTAAGTGTACGCATTTTTAGAGTATTTGAACAACTATGTGAATTTTTAGAAATAAAAGTATTGCAATAAAAATGGATAAATGCTATAAAAAGTTCCTTGGAAAATATTCTATATATTCAATAAAATTATAACACGAACACATTTTTTACAAATTCCATACCAAAAGTTCCTTTGAAAAGATATTTTCCAAGGAACTTTCTGTAAGGGATTTGTAGAAAATAGTATACGTTCGTGTTACAATTTTACTGGATATATAAAATCTTTTTCAATGAACTTTTGGTATGGGATTTATACAAAATACATAGAATTGACGGAAGGTAATGTGCTGGCCAGATCAGATATTTTCATTAACATAGTCACATTTTTCCTAACTTTGTTAATTCAACGTGAAATATTTATGGATACAAACATTTTAACTAAAAAAAAAGTGTAATTTATTTGAAAATTATATATTTTTTTAAATATTGCCTTTCTCACAGTTTATGTTCTTAACCTATGTTTTTTGCAAAATACAAAAACATACACTTGACATAAACCGTGGGGAATAATAGTTTAATTTAAATGTCAACGTCACTGGGTAAACATTAGCACAAAGGGCAGTCTGGAAGATAAATAGATAACTATAACTCTCCGGCATATGTACGTCACTCTTGTTTGCAGTATGTTAGAAACATAGAAACATTCTCCTTTTTACTTGCTGTTGCTGGTAACATGTTAATAATTTCGTTGATAACTACATATATTATTTTTTTCCGAAAATCTGTGTTTAACATTCTTAACATTTTGTTATTAATTTACCAAGACGATCAAACAAATTCTATTATCCTTTTTTAAACGTTGCCAGACTACCAATGCTTACTTTCAAATTAAGTCGTAGAAAAAATTCTACTTGCATATATTATCTCAATTCTTTTGGCATGAATTAACATCGCTGGCCCAATTTTATTCAAGGTTGTTTCGTCACGATCCGAATTGCTCGTTCATAAGAAAGGAAATGTCAGAAAGAATAACGGACATCAATTTTCCGCATTTTGGTTTGATGACTCGTATCGCGGGTGAAACGGAAGCAATAGGTCACACGGAATGTAATACGGCATTCAATTCTTGTTTGCTCGTAATACAATTGCATTACAAGGGAGTCGTATTCATTACATTTAAGTACAAATAATAATGATATATTGTTACATATTAACTGTATACCATCAAAGGAATTGCTTGATGCCCATTTACATAGATTACAAATTAATTAGTTTCATATTACAAGCGTTCATAACAACTTTCTGTCTGATTTGAATCGTTTGAAATGAGAATACCAATGCAAGAAATATTAACTGAATTGTTTTTTAAAAATCTTTAAGAACATTACCTATTTTGTGCAGGAAGTAAACAACAAAATTTAAAATTTAAATAAAGGACCTAAAATAATTTGACAAATTCATGACAACAAATTTTTACAAGAATTTCTAGTTCTAACAATAAAATATTCTTAAACTTCGAAGTTAATTTAAAAAATATAAGTAAATTACATACCATTTAAAAAAATGTTCAAATGGGGGATTACGGCTCAATCGAATTAAAGGAAAATAGTAAAAAAAATACGCTGTATATGCTGAGTAACGAATATTAATAAAAAAAAATGAAATGGTATAATTGAGATATTTCGGAAATAAAGGGTTTTTTTGTTATAACGCTTCGACACTAATATGAAAATATTTTGATTGGCGATCGAGAAACCGCCTATACATGCATTACAAATAGTGTGTTAGGAGGTGGGATTACTACCAATGGAAGTTAAGAAATTCAAATTCGAAAGAAGGGGCTAACATTCCTGTATTACAGTTTCCAAATAGTTTTTATTTTAACATAAATTTCTTGCATTAAACTTAATAATTTAAATACACTTGTAATTATAAAGTATGTATACTTATACAGTGGCATAATATTCATTTATTTTTATGTAAATATAACTTAAAGTAGCATATATTTCAAGAACATTTAGGTCCATGATGAAAACAGTTTGATATAAAAACACATAAATGTGATGTCACGTCAATCTTTTCAAAATTCGGGAGACCATAACTCGCTTATTAATAGGAATTTTTTTACCCGATTTTCATCAATAGTCTTAGTTTTCCTAATATTTTCAGATGAAATTATAAAAAAAAAAAATGGTGTAATCCCTCATTGATGACCTTAATAACGTAAACAAGCTTGGCACCATTTAATTAATGATGTATGCTGCGCTTCATTATTCTGGTATTATTGTTGCACTTGCGTCAATAATGTAGGTACCTAAATTCGGTCCTCAACGGAAATGTTTTCTCCGTACTAATCTGTCATGCGCCTCTCTCTACAGCCTCTTGAAATTCTCGCTGTCCTTAATTTCAGTTAATATATCTAATATTCTTCGTCCTTCTTCTTCACCTTGCACAAAAAGGCCAGGGTTGTTAAATCAAAAGAGAGAGCCGGTCACGATACAGGTCCTGTTCAGCCACTTATTTTTAGGTCCTTTATTCAAATTTTAAGTGCTTTTGTTTGATTTTGAAACATCCTGTATATTGAGTTAAATTTATTGAAATTTTCATATTCGTATCACAAATAACCCTACTGGCTGCTACCATAAATCTTTTATTAAAACGCTTTTTTGAAAAATACCACTTAGGGAGAATGGGTGTTATCAAAATATTTATTTCGATAGAGACTATGTTCTGCTTTAAAATAATATTTTGATGAATATATGCGATATTTATTATTATTACCATTATTATAATTATTATTATTATTATTAATAATAATAAATAAATAAATATATCATCACGGCATATTACCCATTTCTGAGTGTACCACAATCTGCTTTATCGCAGACATCGGTAATGATGACGACATATTTATACCGTGCGGGCGCTTACCAGGCATCACCTCACGGGCACTCATTGCTGGCGTGGAGAGTGCACCACAGGGGTCACTTTTGTGCATTATTATTATCATTATTATTATTATTATTATTATTATTATTATTATTATTATTATTACTGTTACTATTACTACTATTATGGTTACTATTATTATTATTATTATTATTACTATTACTTTATTATTATTAATACTATTATTATTATTATTATTATTATTATTAAATAATGATATTTGACATTTTTCAAAACAGCGTTTTAAAACAAGACTTGTGGTACCAGGCTATGTCGGGGAACATCGATGAAAAATGAAAATACAGGAATCTTTTTCATATTGATTTTGGGTGTAACCGATTTTTGCACTATTTTGATTTATCCGGAAACTTGTGAAATTTGTAACATGTTGAAGTACTCCATATTAAATAGTTTGGCTTAGAACAAAACGAGTAAAACTATGCTCAACTTACTCGAAAGTTGCTGCTGTAAACCAAAGAAAAAGTTATTCCTCACGGATCTAGAACGAAAAAAGTTCAAATGGCTTGGGACTACTTTTAAGGAGTGTATTTAACTTCGCTAAAACTTTACAAAGACATGTAAATATGTATAATATTCGACGACGCGATATGCGGAAAATATTTTATCATATTTTCATAACCAAATAGTTATAAAGTTTGTAGCGCGCACAAAATATTTTTTTGTATATAAAATTACATAAATAAAATGGCTACATAAAATTTTACACTTAATCAAAATTAAGTAAAAAAAAATATATGTCTTCAAATTTAATTTAATTTTACTGTTAATTGATTCAGTCTTTGTTAGTTCAAATTGTGTCAAATAATCAAATAGAAACGTCAAAAATTTCCTCAAGTAATGAAGGAAGAAGGTATAGTTTGGTTAACGAAAGATGACTATTAAAGGTCATTTATAAGCCGCCTGATTTATTATTACTTGCAGATAACTTTACTGCATTTCGTATGCATAGCGTGCAACGTGAAATATTTATGGTTACATTTTAACTGAAACATATGTGTAATTTTTTTTAGAAAATTATCTGTCTTTTTAAATAATGCCTTTCTCAAATATTTATGTTCATCTACGAGTATGTTTTTACGAGTATAGAAACATACATAAATATGCGAAATATAAAAATTGAAATTGAAATTACAATCAATTATCAAGATTAGATTTGAAAACAATTAACCAAATAGGAACGAAATAAATTATAGTTACGATATATTGACAAAACTAGTGAATTAAAATAATAAGAAATTCGAGAGGGATTACAAAAGAACATATTTGAATCTTGAAGATAATTGTTTACAATTTTGTATTAAAATAATAATTGTTCAACTCGCCTAGATTCCAAAGAGATCTAATTGCAACAATAACATATCATAATGAAAATCAGGCCAAAAATTAAATAATCTAAAGTAAATTGTTTAAATTAAATATTGCTGTGACGGATACCGTATAATGGCACCGCATTTAATTTTAAACGAGCAATAAAGTGATTTATAACTTGATAATTTTTTTAAGTATTTCTTTTCGTGACTTGAAAAGTTTTCTCTCTCGCACAATGACATGAGTACAAAAGAAACAAATGAATAGACTTTTCACGAAAAAGTTTTAAAGAAAAACTGGAACGTGCGCTACTATTTCTTAAAAGTCCCTATAAGCTATAAGTTTTGACTGTTAAGTAACTGATAAATGTCATTTGTGTTTATATTTTTGATGTATTCAAGTAGTGTTATAAGTGGTCGATATTAAACTGAAAAATGGCAAAATGGAGTAGAGAAATAATTGAAATCTTGATGACTATATACGAAAAATTCAAGTGATGATAATAAAATGACAATTTAATATAAGCATAACTTAAATTTTGACACATGAATATGTTAATTCACGCAAAACTTGATCGTGTAAATAAACTTGTAAGGTCACTTATAAAGACACTTTTCAAGTCACTTGAAAATAAAAACTTCATTGCGTAATCCACGCTTAAGAACATACCCAAATCTTTTAGTAAGTCAACTCGATTGACAACTAAATAACACATCGTGTATTGAAATAAACGTAGTCATATATATATTAATGAATAAATTATTACGTACTATTTGAAACAAATGAAAATTCTTTTAATTTTTTTTTTATCAAACCTTGTATTCATATTGAAAAACGTATTTCGCCAAAGTTATAATCAAAATTTAAAGAAATTATTCTTGTAGACAGCTTTCCAGATGATAAAAATTTAATAAAAAAGTCCCGAAAGTAGGACTTTTAAATGGATAACTTTTAATTTTGTTTGAAAGTGAGAAGCCGTATTTTACTTTCCCACAGTTCAAATATTTTTCACGAACCTTTAAAACAAAATTAATGAATTCCGAAATTCTAAAAATGGTGTAAATGAATACAAATCGTTTAGCATTCCTTAGTTTCCAAATACGAGACTTCGCTGTCTGTTGTCACAGTTTTTTGCGTGTTTTGACAGGATGAGATAGTGTGGCTGCAGATTATGCGGCAGTGGCTGTAACAAACGGGTGAAAACAGGGACGAAAATGGAAGACACCGCATTTCCCGGCTCTAGATGAGGCGGAATTTAATTTCCGCAACTAGGCATGAACAATATGTCGAACTGATAACGAAGTAGCAGCAGTGTAAATGTATTATACTCGTACTGCTCTGAACAATACAGCCTGTTCTGAGTTCTGCTTTCTGTTATTCTGTTCTGTTCTACTTGATCCATGATTTAATGTTCGCTACATGCGAGTGTGCCAGACTAATTTAAAGACCTCGCGTTGGCTGAACACAGTACAATTCGAGGGATTCAATTAGCATACGCGTTATTTATAGAAGGAAAATATAACGCGGTGCGGAAAATTCATTAACTGTTGAAACCCTCAATATCTTAACTTTCACGCCGAAATGAAACAAAATTTAATATAATGGAATAACATTTGTAATTAATATTAAATAGAATAAATGAAAAAGGAAAAATAATTGTTGAAAGAAATCATAACGGGATACAGAAAATATAAATAAAAAACTATTTGTGTATGATGAGTGCAAAATGGGATATTGGCGATTGACGAGCGGCATTCTTTCAAAATCGATAATATCCATTTGCGCTCGAAACACAGACAAGATTTTTTCTACAGTCGCCACAATGGTGTCCTCCACCATAACAAAAAATAATAAAATGGACACTTTGTATAGTGATTCTGTCGAGACGAGATATTTCTCGATTCTCGAGTCTCGTCACGAGACAGAAATGTAAAAAATATTTTACGAGACGAGATATATTTACCGAGATCTCGATTCTCGAACACTGCTCCGAGATTTCTCGGTTGTTATTTTTCTCATTAGCTATATTTGCAAACGTGTGAAATTTAACATATTTTTAGTGATATATGTATTTATTTTAGCTATGACATTTTTGAACAAAAAGATAAAGTATTTGACATTTTATCTATCAGAATTTGTTAAATGTGCATTACAAGATGAAGTTTTTCTTTTCAAGTGACCTGAAAGTTTTCTCTCTCGCACAATGACATAAGTGCAAAAGAGACAAATGAATAGACTTTTAACGAAAAAATTTTCAAGAAAAACTAGAACATGCGCTACTTTTTCTTAAAAGTCCCTACAAATTTTAACTGTCATATGTCATTTGTGTTTATAATTTTGATGTATACAAGTAATGTTATAAGTGATCGATATTAAACTGAAAAATGACAAAATGGGATAGAGAAGTAATTGAAATCTTGATGGCTATGAAAAATTCAAGTGATGAAAATTCAGTGACAATTTAATGTAAGTATAAGTTAAATTTTGACACATGGATATTTTAATTCATGCAAAATTGGATCGTGTAAATATACTTATAAGGTCACTTATAAAGACACTTTTCAAGTTACTTGAAAATAAAAACTTAATCGTGTAATCCACGCTTTAGCTAAGATTTTTAGCGTTATTTTCTTTTTAATGTTTTATAACAGATTAGAAAATGCTAGATAAATATTAAATTAATAAAATTATAACATAATAAATTTTGCACAAGTTTTAGGTTATAACAAATTTTGACAGGTAAAACGACAAATATTTATCTTTTTGTTCAAATTACTATTAATACAAAATTGTATAAATTTAATAAGTAGTTTATGGGACCAAAAAATACATATTAAATTTCCCTCGAGAAATCTCGGCGAGAATCTCAGCCGAGACGAGACTATTAAACGAGACGAGAAAAAATTCGAGACGAGAAATAAATTTATGAATTTGAAACGAGACGAGACGAGACAATGAATTTCTCGTCTCGTCTCGTCTCGACCGAATCACTAACTTTGTACTTACAGTACTACTCAATAAATAACGATTACATTTTGTAATTTTAATTTATCGTTATTTTCCATTCTTCTTGAGCTATTGCTTCAATCTAAATCTAAAATAAGCATTTTTTACTTTCGATTTTGTAAATGAATGCTCTATTTTATTTCTGTATTTTTTTACACATTCCTTTACACAGCAGTATGGCATTTTCTTTGGTTATGTAAGATACCGACAGTGTAGTCATATGACAGATTTGCTTGTGGATGTGATAAAAGTGTAAGTACAGCGCCACTAAACGTTCCCATTAAGAATGTAGACAAGTGACATTTCTCAACATTTTATAGTTAAAATTCGGACAGCGAGCGTTTTTTCTACTTTGTCACGCAAGAGCGGCAAAGTGACACAAAGTGACAAAAGCGAGCGCAAATGCCTATACTTTATATATAGACTGTAGAAAAATATTTGTATATGAGCTTAAACTTATAATAGTTCTACTAATTTAAAATATTGTTTGTAAACTTACAAAAACTGAATATGTTATTTAAGTGTTCCGGTTGGGTTGCATCGCCTTTATTAGTTATATCAGCTTTAATTCTAGTAGGCATTAGGCAAGTTATTTTTCATTGTGCCAAAAATAAAGGGTCTCGGTAGAAGCTAAATCTGGACTAGAAGATAACCATTAAAATTTCTGTCGAACTATTATCACCAGTCATTTGGCCCACAGTTTTTTCTTAAATTTTTGAGTTTTTATTTAATGCAGCCGAAAGAATTTTCTAGAAATTCCTAACCATTTGTGTAGATTTTATAATTTGTTGAAAATACAAACCGGTCGAATTATTATGAGTTTGGGCTCGTACTCTACGGTAGGTATTCAATTTAAAATTCAAGTTGTCAAAATTGATCTTGAAATGTAATTTTGAAGAGAACGGTTAATAAAGAAATTCCTTTTCTAAGAAAAGTTTTGATTTCTTTAGATTTTTCACAATATCTCGTGACAAATTGACATTTAAATTGCGATTCTGTAACGCTCTAAAAATGTAAAAGTGAACAAATTTTTGATTATTAATTACATTTATTATCTAGCTATTAACTAGCTTTTGTTGAGAGATAACAGTTCTACAGTGGCATAGAAAATTACAGAGTTGTACCTTTAATTAAATACTTTTACATTAAGACGTTTCTTTGTTCAAAGCTTACTCCGAGTTAGTTTTTTCTAATACACTATCTAATTGAAGTGTACTATTAATTAATATCTCATTAGGAAAAGGTAGATTGAAGTAACTAAGAGACCCTTTTTTGCTATTTTGCGATAAAATAAACAATAAAATAGAGGTCTTCTCTTGGGACTTAGATGTCGACTCAATTTCTTGCTGTAACTTGTCAGCTACCTACTTTTTCTTCCTGAAACTGAATTAGTTTTCTTTCAAACCGATTGTCTACTGTTAGCGAGAAAATAAGAAAGCGTTTTCATCTCTTGAGCGTCGTTTTAATCTCATTAAAAGGGTTTCATTTTATTAATTTTTCTATCAAGCAAGCTATGATATATTAAATATTTTACATGCCGCAAGTAAGATATTAAATATCTGTTATTAAATATTCTAAGGATATCACGTGTCTTCGTGGTTAGCAATATGTTAATTTATAGTGTATTCCGAAATTGAACCACGCTAACCGCGGTTATTTTTTCAGTAACTGGTTATGATTTCGGAACGCGGTTACTGAAAGATAGTAACTTTTCTGTAATCGCGCTAGATCTGCGGTTGTGGTGTGGTTACATTTTGGCACAGGACAGATGAGTAGTAGTAGTTTCGACAACTATTTTAAATTTGTCAAGTTGGTTAGCTGTTAGCTGGTCCGTTTTTCACTGCGGTGTCGGTAATATTGTAACCGCGGTTAAACCGTAACCATTTTCAGTAATTACCGTGGATAATTTCGGAATACACTATTAACTAGATATTGGAAAGTCGTTAAAATCAATAACAAAAACATCACTGTATTTTATTGGTTTAAAACATATAAATAAACTTTAGATGCAAAAATAAAAAACATTAAAATGAAACAAGTAAAATTGCTGTTGAAAGAAATAAAATCCGGGACATATACTTAAAATGAATTATTTTATTAAAGATTAAAATGAAAGTACGTTTCATAAAATTCTTATATATGAATGGCACTTTTATAGATTTACATTTGAACTATAAAATATAAACCAGTAAAAGAAAGTCTTATCTCAACGACTTATCGCGCGACAAAATATGTCATTTTAGTCATTTTATAACAACCAATCTACGAATATCGTGGGCAAATTGTAAAAACCATCCTGTTATAAAACACCTACTATTGGATTCATAATTACATACAGTAACTTTGAAACTCAATAACTTGTCTAAATTAAAAATTTCTTCTTCATTCATATATATTGATATTAAACATCAATTAAGTTGGCTATTTCTTCAAAAGCGCTAAAAAAGGGGTAATTTTTATTTCCCGCTTTCCTTGCTGAGGTATAGGGATCGTGCTAAAAATCGCATGTCGAGATTTTGGTGAATGTATATATATATATATGTGTGTGTGTGTGTGTGTGTGTGTGTGTGTCTGTGTGTGTGTGTATGTATGTATGGATTTTGTCAATGCTCTAACTCAAATTTATTCAAAAAATTCTGAAACCTTGTATTTCTACTTTATTCTAATATGTAAAGAAGCCATTAGATTTTATTGTAAATCAGATAACCAGAAATGGCACTTTACTGGAAACTCAAAATAGTTTTTTTTTCAAAAAATTTTTGCGATTTATGTTATTATAAGAATTAAAGATTATTAAATTTTCTACAGATATACATTCATACTATTTCTATATATTTTATAGATAATTATGCAAAATAATTTATTTTATAAATCCTGGAGCCTATGTTGTAAAGATAAACACAATTCCTTAGTTACACAGTTCTGATTTCAAATGTATGTAACTGACAGATAAATGTCACTGACTATTAAAATACCTATCATTTCAAATTATTAATGGTAATGTTTTAAAAAGAAAATTGTAACTGTAAATAAAACAATAGTTATAGTTATATTACTAATGCAGAGGAACATGCTATTGTTTCCAGCATCAATAAATATGTAGGTATGTAGTATTATGTATTATAAAAAGTTAAATAAAAAAAATAATAACACTCGGTTAGTTTACCAGGCGTCACCTTACGGACACTTATTGCTGACGAGAAAAGTACACTACAAGGTACACTTTTGTGCCATTTAAAATTCAAAAAATTGTTGTGGTGTCGGTCGGCATCTCCAGATGGTAGTTGTTTTCAAAATGATATTTGACGTTTGTATTATTTTTTATTTAATTAATTTATCATGTACCTACCTATCAATATAATTGTTTATTTTAATATAATTTTTTAATATCAAATATAACCTATTATTTTTACTTATTAATAATCCGTGCGTCATATATTTGTTTACAAAGCTAAACAGTAAATAAAGCGAGCTTGAAAAATAACAGGACTATAATGTCATGTAAAGAGTTTAATTCTGGAAGAGCTAATTATACAATGACAATAAAATGAAATGAACATGCGATATTATTCTTTCTGCGTTTGTTTTTACAATCAAATATGGTGAACAATTTTCATGAACATTGGTTTTCATATTTGTGCAAAATTATTCGCTATTAATTTAGTTTAATTGTACAAAATTGCAAGTATTTTATATTTCAACGAGATAACCTTTTAAATGTTAGGAAAATTGCATTGTTCGTGTAATACGGTCAACATAAAAGCTGTACTTTAAAATGTAATTAGATTCTTAACATTTAAAGTTTTACAGCTTGTTCGTGAATGTAATATAAGGAATACTTATTTTTTAGTATCACTGCGTTTTAATAAAGCAACAATTCGAGAAGAAATTTTTAAATTTTAACACATTTTCATCGGTGGATGATATGCTAGGATGCCCGGCTCTCTTGTAATTTTTCACATTTTTACGGCCCTCTTGAAAACGTTTGTACCATTCATAAATGCTTTTGTTTCTACATAGCTTTCTCGATAAAAGTCTCCTTATATACTTTATACTATTTTCAATCGGTACAGATTACTTCATATTTTTTGTTCATTCATCAATATATTGCTTACAAATACAAGATACTCAAACGAAAACGAATAATGCGCAAAATTAAAAAATTCTCGTTACTTTTTGATCAATTCTGTTGAAGGCGTTTATCAGGCGTTATATTACAGGATCTAAAAGCTGTTGTGTAGAGAGCACCACTATACTGCTCTAAAATAAATGTTGTTTCTTAATATAAAATATAGAAAGTGTCTGCAATCCCGAACGCTGAATCGTTAGAAAAAACTAAAATCCCGATGTGGCGTACAAAACTCACGCTGGGTTTGTTGGCACAATAGTCAGAAACTGTCACAAACCATTCTGAGCATGGGCATCAGTTTAAAAATGTTCGCAAAACAGAAATTTTAAATCTACGATTAAAAATCATTTATTCGTTCAGCAAAATATTTCAATCCCTGATTAGTTTCCTACCGTCAGAATAGACCGCGGATACTAAAGAAATTTGTAGTTTTCTGGCTATTAGCGAGCAGTGTTGTTCCTACATGCACTTGTACCAACCAAAGCGAGAGAAAAGGAAAATTAAAATTTATTATAAATTCTTCCAAACCACTAAATATTTGTTATACTGTCGCGTAGATTCTCGAGTATAAATTTAAGAGAACCAGAAATAAACGCAAGATCGCAACAAGTAAATTTGAAACAATAAAGTAAGATTATAATATTATGTGACAATTACAAATGTAAACACCAACAATCAACATATGATAAAAAAATTTCTGTTCATTCCAGAGGGTAGTAATAACAATAACCTCTAATTCGATTCGCAGAACGAAAAAAATTCCAATCAGTACGCGTACTGAAAAATAAGCAATTAGTTGCATATTTTATTGTGCGAACAAAGCTAATATTGCATCGAAATGAAATGACAAACGAATTATTATGCATTGCTATCGAAATTTCGATTTGCATTTTTTACCTCCCGCTACCCTTGGGAAGGGAGGTACAGGGATCGCGCTAAAAATCACATATCGAGATTTTAGTAAATGACCACGTTTGAAGGTCCCTAGAATCCAATTTTAACATTTTCACGATGATGTCTGTATGTGTGTATGTGTGTGTGTATGTGTGTGTGTGTGTGTATGTGTACGAATTTTGTTTGCACTCTAACTCAAATACTATCATTCAGAAAATTCTGAAACCTTGTATTTCTACCCTATTCTAATAGGAATAGAAGCCATTAGATTTTAGTGTAAATTGGATAAACGGAAATGGTACTTTACTTGAAGCTCATAATGGTTTTTCTTCAAAAAATACCGTTAAATGCCATTTTTTCGCATTTAATGTCATTGGAAAATTATAGATTATTGAATTTTGTACAAGTATACATTAATACTTTTTCTATATATTTTACAAATAAATTTAAAAATCATTTTTCTTTTTTTAATCTCGAATGTAACTGACAGGTAAACGTCATTGTCAAAAAACTAAACACATCAAATTAATAATAGTGACATATTAAATAATAAAGAAAATCGTAAATAAAGCAGTACCTAGTTATATGCAATGGAACATAGTATAGTTTGAAGCATTACTAAATACGTAGGTATGTATTTAAATGAATAAAAATTAAATAGCGGGAGGTTTTGTGTAGGCCACATCACATTTTTTTGTTTAAGGGTTGCTTAAAATTTAAGCCTTGTTGGTGCAACTGGGCACTAGTAAACAAATTCAACAACGGTCGCGCGTTCGAGTTTTCTATTATTTTGCAACCGTCTCGAATGTTTCTAATATTAATTTTTTATACCAACCTTGCGGTTTTGACCACGTCCTAAATTTTAATATCACTTTAGTCGTCAAATAAATATGGGCTGATGCTCAAAGTTTACCTTGTCCGTTGCCCAACGGTGTTGCCGCGTTTTCATAACTTTGCATTTTTCTATTGACACAATATAGAAATTTCCAGTCTATACTTATTTGATGGCGACTATAGGCGAAAAATTTATTTTG
Source organism: Ophonus ardosiacus (assembly GCA_943142095.1). Taxonomy (NCBI): domain Eukaryota; kingdom Metazoa; phylum Arthropoda; class Insecta; order Coleoptera; family Carabidae; genus Ophonus; species Ophonus ardosiacus. The sequence goes on along the minus strand of OW964825.1, from coordinate 52,837,380 downwards.
TTCCTTAAATTGATAAAATATCATTACGAAACAAAACGTCTTACTATTATAGCTATCAAAATTTTGATTTAATTTTTGTAAGTTTAAATTTAAGCCTTAATAGTACCACTAGGCATTAACAAAATAATTAAAAATTTTGATTAAACCTGCTGTACACAAAATAATTACATTATAAAAATAATCTGCAAATGTTACATTTTGTTATTAATCTCTACAATAAAATCAGCTTGCACATAATTCCGTCATTCTATTTGTTCTCTTCTCTTCCCTGATTGTTAAATCATAACCATGGCATCATTGTGTCGCCGAAATCTCTAAATCCCCTCGTGCATAACAGCCCAGCATCGGGGGAACACGAAACAGGAATAGGGAAAACTTATATATATACAGTGCACGGAGGTATAGAAACCCCGGAACATCCTCTGCAACCGCGGCAGGGAGCAGGAGCAGCAGGACGGTGGGAACCAACTGAGAACTTGTTAGAACCTGTCGCCTCAGAGAGGATAGAGATTTCCCAGGAAGGTACCGGAGAGGATATGTTTAGAGAAGGAATTATGTGAATATACATATAGACAATAGAATTTAGAAATTTAAGGACATAGTACACATACTTAGTCTTAATTATAACATCTCTGGTTAAAATTTTAACTACCAGTTAAATAAACAATATTAAATCGGATTATTGACAGCAATTATAAATTTGTCATTAGATAGATTTCGTTTTTATTTTGTTTATTTTGTGTGTTTTGTTTCAACTGTCAGGTTAGCCAACGGACAATTTAACCAGAGATGAAAATATCGGATCTAAATGTTTTATTTATTTACATTTTCGCGTGGCTATGTGGCTATGATTCTGGTAGCCCGATCTTAGAACTTGAATATTATTTCCAATTTTTTAGTAACACAAAAGTGACTCCTACAATGCTCTCTCCACGACAACTTAGAGTGCCCGAAAAAATGACAATGTTCTTAAAAGGGGTTTTTTTGCAATATATGAAAAAAAAAAGGTTTAAATACTATATAACCAAAGAAACTAATAAATAATATTGCATCGTTTGTTTTTCTTTGTTAGGATGGTTTTAGTTATTAACGTCATTAGGCCGATATGAAGCAAATAACGGACGCGGCTAAGGTTTATAATTTAGGAATAATAAAATAATAAAAAAAATATTCTCTTTCTGTCACGCTGAACAACTTTTTTGTTGATTTATAAATTCTTAGTGACAAATGTCCATCAAGTTGCTGTTATTTTTGTAGGAACATTTGATTTTTAATTGTAGGCGACTGTTATAAAAAATTACGGCCGGCGTCCGTTATTTTTATCTTTTCATATTTGTTTTGAGTCCTGTTATTTCATAGTAACAGTATGGTATTATGAAAAATAAAAAACCGAAACTTTTGCAAACAATGAGTATTATTATTCTTCATTTTATACTCATTCGTCGATATTCTTCACTCTAATAAATAACTATTTCTGTCTAGAATTTAATGTTGTCTACTATTCCACGTAAACATTTCATTTCATTAAATTTATAAATACACAGTTAAACTACTTTGAGAGATGTAACACCATGACTTAAAGCAAAATTGATTGTATTATTGCCAAAAATAATATGTTTCTATTTTATCATAGTTTTTCAATAGATCTTCAAATTCACTAATATTACAAAGTTTGACAATTAAAACTGATAAATGAATTGATCGTCTGACGCTGGCTTTCATTATATATTTAATTAACCATAGCGAATTTAACTATGTTTTATACTACTAAATTTATTTAAAATCAATAAATTTTCTTTCGTATACTTTGCTTAAAACTTGCAAATTTTATGCCCGTTATTTTTAGTTTATATTGCAGTACAAACACAGTATACTACAATTTTATTTCTTGATACGTTGCTATATTTATAAATTATTTGCTATTGACTTTACACGTGTGACAAAATATTACAAAATCATTATTGTATTCTTAGCACACTGATTGATCAAGTCATTATAAACATGTAAATATGGATAAATTTTTGATACTCATAAACATACGTTAATGTGCACACAAATACATTTTGTTTAAACATTCAGTTTTACAAAAATCGTACAAATTTCGCAAAAAATACATACACATCTGTTCGTTCTCAAAATCTGTTTCTACTGTCGATTTAATGGCTTTAGAAAAGTATTACAGAACAGAACGATTTGCAACATGTGAAATAATTTTGTATGAACCATTGAATATGTAAAGGTGTGTGCCAAATTGATGTACAGACGGAGCGTGTTTTATATCTATAAATATTTACATTTGTAGCTGTAATTAAATTAAATAAGAGTAAAGTTCATGAAACTCAGAATTAATTACTGCTTTTTCTTTTCTGTAAAAACGAATTTACTTTTATTTTTGTTCATGAATGTAAAATTAATTTACAAGTCTAAAAGGAAGAAATACAATTATAACATGTTAAAAATATTAAAGATTTAATACACTAACCCTTTTTTAACTTCATTATGAACCGTGGCATAATAATTTAATCTGTTTCATAAACAATTTTACTTTTATTTCACTTGTACAATTTGCCAATCTATAGGCCTAATCTCTATAAAAAAATTGTGTTATACTGGTATAAGAGATTCTGAAAACTGCAAAATCAGCAATATTACTGCTTGCGTTCGGGATTTGAATTCATGATTTTATAACAGTTACTAATGTACATACATACATACATACATAAAATCTCGCGTGCCCCACTTAGTGGGTTAGCAAAAACCCGAAAACAATAAGAAAAGGGATAAGAGTACTTGTCCAAAATCATCATAACATTCATACAAAGAACATATTAAAGTGACCGATTTTCGGTTACTAATGTGTGGTTCCTTAACCACCAAGTGAATATTCAATACCTTGAATAGGAAAGTATAGTTAGTAGATTTTTCATAGGAATTTTGTATTATTGAAAATTCACAACAAAATCATATAACTTCAAAAGGCTGTAACTGTAATACGAGATCCGATGATGTAAAAAAAATTATGAGCAACATGAAAAGAAAGAGAATTTCATGCTGAATTTAGACATTCATCGTCCGTTATTCTATCTCTAACCATATTTTCATGCACCACTTATACTGAATTGAATATAGAATAACCGACGATGAATGTCTAAATTCAATATGAACCTAAAATTCGTACTTGGACGGGTCGAAAGGTAATAGTAGGGGGGTTTGGTATATTTAATTTTTTTCAGTAATGGGCTACTTGCGTGGTATTGAAAATCCGAATTCTATCACTATATACGTAATGTTATGTATATGTAAAAATATAAATTTTATTTTAAAAAAATTATTTGTTTTTTAGTAAATTAAGGAAGAAAATTTTCTGTGACGTCATTATATTAAAATGAAAAAGGAAACCATATGTTTAAAAATGTAACGTATAGATGGCATGCGTGCGAGAAAATTTTAATTTGAATTTGACATTAGTTCATTTTTTTCTCTCTCTGGGCTCTCAAATATATTAATTACTTCACAAATAAACACATAGGTAGTTACATGTAATTTAAAATATCGATACCAAAAAGACAAACTAAAATACTAACCTCCAAACTATTGTTGAAACGTCAAACAGGAGATCTACATTATCCGTACAAACAAACGCTATGGCTTTACGACCATTCATTGGTGCGGCGTATTTCTACGTCATACATGGCGGGAATTCAATAATCCAATTTCATTATTTTTTTTCTGGCTAATTAATAAATATTTTGGCAAAAGGAAACATATGGGTAGCAAGTTTTTACCTGCTCTTCAAAAATATTAAATAAAAAAGGTACGCAAGTAGCCCATTGTACCCTATTTATTAGTAATTATTATATGCTAATATTTCAACTAGGAAAACACTCCATCAACATCTAAAATTGTTATAAAGGAGAAGACATAACGCGCGCCAGCTACAGATATTAGTATAATATGTATTACAATTTTTAATATATTTTAACTTTTGAAAATCAGGATTAAACAAAACTCCATACAGCCTAGCTGGTACCTCGTATTGTAATCTAATATTTTTAAAGTATGTAAGTATTCTAGGCTTCACTAAAATCGAATTCCTAATCTACTAACAATTCTGTTTGATACCTATTGCTAACTATTAATGTTATTTCACGTAATTCGATTTCGATTGCAGTTTATCAATGGATTTGGGCATATTCGTGCATAATTCATTTATTCCGTGCATGTAGAGCCCTTGAGGAAGACACGTATACATGTTCATGTAGATGTAGTTGTGTAGATACAATACAGTAGCTTATCAACCAGCGAGTGATAAGCCTTCGGCCCGGAGAAATCGATACAACGTTAACGCTTCCCGTTTATTCAAATTCTTCACATCTTTGTTCACGAAATAAATCGTTTAATGAAATATTCATTCATATTGGGAAACAAATAGAGAGAGGGAGTGAGTTATTTAACGGATATTTGGGAAAAAATCTGATGCGGACAATATATTCTGTCAGTTTTATGTATTTTACAATACCTAATGCTTCCAAACAAATATAAAGGTGTTAATTAAAAAGCGGGTTATAGGCGTTTAACATGACGAATCAGTTTTTCCTTGCGCAAAACTTTCCATTTAATTTTAGACATAAATGATTTAAATAAATGTTGTTGAAATTAAATTCTACACCCAAATCATTAATTAGAATTTATTTTACATATTTAAGCTGCAAAATCTAATTTGAAATTTTATGAAAATTGCTCATTTGTAGTGATAGCCATGGAATTTAAACAAAATTATAAAGAAACGCATATCGTTTGAACTATAGTGACTGTATATACATAGTATGGCCAATAGGGGATCGATTTTGATTGGTCGGCGCGAATTTGCCTAAATATGGCGGATATTATGACAAGCTCAAATGTTGTTTACATCAGAAAAGTGAAATTTAAGATATTGTTTGTGTATTATACCTGAATTTAAAGTAATTATACTATATTTATAATTCCAATAGTGTAAATGTTTAAATTATGTGTAGTTGTAACTCAAAAGTGTTTTATTAGGTTAAGTGCGTTAATACAACTCGATACAAAGTTGTTATTAACACGATTTATATTAATATGTTGTTCTGTACTAAACAACGTACAGTTAATATACATATAGTAGTTATAAGTACAAACGGATATTTCTTTTAGTCTCGTTATATTGAAATAATAATTGTGAAGGTAGGATCATTTTATTTTTCTGTTCTGCCGATATTTAATTTCGCTGATTTAATATTAAAATTTAGTATAAAAAAGTAAAAGATACAGATAATTTTCTGGCATTGTTATCTTGCAAATTAAAACTGTAAAATTGCTGATTACAACAAAGGATTTTGATCATAACCTAATAATACTGATTGCAAGAATGAATCTAACACAGAAAATTTCATCAATATTTTAAAACTAGCATTTTTCGAAGAATCAAAAGTATAGTTTAAATTTTGAAGTGTGTGTTAATTTACAAATTAAATATTATGGGAGGCGTATGTATATATTTATTATTTGTATGTAAATATTTGTATAATTAGAAATGAATTATACAAAAAATATAATATAATACCTTTATTTGTAATTCAGTGGTGTATTTTGAAATAAATAATACTGCGTTTGCAATTTATATGATATTTCATTAATTGTTTTTCGAATTTTGTTTAGTTATCACATCACATGAATTTAAAATTCCCGCGCATTTTGCCTAAATATGGCGGCGGTTGGCCACACTATGTATATACAGTCACTATAGTTTGAACTATCAGAATTTCTATTTTGCAGGTTACAAATTAAAAATAAATAAAATCTGTGCAGTGATTTAGATGTAGATTATAAAAACAAAATACTTTTAGGGACTTAGGTGTAGAATACAATAATCTGTAATTTTTACTTGAAAATCAAATTTCTAACAGTTGAATGAGCAATATTTATAAAATGTCAAATTGGATTTTACAGGTTACTAAAGATGCAAAATAAAATCTGAATAAAACTGAGTTCCCATGTTAAACGCTTATGGTCCGCTTTTTAATTAACAACCTGTATATATGACATATTGCAACCGAAAACTTTTATTTTATAAAAAACAGATTTGTAATTGTTACTTAGATATTTGTATTTTAAAATGTCAAACAGTTTTCTCTAGAGTAAATGTGTGAATTTGTTTACTCAAAATTGTGAATTAAGTAACTCTTTAACTTTAACCGAAAAGGTACATAAAATAATATTTTAACAACAAGGGTAAATAAACTACTTTAATTTTTATTTAAATTAAATTCAATGCAACATAAACTTTAACGGTTAACTTCATTTGTGTAATTAACATTATTATAAAGATATATTCTTAGAATTTTAAAATTGTTCTTAAATAATAATTTTATTTATCAAAATCTCGATGTGATTTTTTGCGCGATGCTTATACTTTCCTTATGTAGAGTATACAAAAGATAAAAATAATAGCGAAAATATTTACTTTAACAAAAATAATCTTATGTTTAGATAAGTTAAATTTGGATTGAGTAAACTATTCTTTTGTGAAATAGTTTTGTTTGAAGCTATTTTGACAGAAGAGTATTTATCGATTGCTATTGTAGCTTTACAATAGAGCTTCAATAATTAGGTCGATCCTTTTGTACCTTCTTGTTGTTTCAAACTCTACTGTAGGTAATACAATAACTATGAACCTATAATTACTGACGCATACAAGTGGCTCAAATTTTCAATGAACAACAAGATTTTTGCAAAGATTTTAGTTGCCATGTTTCATGTTTGACAAATTACTAAGCTAGTTAACCTACGCTCACGAATTTATTAAGTACATATGACATTATTGATGTTTCGCTAACAGCAATATTTTTGATTTAATTATATGATTCTAATTTTTAAAAGAGAACTAGTTCTTCAAAAATTAACTAAACCAAACTTCTAGGTTTAAGATAGGGGCGACAACAAATATGTAAAACAATTTATTTTATGAAAGAGAGGGCTTTCATTTTCCCATTGTCTCGTGGCCACTTTTAAAAATCATGACCGCGACATTCGATTCTAGGGACAAAATTACCTGTTAACCAATTTTCCCAAAATTTATTAAGTTTGAATATAATATACATATATTATAGGCATATTTTGCCGCTAGAATCGAATGGCGAAGGCACTAAGCATGTACCTCCACCCATTTTTAGGATTCAAGTTTGAACGCAAATATTTCCGTAACTAAAAGAAATATTAATTTTCGGTTTGAAAATTTAGAATCAGCCCATTGAATTGTGTATGTTATACTCAGATTATAAAATTTGTTTTTTTTTTAATACATAAAACGTTTAGACATAAATAATAAAAACTCGACCCGAGTTTTCCAAGAGTGAGTTTGGTACTTTAGGTTAGGTTATGTTGAAGTAGAGAAAATGTTCAAATATTCATATTAAAGTCAACGAAGATTTGACAATCTAGCCACGTTTTATAAAATGGCTAGACGTTTTATATATATATATATATATATATATATATATATATATATATATATATATATATATATATATAAAAACGTATGTTACAATCTGGTTATGACCTACCTAAAAGTGTAAAAACTTACACTTGTGTTTATTTACCTCTTTCAGTATGAAAAGCAAAGTCGTCATACGACCATAGTTACTAAAGCAGATAAAATGTCAATGTAGCAGAAAAAGGAACCAAAAGAATTTTGTGGATATTGTTTCTTCGAACCTATTTCGATAGAATATCAAACAGCATAACTCAATTACGCTCAGCAAATTTATTATTAAATTACAATATTTGTATTCGTAGAAGTAATTCCTAGATTTTTCTCAAAAACATTTCTTAACACTATTAACCTTAAAAATATTCAAACTTAAAAATATTTCACAGAACCTCAACAAAGCAAAATAGTTGTTTAACCAGGACTGGATCTAGGCTGTGCCTCAGGTTAAAAATTTTAAAGCACAAATATTTTTATTTTTTCTAAAATATAACATTAACATAGCACAAACCGAGGAATTTACTGCATTATATTTCTACATTTGAAATATGCATACAGTGTAAGAATAAAACTTTCATAACAATTCTCGTTTGTAAAGTTTAAAAAGGTGTCATTAATAATTTTTTCTGCTAAATTTTAAAGTAATAAAACAACAACGTTAAGGTATTATTCCCTGTTTCAATTATTTTCTTAATTTAACTTTTGGAAGAAAATCATGTAAATACAATTTATTTTCACTGAGAGCTGCGCATCTACTTTAAAAGTTTAATGGAAATAAGCAGGCACTGGTATTAATATCATGATTTATAATTCTTGTTGATTTATTGGTATACTCCCACTGTTTCGACATTGGAAATAGGATGTATAGACTTTATATTTTTAGAATTTGTTTCCTGTTCCTGAGAGGTTGCGTAAGTTTATTTTCTATGTAATTCTGAAGATAAATTGTGTAGTTAAATAAGGTAAAATAATATTTATCCAACACAGACTCATAATATTCTTGTTACTGTGGTTAATTGAAATAACTAATGTTCAATATTACTCACTCCGAGAGAATATTTATTAAATCACGGACGAATTATTATTTTTTTGCGTTTTTTTTTTTTTAATGTAAATAAAAAGAAAGTTTATAAAATTAATTTATTATTAAAATAATTCAACATTACGAAACATACTTATTTAAATTAATATTAAGATTTATGTTAGATTACTTATCTTTACACAATGACAGCTGTCATCTGTCATCTACAGCTGATGAAACGAAAACGAGTTAGTGAATATGTGTCAAACGTTTGAACGAAAATTATTTAAGAAGTTTTAAAAAAAGTGTTGGATAAAACATGGTATTACACTCGTGTGGAATACATTAGTCACTCGTATAATACATAACTATTATTTGTTGCTATCGTAAATATTATTATTTATAATGTTCAATTCTATGAATTTATTTATAAACCACTGTAATAAATGAACTAGTATTTCCTTTGATAAAATAATTGAAAAATAACTCTTGAGAATTTATAATTAAAATTTTCCTGAAATAATAATTATTATATGTTGAGAATTTTCTTTTGTTTCATAAAATAATAAATTATTATTGATCAATATTAATATTGTCCCCTTTAAAGTATTCCTTATTATTCATTACATAGAATGTACTATGTACTTAGGCCAACGTTATTTCTAGTCTGCAAAATATTTGTAAAATACACTTTGTGGTTATAGCCTTCAACTCTTTCAACGGTTATGACTTCATTACTTCTACGGTCGCAAAACTTTCATGTCCGCTTCATTTTCGGGAAGAAAAAGAAACAGGAAGCTATGTCTGATGAAAAAGGTAGTTTTGAACAATTTCGTCGGTACCATTTTCCGCGTCTTCACGGCCATCTTCAAAACGTTTCTACCATTCATAAACTTTTGGTTATTACATAATTTCTTTGCCAATAGCTTTCTCCACTTCACTGCACATTTACCGTTTTTAACACAAAATTTAATTGCAAAAACTCTGTTTCGTCATTTTCAAATAAAATAAATTGTCGAACATGTCAAAAGGCTTCATCAATATGTAACTTTCGAAGTCAAACACAGAGTACGCGTCTGATATGAATGAAACATGACATAAACTACAGCAAAATAAAAAAAATTGTTGTGGCCAGCACAAAACCTTCCGTCAATTCGATGTATTTTGTACAAATCCCATACCAAAAGGTCCTTGGAACAGAATCTACATAATATCATGTAAAATTAAACACGAACACATACTATTTCTATTCTATAAATCCAATAAAATTATAACATAAACATACACTAATTAAAATGCACTTGATACTTCTTCTTATTCTTCAGCTTCCCCTATTTTATTAGAGGTAGCTGTTTCCTCTTTTCTTCCACTCATTCCTGTCCAACACATCTTCTTGACACAGGCATTCCCTTCAGTCTTCTTGCGATACAGTCCTTCCATCTTCTCTTTGGCCTTTCTCTGCGTGTCACTTGCGAGGAGCACTATGACATACCAATTTTGTGATTCTACACTTTCCATATTTGGTTTTCCACTTCCAACTGACATCTGTCAATCACACACACACACACACACACACACACACACACACACACACACACACACACATACATACAGACATCATCTTAAAAATAGTAAATTCGTATTGTAGGGACCCTAAAACGTGCTTATTCATTAAAAACTCACCACCGAATTTTTTGACCAAAGACAATACCTTCCTTACCAGAGGTGACGGAAGGTAAAAATGTACTCAATCAAAAACGAACAACAAAATTTAAAAATTCGTGTTAATCTTTTGATTTCAAAGAAATACTTTTTATTTCGTTCCCTTGAATCTTGAATTGAAAAATATAAGTGTCCACAATACGTTTGGTAAGACTTCTCGCCATTTCCCTATTAGGCATATGTATAAGTATTGTACATATTTAACATTTCTGGTATACACAAAAACACATATCTTCTTTATATATTTTTGTTTTTTAATTTATTCTATGAACAAGTTTCCTCTTATTCTTCTAATGTTCGAGATTCTTCCAATTTATTGATAGGATTGACGGTATTTCTGAAGGGTATCTATGTATCTATAATTGTAAATATTTAATTAATAATAAAATAAGAAATATTAAATGTACTTCCCAGAAAAAGGTCTTCAGTAATGTCTCTGGTGTTTTGACACTGACATTTATTTGTCAATTACAAACATTTTAATTTTTCCACTTGTTTTCCATAGGGAGCAAGATTCATTACAACATATTATTTTACATACATATTTATATTTCTCTATCTCTAACTCTATAGAAGATATAAAAAAAAATTTAAATTTTTCGGATAGAGATTTTTATATTCTTTAATATTTGTGATAACATAAATTTTCAAAAAATAGTATATATTTAGTTATACCTCCAGTTGTCCAGTTGATATCAAAATCTAATCAACTCTTCCCAGTAACCGTAGTTCCAACATCCATACACACACATACGCACAAACACACGCTCGCGCTCGCGCACACATACACACACGGATAATCGTAAAAATGTTATAATCGGATTCTAGGGACCTTAAAACGTGCGTATCCACTAAAATCTGAATATGCAATTTCTATCGAGAGGTAAAAATAACAAACTTAAAGCAAATTACCATCAGTAAAAATAAGTAATAAAAGCTATAAAATATTTATTTATTTCTTTTGCAAATTTATGTAAATATGTTCTTAAACAATAGGAGCTTGGAGGTTTATCGTATTATCTATTTAAGCTGTACACAATTTGTGTTGAGAAGCTTCGAATGCATTGTTTTATAGCTACTTAATATTCACTCGAATGCACTGAAATTTTCAGCTTACATTTTAGAGAATTGATACCTTTACAGTGTAACAAAATACTCCATAAAGTTTCTCTATAATTAATTTTCTGTTTCACATATCAAAATTGTAGTTTTAAAGCCAGGCGGAAATTACAGGAAAGTGCTAAATTCATACACAGCTGAATAATTTACCGAGGTAAGGTACAACGCCAAATTTTCACGCAATTTACATACTAAACAACGTCGTAAGATTTAATAAGCAAGACAAAAATCTTTCAGGCACAAGCGTAAACACAAACAGAGTATATCTTTGAGCAAAAATAATCACTTTAGGCCGCAGGAATAGGCATTACTAATATTTGGAACAAAGCTGAAATACATAGTGTTGTAAGACAACAACCGTTATTTCATCAAAATCACAATTTATTCTTCAATTTGCATTCTTTCTAAATTTACACAGTGCTTGGCGCTGTCCTCCATTCCATTCAAGGCGTTCTGGAAGTCTGAAACTGGGATGTTGTTCAATACTTTTTCACTTTGGTTTGAGTGTGTTACATCATCGAAATGATTTCCTTTCATCTTCAATTTTAGTTTGGATAAAGCCCGTATGTCACGATCTATAATTCTGCACAGAATTATAGACATAATTATAAAAAGAATTTTATAGATGGCCTCATACAGAAATTTTTACCAGGACTTTTTCTGCCCATAAAGTTCTATTTTAATGGACTGAAAGTGCGCACATAATATGTGCAATGTATGATGACATTTGACAATTAGCAGTAGAATTTTTTATTATTATTGTAGTCGTTGATTATTATTTGCAGTTTTTAACTTAATAAAATATTATCAAATTATTTTGGACTCGTTATAGCAAGTAAGTATGAAGAATATCCATGATTATAGCCAGAATAATGTAGCAAATTACATGCACAGTGCATACCATGGAGGTATGAAACAAATATGGAGGTAGCTTACGCGAACTCAAATGAAGCCAACTGCTCCCCACTACTAGTCGGGACCATGTGTCGTGTACAGTACAAAGTTTTGTTGAGATTTAATTTTCTGGTGTGTTGTGCGAAGTAATATATTGTGGACTATTTTTATTATTGTTACTTCTTTATTTTTTAATGTTTACAAAAAACTCTATAATAAGATAATAAGGATGTTATTAACGAGTACACAAAATGTGATATTACGTTAAGCCAAGAAGACGATAGGAAAATATCTCATACAAAAATGCTATATTTCATGTCTTTAAATGTTTAAAAAAAATTATAAATACAGACATTTATTTTACTTTGCAAAAAATCACATAGTTCATTTAATTAAATCTATATGTCATAATTATTTTAAAGTTAGGTTGCATTTTTTTACAAAATCAAATATTGATAAATCCCAAAATATTAGAATTTGAATTAACAAAATGACTTTGTTTACAGGCTACTAAAAGACTGTTTTTTTTTATAATAAAAATGATCTAAATCAATTGTTTATTTTTTAATGTACTCTTATACCTTTTCCATTTTATTTAGACGCAACATATTTTATGTAGCTTAATTTTTACAAATTGTAATGAATAAAAGATTAGTAATTATTTACTACTGTAATTTAATGTATAGTATATATTTGAAGTAACTTTTTACTATTTAATATTTCCAAATAGTTTTAAATTTATTTTCTTAAGAAATATAATTATCAGTCAATCCCTTTTTTTTTAAAAAAAATGTAATGATATTTTTTCAGTTACACGTTTTTCGCATTTCGTACTTTAAAAATACCGCGAGATCCCCACTCTAGCTCGGGACCAAGACATGTATGCGTCCGTCCCTACTAGGCTTCACTCCCCTCGCCTTTAGTATCGCTTTACGCTCCCTCCATATTTGTTTCATACCTCCATGGTGCATACAGAATATTTTTGTATACATACAATTTTATCCATAAATTTGTTCATAAAAGTTCTGTAGTGGTCGCCCGTACTTTAGAATTCTATCATAGAAAGCAGGCGAATGCGATTTTACTTTTACGAATCTTGGTAGCATGCACTTTAGAATTCTATATTCGCTTTTTGTTTCGGAAATTTTTGGATTTTATATGAATTTTACACTACTAAAATGAAAAATAAATGTATAAATTACATATATAAATTGGCTTTGAATAGAATTGTATCAAAATAATGAGGTTACTTTGACACTCGCCTCGAGTCGTACGCTTGCAGGCGAAACTATTAAACTATCGTCATTATTTTATCACAATTCAATTCAAAATCAATTTATATATTTGTTATATGCAACTGTCATAATATTTTCTATTTTAATAGTATAAAACCCGAAAATTCCGGAAACAAAAAGCGAATATTATATAGAATTCTAATGTGCATGCTCATGCTACCAAGATTCAAAAAAGTAAAATCGTATTCGCCTGTTTTCTATGATAGAATTCTAAAGTGCGTGCTGCCACTAATAGTCAGAATTTTGTCCAAAATTTTAGATCGTGACAAACGGCCTTCAGAAAACAGACAGTTGAGATACGGATTATTGAGATTTTATTGTTTTTACATCTTACACACTAAGGAGGTTAATAGAATCAGAATCAAAACCAGATACCCCTGCTCAAACATAAAAAGCAATATATCTGATCTTTATGATTTTATTGTAGTATCTTGTTATTTACCCTTATTTTCCACATACTGAGACGTCCATCTTCCTTTTAATTAACAATTCCTGCAGTAGTTGGCGCTCTCTACATCACATGAACTGACGTTTAACTGTCCAGCACATCCTGATTAGTGTTCCTACGTAAACAATGCCTTTCATCTTGTGAAATTCGAGCAGTGAAACAAACGAAATTCGTTGCACAACAGCTTTGATCTTCCTGTCATTAACCCGGAAATTTGTTTCTAAATGCCCGGGAAAATCAATTTTTAAAAGTCACCAAAATTTTTACGGTCCAGTTGTTCCGCGGTATTATTAAAGGTTATGTAACAAAATACGCCAGACATTTAATATTTTTAGGTCAAATTATGCGTAAAATATTGCGTCGTGGTTGTTAAAAATGGCGCTTAAGAAATATAATACTGACCACAGAATTTGGAATGAAAATAACCATAAAAATATCAAGAATAATAAGTGGAAAAGGAGGGACCCCAAATACCTGGAAAGCTTAATAAATTGGAATGGAAACTGCAAGAAATAAATTAGACGCAAAATTACACAGGGAAAGGCAAGCGCACAGTAAAATACCAGATTTATTAACAGCGAAACGTGGACATTATGGAAGAAGGAGAAAAAGTGCTTGGAATGTTTTGAGATGTGGTTGTAGCGACGGATGGAGATGTTTGGGTGGAAGGAGAGATTCTGGAACGAGGAGGTGTTGAGAAGAATTGGAGAAAAAAGAATAATTTTCAAAAAGTAATAAAGAGGAAAGCTAACTGGGTTAGACCTATTTTAAGGAGGGATGGTATACAGAAAATTATAAATGAAGGGAAAATACGTGAGCGAAGGGGAAGAGGACGAAAAAAAAAATGGAATGTTAACTGAAGTTAAGGACGGACATAATTACGAGAGTCTGAAGAGAGAGAACTATTTAAGAACACAATTTACAAAATGATCATGATGACATTCTATAATATATTTTTTTCGGAGTTCTTATAAGTCTATAAAATCCATTCGGCTTCAGTGGCTCAATGGTTAGAGCAACGCCTCTTAATCATGAGTGTGCTCGGGGTTCTGGGTTCAAATCCCACTAAGGCATGGATGCTTATGTATGTGAACCTACTCAGTAATTGGGATTTAATCCTGTTAAGAGGTTTAAAAAAAGAGCTGAAAAGGTTATGGTAACAACTGGATAACCGGAAGTAGTAGTTTCTTAAAAAAATCTTTTAAATATTATTGTTTTGGAAATTTACCTTATTACAAATATTAAAGAATATAAAATTCTCTATCCAATACATTGAACTTATATAGATTTAGAGACAGACTGAATTATAAATATATAAAATAATCCATTGTATAATGAATCAATCAGCCTACGGAAATTAGTTGAAAAATTAAAATGTTTGTAATTGACATAAATGTCAGTGTCAAAAATCCAGACATTACTGAAGACTATTTCTGTGAAGCCGGAAGTACATTAATATTTCTTATTTTATCATTAATTAAATATTTAAAATTATAGATAGATACCTACGGAATTCGTACATGGACAAGTCGAAATGTAACAGTAATATAATATGCTGTTATAACGAGGAAAATACTTCATCAACATCTAAAATTGGTATATATAAAGAAAGAGGATTCATTTATAAGCCAAAATATGAACAGTATCAGTATCAACTAAACAAGCGCTTACTATGCATATAATTCATCATATACCCTTCATAAATACCGCCAATCTCATCAATGAATTGGAAGAATCTCGAACATTTAGAAGAGTAAGAGGAAACTTGTTCATAGAATGAATTGAAAAGTAAAGAATAGATATAATTAGAATATTTGTGTGTATGAGAAATGTTAAATACAATGCTTATATAGCCTAATATGAAAATGGCGAGAGGTATTGTGCTGGCCACAACAGATTTTTTTTCCTAATAAATTTCAAACGCGTACTAACAAATACTGGCTTTATTTTTAAATTACGTCATTCTTTATATACGTATACGGGTTTTATCTTGCAGAGTAGAATAAATTAATTAAGCCTTTTAGGCCCGGTTTCTCAATCTCCTTTTAAATTGCTGGTACATTGAAAAACAAGCCCTAAAGTATATAAATCTACATAATAAATTATGTCAAACTAATTGAGGTTAAATTTGTAACATTTTTCTCTTTTTTGTAATAAAATACTTACATACAAAGTAAATCAATATTTTATTAGTAATTTAAAAATTTTCATGAATAACAACAACATAATTTCATATTTGAAAAACAGAAGAAGGCACTTAACAAGATTAAATTTCTTTGTTTGTTTCTAAATGAAAATGACTTCCATGCTTGAAATTCAAACAAAATCATACATGACAAGAAATGTTAAAAGGGACATTGCATGTATTAAACATCACAGAAATAATGGCCTTTAATAGCATTTACTAAACTGTCAACACGTTTGTGACATAAATAATGCATCATTTATATTTATAGTTCTCTGCAGAATACAAATTTCATATTTTGTAGTTATAAATTAAACGCTCTCTTGTCCTTTTCAAATGAGTCGGTCACAAAGGAGAGTGTGTAAAGTACGGCGCAGAGCGTATAAGTGGACGCCTGAAACCTTCTATGTTCACAAGAACTCTCAACCGCAGTCTTTCAGCTCAAAAGCTTTCTTCAGTTACGTGCAGTTGCGCAGATATAGAACTCGTTCCACGTTTATTTCGATGTAAGATATCAATAATCTCACAAGGTAGCAATCAGACAAATTATTTCTTTCATAAAAATGTCTGGTATGGATAGCAAATATTTTCTACAATATTAAAAATAAAACAAATTTAAAAAAACATCTATCTCCTATAATTGAAGTATTCAGAATCTTTAGTAACTAGAAAATACCAAAAATATTACTCTTTTGATTTTTATATTAATATCACCAAAAATATTAAATTGAATAAAATTTCATTGATACCATTTTAACAAGATTTATCTAAATATTTATAAATTTAAATGGTTATCGAATATGAATATTAACAATTTTAGTAAAAATAGTTATATCTAACAATATCCATAAAATATATTTTATATTCAATTTGTTTAAAATTCTAAATTATATTATTCATATTTTCAATTTCACTGCTAATTTAAATGCTATTTATAGTATTTTTAATAAAGGTTCATTAAATGAATTTTTAACAATATGTAAATTTATACATTATTTAATTGTAATTAATATTTAAATTTTAATTTCATGTTTTTTTAAATTTATTAATTTATGTAGATACTAAATAAAATATTATACAATATGCCAGTACGCTATTTTATATTATGCAGGGTGTTATTAACAATCATTATACATTCACCATCGCAGGAAAACCCAATTAAATAGTCATTAATTTAATAACATCCAAAACTACCAAATTCTATGACCGATGTCACATGTTTGAATTTGACATGTGACATGTCATAGAATTTGGTAATTTTTTATTTCATTAAATTAATGACTATTTAAGTAAAGTCTTAATAATATTTTTCTTTCTTGATGTAAAGTGCGATTGAAAAATAGTTGAATTGATAAGTCGCTCCACCTGACGTTCAAGGTGTGGCATATGTGTTGCGAGATAATAACACTTGCGTGATAAATCTTTTACAGCCCGATTCACAAAAAAGTTTAAGCTAATCCTCATTTTTGGATTAGCGAATTCTACTCTAATTTTGACAGTTTATATTTTAAAATATAGTCTAATTTATTCCTAGTATCTACCTTTATTGATAATATCATGAAAATTAATACCGGAATAGAATAGTATTCACTAATCCAAAAATGAGGATAGCTTAAACTTTTTTGTGAATCGGGCTGTTAGTGTCTGCTGCAGACGAATTTAAATGTTTAATTCTTTAAACATTTTTTTGCGCCAATTTCTTCATAAATTTATTAAATGAATTTGATTTATTGCCGAAATATTAAATATTAGATCTTTGCGTTGGTAATATCAGAAGATTTGTATTTCTAATAACATGGGTTTATAAACACAGCACGAAAAATTAACAAATATTTTTAGTGGTTCCTTATCTTCCGTCATCTTTAGGTACGGAAAGTCTGGTTAAAAAATTCGGTGATAAGTTTTTAATGAATAAGCACGTTTTATGATCCGTTGAATACGATTTTACTAGTTTTACGATTATGTGTGTTTGTGTGTGTGTGTGTGTGTGTGTGTGTGTGTGTAACAAAAGTTTCTCAGACGATAACTCCAATACTACCATTCTAAAAATTATAATTCTTTCGTATTTCTCTCCTTTACATCCATATGCAGAGCTGATTAGATTTTGGTTAGAATTGGTCAACCGCATGCTCCCTTATTTGAAGTTCTTAACAGTTTTCAAATAATTTGTTAATTTTGTTGTTGAAAATATTGAAAAACTGAGTTCACCAGAACAGTTATACCTGATAACAATTAAAGCGATTTAGAGATATGTAAAACCGAGTGTAAAACTATTTTATCGAACGGAGGCACAAAAACCAATAATAGTTCAATATTCTAATATTCATTTCCTTTAATTTCAAAGATAAATCAGCCATTTTCTTCAAGAATATCTCCACTCCGATTTCGAGAACTAAGAGCTAACTTCGATTAAATGAGACATCTGCTACGCCTGTATTTTATCAAAAATTCTCTCAGCCTTCAACATAATGACAAAAACATTATTCTTTTTGAAAAATACCTATTTAGTTTTTATCCAGTGGTATAGTAAAATAATATTTGTACAATTTATTAAATTATACCACTGTATATTAGCTTGCAGGTAGTATGAATGTGAGGTACTATAAAGTAATTTAGTTATTTTATATAAACTATATAACTCATTAAATATATCGTTCTCGTGGCTATAAATTTCAATATCCCAATATGAGTAAACAAGGTTAATGTAAATACTTTGTGAACTATTAAAATTATTGACCAATGAAAGTCACCAGCACATTTAATAACTGCACTTCATTTACTCCGCGTCGGCTCAAATTTAATCACATAGCAAATGAAACTGTAAAGTGATTAAAATTAATCAGCCAGCCCAAACCAGGAGACGCCATGAAAATGTAAATAGTTTAATTACAAATATGTATTGGAAATACACAAACCACTAGTAAACAAACAGTTCATTAATGAAATAAATATTGTTTTGTATTGGTTACATTGTTAATTGGTGTTTGTTGTACATGATATTTATTGCAGATATTTTTTATACATAAATTGCAATTAAAATAATGTAATTTTAGAACTTTAGTTTTGTTTACAAATTAATGCTCTTTATGACATATTATTCGGCAGCATTTAAATTCAGAAGGAACTAAGTGCCATTCACCAAATAAATACTAAAAACGAATCTGCACGATAAAAAAAGAGAAATGCAAGTCGATTTCAAACCGCGTTACAATGTCTTTAATGGCGTCAGTGTTGTGGACGACAAATTAAAAATTCGCCGGTGTGAAAATATTCAAAATATTAGACATTTCTTTATAATTGCAAAGTGTTTTATTAGTAAATTAGTCATTGACTAAAACTGAGTAATACATAATATGAAAGAGAATTTCATGCCGAATTCACTTTTGAAACCGCGTTATCTTATTTTTAACCGTGTGAGAGTGGTGAATGAAAAACGAGTAATGAGGAGATTTGAAAATGTGTCTATAACTCACAAATAGTTCCCCGATCTTTAATACTTTCGGTATGGAATTTGTAGAAAAGAAAATATGATCGAGTTTCAATTTTACTGGATATATACATAGAATCTTTTCCAAGGAACTTTTCGTATGATATTTGTACAATATACATAGAATTGACGGAAGGTAATGTGCTGGCCACATCAGCATCAGATTTTTTAACAATAGGAGGAGTAAATGTGCAGCGTTTTGTCGCTGTCAATTTATTGTTTATGGATTATTGCAGAGAAAAATACTACAAATAACATTTATGGAAAAATCTATTGACAAAAATATTGCAAGGACAAATAATAATTCCAGCAATTGTTTAAAATTATAACGACTGCATAGATCACAAAATCATCAATAATTTACTTAATTCAAGGCTACGAGAAATGCAAGCTGTTATAAATTATTATAAAAATTATTAAAAAAAAAAAAACTCTCAACAAGATTAAATCCCAAATACTGAGAAGGTTCAAATGCACAAACATCCATGCTTTAGTGGGATTCGAACCCAGAATCCGGAGCACACTCATGACTCATGACAAGAGGCATTGCTCTAACCATTGAGCCACCGGAGCCAACATTATTAAATTATTAAATATGTAACATTGTTTATTTTTCGTGTAATTTCATTTTTTTCATAATTTATTATTTTGGTTAATTTCTTTAAAGTAAATATAAAATTTTTATGCAGTCGCTCTGTTTGTCGCATCTCACATCCTTATTCAAATACATAAGTACTTGTGAAATTTAGTACGATACTTTTGAATTACTCATTTATGGGCCATCCAGCGAATTAAGCGGTTTACTTCATAAATACAATATCACTAGTAACAATGACGTCATATCTTAAAAAGTTTACATGAGCATGCAAAACGGATTAAAATATGATCTGTGGGTTGCTTTCATAAATGCAAATCTTTCTTAAAAAGGTAACACGTCTGGTATAATTTTTTTCCAGCGAAATCCAATTTTATTTAAAATATTTTGAACGAGACTGCTTACGCCGTTATAAATACTTCATTCTTGTAGTATATGCAACAAACTATCTAGTATTACGTGAGATCCTTAAAAAAATACAGAATACTGCATACCATACAATTTCTCACTGTTTCTGTACATTGCGTATAGCGTTTGCCACACACTGTAAATATAGATTTAATTTTCAAATTATTACTAATAGAACGAAATATTACCTCAATATTACAATTTAGTGAAAGTAAGAGCCCACCAATCTATTTTTCATTTTCAAAATAAGTCAATAAATAATTACAAGCTCTTGAATTTGACATGACAGAGCATTTGACATTTTGTCAATGAACAACGAAACCAAAAATAAAATGAAATCACAATACAGGTTGAAAAGTACAATATAGACATATAATATTTAGTAATATACATATTCAGAATTACCAATATTAAAAAAATATAATCAAACGTTATTTTGCAAAAATTTACAAAATTTTACTTAATAATAATATATTCAAATATAACTATTTCTATTAAAGGTGTCAAATACATAATAATAATAATAAAAAATCTGTTGTGGCCAGCACAAGACCTCTCGCCATTTCCATATTAGGCTATATAAGTATTGTATTGCACTTCGCTTTCCAACCGTCGTTTTATAACAAAATCTTACAGAACATTACCCAAATATTGTTTCTTACTATATTTAGCATGTCTTCTGCACACATATAATTCAAATTATATCTATTTTTCATTGTATGAGGAAGTTTCTAAATGTCAAATATTGTTCCAATTCATTAACCAGATTGGCGGTATTTCTGATAGATATATGCATTTTATCACAATTT
Source organism: Ophonus ardosiacus (assembly GCA_943142095.1). Taxonomy (NCBI): domain Eukaryota; kingdom Metazoa; phylum Arthropoda; class Insecta; order Coleoptera; family Carabidae; genus Ophonus; species Ophonus ardosiacus. The sequence continues at coordinate 52,815,890 of OW964825.1, read as the reverse complement.
TACCTATAATTTCAAATATTTAATTAATAAAAGAATAAGAAAAGTTAAATATACTTCCCAGGAAAAGCTATCAGAATGTCACTAAAACTGTTGATATTTGACAATGACATATGTCATGTTATAAACATTGGAATTTGTCAACTGGTTTCCTTAGTGCCTTGGCCTCTGCGATTAGTATACTCTATAAATTATAGAGTCTTTATCTCTAAATCTATACAAGATATAATAAAATTTTTAAGTGTATTAGATGGAGAATTTTATGTTCTTCAATATTTAATAAAAAAAACTCCCAAAAAATTATATTTAGAAGAATTTTTCTAAGAAACTACTACTTCCGGTTGTTCAATTGTTACCAAAACCTTTTCAGCTCTTCCCAGGAATGTCAGATTGAGGAAACTGCAGTTAAATATTTTTTAAGACTTATAGTTTTTGAGGAATCGTGACTACAACATCCAGACATACATACATACACACACACACACATACATCCACACACACACACACACAGACATCATTTTAAAAATGTTATAATCGGATTGTAGGGACCTTAAATCGTGCTTATTCAATAAAATCTGGATATGCGAATTTTAGCATGAATCCAATACCTCTCTTAGCGAGAGGTAAAAAACCAATAAAATACCGTTAATAAAATATATTTAAAAAAATAAAGAAAATTTCAAAAATCCCTAAACGATGACGTAAACCGCTTGATTCGTTAGATAGCCCATAGGTCCATTAGGTTTTATGAATATGTCACCTTTAGATTATGTGTATATAAAAAGTTTACTTAATAATAATATATTCAAATATAACTATTTCTATTAAAGGTGTCAAATACATAATAATAATAATAAAAAAACCAATAAAATACCGTTAATAAAATATATTTAAAAAAATAAAGAAAATTTCAAAAATCCCTAAACGATGACGTAAACCGCTTGATTCGTTGGATAGCCCATAGGTCCATTAGGTTTTATGAATATGTCACCTTTAGATTATGTGTATATAAAAAGTTTGAAGATATAGTCAATATTTAAAATATAGTGGAATATTTTTTACTGATTCATATATAGTTGCTATATTAACTAACTATTTTAATAATGCAAAGTAATCTTTTGTGTACTCTAATTAAGTACAAATAATTCTTAATTATACAAAATAACGGAGAAATAACAATTTTCTAAAAAAAGTATTTACAATGGGTATAATATGTGCGTACTTAACCTGTAAAATAAAATATTGTTTACTTTACTTTCTAGTCGCTAAAATATCATTGCCGTTCATTTTTACAAATTAAATTGAAATAAAAATGATTACTCAATGTTTATGAATTAATTTGAATAAAATGCTTATTCCAGCCCTACGCTCATAGCTGATAACTCAGCGCCCTGCTGTACCTAATGGAACATTTACCGGCTCAAAATGTATTATATTATTTCTACATCCGTCTTGAATGCATGCATTTAAGCTGTCAATTTAGAACAGAATATTCTTGCGTTAAATGTATTTCAACTAATATCAATAAATCTTTACAATTTATTGAAACTGATCCAAAATAAATGATATACTCATACATTATCCGACAACTTTACTTCCTGTAAAATTTATGGAGTTAAAGAGAATTATTTTAAGCAAGTTATATGTAAATCTGTTAAAAAACATAAAACGAGAAATATATTAATTTATAATCCTCTATGTATAAATCTGTGAAACTCTAATTTTAAATGATGAAATTTAATGAAGTACTCGATTTAATTTTTTATCATTTATATACGTATAAATTCGCAATTTCATGGCAATAAACTTCCAATTAAAAATACATTTGCCGTCGGATGGAAAAATGAAAAATATCTGTCTTAATAAAATTAGGGACGACTCAATCCTAATAAATTTAATTATGATTTTTAATTAACCTAATTAAAAGGTTTACAAAATTAACCAAACACTTCATACTCCGGGCATGACATGAATTTATTTTTAAAGGAAAAAATTAAGAGTTGCGTAAAAAAGTTTTAGCGGTTTGTACGGTAAGCTGAAAATACGTTTTTTCATGAAACTTTTTCTGCTTCAGTGAATTTTATACGAACAAAAGTATTCTGAATTCACAATTTTCCAGTGACATGAAGGGTGACATTTCTTTTCAACCCTTGCACCCTTTGGATGTTTCGCTTTCAACATCCCCATGCAGTAATATTTTATGTTTCTACATATTTCCATCAATCTTTCTTTTTTTGTACTGATGAAATTCATGAAATATTGAATGTTGCTTCCTAAACTGATAAATTGCTCCAGTAATCAATTATGTAAATTTTGAAAAATGAGCAAGATAAAATGAAATATTTTTAATTTTTGAAATATGGTGAATTAGGAGATTTTATATTTGCAAACAATATTTTCCAGTAGTGTATAATACAATGGAATATACAAGAAAATATTGGCAAGAGAAAAATTAAATTTTCTAGTCGCAGTTTACACTCTTACAAAATAAAATGAAATTTAATAAACAGATATACAAAGAAAATTGAAAAATTGTAAAAAAAATGTATATAGTAGTTTTCGCTTCTTAAACAGGGTGTTTCACAACTTCGGGTACAAACTTTAAAGGCATATAGTAATGGCCAAGACAGTGAAACGAGTTTTTACAGAGTTTATCTGGATTTTGTAATTGGAAAAGGATCCAGGCGCCATTTTCTAGTTTTGAGCAAATGCGTTCCAAAGTCTTCGTATCTTTAAAATTCAAATTTAAGTTTCTCGACAAATATGATGATGAATTATGATCAATTACCTTTTCATTTAGCTAATTCATATGCGGCAATAAATAGCTTTTTGAAAAAATCAATTTTTTGATTAATTTGGCGCTTGGTTCCTTTTCGTTTTATAAGAGAAATTTATTTGGTTCTTTTCAGAAGAATTGTCTCAGTACTTGGTTCTATATTGATTAATAAATCATAAAATATTGTTCTTTATAGACAATTCTATAATTAAATCAAATACATGTAACTACAAGAAAAAAATAAACATTTCATTTTATATTGCCAATAATTCTTAAACAAAATATAACTCACTATGAAAAATATAAAGGCACATGAGGTTATTCCGCATTATGTTCAGTTTCAGTTAACCAAACCCTTCTATATCATTATCAAAATCGCATGACGACAAATTTTGATAAAAGTCCTTTGCATCTTTAGGAATCAACGGTAACAAGCTTTTGATATATGTCAACTTTTTATTGATATTTTTTCATTATTAAAATAAAGAAAAAGAAATAAACATAACCTAAGAAATGTTTACCTACCTATGTTGAGTTAAGTTAACTTTGTTAATTAGATGTGCCCTAATATCATTAGATTTTTCTAGTGCCATTTTTAATATCCTTTGACTTTTGCCTCACATGTTATTAAAAGAAACATAAATAATTAAGTATTTAACACCAATAAGCACATGCAACAAAAAGGAACCACGTAGCAAGATTAACAAAAAGGTAAATGTAAAATTCAGCTGTCGCTTGGTCTACCCACCAACAGAGGATGTTAGAAGAATACTAGCAGCTGGTTCTTTTTTTAGTATCTAAGTAGCATCGTTTTCGGTAGCTTGGTGCTACAAACTCAAATATTCGGTTTTGGCGTTTGGATCCTTTTCCAGTAACAACATCCATCTCTACTATCTCGAAAACTCTTATGTTTAGAAACATAAGGTTCTAACTGCAAGTTTTTAGTAAAATGAGATGTATGGATAGCTAGGTTCTATCAGCCATATTCTATCTCTTTCTGATTTTTGTTCATTTCCAAGATAGTTCAGAGAAAAAATATTTTCTAAGCCAAAAAAGTTAAAAAGAGGTTCAGAAATTAATTTTGAGAAGCGGATTGCTATGAAAACAATTAGAGCTATAAAGACTGAGCAACATACATAGTATAAAACAATATTAACCCTCAGCTGGTATGGTATATTGGACAATCACCTGAAGTATAGTGGGTAAAATACTGACGCCCAATTTTTTTTATTGTTTTATTGTAAAACTTTTGGCATGAAACCTTTATTTTATATTAAGAACAGAAACAATTACAACAAATATAAAACGATGTATTTTTATGAACATTTCATAGAAAAATATTAAAATAAAAAATTATGCCACTATACGACAAAAAAAATGTCATTACCAAAAAAGTCTCAAGTGTTTACCTTCTATCTTGTTTTCAATCAGTACATTGCTGATAGAGATTGTAGTAGAGATGTTGTGGGCCTTACATAAACTCATTAATGCACGTGGAGCATTTAAGGGGATGTTTGATGTTATCGTGACACATGTAACACCTCCGTTTTTTATGTCTCATTTCTTTCAATGTGTAGCAAGTCACCCATCGTTTGAATCCTGTTTCATTATCTTTGCTGTGGGTGCTCAATTCATCTCTAGCATCGGAATAATCACTTACATAGGCATCCAAGGCCAATATTTTTAATTCGTGCTCTGTAAGCGGCCGTTTTGTATCCATTTTAACAAAATGTTAATTATAATAATTGAACGCTCAGATACCGATACCTTAAAATGTTCAAAACTACGCAAGGCACGTCACTACTTTAAATTTTAGAAGACTTCTGGGAGCGGCGTGCGGTTGTGCGAAATAGAAACAATAGTAATAATCGAATGAAAATGACTCTGAGTCAGATATAACCCATTCCAGTTGAGGGTTAAAATAAAATTTGATTTTTACCTCCCGCTACCTTTGGTAAAGGAGGTATAGGGATCGTGCTAAAAATCGCATATCGAGATTAGTAAATGACCACGTTTTAAGGTCCCTAGAATCTAATTTTAACATTTTCACGATGATGTCTGTATGTGTGTATGTGTGTGTATGCGTGTGTGTGTGTGTGTGTGTGTGTGTGTGTGTGTGTGTGTGTGTAGGTGTATGAATTTTGTCTTCGCTCTAACTCAAATACTATCATTCAGAAAATTCTGAAACCTTGTATTTCTACCCTATTCTGATCTGAAAAGAAACCATTAGAATTTGAAGTAAATCTGATAAACGGAAATGGAACTTTAATTGAAGCTCATAATGGTTTTTCTTCAAAAAATACCATTAAATGCCATTTTTTCGCATTTTATGTCATTATGAAAATAAAGATTATTGAATTTTCTACAGGAATACATTAATACTTTTTCTATATATTTTACAGATAAATTTAAAAATATTTTTTTTATAAGTCCCGAAGCCTAAGATAAACACAATTCCTTTGTTACACAGTTCATATTTCAAATAAATGTACCTGACAGTAAATGTTACTGTCAAAAAACTAATCACTTCAAATCAATAACAGTGACATTTTAAAAAGAAAATAGTAAATAAAGCAATAGTTTTATGCAATGGAACAGTTTGCAGCGTTAGTAAATACGTAGGTATGTTTTTAAATTAATGAAAATTAAATACCAGGAGGTTTTGTGTTGGCCACATCAGATTTTTTTTTGTAATGGAGAAATTTATTATTCTAAATTTGTTTTCAATTACTTTCTATTATTTGCGGCACATAAATTTATTCTTTTCGTGTTTTATTAATAAATCACGTAGTTTTTCATTGTGAAAGTGTCAAATACCTATTATCTGCCGCGACGCCAAAGATCTTATGTGTTACATTTGACAATTAACTTTTTTTGTCAGAGAACACATTGATTTTCACTTTTTTACAAAATTTTGAACTACGACGTAATTTGTTAGTTTTAAGAGGCTTGTAAAATAAAAATTATTCCCAGATTTACTATACCTACAACTTATATGGAGTTAGTTCTACCGTCGGTTAAGCGTTATACACTGACTTACATAACACCCTGTATAAATGGCAAATTATATCAATTTACAAAAAAAAATTTGATTAATTGTAGACTAAAAGGTGCATGTATAAAAAATACTATTATAATCAAATAATGTGGTGTCCAAATAGCTGCATGACATTTTTTCATTTATACGAGAGCACTATTCATTAAAATGCAATTAAAACCTGCAGTAAAGTAAATGAAATTCTGCTTTCATGTTCCACATAATAAAAAAAAATGTCATTGAAGTTCTTTTTATAACAAATACGACTATATTATAATAAGGACATGAAATTGACGTTCCACAACAAATATCCTTTCCTCCAGTACTACATGAAGAGAGAGATAGTTGAGTATTACCATGGCCTCTCTTCTCAACGTATTGTTCTTATCCGATTTGACATTTTGCTCTGTTTTATTTGCAGTGGTGCTTGACGTTTGACGTTTGTATGAGTGATCAGTTACAACAATTATTTGTCAGTTGACGATAAATTAAAAAAAAAAATACCACAACACAAAATTATCCAACACCAATTAAATACTGTTTTAACCCTTAGCCTTAACCACCCGGGTCTCAATATGCGTACGTAGTACCTGCGCCCAGTCTCCGTGACCGATGGCCTTAATATATGTTACACCCAATACTATTTGTTTTAAACTGATTAATGTATTTATAAGGATTGTTTTAAATATTAAAATCATGTACAATCCATTTATAAGCTATATAAAATATAAAACAATATTTCGTAAAAGTAATATTTTTAAAAAATATATCCACTGCCTTCGGTTATCGTCATATTTCTAAAACTATTTTAAAAATAAAATAAAAATTATGATTTTCTAAAACAAAAATGTTGCAAATAACTGTAAAAAAGTTACATTTTTTTTTTATTTTATTAGAAAAATTCCAACGTTCAAACATAGTCTCTCTAAGTTTTTCTTGCAGTGATGGTACAAACAATAAGTAAATGTAAAAATAAATGTATTTATTATAATTATTTGGTGGAATACAATTTAATAATCTATATTACTGTATCAATACTGTTATTACTAAAATTAGTGTTACGAGTATCAATATCTTGGAACTATACCTTTTAAATAAATTAATTATGACCCTACCTGAAGTTTTTAAGGAAAAAAATGGGCTTAAGGATCATGGAGAATTTTTAAATAAATGACGAATGAAATTATGAAAAATTCAAATCCCTGCAGAGTCATTGAATTTATCATAATTTCTTTCGTTGTTTATTTAAAAATTCTCCATGATCCTTAAGCCCATTTCTTTCCTTATATACCTTTTAAACTTCAGTTTCAGAAAAAGTAAGTCCAATTTCATAAAAATATTATCTAAATATCAAATTACCTTTTCCGAAATTGAAATTACTTTTTCTGAAATTAAAGTTACTTTTTCGTAAATTAAAGTAGAAAAGGTATAGATTTTAGTTCGAAAAAGTATAATTTAAAATAGGCTTAAACATTAGCCTAACAAAACCGAACCTTATTCGCTTTTTATCCAAATAGCTAATTTATTGTTCCTACGTACTCTGTATGCAAATCCTGATGTCCTGTCCAAAATTTATGGTCAAATATTTCGAAGCGAAAACATTTTCACACTTTGTAAAGAACTATAAAAAATTACAAGTTCTAAATTACAGTAACAAAAACAGCCCCTAATAAAGCATCCCTGCCTAACCTTTTAACTTTCACCGCTATCCGCAGTTGTTTTGCGCCAACCAAGTCACGTGACACCCTCAGTGCCATTAACAAGGACGTGGCGGTCGTGGTTCCCTCATCGCACTATAAATCATTTGGTTTTTCACACGCGCAACCCCCGTATCACACTTGATGTGATACGCCACTGGCCAAGCACTATAAGGATAACAAATGATTTATTTGAACAAATGGTTTGTTATTTTTGAAGACATAAAATTCATAGTTTAGTTTTTTTTTTGTATAATTTGTAAATTTGTGGTTTGTTTTTTTAACTGGATCGAACACTGTAAAAATAAATTTTGTATAAGTGATAAATTTTTATGTGTTTCAATTTGGAGAGATATAAATAATTTTTACGCTGATCAGTTAAATCGTTAAATTTTTACGAATGTGTGAAATATTTGTTTTTCTTGGTTCCTGATTACAGTGTTTAATATTACTAACAATTAACAGTAACCTTCGAATATTTCAGAAAGTGTTACGATTTATTATAAACAAATTCACATTTCATTCAATATAATTTAAATTTAAACAACTCTTATTACTTCATTTCTTAATCGCAGTACGTGAAGTGTTACTTTTAATAGCACCGCGTAAAATTCATTGCATTTCTTATGGAGTTTATTTTACGCACTACCCGTAAAGGGCTCCTATACCCTTTGATAAGGATAAAAAATTTTAATAGCTTGCTCTTTGAATGTCTGTTGACATTTGAGTGCAAGGAAAATATTTTCTAGTTCTGAATAATTTTGTTGGAAAAGTATAATGTGCTTTTTCACAGTCGCGTTGATCTTGCGCTAGCACTACTCGCCTGCGGCTCTTATCGCCAATTCTAATCTCATGTGAAAAATGCAGCTTCACGCACTTGTTCCACAATTTATTTCATTCACGCCTACTATTTATATTTGTTTATTATAACCTATAAAAATTAAATATTTATAAAACTAATAGTATTTTTTTGTTTCAGGTATTTAAGTTCGTTTGATATTTTAATACAATTTTTTAAGTAAGTACCATTTAAAGTTTAGTTAATTTAATTTCATAGATGCTACACAAAAATTCAGAATACAGTATTTTTGAAACAAGTTTTATAACATCTTTTCAATTTTTTTTGACACGACCGGAGCCATATTATATAAAAAATCTGATATGAACTCCACATGACTTCCTTGTACGCCTATTAAACTATACAAGTTCTTTTAATAACTAAAATATTAATTTTAACTTCAAAACAGGAGAATACATACTGTTCATAATGGGAGTTGTAATTTGACATTGACATTAATTTATTTTATTTTTGTTATTTTTTATCCTTCTCCATAGCAAATTTAATTACCACTTAAAACCAAAAGGTATATAATATTTAAATTTACATATCTCGCTTATACAAAGAGCTAATTTAATAATACTTGATGTGCTAGACGCAGAATTTAATTCTCTAAAACTTTAATTTAAAGTATTTATTACTAAAATCAAAATAAAACGATTTATTTAAGAAAAACTGTTAACAGCTTCAGGTAATGTATAACTTCCGGGTTCCGGATGGCCCAGTTTAACCAAAATTTATTAAATTATTTCTATTGATATAAAAATCTTATGTACCAAATTTGAGAAGTTTAATTATTATATTTTAATATAGATTTTCATTAATAGATATTTACACACCAAGTGAGCTAAGGTATTTATCGTTGTTGATAAACGTCAAGTCATGTGTTTAAAATGCTTTATTGTCTGTCATTTGTGCCGTGAAAAATAATGAAAATTGCTGATAATGTCTAATAAATACTATGGTGAGTGTTATTTTCGTTCCTGATGTTATTTTAAATGCATTATTTGTTGCAGAGAGAGTTAAAATTTGAGTGATTTAAAAAAAAAATTAATTCACATGTGAAAAAAGTGTTACTTATATTTGTTGCTATAGAGTTAATAATGACAGTTTAAAATGTCAAAATTGAATAATAGATATTTACACACCAAGTGAGCTAAGGTTATGTTTATTCATGAGAAGAAAGTTTAGCGCACGAACCCGAAGGGCGAGTGAGTTAAATTCTTCGAGTGTATAAACATTCTTAGCTCACGTGGTTTGTACAATATTTTATTCAATTTTGACGAAATAATAATAAAAACCATTATAATATTTAATTTTGACAAAATAAAAAATTGATCAGTTAGTAGGCTAAGCAGGACAATCGTCGCTGATAGACGTTAAGGCACATATTTAAAAAGCTTCATTGTTTGTCATTTATGTCGTAAAAAATAATGAAAAGGGCTGATAATGTCTGATAAATTATGTGGTAAGTGTTATTTTCGTTCTTGATGTTATTTTTAAATGCATTTTTTATTGCAGAATGCCAGAGTGAGTTAAAATTTTGTGAGAGTGATTTAAAAAAATTTTTAATTCACATGTGAAAAAAAGTGTTACTTATAGTTGTTTATACAGTTTAAAACGTCAAAATTGAATAAAATCTATTATCGGCTTCAAATAAAGTATTATTATTATTATTATTATAACACTCCTAAATACTAAATTTCAACTTTCTACGGCTTATCGTTTTTCAATTATGCGTATGTACAGATGTCACGACGAAATTAGTAGAAATGGATTCAGGGATGGTCAAAATGGATATTTCCGCTGAAATCTGTAAACCAATTTTTTTCTCTATTACAATACTTCCTTTACTACGTACAAGGAAGTAAAAACGAGTAGGTATCTAACGAGTTTATGAAACAAGTCACATACCATACTATTTCTAAGACTGAAAATTAAAACAGCAGAAGTATAGATACACTTTTTAGTTTATTTATTTTTAACAACTATATCTGTTGAAAAAAAACTGCAGGCAGTTAACTTCAAACCGTGTTTAATGAATCAGCTGTTAGTAGTTGCTAGCTTCACACCGTGTTCAATATGCTCGAAACCACAGCTTGTTAAGTTGTGATTAAGATGTTATTTACCGCTATAGAAACTAGTATGTTGTCATTTTTTAACGGGAGTTTAACCATTCGTCCTAATTTTGTCTGGAAAAGTATTTTATTTCAATATTCATTTGTTTAAATTTGTTATCCTGTAAATTTAACTTTGGAATTTACTCTTCGTTGTTTGAAATAACTCGAATAATGTTTTTTTTTTACAAAAATCCGTCAAAGGCACGCCGTCATTTATTTAGCAGAACATTGCTACATACAAAGGATAAAAAATGAACCAAGTTATCTTTTTAATTATCTCAACCTTTATTTGTTCACATAACAATAACACCTGCTTCCTGAAGATAACTTTTTCTATTCGCTGGTCCTTTTTTTCGTAAAATAACACTTTCTATTCACTCATCGTTCCCATTTATCATGGGTACTATCTCCGTGTATAAACTACATGTAGCAATTGCGGACTCTAGTCGCATAATCCACTCTTGTTGTGGTGTAAAATCATTTCGGAATTGTGGCTTTCGTGGCGGCAAGTTAGCCAGCAGTCACGCAAATTTGCCCTCTCTGTCTGCGCTGCTTTATTGCCACTCCAAACTTAATTTCATTCGACTAATAAAGTTGAGGCTCAATGGTAAATCGAAAATGGAATGTAGTGAACGATTTCCCTTGGGCACGGAGAATTATATTGTAATTTTTGTCTCATTTCTTAAAAGAAATTAGTTATTGAACAGTTTTTGTTTAGTTTTTAATAGAGTACTTTGTTGGGTCTTTTTATTTTGACAATAGGGCTGTTGCAATACTTTTTGTATAACTTCTAAGTACTAAATTTTAAAATACAGGGAATTTATTTTAACATGCAACATATGGCGAATCACTTCCATGGTTACTCACTATTGTCAAAACATGACAGCAACGTAATATTTGTCCATTTTAAAATGCAACATACAAAATTTGTAGTTTTGTATTATCAAAACTAATTTCCTATAAATTAGCCTACATAAAAAACTTTAGCTTACAAAAATTCATAACTTTCTCACGTAATAAATGTTAAAAAATACCCCCAATAACTCTGAGGCAATATTCTAGTCGGTCTTAATAAGAATTGACACCATTTGTGATGTGTTTTGGAGGTATCTCCTGTGCTGCAATGCTATTTATAATGTTGCATTTTAAAATGGACAAATAATACATTGCTGTCATTTTTTAACAATAGTGAGTAACCATGGAAATGATGAACTATAATGTTGCATTTTAAAATAAATTCTCTGTATATTGTTCTTTAAAGAGCCTCAAATTTAAAAATTTCACGAAATATCCGTAAGATATTTTAAAATTAAATATTGAAATTAAGTTATATTTTGAAAGGCACGTGATCTGAAACAGAATGTAACGTCAGAGTACGTATAATATAACATGTAACAAACTATCGCCAACTTTTATTTATATAAATAATGTAAACTTTTTTCCTATTGGCTATGAATGAGCTATTGTATGTACTCCGACGTCACAGGAATGGGAAATTGTTTTTAAAGACTATTTCTGGCGCCAATCTTTTCATTTAATTATTTACGAAATTAATAAATTATTATTATTATGTTTATTACTATGAAAAATATTGCATAAACTTTAATTTTAAATACTTTTGAAAAAATTTGAAACCGGCTCACTGCGTTTTTGTAATAATTTTTAAAGTTTAAAAGATAATATTCATTAAACAGAATGAAATTTGAAAGTATCACGAAAATCCATTAGATATTTTACAATTAATTATTGAAAGTTGTGCAATATTTTTAAAAAATCACGTACATTGAAACAGAATGTGACGTCAGAGTTCATACAGTTTGATATAATGACAACTATTGCCTACGTTTATTTAAATAAATACATAAGCGTTTTCCTAATGGGTATAAATGATATGTTGTATGTAATTTGACGTCACAGAGTGGGAAGTTTTTTTTCGTAACTATATTTCTACCGCCAATCTTTTATTAAACACCGTAATAGTATGAGTTGATGATTTGAACCTTTTTACCTCTCGCTAAGAGAGGCATTGGATTTATGTTAAAAATTGCATATCCAGATTTTAGTAAATAAGCATGTTTTAAAATTCCTAGAATCCGATTATAACATTTTTACAATGATCTCTCTCTCTCTCTCTCTCTCTGTGTTTGTGTGTGTGTGTGTGTGTGTGTGTGTGAGTGTGGATATGTGTATGTCTGGATGTGGGATGGACGTTTCCTCAAAAACTATAATATTTAAGACCTGTTTAACTACGTATTCCTCAATCCGACATTAATGGCAAAAGCTGAATAGGTTTGATAACAATTGGACTTCCGGAAGTAGTATTATCTTTAAAACAATCGTCTGAATATTATTTTTTGATAATTTTTGTTATTACAAATATTGAAGAACATAAAATTCTCCATCCAATACCTACACTTAAAAAAATTATTATGTCTTCTATAGATTTAGAAATAAAGAAAATATAATATATAGAAGAAATCCCACAGTTCACACTACACCAAGGAAAGCAGTAGTTGTCAAATAGGCTATTCCACGATATTTTTTTAATTTTTTTTTTCTGGAAGTACATAAAAATATAAGACCACATGTGAAAGTCCAAGTTAAAAATTCCTCCAAATAAGCGAGATATTAAGGTCCGAATTTTAAATTACCTTTGTGACGTAGGTAATGTGGATATACCAGAAGTAAACAAACAGTGGTTCACAAGCCACGAAAAAATGTTAAACAAACTACAAAATAATGTATATTTAAATTGTAATATTATAATTCATTATTAGAGACATAAAATAAATTATTATACTTAATTTATTTCACCTTTTTTTTCTCATTTTATAAAAACAAAGAAATTAGAACGTCACCCGAACAGCAACCGAACAGATCCGACACACCAGAAGAAGTATATTCTTAGTTAGGGCGGGGCTTCTCAAAACCGGAGGTCATACTTGGATCCTATTTGTTCAAACACTCGTACACATGTCCTGCATCATTAAAAGCAAAACTCCCCGTGTCTTCTACAAGAAATAATTTATAATAAAAGAAATATGGTTTTCCTTATCCTTTAACTATTATCGTTCATATTTTCAATAAACTTTAACTATTTTTGATTACTGTGAAATAGCCTATTCAAATGTATGGTAATTGACATGTAAATGACAGTGGCAACAATCAACAGTTTTACTGACATTACTCAAGAGTTTTTTCTGAGAAGTACGTGTAATACTTGTTATTGAATTATTAATTAAATAATGAAAATTGTAGTGATAATACACTTTAAGATATATCGCCAGTCCCGTCAATGAATTGGAACCATTTTGAACATTTTGTACAAGAAATATTAAATTCGATACTTATCTAAGAAAACTGAAATGGCGAGAGGTATTGTCCAGGCCATAACAGATTTTTTTTAGTTAAGGTTTTAATTGAAAAGATTGACAAACTCTGGGTATTCTTTGTACGAGGGCACGCTAGAATTATTAAGAATAAGAAAATCTGGTAGACCGTAAGTTCCTTTATTATAGGTAATTGTATCATAATTCACAATACATTTATATTTAGCATTATTATTTAACAAGAAAATATCTTTAGAAATACATCAGCTTGAAGCTTATATACTTACTTTCCTTTTATATAAATATTCTATGGAAGTTCTTTTCATATCCTTCAAAATCAAATTTCCACAAATTTATAAAATTTAATAAACGAATGTAAAATAACCAATTCTTGGAATGTTCAATCGAAACTCGCATGAATATAATAAATTTTATTAACCCAATTTAAACAGTTTTACGAACAGTATTTTTCTAGAAACATTGTTTTACAAACTGTTACAGTTTGATCTGAATTTTATTTCGTATTGGAAGCAAAACAGAAGTTTTCTTTCATCATGAAGTTAAAAATACCTCGGTTGAATTATTGCAAATTAACAAGCTATAGTTTATGAGTAATTTTCTTAGTGGAGGCTATTTTGGGCTGTTTGTGTATGCTTCGTCGTCATCAAGTTCGCTTTTGTTTCTCTACATGAGTTGTGACGCCTTTGAGGAGAAATCGATCACCCAATTAATTATTGTCATATTTCATCGAGATAATTATGTTAAAAATTGAAGAATGAAATAAGAAACACTTGATTAAATTTTTTAAATTCAAATTAACAGAAAAGTGCAATGTTATTAGAATTTATTACTATCAACTATTAAAGATTGTATAGATAATATTTTAATTTCATTATGAGTTCTCTGAACTCTGTAACGACGAATGCGATAAGAAGTCTATGTAGGTATTTACTATTTATAATATCTACCCTTTTACTGTTAGCAGTATGGTTTGAATTTTACTCACGCACAAATTTTTCCATTGTTCTGTCTTATGTAAAAAAAATCGTAGATAAACAAAGTTGTTCTCCCCATGTTAAAATTATTTTTTTTCACTACTGTTTTGGTGAAGATGTAAAACATGTGTGGATGTAGCAATGAATAAATCATTATTTTTTTGTATTTGTACATAAATTTCAATAGATTTATTTAAAGATAATAATAAACTAATTACGCTGCTGACTGTAACAGCAGAAAGTGTTTTTATTAAATAATTAAATCAAAAACAAATCAAGGCCCATAAGTGAGGTTAACAAACAAGCGAAATTTACGAAACGTCAGGTATAAAAACAAATGCAGCCTACTTTGTTTTTGTGAATATTAACAAACAAGAAACGCAATTATTCATGTCGTGATAATTATCAATAAAAAAAATCAAATAGAATTTATGTGCTAGTAGTGAAAAAAATAGTATATAAACCACGGTTAAAAAGATCATTATTGACCAGGCGCCTTGTATCCCTCGGGTTATAATCTTGGCGCTGGGTCAATAATGATTATCTTCTCAACCTTGGCGTATAATATATATATATATATATATATATATATATATATATATATATATATATATATAATATATAATATAATTATTCACGACTAACAAAAGATATGTATGTTAAATATATGATTTTTGCTATATAAATAATAGAGAGTGGTATATAAAATATTCATATTTAACAGTAAGACTTTTTTTTTAATAAGTAAGCTACATTGTATTATTGATACTTAAAACCTCTGCAGGTAAATATTGATTGATAAATTTAAAATATATTACTTAAACTTATTAATAAAGAATTAGTTCCCCATATCAACATATGACATTAACATATGACAATTGACATGTGACATATTATTGCAGTTTCTGCTGTTATGCCAAATGTTTGTAACATAACCACACAAAAAGTATTTATCATATATTTTTATAATTTGTGTAATTAAAAGTTGTGGATAAAGTATAGTATTTGATTCGCGTAAAATGGGTCTATTCCTCGTGTAATATACCCACAGAGTTCTATACATCATATGTATAGAGATCGGTGAATGTATTCTACATTTTACGCTCATTAAATAATATACTATTAAAATAACTTTTATGGTCAATAATTGGAAATATGTACGGATAATAAGCAATTTAATAAAATAAAATAAAAATAAAATGAGCAATAAACGTATATTATAAACCAAGTTTTCGTTGTCACTGGCAGGCGAGCTGGAAATCTATGTCATTTAACATATCTTTGATTTTCATATGCACGCAAGTGGTTTCCATTTGGCGTGTCATTAAAACACGAATATTTTATAAACCGATAACTTTTTTAAACTTTGATAGTCCCTATACAGAGTGATCAAAAATAGCTGTTTGAGTTGGCAATAAAAAAAATACTTGAAATTATTAAGATTGATATATCCTCTTGTTGACTCTGCTGAAAGTGACATTTCAAAATTTAAATTTTTTATTAAAAGGATCATTGTTTCCCTTAGCCACATCCTTTTATTTCTTTTTTTATTAAAAGGATCATTGTTTCCCTTAGCCACATCCTTTTATTTCTTAATTATCCACAGAGCAATAATTTAGCTGCTAGGCCCCTGCTCTGACATAACCAAATAGTATTTCTCTCTAACAGTTCTGAACGACCTTGTGTTGTAAACTTACACGTCTGCACATTTGCCAGTTGTCAAAATTAGCTAGGCTCTCTATAGCTTCACTGGCTTCTTCGATTGACCAGCTGAAATTGTAGGTTCGAACAAGCAAAGATTTGTTATTATTAAATAGTGTTGGTTTATTATATTTACGAAGATATACATTTAGTACAGAGTGGAGACTCTATGTTACGTATAGGTCTAGTTCAAACGCTTATACAACTTTATGAGTTGACGATCTTAAGCAACTGACTTAGCGTACAATATTCAAACATGGAGCATAGTTCTGTCAACCTGCCGTCGCACGCCCGCGCGTCTGTACTACCAAAGACGTGCTAGGGTAAAAATGATGATTTAGGTTTTTAAGTCATACCAATGTATTTTCAAATGGCAGCCTTGGTAATTTGATAGTAAGGGTGACTAATATTTTGAGTAAATATAACCAGCCTATGTATTTAACTTTTATAAAGTACCTCTACTTTTAATATTTTTGATATTTTTAAAGTATATCAAACTTAGTATTTGTATGAGTACTAACCAGATAAATTATAAATATGAGAGAAAAATCAGTTGACGTCGGGATTTGAACCCAGTACCACTACCACCACATCTCTAGTCTGGTGCTCTCCCATATGAGCTACATCAACCCTGGCGACAACCAACCATCTCTCTTGAGCATGTCTAATGTGGCATCGTTCCAAAGACTTCTCTTTAAGAGTTATTGACAATGGATTTCTTCCACGAGCGACGTTATGTTTTAGGAGAAACATACCGATAAATATTAAATTAATATTTTTGATAGTTTAAAGTATATCAAACTTAGTATTTATATGAATACTAACCAAATAAATTATAAATATGAGATATCGGTATGTTTCTCCTAAAACATAATGTCGCTCGTGGACGAAATCCATTGTCAATAACTCTTTGGAACGATGCCACATTAGACATGCTCAAGAGAGATGGTTGGTTGTCGCCAGGGTTGATGTAGCACAGATGGGAGAGCACCAGACTAGAGATGTGGTGGTTCAAATCCCGGCGTCAACTGATTTTTCTCTCATATTTACCTCTACTTTATTACATGCAGTTTGTAATTTATACCAGTATTACAAATGATAAGTGATATTTATAAAGTTATTGACTACTTTACTTTCGTGACTAGCAATAGCAATTCAGATGTGTATTTACAACCCTACGGCAGTATATATCACAGAGATAAAAATAAAATATATTACTGAAGTTGAAATAGAAAACAATATCATGTTTCAAACGGAAAATAAAATATTTAAAACACGAACGCGTATGACCCGTTGGTATAATTATTACATTTTATTTTAAATTATTTTATTTTAAATTCTGTAATTTTAAATTTTAATGTAACATTATATTTAATTGCCTATTTGCAATTATTTTACAAGTTCATACACATTTAACAATATTCAAAATTTATATATCATTTATTGATATTAAATTCAATAAATTCGTTTTTATTTTCAATTTCATCTACATATATAATTCTACCTCTCTATATTTGTAATAAACTATTCAGTTCAAACTGTATCTCCTGCTTTTGAAATGAATGCAAAAATTCTGATACATGCCTACAGTATTAAATTGCATATTCAAATCAGTCCAGCTCCAGCGTACGTGCAAAATTGTTTTACTATTGAATTTTCTTTGCAATTTGTAATCAAGTTATGGATTTTTCATCAATAGTACAAGAGTTTTCTCTCTGTGAAATATTGTTTTGGAAGCCTTCGCTGGTGAAACCTAGACCTTACAAGTGACATATGAGAATGTGATGGAACTAAAATTGGCTTCGTGTTTATATTCATTACATTTTCGCGCAGGCCCATCAAATTTGAATATAAAAAAATGTTGTAAATGACAATGCATTCATATTTAAATTTTATGGCTGACTTTATAGGCTTTCAATATTACGAAGGACGCGTGAATTTTCAAGTGTAAACATTCAGAATTTATAGCGAAAGTAGGGTTATGATGAAGAGTCAACAGACGCCATTTTAAATTGATTTTCTGCTTGTCAAATACAGGTTATATGTAAAAAAGACTGCTAATTTCTTTCTTTATAAATAAATAGTTAAAACTTTGAAGAATTTCTATTTATACGACTGAAATTTATTCGATTTTGGTGAAGATGAATGCCTCTTTTCTTTTCCGTGTTGGTCACGCCTACAAACAATTACTTCAAATTTATTACATCTTAAGATTTACTACGAGCATGTCCAACACGCCCCTTTCAAGTAAAAAAGGCCTTTAAAGGGCCATTAATTATTATTTTATTTTTATTTACATAGCTGAGTGCATTAATTCACGTGAGGATTCGACTGAATATGGTGCACTCTCTACAATAGCCTGAAATGCCGGTAAGGTATTGGTTACCCTCACTACGGTAATAATACATTAATATTAATGTTGTTTTTGGACAAAAAGAAACATAAAAATTGAGTCCCGTAAGTAAAAATCGGACTTGCGTTGTTTTTGTGCGAGAAGAGACTTTTTCATCGCCTGAATGAAAAAGTTACCAGTTTGAATTGTTTTATTATATGATTCATTTTTTCTTGTTGAACCCATATCTCAGTTATTACATAATTCTCAGAGAAATGTCTTTAAAGATCGGTCTAATAAACACGTTTGTCTATTAGACAGACAAATCTGGGAAAGAAACTCGGCGATCATCTATAAGTACCCGTAGAGCATAATTATACCTTTTATTAATAATCGAAGAAATCCAGTTTTAACGTTCGTATGGAATGCCGTTTTACTTTTTATTCCATCTTTTTTCCTTGAATTTAAATAATGTGACATATCTTTAATTGAATTCAAGATATCTTAAATATAATATCAGATATCTATAATTCAATTCGAGATATCTCTAATTTGGTTACATTTAAGATATCTTAAATTCAATTTTAGATATCTGAAATTCAATTCGAGATATCTGAAAATGAATTTTAGATATCTAAAATTCAATTATAAAGATATCTCAAATTCAATTTACATGCTTTCCTATATGTAATTTTAGATATCTAAAATTATTTATAGATATCTGGAATCGAATTTCAGGTATCTTAAATACAATTTAAGATATCTTTAATTCAGTTTTAGATATCTAAATTTAAACATATCCATAATTCAATTTCAGATATCTGTAATTCATTTTAAGATATCCGTAATTAAATTTGAGATATCTTGAATTGAATTTGTGATATCTTAAAATGAATTATGAATATGTTCAATTTTAGATATCCATTATTCTATTTCAGATATCACAAATTCAATTCTAGATATCTCAAATTTAATTACTGATATCTAAAATGAATTACAGATATCTGAAATTGAATTATGGCTAAGTTCAAATTAAGATATCTAAAACTGAATTAAAGATATCTTAAATTGTATGTAACATATCTGAAATTCTATTTCAGATATCTGTAAATAATATTAGATATCTAAAATTGCATATAGGAAAGCATGTAAATTGAATTTGAGATATCTTTAATTGAATTTTAGATATCTAAAATTCATTTTCAGATATCTCGAATTGAATTTCAGATATCTAAAATTGAATTTAAGATATCTTAAATGTATCAAAATTAGAGATATCTCGAATTGAATTATAGATATCTGAAATTATATTTAAGATATCTTTAATTCAATTAAGGATATGTCACATTATTTAAAATCAAGGAAAAAAGAAGGAATAAAAAGTAAAACGGCGTTTCATACGTTCGTCTCAATATTTCCCGTATTTTTAAATTGCAATATTATGATTCTCGCGTCGTTCCTTGAGAAATTCTAAAGTTTTTTTTGCATAATACATTATTTAAAAAAACCATACATTTTCAATTTCTTTAGGGAGAGGGGAGGTTGGTGATTACTATAGATCCGCCACTGCGCGAATTCCTGAGAAATTTTAATAAATTGTAATTTCATTTAAATGAGTACATGTCAATGAAAAATGTCCCACTTTATAAATTCTTGAAATTCTTCAAACACTTCCATTCAAAACTTTTCTCTTGTTTTACGCAAGACGAAAACTTTTCACCACAACAGCTTTAAACTTTGTTGTCGTAAGAAACATGTCAGCTGCAATAAATTTTAGATCGACGACAAATTTTCTTTTATCTAGACAAATTTAATTGAAAGTATGTTTTGTTGGATGTCTCTTTAAATTGGTTCTTTGTATTTCTGTCGACTTAACAGGATAAAAAAGATTTCACGAAAAGCCGCAGGATTTAGGAGGATTCATTAAAAGAAGATCTACTAATGCTATACGTCAAATATTGCTTCCAGAACTTTCAGTTTATAAGGAACTAAAATTAGATCATAAAACAAATAAATGTATAAATATGCAAGGACTGGATGCACTAATATTGCTAGCTGTTGATTGTTGGGCAATCTGAGATCGATAGAGGCAAGGGGGTTGTTAATAATCATTTTGTTGTTATTATTATTTCTTAAGTGTCTGGTCGCGAACTTGGGGAACAGGGTTCGATCCCGACCGGCGCCAAATATTTCGAATTTTAAATGGTACAAAAGTGACCCCTGTGGTGCACTCTCCACGCCAGCAATGAGTACCCGTTAGGTGACGCCTGGTAAACGCCCGCACGGTACAAATATGTCATCATCTTTACCGATATCTGCGATAAAGCAGATTGTGGTACACTCAGAAATGGGTAATATGCCGTGATGAAATATTTATTTATATCTTAAAAATATTTATACCGAAAAATATGTATAGGGTGTTAAAAAAAGGTAATTTTTTTGAGGGCATATAGTACCAAAATGAGTAAAAAAAGCTTGGTCTCATCTTCAATAGTTTTCGAGATATATGACAGAAAAAAATAAACTGCCCAAAAATCGTCATTAAAAGTTCAGAAATCGGCACTAAAGTAATACATTATACGACGATTTCTAACAAATGCAGTGTTGCCAACCTTAAAATATGTATTTTACATATAAGATAATTTGGGTCGGTTTACGATATATAATAGTAAATTTGTATTTAAAATGACAAATATAATTTGCAAGAACGAACTAAGCAATTCCGATGAAAAGATTGAAATAAAACATGATTTTGAGTGTTCTTTACATAATCTATAAAAATAAAATATACCTTTCATTTTTACAAATTTTCGATTTCAAATAAAATTTAATATGCAACTCGGCACTGAAGTTATACGATTTATTTTCCTCGGCCTTACGGCATCGGGCATCGGCAACTAAATTCCATATTCGTAATAAAAAAAATCTGATGTGGCCAACACAAAACCTCCCGCTATTTAATTTTTATTAATTTAAATACATACCTACCTACGTATTTACTAACGTTGCAAACTGTTCCATTGCAGAAAACTATTGCTTTATTTACTATTTTCTTTTTAAAATGTCACTATTATTAATTTGAAGTGATAAGTTTTCTGACAGTGACATTTACATTCATTTGAAAAATAAACTGTGTAACAGAGGAATAGTTTTTATCTTAGGCTTCGCGACTAATAATAAAAATTATTTTTAAATTTATCTGTAAAATATATAGAAAAAGTATTAATGTATTTCTGTAGAAAATTCAATAATCTTTAATTTTCATAAGACATAAAATTCGAAAAAATGGCATTTAATGGTATTTTTTGAAGAAAAACCATTATGAGCTTCAAGTACCATTTCCGTTTATCCGATTTACACCAAAATCTAATGGCTTCTATTCCTATTAGAATAGGGTAAAAATACAAGGTTTCAGAATTTTCTGAATGATAGTATTTGAGTTAGAGTGCAAACAAAATTCGTACACATACACACATACACACATACACACACACACACACACACACACACACACACACACACACACACACACACACACACACACACACACACACACACACACACACACAGACATCATCATTGTGAAAATGTTAAAAATGGATTCTAGGGACCTTAAAACGTGGTCATTTACTAAAATCTTGATATTAGATTTTTAGCACGATCCCTATACCTCTCTTACCAAGGGTAGCGGGCGGTAAAAAAGAACTTCAGTTCCTTGTTAGATAAATAACATCTTAGATGTGCTTTTCTTAAAAAAAAAAACCTTGGCCAATATTAATTTTCAAATAACTTCGTAATTATTAGAAATTAAGAAAAATGTTTCATATAAAATTTAATTGTTTTTCTTTTTATAGTCTATTTACTGGTATAAACAATATTTTGTCCGATCTCTCTCTTTGTCAGTTTTTCTTCGCTTCTAATACAAAATCGCCTCTATCTCGGAAACATTTGAAGATCAGACCAATGTTGATTAAGCTTTTTTACTCATTTTGGTCAGTACTATGGTACCCTCAAAAAAATTACCCTATTTTTAACACCCTGTATTTAACAATTATTTCAATATTCAAATAATTTTCTTATGATCTTATGGCGTATGATACACTTATTTACACTTCTGGCGGAATATATCTAAATTTTAAATGTTTGATTCAGTTTTTGGAAGCAATTAAAAAAATGTTCTATACGAAGAGGTTTTTGGTAAGTTTGACAATTGTACATTATAATTTACATGTATTTAACAAATAAATAATTTTTATTTAGCTTGAAAATGGTTCTAAACAGAACCGAAACGTCGCAGTTGTGAAATTTTGACTATGTTGAAATAAATGAAGCATTCATCCAAAAACCTCTTCGTATAGGTGAATTTTAAATGGTACATTTACCGTACTGTAAAAATATGTCATCAATATTACCAATATTTTGTAATGAGCTTATAAGGATTGGGAGACAAAACCTTATTCGATATTAACTGTTATTTCTCCAGGTTTGAACGCATGTTAACCACAGTCGATAACTTAATGCATTCAGCCAATTACTTGTCAATTAGAAACTGCTCTTGATGTTGTTTAAAATCAATATAAACATCTGCTAAGTATAGAGCAGCAAATATAAAAATATAGGTACAAGGAATGATGATATATTTATTTATTTAAACATAGCATTGCGAATATATTCTCCTCCTTATTGATTGATTGACATGAATACTACACTTAGACACGGCCTTCAAGTGTCAAAGAAATGTATACGATATATAAGAGCCAACAAATTGTTTCACACAAATAGAAATGTTTCTTTATTTAGTTACTGAAATTTAATACGAAAAATAAGTGGAACGATATTACTGTTATTATCACTTAACATATAATTTTTACTCGTAATAGGTGTAGACATTAGAGTCATTTACGATGTGAAATACGAGTATAATATATTGTGTTTTATTCTCCGTATTAACCAATGAGTGTTGTAATTTAAACACATAATAATAATGTAAACATATGAGTACTTCAGCAATATTCGCATCTGTACACTAAATCTAAATTTAACTTATTTTAGGGAAATTTGAATTTGCGTACGGAAGCAAGAATAAATAAACTATATTATATTTCGCGAATTTCATAAGTGTACACAGAATAAATAAGCAAACTTTGCTTGCGTGTATTTCGCAACAAAATTTTCTTGTATGAAAATTTACATTCGGAAACTGGAGCTTTTATATATTTACAAATTTAACTTGTTTGTCATATTTCACCTTCGCATACCTATAGAGAAGAAAGGTATTGCTTTTGGTTAAAAAAATCGATAGCGTGTTTTCGGTAATAAAAAAAGCACGTTTTGCGTCATGTCATATTTTTATTAATAATTTGCGATTTTCGTTTCATTTTTTCAAAAAAAATATTCCATATTAACAATTAAATACTCTACTTTATATCTAGTTATTCATACATACACATATAAATACCAAAATATCACTAAATTATAGTATTTTAAATTGTAACTATGGGCCAAATTCTCAAGTTTTACCGAAGTTATATGCAGTGAATATTTTTCACTATATCATTTTGACTTTTTCTCAGTTTCTAAATGATGTAATATTTACCGTATTTTAACAATTAGTTGGACATAACAAGAAAATACGAATTTGGTGCATGTGTTTGTTGATATTTGATAATTAATATCATGATACTAACAAATGATATTATATATATTTGACATATCATAACACTATGGTGAAAATTAAGAATTGGGCCTTATATCGCAGTAGGGCTGTTCAAAGAATTTTTATTTGTTTTCTAAGTAGAAAATTTTAAAAGATATTGTTCTTTAAAGAGCTTCAAATTTGAAAATATCACGAAATATCCATTAGATATTTTACAACTAAATATTGAAATTTGTGTAATATTTTGAAAAAGTTACTTGGTCTGAAAGAACGTGACGTCAGAGTACATACAGTTTAACATATGACAAACTATCGCATACTTTTATTTATATAAATATCTTTTATATATGAAGGAAGGCCTTAATGATCCCAGAACAATATTTATAAAAAAAATTGTTTATTTAGGACGTTTCGAGCCCAAGTGGCCCATCATCAGCTTCAACATGGTAAATAAATTAAGTAAACATTTTTATAATAATAACGTCGATATAAATGTTTAAAAATCAACCTACCTATCTGAGATTTTTTAAAATTTTTAATAAAATTATTTTTTCTTCATTACATTTATAAACTTACAAGTTAATTGTATATTACTTCATAATAAAACAAAATGAAGCACCAAGTGTTATTTTATTTGAAATTTGATTTTTAAACATTTATATCGACGTTATTATTATAAAAATGTTTACTTAATTTATTTACCATGTTGAAGCTGATGATGGGCCACTTGGGCTCGAAACGTCCTAAATAAACGAATTTTTTTATGCAAATTGTTCTGGGATCATTAAGGCCTTCCTTCATATATAAATGATTTGAACTTGACCCTTCAACTACAACCAATTTATATAAATATCGTAAACTGTTGTCCTATAGGCTATGAATGACGTGTTGTATGTACTCCGACGTGTTTTTCATTACTATTTCTGGCGCTAATCCTTTTATTTAATTATTTAGGAAAATAGAAACAAATGAATATTATTTTTTTATTACTATGAAAAATATTGCATAAACTTTCAATTAAAACACTATTTAAAAAATGAAAACCGACTCATTATTTCATTCGTGTTTTGGAATCAAACAATCTGTGATTTTCATAACTACTAAACAAAACAGGTTCCACAGTACATCGTATCTCATATTTTTGTTAATTATTCGCGTGTTTTGTTTCTATTTTTAATAATACATATCTCAAAATTACAATTGAATAATCTAGTTTGCATCTAAAAAAAAACATAATATCGAAATATGTATTACAAAATTATATACGTATTATAGTGATTTCATTCCCTGTTTAGAATCAAGCAACTTGTGAAAACAATCAATGCTTGACACGTCAGGTACATAACTAGTATTTCGTTGTTTTGCGTTTACTGTTATTTCTTCAGGCTTTTGTGTTTGGTTTTTGTTAAACATTGAATAGCCACGGAGATGAGACTTTTGTTGGTGAATGTAGTGGTGTGATTATCAGTGGAAGCCCTTTGTGATTGCCTGGACCTCTAGGGATGCTGGTAACAGAGAATCTAATTAAGGTTGGTAACGTAGGTTAGAAATGTTATCCGTCACGAAATAGAAAATAACTGTTATAATTAATCATTAGGAAAATGGAAAATGAATAGGGTTGTAATTAAATATAAACATGACGTAAAGTTTTGTTTGCACCCATTTTAGAATATTTTGATGAGCAATTATTGTTCTTGTCTTCTATTCTGTATGTACCAGTATGTTACATCCATAGCTAGGTTGATATAGTTTTACAGTAATAATTTCTAATATCCATAGAAACAATGCGTTACTCATGGATTAATAAATACCCATTGTTGGGTTGTTGGCAATCTGGGTAATATTTTTCGATGGACAATGGGGGAGTTTCACAATTTTTGAAAATTAGATATGTTAATCAATAAAGAAAAAACGAAAACCATGATACTAGGAAGAAATGAACAACAACACACGATACAACTAAAAAATGAAAATCTACAGCAAGTCCAAAAATTTAAATACCTGGGGGCAATGATCTCAAAAGATGGTAGATTTGATGAAGAAATAAAAGAAAGAAGAACAACAGGAGGCAAAATATTCAATAGCATCAAACACAGCTTCTTAGGAAAGAAAGAAATACCGAAAGAGACCAGAGTACAAATATTTAAGAAAGTAGTGACGCCTATACTCATACACGGAGCTGAAACATGGTCATTAACGCAAAGACAAAAAGAAAAAATTACGGCTATCGAAATGAGATTGTTGAGAAAAATAGAGGGGAAAACAAGACTGGACAGAATTGAAAACACAACCTACAGACAAAACTTAAAAGTAAAAGCAATAGAAGATAAGATAGCAGAAGGACAGATGAGATGGTATGGGCACGTAGAAAGGATGGGAGAGGAGAGAATAGTTAAAAAAGTGTTTGAAGCAAAAATTGGAAGAAAGAAACCACGAGGACGACCAAGAAGAACGTGGCTGGAAGAAGTAAAGGAGGCAGCGCAAAGAAGAGGTCTAACTTGGGAAGAAACGAAGACAGCAACACAAGATAGAGCTGAATGGAAAGAAATATGGAGAAGACCAACGAACCAGAACTCAACCCCCTCCCCCGCAAGCCGGGGGAGCCTTACACCCGTGAGGGTAGAAAGGTGCAGGATTAAGTAAGTAAGTAAGATATGTTAATCTACATGAAGAAATATGTGATACGTACGTTTTATTTTTTTTATAAAAAAATTATTAAAATTTTATAATTTTGAACATCGCGCTAATAGCTGAGGAAATACGTCAGACTTTCGACATAACAATCGTTCGCTGTAAAAGAAAGATAGTATTATACCATATTATAACTGCACAGAAAGAGATAAAAGAATATAGAAAGTCCAGAAATCTGTTCTTTGTTGAACGAAGATAGATATATATTGTTCACCATGGTATAAAAAAGACAAAAGATAACTGTAACATTCAGCCATTCTGCGTATCCTCGCAGCGAGTATAACCTCAATCGTATTATTATATTATTTTGTTGTGTGGTTGTAGCCAGAGATTATGAAGCGGTAAGTATTCTTTTGTAAAATTTAAATAGATTAAATTTAAAATACATGTATATTTTACATCAAAATGAAGAAAATATGTTTTACTCCTGATTGTTCATTCTTTACTACGAAATACGTCCCATTGCGTATATATAATCTAGTCACTTCGCGCTGTCGAAAGTCTGATGTCATAACCGGATTTTAAATAGCGAACAACCGCTTCTTTTGAATTATGTTAAATTTGAATTTAAATTTTTGAATATTAAGACAAAATTAATATTACTTTCATATTTTTTAATAGAGTACTTATATGATATATTTTCAGTATTTAGTACTAAAACATTCAAATTTCACATAGTGAAACTCCCCTATTATAATTGTAGATATAGTGCACTACTCAAATAGGTTATTTTTGTGAGATAAATAATTGACTTATATGATATAATTCAAATTTGGATCAGCGAAACTACAGCTGATAGTGTATTTTACTATTATTTTACATATTTTAGTAATTAGAAGTATATTATCCTATCCAACGACGCTATAATGGATGCTCTTTTTACCGACGATGAGTTTTACAACCCTTCTTTGCTCGTGTTAATAGCCATTATAGCGAGATATATAGTATACGTATACTATACTTTTCTAGGACGACTAATATATTACTAATGTATTATATGTATAAAGATTTTTTAATATTTTCGTTTCATAACCCTACACTAAATAATCCACATGACGTATTTTTTTAATTATTTTTCCACGTTTATTTTATTAGAAACATTCTGATTAGAGCCAATAATGAACGGAATTATATAGCAAAACCACATATTTAATATTTTATTAATCGTAGATAAAAAGTGTTAAACAAAGAGACTGTTAGTATGAACAATGATTAAAGGTGATTAGCGATCATTTGATTGGCATTGTTTTATCTCTTTCAATCGTTTTACTGAATATGTAAGAGAAAAATGCTTCAAATAAAAAATGCATAGAATTAATTTCTCTATAACTTCTATTTGAAGTATTTTTCTTTACAATAATCCATTAACGATTGAGACAGATAAAACAATGCTAATCAAATGTTTGCTGATCACCCATAATCATTTGTTCATACTAATGGTCTTATTATATTTTTTTGCGTGTTGTTATACAATTTTGGGTGCGTGACCAGTAGCAATTCGGATTATTTATGGCGGATTTTAGCGGGAACTAAAGATAGTTATTTGTTTAACAAGGCACTAAAATACCAGATTTACAGCAAAGGCAATGAATACTGTCGAAGCTGTAAATCTGTGTTTAGTGCCGGGTTGAACAGATTATTTTTTGCTGATTTTGTTAATTTAGTAATTATTTTCAATACTTATTTTGAAATCAAATTTTGTTGTAATGTGTTTGTTGAACGGTTGTTACGCGTTTATTGACCGGTTGCTATGTAAATAGCAACAACAGGCAGTAAAAGTGATATTTTACCTACAAACTATTAGCGTCAAAAAATCGCACTTTTAATGTCAATCGGTAAAAAAATATTTATTTTTAAGTTAACAACATACTTAATAATTATAAATTTTAATTGTGAGCTAATTTCTAAGTAAAATAAATAAATAAATATATCAACACGGCATATTACCCATTTCTGAGTGTGCCAATTTGCTTTATCACACATATCAGTAATGATGACATATTTGTACCGTGCGGGCGCTTACCACGCGTCACCTCACAGGCACTCATTGCTGGCGTGGAGAGTGCACCACAGGGGTCACTTTTGTGCCATTTAATATTCGAAATATTTAGCGTCTGTCGGGATCGAAGAATCGAACCCGATTCCCCAGATTCGCGACCAGACGCTCAGGCACAGGGCCACGGGACCCCATAAATTTTTAAGTAACTTGTCAAATATCAAAATACATTAAATTTGAAATGTTTACTGAAACTGTCGATGTCATCAACCTTAGAATTTCAATATTGTTGTTAATGTTAATAATATTTTTTTCCTGAAATGGTTAAGAAAATTGATTATTTTTTTGCTATCTTGAGTCTTCAAAGTTCATATTTACATTAGGTACTAGTTATGCAAAATTTTATCTATTATTATTATTATTATTATTATTATTATTATTATTATTATTATATTATTGGCATTCTTTGTTTCCTAAAACAGATTGATATAAAAAATTGGTTGTAAAATTTAACAATATATTTTTAATTATTAAATAAAATATATGTATCATTCAAAAAAAGAGATACTACTGTATAATAAATAGTTAATGCTCATATATAATGCAAGATTCAATTGAGTTCGAGCATATAATATATATATATAATATGGATATAATTTTAGTGAGTGGCAGCTTTAAATAGCTCTTAATATTAATTAGTTTTGCCATTAATTAACAACGTTTTCCAAAATGTTTTCATATGAATTTCACAGTTAATTTCCCTCGCACATGTTTTTAAAATAATACTTGTTTTCCAATCAAAACTTCGTATAAGTGTAGGCAATTATATAAATATTTATAGAATAAATATGCGTACTTCCTCTCATTATAAATTGATTTGCGGAGGTGGAATATTTTTATGAAACATCTCAGCCTTCTAATAAATTCTTAATCTTCTTTGAATACTCGGATCAGATGAACTTGTGACCTGTTCGGAAGATAGGAGGGATAGGATAGCTCACTGCAATCACTGTAAAATATTGCCTCTATATCGATAAAACAGATTGCTTTTTCAGGGCACGCTCTTCCTGAAGTGCAGAAGGTTTTAAAGAAGTTTCTTTCTGTATTTATATTTTTATTATCTAGTAACACTGGATTGTCTCGGTTTATGTCTAGCTTTAAAACTTTATACATGATATGGAGTTAGTACAACTTTTTAATTTATTTTGAAAGTCTGTAAAATATTCTTTTCCTACTTTTAAAATAATACTTTTACTATTGGAATTTCGTTAATAAAGCCAACAGTTTAATGATGAAGTTGGATGCCAAAAAGTAAATGAGCTATTATAGGTGTAGTTCGTAAAATAAATTCCATAACAAATGCTTATTGTTATTAAATGTCAGACTTTACGTAGTTTAATCACTCATGAGAGTAGGAAAAAATCCTTTTCGCCGATTGTCATTTAAAGCATAATTTATTAAAAGTTCCTGGGCAATAAAGTTTTATAACTTTCACGGTCGCCAGCAGAGAAAGCACTAATAGTAGTAATTAAATAGTTATTTACGTATAGAGGATCGAAAGAAAAGTTTTACGCTTCCAGACGAAATTTGAAGCATAGCGCGTAGCGCTAGCGGAGGGCTTTTATTTGTTCAAGGGTGTAAACTTCTTTCGACCTGACAACCTGAGATATGTACATCGTTCTACGAACTACTGCAATCACATGAAATGTTTTTTTTTTACCTCCCGCTACCCTTGATAAGGGAAGTAGGTAAAGGATCGTGCTAAAAATCACATATCGATATTTTAGCATATGAACACGTTTTAAGGTTCCTAGAATCCAATTTTAACATTTTCACGATGATGCTTGTATGTGTGTATGTGTGTGTGTATGTGTATGGATTTTGTCTCCGCTCTACCTCAAATACTATCATTCAGAAAATTCTGAAACCTTGTATTTCGACCCTATTCTTACATGAAAAAAAAAACCATTAGATTTAGGTGTAAATCGGATAATCGGAAATGACACTTTACTTGAGGCTCACAATGGTTTTTCTTCAAAAAATACCATTAAATGCCATTTTTTCGCATTTTATGATATTATGAAAATTAAAGATTATTGAATTTTCTGCAGGTATACATTATTATTTTATATTAAATCCCAAAGCCTAAGATAAACATAATTCCTTTATTACACAGTTCATATTTCAAATGTATGAACTGAAAGGTAAATGTTACTGTAAAAAAACTAATCACTTCAAATTAATAATGGTGACATTTTAAAAAGAAAATAGTAAATAAAGCAATAGTTAATGCAATGGAATATAATATAGTTTGCAACATTAGTAAATACGTAGGTATGTATTTAAATTAATAAACATTAAATAGCGGGAGGTTTTGCGTTGGCCACATCAGATTTTTAATTAACATTTAAAGCTTGTTGCTATATAAAAATATTACGAAATAAGAAGGCGATGATTTGCATTGGTAACTATTTGGTTATGTGAATTTTTGTCAAGTTGGAAGCAAATTCTGGAGAAATATCTCACGCGTTTCTAATAAAAGCAAAAGCTAAAGAAACTTTTGCGTAGGTGATAATTATCCATCTTCATCACTAAAGTATTTCTTTAGTAACGTGACTTCAATAGATAAAGAATTTCAACATGATTCATTATGAAATTATTTAGTCTTATATACTTCACACTATAGACAGGATTTATTTCATTCTATTTTTAAATGCTTATAAAATAGGTTTTCTTCGTTCTTGTGACTCAATGTATATAAATACATTTATACTTATGTTTACCTGCTGTTTTAGTTTCACATAATTTGATTAAACTTTATTAGTGTGCATATCGCATTTACTACAACACATAATACGTGTGACCGAATTTCAGAAATAAATATGAGCAACAGCAGAGCAAAAGTATATTTTACGTATGAAGACGTGAATTCTCTCCCAAGCTACGCTATGATAGCGTAGCGAAAAATACCCCTTACGTTTCATCTTCCTTTTCCAATCAATTTCCACGATTGTTAGGCAAAGCAAGGTGAACGTAAGGGGTATTTTTCGCTACGCTAACGTAGTCTTGCGGAACCGAACCTCTGAAACACTAATATACGCAATCGAATCCAATAAAATTACATTCCAGTCTTTTTAAACAGTTATTTCATATTAAGTTAGAAAGGTTAAGTTAGAACTTAAAATCGCTCTAAGTGAAAATATGGAATTAACCAGAGAGCATTTTCGAATCATAATTTATAGGTTGACAGTTTTTCAGACAGCCTGAAATTAATTTGATAGTTCTTAAATCGCATCAATAATAATAAGTTTGACATTTCGAGAATTTGGCAATTTTAAGCCATATTAATTTGACAGATTTTACAGTTTTTAAATTTCCCAGAAATTAGTTTGAAAGCATCGAAAAAGAAGATTGGTTGGGAGCTTTTGAGAAGTGAAAGGAGAGTGGTGAAGTATTATTGTTGAAGAGAACTACTTTGGACATATTTAAAATAAAATACAGTCGACTCTCTAAATCAAACTCTCTTATTTGAATTTTTCTTTAAATCGAATTATTTTATTTACATGTTCAACTGTATTAAATTTGGGGCATTTGCCGATAATCTCAATGTAATTCGCCTCTCTATAAATCGAATTAGGATTTAGCTATACGAAGAGGTTTTTGGATAAATGCTTCATTTATTTCAACATAGTTAAAATTTACAAATGCGACGTTTCGGTTATGGTTATAACCATTTTCAAGCTAACAAAAAATTTTGTATTTGTTAATTACATGTAAACAAATTTATAGCCTAATATTAAATATATCACTCCACAGTAATTTTTAATTTTAGAGTTTTTAACTTTTTTGTCATTCATTCTTGCATCTGTGTATAGATGTCATTCCTTGTTAAGGTGGTTGATTTTGGCGGTCACATATAAGACGAATTGTTAAAATTTTTAGTTAGTTGACTTTTAACCATGTAGTTCTTTAAATTCATTGGTTTTTACAAAATCTTTTATATTTAAAATGTATTATTTTCATATGTTGTAATAATTTATTTATTGGTAAGTTGACAATTGTTACATTGTTTACATGTAATTAACAAATACAAAATTTTTTGTTAGCTTGAAAATGGTTATAAAACCTCTTCGTATAGAAAAATTTTTTAATTGCTTCCAAAAACTGTTTCAGAATTAGGATTTAGATAACTGAAATAGGTCTGTTTGGGATACTCGGTATAAACATTAATGTTTCAATTTGTATATTTACTAGGTATGTAAGTACATCTCATTTTTCTAAAAAATAAAAATGTAATTTTTTTGTTATATTAACTGAATAAACGTTGTTGTCCATTGCAATACATACTCTTTGTAATTTATATAAATGTTCATTTAATTTTCTTTTACTCTCTCTGGTTCGAATTGTCTTTAATTCGAACAAATTCAAATTCCCCTTGCGAATTCGATTTATAGAGAGTCGACTATATATTATTATACAATGTTTAATAAGGAACTTGTATGCAAATAAGCTCAACATATAATTTATGGTCAATATAAACATCAATAAATAATTGAATTAGAAAAAAAAATTAAATGTTTTAACCAGTTGATGATGAGAGCCGTGGGTCTCTCAAACATTAAAACAAAATCGTAAGAAATATAAACCGTATGTCTTAATCTCAAATATTATTCTAGCGCGACTCTCGTATGAAGACAAATATGCAATTATAGAGAATAAAATATTCTTTAAAATTTATGATAACAAAATATTTCGAGCTTCAAATATAATCAATAATTCATCAATAAAGCAAATTAATATTTTCAGGTGACAAATATAATCGTAGGAGAGATAAAACTTTTCTAAAATTTATTTTTAATCACTTTCCACTTTAATTTTCTTAACTAAATTTATATTACAGGAACTGCAGTTAATAATATTGGTTACACTTGTGCGTAGTTTCTACCCTCTTATATAAACAAATTCTATTTCTGTAACATCTATTGCAAATGAATGTTCTATGTAAATGAAAATCCGTCTCCATGTACTAGCCTGGAAATTATTCCATATCTATAGGCATTAAACGACGGTAAATTCCTTTGGGAAGCGGTTTAATTTACTATGCAACCCAGACACTCAAGTACAGTCTTGCAGAAAACAGCCAACTACAATTTGCTTGGAAGTTATAGTATATAATCCATTAAAAATCCCAGTTATTATTATACTTTATGGTTTATTACGAGGTTTATTACTATGAAACATGAAACGTTTTTATTTACCCTTAAAGCAAGAATATAAAAGAAGAAAGAAAGAAAGAAAATTGTGCTGAACAACTAACTCACCAGAAATGATGAAAATATTTAATATTTTTCATAATTTAAGTAATTCGTGTACTCATGCCCAGATTCCACTTAAAATTTAAGCATGTGTGATTGTGACCATTTGTGATTCTGAATAATTTAATTATTTAAGCTATACTCTATTAATAAATTAAGGGGAATATATTTATAAAGGGGCATTCCGGTGATATGGAATTAATGCAAAATAATAACTTTTTTCTATAGTTTCCATCTTCATATAGTAGAAAAATATGTTAAAACATGTTTAATAAAAAGTTTTAATTCATAATTTAATGTTACAAAATTGGAATTTTTACAGCTCTTGAAATTTGTGACGTCAAGTTGATAATCTGTTGCTCATTTCAAAGTTAATATTTTCGTTTAAAAACACAGATGGTGCCAGTAGTTAACACGCGCGGGTATATATCTTGTTTGACATTTCGTCCACTTTATAATTATTACTCCTATTTTTACCTTAAACAAACACAGGACAAACACCGAAATACACGCTGCTACTAAAATCATATGTAAACGAGCAAATGGCTGTCATGAACATGTGGATTTAGGCGCTGAAGTTCGTTGCAGATATCACCATCGAGTTGACGTTATAAGCGCGCCATGATAAAAAAATTTAAATTGCGATGAAATTTTTAAAAATTCATATCTCATGTGATGCATACATTTTCTTACTCATAGTTAGATATTCAGAGTCCTACTGGTCTGTACTAA
Organism: Ophonus ardosiacus; assembly: GCA_943142095.1. NCBI lineage: Eukaryota > Metazoa > Arthropoda > Insecta > Coleoptera > Carabidae > Ophonus > Ophonus ardosiacus. The sequence continues at coordinate 52,780,678 of OW964825.1, read as the reverse complement.
TGTAAAAAAATATTTTTAAAAAATGTCGGAATACCCCATTATCCTAGTACAATTTGGGCTTTAGAATGAATAGTTCCAAAAATTAATTTTCCATTTTATTTTTTGAAATTTCATTTAACAAATTATTTATATGTAACAAAGTAAGGAGTCGGGTTCATATCCCAGAGGCTGACATGATCTTTTCACAATTTATTTCAAATGTAGACTATTAACTTTGTTAAATTTAAATTAAATTTATTGCGAATTGTCTTCATCATATTCGTCGACGTCAGGAAGATTATCCTTAATATCTTGAGAAGTGTTCAGGGATTTGTAGAATGTCCTAAAAACTAGATTACCAGAGGTAAAGTTTTAGTAAATTATTCTTCCTCTCTACATTTATGGGGAGCGTACTGGTATAGCATTTTTGTGGTTGAAGCTGCATATTGGACTTTCCTCTTATCTAGAAACTTAAAACTTAAAGCCTTAAAGTAACATTCATTCCCCAACGTAGATTTAAAATAAAACAATGATTGTGATTGTGACATTTGTGATTCTAAATAAATAAATTAATTACAGTAAAATTTTTGAAAGAAGTCCGATCAAGGCCATCTACGAATTGTATCTATGAATTAAGATTTTGTGCTGTCAAATTTAGTAGTGTCTTTTACTTAGTTTTTATGAGGGTACATAATATCTTGTGTACCTCATAAAAACTATATAAACGACACTACTAAATTTGACAGCACAAAATCTTAATTCATAGATGCAATTCGTAGATGGCCTTGATCGGACTTCTTTCAAAAATTTTACTGTATTTAAGCTATACTCCATTAATAAAATAAGGGGAGTATATTCAAAATTATCCTAGTACAATATGTGTATTACAATGAATAGTTCCATAAATTAATTTTCCATTTTGTTTTTTAGTCAATTTGACATACTTTTATTTAACAAATTATTACAAAGGAAAGTCTCGGGTTCATATCCCGGTGGCTGACATGATCTTTTGACAATTTATTTCAAATATAGACTGTTAACTCCTCGGTTAACTTTTTGTTAATTATAACATAACATAATTAAATTTGCTCGTGTTCATCCTGTCCATAAATTCACGTCTTTTTTCACAACGTTGGATGAAATGAATCAGCTCGTGAATCAGGCATTTTCTCATGTAATATTCATACTTCATCACATATTCCTGTCGACTTATCCACATTCGCAATCGCATTCATAAAAATTTTCTTTTTTGAAAGTTTCCCATTTATGTTATAATAAATTTTATATCATCCATCCACTTCAGTATTATTATAAAATATTTTTTTATATTTTTTCCAAAGTCGAAATATTAATCTATTCAAGAAACAATCATTCATTACCAAACATTGCTATCCAAACACACTGCTTTTATCTTGTTGCTTTTTATGTAAGCTCCTTAATTCTTACACTAGGAAATTTTCTTTCTTCAAATGACAGCTTCTATCAAATCTTTAATCTAATCATTAATCAATCGTTCAACAACAAATAAATGTCATTTATGTAGTGATAAAATATCTGATGCGTTCTATAGTCATTATTTTCCTTTGTTACTATTACTTTTTTGTTATTTGTATTTTTATAAGTTATTGGCACTTGCACCGCTTATAGTTAGTCTTGACTACAGGTTAACAAGAAACGAGCTTATTTAAATTTTGACAGCAATATTTAACAACTCATTTGACATTTCGTTTCGATACAATATTGTCAATTTAATTCACAATTAAAATTTAACTATAAGGGCCAGTTTTACAATTTCCGGTTAGAAATTTAACTACAATTTAAATAAACAATATTGAATCGGATTATTGACAGCAATGATTAATGTGTCATTTGACAGTTCATTTCGTTTCAATTTTGTTAATTTAACTGACAGTTAAAATTTTAACCAGAGATTGTAAAATTGGCCCTAAGCGGTACAACTGGCCATGACTTTACAGATTATGTTCAATGTATTAAAATATTCTGTACCTTTTATTTTTATTTTATAGGTTATATTTATCAAAGTTGATTATATTTTGTTTTTAATCTAAACACCTGTTCATCTTCAATTTCAGAAAAAAATATATTCAATTTCAGAAAAGGCAAATTGAGAAATTGATATTGTTTTTTTCTGAAATTGAATTTACTTTACTGAAGTTGAAAAAGTAAGGAGTAAAAATACATAAGTTATATTCATTTTAATGGAAGCATGAAGACGTTTTAACGCACAATCTCTCCAGCTCCAACGTAAAGTAATCCAATTAGGTGGCTACAACGAAAATATACAACAGAGCATTCATGCTTCCGTGATAAATCGGGCGAATACATTTAGTGACAAATGTAGAAGATATTTTGCTTGTTTTCTAATATCTAATTTCCCCAAAAATCGGGGGTGCCGCAGGGTTCGGTCTTGGGACCATTACTATTTAATATGTTTATAAATGACATCACTAAAAATATTAATGTGGAACATTTATTGTATGCAGATGATTTTAAATTATTCTATCAAATTTCTAAAATTGCTGACTGCGTAAAATTACAGAATAATTTAGGTATGATCTACAAATGGTGTGTCGACAATAATCTGATGTTATCAAAAAAAAACTCTTAATTTTCAATTTGTTTGACCTCTTGAATCAAATCCCAACTTTTCAGACACCTTTTATCTTTAAAGAACATGCAAGTGATGTTTATTCAAAAATTTAAATCTGTGCTGAGTTGGTGCTTATTCTGAAGAGCTTTGTAGTTTAACAACTCTCATGAAACATGTCCTTTATTGTTTTTGTTTTGGTATCTATGTCGGAAGTTCGTATGTGGTCCGACCATAATTTTTTATTCGTTCCGAAAACAAAGGTTTGGGATGAAAGAACCACCGTTGTTTTTGGCGGAGTGTACGTAACTCGTTCTTTGACCCCCGCTGGGATCATTGGTCTGCTCAATTTAGCCACTGATTATTGTTCTAACTCCGGAAATGCGATCCCTGTTTGTCATTACAAGTGCAATTAACCCGGAGATATTTTTAATACAACAGTAAATGTTAGTGCGAAAGTTTCTTCGAACGGAGGAGTCAATTTCCTCGTAACTAGATGCAATGTAACTCATTTCACTATTGCGTAAGGTGATTGGCAATTCACAATTTAAAAATAAACTATACGGATGACGGGTACAGGAAAAACACAATATGAAATGGATTAAACAGAACGGAATCGTTGTTCCGGCAATATACTTTCAACAAACAATTATAAGCCCTAGAGACGTCAGATGTAACCTATGCAATTTCCCTTTTTACATACCGGGTGGTGAATTGATTTAGCAATACACGGAATTTATTTTAAAATGCAACATATAGTCCATCACTTCCATGGTTTTTACACTACCCTCAAAAAAATGACAGCAATGTGATAGATGTCCATTTTAAAATGCAATACCATAAAAAACATAGTGATCAAAAAGAAATGATGTAGTTGGTAATACAATTCTGGGGATCTTTTTATACCACAGTTTACAGAACACCAGGTGAACGCGGAAACATTATTTGGACATATCATTTTGACAATAATTATAAAATAGGCTATATAATAGGAGTTTGTATGATTGAAATGCTTTAGATTATTACTTATGGGTAATGTAACAAATAAATGTACGTGGGTAAGGAAACAACAACCATTTTAATAAAAAATGGCACAAATATGACCCCAGTGGTACACTCTTCACGCCGGCAATGAGTGCCCGTGAGGTGACGCTTGGTAAACGATACAAATGTCATCATTACCAAAATCTGGTGTAAAAAGCAGAAATAAAGTACGAAAATATTGAAAATCACCCAGAAAGTAATGATAGCCATGGAATTGAAACAAAAAAATTAACAAATGCTTAACGATTTATGTGACAAGCTGGGATAGTTTATATTTGCCGGATCAGGTTTTTTTAAATGTTAACCGATAGGATATCCAAGGCAGTAAGTTTTATTTACTGATCAAGATTTGGTTGCTAAGATAACGGAGATAGTAAATCGTATAAAAGGACCATGGGCGGTAAGTGAACAAATATTGTACATCATCATAGCAATAACATTAGAATAAATACAAATCATAGTTTCCTCGTAGTGTTAATTTTGACAGTACCTATGTATTTTGTAATTTTATTCGATCAATTGTATAAAAATGCTACAAAATGATCGATCGTGCAAAAAATATAATGAGCATCACGCCCATTACGTGCATTTATACCGCTTTCGCATAATATTGGTAAACTGCATTTATTGCCCTTAATACTTGAATAACTATTTTATTATTATTTATTTAAAATTTCTGATAAAGTGAACAGTTATCTATTGTGGCATGGATTAGGTGTTAATAATTACTCGAAATCTTAGATCTTACCTATCCAGAAAATAGGGCAAGTTTTGGTGTACAAAACGTCGTAAGAGAATCAATATTGTTTCACTGAGATTTCGAGTAATTGTTAACACCTAATAAATTATTATTATTAATTAATAATCCAGGAAGCAACAATTACCATACTAAAAAATTCTTAGTATGCCGGATTATTAAAATATTTTTTTTAACTTATTTATACCGATCGATGAAAATACAGTAATACATACGTAGTGATGCCACGAGATCTCGCATTTTCGAGATCTCGTCTCGAGACGAGACTAACCTTATTCTCGTCTCGATATTTCGAGGCGAGACGAGAGTAATGCCCTCGAGATTTGCTCGAGACGAGAGTAGAAATTCGAGATCTCGATTGTAAAATTTGTTTATATTATATAAATATATCTAATAAAAATATATAAAATATTAATCGGTAAAAATGAATATTTTAATTGACTCTTCATTTACATTCATATTTATTTTATACTCTCCACACTCAAAGCCTACGCTCTCTATATGAATAAATAATCATTATTACCAATATTTGGGAATAAAGTAGATTGTCGCAACGGGTAATAAGCCATGATATTATTGGGTATTTTTTACCTATACGTTGCTTGTAATATTAATATATTTATAATTGCTAATTATAAATTCGAGAAATTCGAGACTCTCGAGTCGGGATCGAGAGAAGGCAAGAAAAAATATGACGAGACGAGATGCAGAGAAATCTCGTCTCGAAAATTCGAGACAAGACGAGAGTGGATTGTTTCTCGTCGTTTCTCGTCTCGCGGCATCACCATACATACGATTTTCAGACGATCGGCGGCTCAGAGATATTTTTTTTTTTATATAAAAATGAAAGTGCAAAGTATCTGCATTAAATTTTGTGTTGAATAGAGTGCATGGTGCAAATGTTAGAGAAGAACTTTGGAGAGCAAGCTATGTATGTCTAAACCAAGGATTTATGAATAGAACAAACGTTTTCTAGAGGACCATGAAAATGTGGACGACAAGAAAGCCGGGCGCCAGGCGTCCTAGGGCATCAATCACCGATGAAAAAACACCTACTTTTTTAAAATAATACTTTATTAATTAAAATGAGGATTTTTTTTAATGACTAGTGATAATTCATATTAACAATCAACAAAATTTGTGTAGAGAACTACAAATATAAAATACAAATATCATTTATTTTAATTTTAATCAAAAAATATATTACCGGTTAATATTGGATGTATGCCATTTGTAAATAATAGCAAATACAAGTTTCACAAGACGTGTTTTTAGCGCACGTGTTTTTGAAATGGACAAGTGTGCTAAGATATCTTATAAAACGTATATTTTATACTATTTTTCCTATTATGGTTCTTTTGTCAAAAAAATATTAAAAAATATTCCTTATTTCATTTTCTAATTTATGAACTCTTTGATTAAGAATATTTAATTTTTTATTTGACTGTTGGTAACAGTGATTATATTATTACTTCATTTCAATAGTAGGTATTTTAGATATAATATTTACTTTAAAATGACAATTATGTAGAAATATAGTTACCAACGTAACAGAAATTAGGTTTGAGTTCTTTTAAAAAGTACCAAATGAGTTTCATAAAATACATATTAAACAACCAAAATAGAACATTCAGTGTACACCACGTGTGCTAAACTTTCCGCTTGTGGATAAAATATATTTTGACTCACTTGTACCATAAATAACTATCTAGTTGGAAAATGTTCATTGTAACGATGTAATTGACATTTGATATTAAGGTATACGAGATTTTTTTTTCTTGTGCCTTTCACATGTTATAAGTTAGCAAAAGCGCGTTGATATCTCTGACTGACCTTTTGACGTGAAGCTGAACGACCGCAATCTGTACGAATCTTCATCCATCTCCTCTTCTTCTTGCTGATGCTTTCCATATGCTGTTCTTTGATCCGGAATTTCCAAAAAAGCAGTACTCTTCCTATGATACACCGAAGTTCCTCTTCGTGTAGAATTTCTCCTTCTGGAACCCGGTGATGGTTCATGTTCTTCCGCCAACTTCGGCTCGCTGTTATAATGACTCTTCAACTCCGAGTGGTTAGCAGCTGCAGCGACTGCAGCTCGTCTTCTGATGGATCTTCCAGAAGCGATTCTGGCTGATTGGGACCGGGTGGCAGGTCGACGTTTCCGTTGACCTGTTGGGGTGCCCCCTTCGGGGGTGTTTTGCGCACTGCTTGCGGCGGCGGCTAAGGCCTCCATGCTTGCCGACCCGGTGCCGCATATGGACGCCGAGCGGCCTTTGCTCCGCGAGAGGTACGCGACGTCGTCCGACATGATGGGCTCCGCAGTTGAGCGTCGACTGGTGCGTCGCGGCGATGAGGTTTGGCACGCGCCCGCGCTAACGCCGCCGCTCCGCCACGGTTATTTCGGGAGACAGACTCCTGCAGATCACTTCCAAGCGTACGGAGAAGAATAGACAACGTGCTTGAGGCAGTACGTTCTTATTTTCTTGTCTCCCTTGTCTTTGACCTCCATTCATTTTTTTATCAACCAACTTTAAATAAACATAAGTATCTCCAAACATACTACCTTACTCCATTAACCTGATACACATTTTTTGACTTACAAATCCCACTTAACTGGTCTAAAAATTCACAAAGATTAATATGTTTACAAGCAAAAAGTTTTCTTGAAAAGATAACATCTATTGAATTTTATTTTTTATGTAAGTACCTACTTCCATTCAAGATCATGACAAGTTATATTTCTTTTTGTTCCTTAGGCGAGTGTTACATACTTAACCTTTTTCTAGTCACAGCCCTCTATACATCTTGCAACATTTTTCTCTATAGCAGATACTGTTCGGGATTTAAGCTTGATTTATGGCGGTGAAAGAACAGATTCGTATTAAATGTTTTTCTAATATATTTTACTTTATTTTGTAATAATGGAACAGATTTTTTAAAACTTGTTTAATGATAATGAAACAAATAATATATAAAAGCAAACCTTGAGACATAATATAGTAAAAAAATCTGATGTGGCCAGCACATTACCTTCTGTCAATTCTATGTATTTTGCATAATGTATGTTCATGTTATAATTTTATTGGATTTATAGAATCTTTTCAAAGAAACTTTTGGTATAGTATTTGTAAAAAATGGTGTGTTCGTGTTATGATTTTATTGGATATACAGAATCTTTTCCAAGTAACCTTTTTATAGCATTTATCCATTTTTATTTCAATACTTTTATTTCTAAAAATTCACACAGTTGTTCAAATACTCTAAAAATGCGTAACACTTACGTAACATTCTCTTTACAATGAAATAATATTACTACCAAGTTTATATCTTTACCCATTTTTGAATTATTTCCACAAAAGTCAATATACCCCACATTTACATAAAAACTTCAAAATTTTCAAAAATCTAATTTTTATGTATCTAAATACTTCTTAATACGCTGATTCCAAATTTTTAAACCACAGGTCGATATCTCGTTTCGCTCTCGAGATATTTAGATTTAAAGTTTTGCTCAAAACTGCCCATTTTTTGGTATTAACCCAAAAATGGGTCGAGATATGAATTTGGCGACATCACCATTCGATTCTACAGTCAAAAATACATAAGTATAGCATTTTTCATAATTTTTGTCCAACCGGTTCATTTTTTATGAATAAAAGCTTGAAAACTCCGGAAAATGGCCAAAATCTGAAAAAATCGTAAGGGGTACACCTTAGATTTTTGCGATTTTTGGCCATTTTCAGTTATTTTGCTATAGAGATTGTATGCGGTGTTCAAAAATTCTGAAAATTGGTGTACTTATGTAATTTTGTCCGTAGAATCGAATGGTGATGTCGTTAAATTCATATCTCGACCCATTTTTGGGTTAATACCCAAAAATGGGTAGTTTTGAGAAAAACTTTAAATCTAAATATCTTGAGAACGAAGCGAGATATCGATTTGCCGTTTCAAAATTTGGAATCAGCGCATTGAGAAGTATCTAGATACATAAAAATTAGATTTTTGAAAATTTTTTTTTTATCTAAATGCGGGGTATATTGACTTTTGGGGCAATAATTCAAAAATGGGTAGAGATATAAACTTGGTAGTAATATTATTTGATTGTAAAGAGAATGTTACGTAAATGTACGCATTTTTAGAGTATTTATATACATAATGTACATTCATGTGATAATTTTATTAGATTTATAGAATATATTCCAAGGAACTTTCTGTATGGAATTTGTAAAAAATTGTATTATGTTCGTGTTACAATTTTACTGGATATATAGAATCTTTTCCAATGAACTTTTGGTATGGGATTTGTACAAAATACATCAAATTAACAGAAGGTCTTGTGCTCACCACAACAGGTTTTTTTAAACCAGTCGAAAGAAATTTCTCACCATTTGCGTAGGTTTTATAATTCGTTTGTTGAAAATGTCGAACTATTATGAGTTTGCGCTAGTAAAATAAAAGTTTAAGATTAAGGGTTGATAATGTACCTTATAAATTTTACTTTCATAATAAAGTCATTACGAAACCCAAAGTTACCCTGTTTTGCACCTATTATGTATATGAAATTAGTTCGAAGTATAACAAGCTAGTAACGTAAACAGAATGATTAATCCTGTTGCATTCAAAATCTATATCCTTGCAAAATCCTTTGGTTGCTGTTATAATTAAGCATCAAAGGATCTCTAATGCAATCGAAAATTTAGTTTTCGTATAACGACCATTGTAATTAGGCTGATATGGCATCATTTTAATTATTGTTTAAATTAAATTCAAGGTATATAAGAATATTATACCTATAATATTGGTGCAAGTGTAATAAAAGTATTAAAATTCCAGATATAGTTCAAATATAAGGCTAAATATGGGGTTAAGTTTATTAACAAAGGGTTGTTAAATATACATTGAAGGGTCGATAAATATTTAGGATTTTTTTGTACAAAATTAATAACAAATAAAAAATAAATAAATAAATATATCATCACGGCATATTACCCATTTCTGGGTGTGCCAATCTGCTTTATCGCAGATATCGGTAATGATGATGACATATTTGTACCGTGCGGGCGCTTACAAGGCGTCACCTCACGGGCACTCAGTAACAATTAAATTAATAACAATATAAATATAAAATGAATCACCACGGTATATTACTAATTTCTGGGTATGTCAATCTGTTTTGTACACAGGTAACGGTAATGCTGACATATTCGTACCGTGAAGAAGAGTACATGAAAAAGGTCACTCTTTGAAATATTTTTTACGTTGATCGGGATTGAACCCGGGTCACCAAATTCCCAACCAGACACTCAGACACACGGCCACGAGCATATTAATAAATGATGCATTATTAAAATAATAGCTTTTTTATGAATTTTCCATTATATTCTTATGCTCATATTCATAAACACTCGTAAAATTTTAAATGGTTCGCTATAATTTTTATCCAGTAAAAACATTCGATACTGAAAGAAAAATCGAAATATAATTTGTCAAGTTTGATTCTATTTGTCAAAAATAAGAGTCATTTTGAAACTTTACAAGTGTTTAAGAATTTGGGTATTATGATACTAAATGTTACTTTTGATAACAGCGCCCAGCAAAAGTGGGTTCATAATACGGGCCATCGTTTTTGGCTAAAACAATATGACAAAATTAACTTTGTAAAAGCGAAATAAGAATCAGCTATTTGTGCAACAAGTAAGAAAATGTGATATTTTTCGTAGTAGGTTAGAAATTTTTAGTCGAGTACGAAAAAATATACTTTTTCTAGATGCTGCCGCAAGATTATTTGATTTTTATACCAGATAAAAATGTTACTGTTATGTTTAACATTTACAAGAAATAAAGTAAATTGTTACTCTTAAGAGTATTGAAATAAAGAACTTTTCTAAACAGTAGTAAAGTAAAATATAGGGAATTTATTTTAACATGCAACATATGGTGAATCACTTCCATGGTTACTCACTATTGTCAAAAAATGATACCAATGTAATATTTGTCCATTTTAAAATGCAACATACAAAATTTGTAGTTTTGTATTATGAAAACTAATTTCCAATAAATTAACCTACATACGATTAACAAATAATTAAAACATGAATATTGTACATCTTAACAAACTTTAGCTTACAAAAATTCATAACTTTCATGTAATAAATGTTAAAAAATACCCCCAATCACACTGAGGCAATATTCTAGTCGGTCGTAATAAGAATTGACACCATTTGTGATGTTCTAGAGCTATCTCCTGTGCTGCGATACTATTTACATATAATGTTGCATTTTAAAATGGACAAATATTACATTGCTGTCATTTTTGGACAATAGTGAGTAACCATGGAAGTGGTGAACTATAATGTTGCATTTTAAAATAAATTCTGTGTATAGACCCAACAGTATTGAAATATTTATATTTATTTAAAAAAATACTACACCCAGAATTTTACTCCGGCTAAAATAATTTATTAGAAATTTTCTCTATGATACAAATGTCTCGTCATTATTCAAATATGTATATACACCCATTAATAAGTAAAAAAGGGTAAAAAGTAATCATGAACCATTTATTTCAATAATAGACCAATTAAACACAGCAGTATTTCAGGTTGCGTGCAAAATTTTAACCATGATAAATACGTTCAGTATTACGGTTTAAACATGATTCAAAACGAGGTTCAAAAGTGACATTTATTTATTCCCTTTTCATTGAAAAGACAATAAAACTTTCATCGCATATATTTAAACTCATCCTAAAAATAAACAAATCCCATTTCAACTTTATTCTAATTACGAACTCTACTCTTTCGCATTTCGTGATATAACATTAAAATCCCTATACTTGAAGGCAAGAGTTGTAATTTATTTAAATGCAAATGAGATTGTTATGCGTTGTTTTGCACAAAACGATTAATTCTGACGATCAGGCGAGTTTTCCACTTTCCGTGATTATATTCCGAGCACAGTAAAGCAACAGCTGCGACCATGAAGTCATTGATAGGCAGATACAACGTGTACTCCTGCTTCAATTATTGAGCGAAATGAGTTTCGGTTTACGGTGTGGTGTGTGCACTTGATACATCGACTAGGAAGTGGAGTACGTACACTACAAATTTATATGATTAAAATTGCAAACGAGAAATAAAAGTTGCTAGATGGAATTAAAATTTTTCGTATTGAATATTTACTTTTCATTTCCGAGAGAATTCTAGTTTGATCTCTAGCTCAGAAAAGAAATAAAAAATTCACAATAAATCAGGAAAGGAAAGACCTATTGCTACCGTCAGCATAATAGTGTCTTAACTTTTCTTTTTGTAAATTTACTTTTCTCATTTTATGTATTTTCCCTGTGGCCGAGTGCCTGAGTGTCTGGTCGCGAATCTGGGGAACCGTACTCGATCCCGATCGACGCCAAATATTTCGAATTTTAAATGGCACAAAAATGACCCCTGTGGTGCTCTCTCCACTCCAGCAATCAGTGCCCGTGAGGTGGCGCCTGCTAAACGCCCGCACGGTACGAATATGTCGTCAACATTACCAACCAGAATAATTGAAATAATTTGTAAAAATAGACTATTATTTTTTTCACACTTTATAGTTCCTATTATACAATTTTAAGGTCTAGTTTTATTATAAATGACCCACGTTCTATTATATACTTTAGTGGAGGAGGGTAGTTGCGAAAAAAGTAAATGTTATTTTTTCCTATTAATTATGAAATATAAACTAATTCCAAACATGTTAATGTAAAAATTATTAGAAAATATAAAACTTTTCATTCATAATTTCCATAAATAAAGTTCGCGGTGGAATTCTTGTGACGTAGATTATTAATAATTATATAGTTCGACCAAGTCTGCATGACTCATACAAGCTTGTTGTAATACCACGACAAACCGAAGAGGTTGAATTATGTTTTAATTGTATCATACAAATATTTACAGTATAATTCTAAAAGTAAAACAACAGATACAAAAGTATGATTTAACAGTACGTATATTTTATATTTACTTGAATATCAGATTTTTTCAAGATGTTTAATTCTTATAGACAAATTCTTAATTTTGCCATCAGGTGGCTACGAGGTTATTTTCTTCGCCAATAACAAACTTATATGTCTATACACTCCAGGCAACGCCCATAATAGTAATTAAGGTACCAAGGGTTGTTATAAGGACAATAATGCCTGAGGTCAACAGTGCACTGTCGAGGGCCTCTGGCCCGAGGTGAGTACGTTGACTGAAGGCATTATTGTCGTTTAACACCCGTGGTGCCTTCAACGTTTTATGTCTTACTAGAAATTCTTAATAAACATTTTGTCTGATTAGAATTTAGCAAACAAAAGTAATAATTCACAAAATTTTAATACAACTTACAAAGTAGCATGTGAATGCGGTATCTAGGTAATATTTTGTTTCTGTAAACAAAGCATTTTTTCAAACAAAAAATATATTTCTTGTGGTATTTTTCTGTCAATATGGACGAGCAATGTTATTGCTAAGAATAAGAAGTATGCTGGTTTGTATTTGTGATGAAACAAATATGATTATAAACGACTACAATTCACAATGCTTCTTAACCTTAACTGCACTTTATGTTAGTATCAGTATTATTAACCTCAGTTTGTTGTCAACATTACCATAGCAACTTAATACGCCCTAGGGCATTATTTACTCAATAACGGACCTAATGTTGAGGTTGTTATAAAACAATAACATACTAGTAAGACATAAATGTCATTTTTAGTTGACATTTAACCTATGTTTTACGTGTAGAACGACTGATTCGTGTTAAAATCATATTTTATTTTTCTTTTCTATTTCAGCAAATTTAAGACAAGGTAAAAAAACTAATGAATTTGTGTGAAAATGAATAATTTCAAAATTAGACATAAAATAAATTAAAATTTTTGCTGAGAATATAGGAATATTAGTGATTGTAATATTTTTGATGTTTCGTTTGACGGCCCAGCTAACAGTTACAGGCACCATTTTACTTATTATGTGTATAGAAAGAGAAAATTGTTAAATTGTAAAGTCTATTAAATTTTATAAAAATCTTAACTCAAATATTTGTACATTTTGTTATAAACTGTTATTAATAATAATAGCTATTTATGTAATAAGTACATAATTTAGGTCCTCATGGACGAGCGATCGAAGTGAGCAGTGGCGGAACTTCAAATTTTGGGCCCCCCCGCAAAATTCAAATTAGGCCTCTTCAACTTGCAGTGAAATTACGATATAATGAATGGAGAGTATTACGAGTATAATGTTATTTATTTAACAATAAATGAAATAAAAGTAACATTTATTACATATTTAAAACATAAAATAACTACAAACAAATAAAAAAATAATATTTTCTAAATCTATGTATATATATGGGGTCCCGTGGCCGCGTGCCTGAGTGTCTGGTCGCGAACCTGGGGGAACCGAGTGCGCACCCGACAGACGACAAATATTTCCAATTTTAAATGGCACAAAAGTGACCCCTGTGGTGCACTCTCCGCACCAGCTATGAGTGCCCGTGAGGTGACGCCTGGTAAGCGCCCACACGGTAAAATATATCGTCATCATTACCGATGTCTACATGTGTTGTAGATACTGGCACACCAAGAAATGGGTAATATGCCGTGATGATATATTTATTTTTTTTAAATCTATATAAATATATATTGCAGTGAAATTGCGATATAATTGAATAAAGGGTATACTGTTATTTATTTAACAATAAATTAAATGAAAATAACATTTAATACATAATTAAAACAAAATAAATAAAAAAATAATATTTTCTAAATTTATGTAAATTGTTTGCGTCGTGCTTTAGCGTTGGCGAAATTACGTATTACTTCTTTTAAATCTAAATTAGATATTAAAGTTCAAATTACCACCTTGATAACTCACTGATTTTTTATTTTTTTAGTTTACTTTAACGTAAAATATATTCCTGTGATATTATAAATTATTTATATATCTGTCTAACATCAAAATTTGTTTAAGTGAATTCAACGGATAGAGTCGAGTTAGGCGGACTTCGGGCCCCTTAGCGGCCTGGGCCCCCCCGCGCCGCTCCCTTTTGCTGTATGGTAGTTCCGCCACTGGAAGTGAGCGAGGCCAATTAATTTGGCGAGTCCATCAAGCTTAATTATTCACAAATTACATACAAAGCTTTGTGTTCAACTGATCACAAAATTTCCTATTAAATTAATTTGATGTTTAAATATGTATTATAGCTCTAGCGTGGTTCTAGCCTTTTGCAGGGTGCTACAGCCCGATTCACAAAAAAGTGCTAATCCTCACTTTTGGATTCGCGAATTTTACTCTAATTTTGACAGTTTATATCTTAAAATATAGTCTAATCTATTCCTAGTATCGACCTTTATTGATAATATCATGAAAATTAAATTTTAAATACCGGAATAGAATAGATTTCAGTAACCAAAAATGAGGATTAGGTTAAACTTTTTTGTGAATCGGGTTGCTAGTTACCAGGTTGTTAAATAGAAGCAAAAAAAAAAAAATGTCAAGATCGTCAAATTATCTCTAAATCATAAATTTATAAATCAAATGGAAGAAATTATGACCGGCGGGCGTTTTATTTTATCGTTATGGACTAGTCCATAATATGATACTTTATGGCTTCTAAACAATAAAACAATCGAGTCATTATAAAGCAGCTAAACATAAATACATTTTTTAAATGAAATGCCACACATTTGTTATATATTTTGCTCTTTTATTATTACAATATGATTACTATTATTTGTGATCAGATGTTTTTAAAGTGACTTCTGTTTGTTCGCCTTTGCGGTATATAGTTAAAACAATTTTTTGGTTTTTATGTTCCGACATTGTGTTATAAAAATCTGAGATGTTTCTTACTTTCCTCTTATTTATTTCTACTATTATATCACCTGCGTACAGTCCCGCTCTGAAAAAAATATTATTTTTACTAAATTAAAATGTTTAGAAACTAATTTTCGGAAAATTTTTATACCTGTCTGCAGGTGAATTTCTGACTACGTTCCAAACAAGAACTCCCATTGTACCTAACGGAAGTTTGATATTTTGTTCTTTTAGGATATCTTGTACTACTTTTTCAGATAAAGCTAGGGTTGTTATTCCAAATTTGGGTTGCTTCATTGATTCTTGAATTTTTGCATTTTCCTCTGAGTATTGTTTACTTCGATTAATAAACGCTTTTACGTAATCTAGAATAAACATGTTATTGAAAAATGAATACCCACCATTATACCCACATTGTAAAATTCTTGCATTTATGTAACAATTGTTTTCATCACATATTTCACATAAATCAAATTTTACAATCTTGCTTATATTGAATGCTATAGGGATAAATAATGTTTGCATCGTTTTGAAAAGTTTTGTGCAATGGCGCCGCAGAATTACGTCAGCATTTAATCATGATTAACTGTTAACTGTACCCGAAACATGAACATTGCAATAACCCCCAAACCCAAAATGCTAGAAATAGTTAGAAATGTGAACTTGACAATCATAAGTGTTTCTTCCTGTACTACTTGGTTGCCACTTAGTGGTGTTACAAGTACCGTTACATATGCCTACGTCATTATGACGCGCTATACATCATTTCACGTAAGAAAATAGTAGATGAAAGAAACCTAACTTTGTTAATACTAAAAAAAAATTGTCTGTAAAAATGTAACATCCGAATATTAAAAATTTCAAGGTCAAATTCAAAAACATGGTTAAATATCACCTAATTCTGTAAATTTTCTGATAGCTCCACAAAAAATAAAAAATCTGATGTGGCCAACACAAAACCTCCCGCTATTTAATTTTTATTAATTTAAATACATACCTACCTACGTATTTACTAACGCTGCAAACTGTTCCATTGCAGAAAACTATTGCTTTATTTACTAGTTTTTATCTTAGGCTTCGCGACTAATAAAAAAAATTATTTTTAAATTTATCTGTAAAATATATAGAAAAAGTATTAATGTATTCCTTTAGAAAATTCAATAATCTTTAATTTTCATAAGACATAAAATTCGAAAAAGTGGCATTTAATGGTATTTTTTGAAGAAAAACCATTATGAGCTTCAAGTAAAGTACCATTTTCGTTTATCCGATTTACACCAAAATCTAATGGCTTCTATTCCTATTAGAATAGGTTAAAAATACAAGGTTTCAGAATTTTCTGAATGATAGTATTTGAGTTAGAGTGCAAACAAAATTCGTACACATATACACACACACACACACACACACACACACACACACACACACACACACACACACACACACACACACACACACACACACACACACATACAGACATCATCGTGAAAATGTTAAAAATGGATTCTAGGGACCTTAAAACGTGGTCATTTACTAAAATCTCGATATTAGATTTTTAGCACGATCCCTATACCTCCCTTACCAAGGGTAGCGGGAGGTAAAAAATGTACACTTTATTCTTAAAGTATTACTCAATAAATAACGATTAAGATAAAATAAACATTTTTTTCATAAATTTTTTGCGAGATATTTGCATTTGTTTTCAGTGTTAGAGTATTGCTATCTGTCATCTCGTGCAGCCTACTATAGAAACTGGTGCGAGAAAGATAACAATGGTTTGCTAAAAATCAAATTCAGTTAAACTAGAAACAATTTTGATTTTTTAATAGCACGAATTGCATCAAAAAATTAAATGAACTTCCGTTTAAAATAATAAAAAAAAATAAGAGTGGAGGACCCTATTGATATTTTTTTCGCTTTTGTAAACTAGGAGTGCACTCTGACCATTCAAGGGAGCAGAATTTATTTTCCTATCTAAAACAACGCTATTTTCTTACATGAAATGAACTATAGCATAGTTCATGGGATATTATTTAAAAAAATCTGATGTGGCCAACACAAAACCTCCCGCTATTTAATTTTTATTAATTTAAATACATACTTACGGATTTACTAACGCTGCAAACGGTTACATTGCATAAAACTATTGCTTTATTTACTATTTTCTTTTTAAAATATCACTATTATTAATTTGAAGTGATTAGTTTTTTGACAGTGACATTTAATGTCAGTTACATTCATTTGAAATATGAACTGTGGAACAAAGGAATTGTGTTTTTCTTAGGCTTCGGGACTTGTAAAAAAAAATATTTTTAAATTTATCTGTAAAATATATAGAAAAAGTATTAATGTATTCCTGTAGAAAATTCAATAATCTTTAATTTTCATAACGACAAAATGCGAAAAAATGGCATTTAATGGTATTTTTTGAAGAAAAACCATTATGAGCTTCAGGTAAAGTGCCATTTCCGGTTATCCGATTTACACCAAAATCTAATGGCTTCTTTTCTTATTAGAATAGGATAGAAATACAAGATTTCAGAATTTTCTGAATGATAGTATTTGAGTTAGAGTGAAGACAAAATCCCTACACATACACACACACACACACACACAAACATACATACATACATACATACATACATACACACACACATACACACATACAGACATCATCGTGAAAATGTTAAATTTGGATTCTAGGGACCTTAAAACGTGGTCATTTACTAAAATCTCGATAAGTGATTTTTAGCACGATCCCTATACCTCCCTTACCAAGGGTAGCGGGAGGTAAAAATCAAGGAGATGGGACATTGTATGAACAAAAACAAAAAAATAGGTGTTAGTTTTTATAAAGAATAGAATATTATTTAAAAAATTGCGAAATTCCCTAACCAAGCCCACTAAGTCATGAATTATTTTTTTTCTGTAAGTTAGCCTGGCCATCGAGTTAAAAATTATTTCAGTTTCAAAAATATTTTAGATATTTTCTATTATTGTTTAAATGCGAACTTATGAATTTTGATATTATAAAACAAACTGCAATTTTTTAAAGGTTAATGTCCCCATTCCTTCCGTATATCCGAACCATCTCAAGTAATTCACTCTTACTTTTTTGAACAACATTCACCCCAATCGAGTATTTTTCATATATCAAACCATATCTCACGTGATCTTTTCTAAGATACACTATGAAAAGATATAATCAATTATTATAAAAAAAGTTTATATACCTATAGGAATAGCAAAGGCAATTCCTGCAGTAACTCTTAAGTTATTAACGCCAATTACTTCTCCGTTTAAATTTATAAGAGGTCCTCCTGAATGACCAAAAGTGATCGACGCGTCAGTTTGAATAAAGTTCATGTTATTGTTAGTGAAGCCTAATTCGTTTGCTTGGCGGTTAATTGAACTCACCTAAAAATATAAATAAATAATTTAATATGATTTACAATTGTACAGAATGTGCGCAGAAACTTATTTATAAAGATATCTCATTGAAGATTTAATGTGTAAAATTAACATATATAGTATTATTTTTATGTATGAATAAAAAACATATCACTTCCGGTTACATAGGAAAAGGTATCAACTTTCTTATTTTAAATGAAACTCCCTGCATATTTTTACATTTTTGAATTCTACGTTAAATTCTGAATACAATAATGTGCCAGAAGTAAAATTTTACAGCAAAAAATAATACAAAAATATTCAACAAGTTGGCTGTGTCTTTATTTAAAACAATTGAAAGGTATAACTGACAGCTTTTGTATTTGTTGAAACTGTTTATTTATGCAACAATTAAAATGGATAACTATAATTTTGATAATTTAATAAAAATATTTGCTGCAGTTCAGATTTTTTTAATGAAGTTAGTATTTTCATATGTTACTTTGCACAAAAATTAGAAATATTGGCTGGCAGCACAAACCTTGTTTTAACTAAAACGCAGTTTTAAAAAATGTCAAATTTAAATTTTAATATTAATTTCACCGTTATGTTTAGAACAATTTTTAAAATATTTCTTTATATACAAACTATGTTTTGTTTTAAAAAGAAATTTGACATTTTTTAAAACAGGATTTAGTTAAAACAAGGCTTCTGCTACTAGCAGCCATTGTTTTTAAGTTTTTTTTTTTCTGCAAAATTGGACTTGTGACACATCATTGTATTCAGAATTTAACGTAGAATTCAAATATAACTAAAGAAAAATCCCTTAACCTTAACAATAAATTTAAAAACTATATACGTATTTCGAGAACTAAGTTCTCATCATCAGTAGAAACTACAAAGTAAAAACAGAGAAGTTAAGATTACTCAGCATGTAAACCATGCCAGAGGTTAAAACAGCTCTGAGGTTAAGGGGTTTTTTCTTTAGTTATAACTTTACCTTAAGACTCCATTTTAGTTTTATAATAGAATTCAAATATGTAAAAATATTTCATTTTAAAATAAGAAAGTCGATGCCACTTCCGGTTAAACCGGAGGTGGTATGTTTATCATTTATACATAAAAATGATGCCACATAATAATTTTACTCATATAAATTTTTAATTAGATATCTTTAAAAATAAAAAAGTTAATAGGGTGCCCCATTTTGTGTGGAACCGGTATATATACATATTATCATAATTTATTCGTTTTTACTCACTACTCCAGCTGTTATAGAATGCCTCAAAGACAACGGACTTCCTAATGCAACCACCCATTCGCCCGGTGTAACGTCACTTGATTTACCCAGCGGTAAAGCTGGTAAACTATAGCACGAAATTTTTAACAACGCCAGATCCAACTTCAAATCTATATCATAAACCTTAGCTTCGTATATCTTCCCTGTTGTTGTTATCACATTCACTATAGCATTTGGTTTATTCATTATCACATGAGCATTGGTAATAATCCATCCATTAGATCCCACAACAAACCCCGAACCCGTGGAAGAAAGCATCGGTTCTCCAGTTTCTGGAGATATTTTCCTAGCATTTTTTACTTCGATAGCAACGACAGAAGGAGCACATTTTTTTGTGACATTGACAATGAAGTTATGGTCCTTTTTCTGGTTGATAAATGAAGGAATGGCTGATTTTCTTACTAAATTTTGAATGGGAGTGGGTAGTTGATTATGGACATTTCGTAGTACGTAATAGGTCGTAGCTCCAACAAGACCAGATGTAGCAACAACTTTACTTAAGCTTCGTACTGTAGGATTTTTGATAACCTTGCTGAAAATTTGGAACAGTGCTCGAGACATAATCAATTTTTAATTTTACCATCACCGAATTGATGCTGGTAACCATTTTATAGTGTTTGGTAATATTTTTGTCATGTTTAATTTATTTAAGATACATTTTATACACAATAAATTTTGATGATGGATGAGTGACACTTTTAAGAAAAAAGAATAACGACAGTATACAAAGATTATATTTATAATTTATTTGGTTATCATAATTACAGAAGATTATAAAATGTACACTGACTATATATGTATTTCGTTATACAATGTGGAACGGCACTTCAATAAATATAATAAGTTATTTATTATCTATAAAGTTTAAGTTGTCCCTCCAATTCTTCCATCGAAGAAACTTGGAATTTCTCTTCTTGTTCTTGAAGAAGTTTTAAAATTGCAGATAACTGCTCACGTTCAATTCTGCAAAAAGAAAATCTCGGAAAAATATATTTTTTATATACATGGTGTTTCCTTTAAAACAATCTGTGATTTTTTGGGCGATCTAATAACTTCAGAGAAAATGTTATATGCAAAAAATGATCGAGAATAAGTGGCTAATGTATCAATCAAAAATTCAACCAATGGTTCTCAAACGGTAGCAGTTTTTTTTAATGGTGCCCTACATAATTTTTTAGTCTATTAGATAGATGCTTTTCTTATTTTAGTGATATAAATATTCTATCGGGTTGTACAACAATTAATTCAAGAAAAATTATGTTAAAAACAAGGCATCGAACCTGAACCTGAACCGAACCAAAACCGTAACATTTTAGGGAACCCAAACCGAGAACCGAACCTCAGATATATTTTTAATTAAACCTGAGTCGAAACCGAACCGAGTATTAAAATTCAGGTTCGGGGTTCATCTCCGGTTCAGGTTAATTTTTAGTTCGAAAAGTAAATACAGCCGATAATCGACGTCTTAGGCGTCTGCGTTGCTGTCCGGGCTGACTTTCCGTGAAAATTGTGTTCATTTCTTGTTGCGATTTGCGTAAATTCTGTCTCTCATTTTACATTATTTCGAACCTGAACCGCGAACAAAACCGCAAATTTTATTAATGCTTGAACCAGAACCGCACCCGAACCCGTCTTTCAAAAAACAAATTAACATGAACCTAAACCGAATCCAGTTTTTGGCGGGTTCGATGCCCTGGTTAAAAATTAAAAATAATGTGACAATATTGAAGTAGGATATGCGAAACACAAGTAGTGATACGACTTATGCCTATGTTACACTAGTAAGAAAAGAGTCTCTATCTAATACATAGATTAAAAAATTATATAAGGTACCATTTAAAAAAATATAATTTTGTTCTATCGTTTGAGAACCACTGGTTGAATATTCATTCATAACGGCTCGTAGTATGATCACGGTTTTAACTAAAACACTGTTTTAAGAAATGTCAAATTTCGTTATTTAATAGCAATAATAAATAATATAAAATTTATCAAAATATGATTTTAAAGCAGAACATAGTTTGTATTCAAACAAATATTTTTTAAAAAATCGTTCTTTACATATAAGGGTGAAATTAAATATAGAAATTTGAATTTGACATTTCTTAAAACAGTGTTTTAGTTAAAACCGTGACCATACTACGAGCTAACGTGTTTATTACTGTTAAATTAGCCCCTTATTCTGGATCATTTTTTGTTTATAACATTTTTCTCTAAAATCTTTAGTACGCTCAAAAACCGGTAGTTGTTTTAAAGTAAACACCCTGTATATTTTGGGATTAGGAGAACAGGTTCTTACTTGCGTTCCTCTTCAAGCTGATCTTCGGTTAAACTAGCTGCTACTTTTTCAATGGTTTGCTTCTTTGTTTCATTAAAAGTATTTAAAATATTCTTGAATTCTGCTCCTTCCTCTTCTAAATCTTCTTTGGACGTAGCTCTTGATACCTTTGCTGGTTCAATTACAATATTATCATCATAAGGAATATATTTAAAATGGTATTTCCAACTTAAAATAACAGCCACGATAGTTGTCAATAAACAAATCACGTAATAAGTAGATAAATTATTGTAGAAAATGATAAAATTTGTTGAATTCCCGGGGAACATTTTTTAAACAAGAAATTTCATAAATGTCACTTCAATTTTGATAGTACAGTGTAGTTGCGCGAACTAACTGAAGCACATTGTGATATGACTTAATTAAAATAAACGTATATCTATGTCAATTCTGATAAATTGCATAAACAATTTGAAAGTGGATACTTGTGTTTAATTATTCATGCGTCTTTGTTTTCATTTTAATTCTTTCAACACACTATCAATCGGTTAAGTTTATCTTAGTCTGCAACTAATATAATTTTGGCTAGGTCATTGTAGAAAAATAAATATAAATTTTAAGTACAATAATGCTTTTGTTGTTTTTTCAGAATTTTGACAGTAATGGTATTTAAAGTCAAATGTCATATAAATGTATACAATTGTCACTAGATGGCTAACTTAGCAATTCCTCTCAGTGTTGCCAATCGTCACATAATTATCAGATTTTAACAATTTTTGATAAATTCTGATAGAAAAACATAAGCTAACATAATTGATAATTTCAATATAATTTTTGTAAAAGGCATGGTTTCTCAAAATTTTGCAATTAAATATTATTTAAGCGCCCTCTCTTTGTGGTGTAACAAAACTGATAAAGCCGTTTCCAACGTGAAAACCAGGGTGAAAACAGCTGTTTAAATTTAAAAGTAAATCGGGTCTTCCCCATTCAACCCATGAACATATGACCGTGAATTTGTGAACGGCGTGAACCAGTAATGAATTGAATCATTTGTACTCATTTTTTATATCGTTTTTAAAGTAAAGTGAAATTGTGAAATGGCAAGTGAAAGTAGTTATGTAAAGAAATTAAGTTTTTATGCGTTTTTTTCTATAAATGTTTTTTTCTCAGGGATTTATTAACTGATAATTTTGGTGACATTGCGCCATAATTTTATTTCACACTACTGGCAACACTGGTTCTTCTTCTTGTTTTGTTACGTCAAAAAAAAATTCTACTCGCTGAATGAATAGCTGGTAGCCATTTTGTTCGTGTAAAAGCAGTTTGGCAGTTTATCAGCAATAGTGCGAAAAATCAGGTATATTATGTTAAATGTATATTTTTACATTACATTTAATATCGTTTATGAATCTATATATGGTTGTACATTTTGCAAATATTCAATTACTTAAATTTTCCCTGGTATCGATTGATTACCTAATCCATTTTGTTACTTAATAATACGAGGTGTTCTAACAAGTTAGGGACCACAAAAGTATTATTGTTGTTAAATTACGTAAGTTGATAAATTACATTTTTACATTATCCTTCATGGAAAGAAATTTTTTGGTTGTAAAAATTTTTGGTACGATCATCGTCAGCCATCACAAATTATAAATAAGTTTCTAGTAGCTGTGTAAATTGTAAGTATTTATGGATTCTTCGAATACAATGGAGGATGTGAGGATCTGCATTTATGCAGCTTTGTCGTCGTACACCAAAGTTTCAAGATGACTTGAATATGTATGTTAGAATTCAGATAACTATACCTGCAAGTTCTCTTGTAGGTAGAGAATGTCGTACGCTTCCGCCAGTGGCGCATGGAACAATCCACCACCACCGGGCACATTGGATGACCAACAATATAGTCGGTCATCTAAAGACAAAGTCCACGGAAAAAGTATGAAAGAAAATTATAGAAGGTACAGTAGAAGTCGAAGTCGAAGCTCTGAACAGTATCGGCACAGCCGTTCTCGATCCTACACTCGTTCTCGTTCACGCAGTCGCTCTCGGGACCGTGATTACCACTCTAAACGGTATGACCGGTACCGAAGAAGTCGTTCTCGCAGACGATCTTCCCACAAACGACGTAGCCACCACAAATCCAGAAAGTATTCTAGATCTCGTTCACGGAGTTACTCCCGCCCACGCCATCATCGTAGGTCGTATAGTAGGTCTCGTAGTCGTAGCCGATGTAAATATAGCAGGTCTCGATCCCAGTCTTGGAGTTCTAGCTCATATTCCGACAGAGAATCTGGTTATCGAAGTAAATCCAAGAATTACGTGCCTGAAGTACCAAAGAATCAGGAATATATCCGTAAAGCGTATTCCAAACAAAATGAAGTTCCCGTACAGGAAAATTCGTTCAAAAATGATGGAAGCTTTTTAGAGATGTTCAAGAAGATGCAAGAGGAAAAGGAGAAGGAGGAAAAGAAGGTGGAACCTGCAGAACAGGGAGCGAGTGAAGTGAAAAAGATATTACCTGTTTTTGGTAAACGTAGAGGTGGAAAAGTTTTGAAGACTGGAGTGGTGGAAAAATTAAAGAATCCTAATGAAATTGAAGAAGAGCCTAAAGATGCTTGGTCCGTTTACATGAAAGAAGTTAAACGATATAAAGAAGCATGTTGTGATGATGATTCAAAGACACGACCTCTTGTCAAATAGGTCTAGTTTTTTTTTTTTTTTTTTTGCTTGGAATTTCCGAACTGCACACATATCACTTAGCATGTACACTTTTATATCGTCCAAATATGTCGCTAAAGTTATATTGCCTTGTACATTTGTCACTGTTTACAATTATATACCATGAAGTTACGGCACATTAGTGAATTCAAACTTGGCGCGTTAACTGCATCTAGAAAAAATCTATTTTTTTTTTTTTTAATGAAAAAAATACAAACGAAAACTTTACCTAAAACATAATTCAAACATTGCACATGTTTAAATTAAAATACGTTTTGTTATTGAAGTATAATTGGAGATGTAGTGAAGGCGCCAAGTTTGAATTCTTTGAAGCGCAGCAACTTCGTGGCATAGATTTGTATACAACAAAAAATGTACAGGGCAGTATAACTTTAAGGGTCATATTTGTACTATAATAAAATGTATATGGCAAGATATGTGTGTATTTAGGAATTTGTATGCGTTTTTTTTTTTACAATTATTCCGCGTATTTATCAATTTTATTTTAGCACAAAGTTGAATGAGTTTTTGTGTTAGACTTAAGATTTAGAACTGTAAATATTGTAAAGTCATAGTTGTCATTCCTATAAGATTTTTGTTATCTGCGTGGTTACACTAATTGGGAAAACTATCTGCAAAATGTACACCATATGTAAATCTTCGTTATTGAAGACGCTTTTTTTGTCAACAATTTTACTTCCAGACATAATGCCTGCCGCAATTAAACAACAGCAACTTTCCACCGCTCCTTTCGACCCTCGTTTCCCCAACACAAACCAAACTCGCTATTGCTACCAAAGCTACTTGGATTTCCACCGCTGCCAGAAACTCAAGGGCGAGAACTATGCCCCCTGCAATTATTTCAAAAAATGTTTTGAATCCATGTGCCCCAACGGTTGGGTAGAAAGATGGGACGGCCAGCTTGAGTCTGGAACATTTGCAGGAAAAATTTAAATGTTTAAAAATAGTAGCGTTTATTAGCGTCATTTTATATAAATGTTCCATAATTCAATGGATGTTATGTACATAGTTACAAATAAATTAACTTGAAAAAACATTTTTTATCTTTTGTTACATAATTTCCTTTGTTATGCGCGTGCGCAGTGCGCAAGTTCATTCGCGAAATAGACAAAACCTTTATTTTGTATGCAGTCAACTATGTTTTGTTTTGTGCGAATAAAGTAACTAATTGAAATAGTAATTGAGTTATTTTCCATTGTTACAAATCAATAATATTTAGGTAACTAATTACGCAATTATTAAATTTATTTCATGTCAATATTTAAAAATATCAACATAAGTAACCTCACTTTTAGCCATGGCATTACAAATATTAAGATCAACAAAATTAATAAACAATTTGAGAACTACTACTAGGTATATTTCAACAAAAGATGATAAAATAGTCCTGACAGATGATTGTACAACGTTTGTGGCGTGGCATCCAAGAAGAGATTTTCCTTATGAATGCACCAGACCAATTCCTGAAAAGAAAATTCAAGAAAGCAATACAGTATTGAAAACTGTAATGAGTCCTGAATTAAAACAAATATTTAAATCCAAAACACCTGATGTAGCAAGACAAGAATTGATGAATATTACTCATACTACGAAACATAGGTGGTTTCCTCGTTCTAGAGATAAGAGAGCCAAGAAAACTGATCCAGACAGAGAATATTTATAAATAATATAATTTTGTAGCTTCATTATATAATATCAATCATTTGTGGTTATAATAAATTGATAACATTAAAAAATAAACAATTATTGTTTCTTTTATATACGTTTAATTATGTGCATATTATAATAAAGATTGCGATGTAATTATGTTTATCAAAGGAAGAAAATGATTATGAAGTTATTTCACAACAATTTTTAAATTAACCGCCAATTAATGGCGTCGTAGCAGCGCCTACTTCGATATTAAAATGGTGATTTTTGTAATGTCACAAGAAAAGTAAATGGTTTCTTCGCCTAAATTACATTGCCATGGATTGGTCTCTCGTAACTAAGGTAAAATGTACAATAATACATTATTTATTATCATAAATAGACTTGTGAATATCAATTAATTAATATAGTTGCCACACCTTTAATTTAACAATTGAGTATTTGTTATTAAACATTGTTTATTTTCATGAAAATAGATTGATTTTCTTTAATAATACTTGGTTTAATTATTGTAAGGTAATAATATAGTTCAAACAAAATTATTACATCAAGGCAACATATTTGCATATTCAATGAATTGCTACTTTAAATAAAAATGTTTTCTAGGTTATTACGAGAGACTAAACAAGAACGGCGATGGTCAGGATGGTGCGAAATGATGAGTAAAAAGTAATAGTTTATATTTACTAACTAACGTTTTCTGGTGATTGGTGACTTACTTCTTGCACACTGCACTATGGGATGGGTTGCATGTTAATATTTGGGATTCTAGTGCAATACTACCTACAAATCATCTAGTCAATCTTTGCCATATTGCGCTAACTCGTTTCCAGCGTTGAATGATTTATATTCATAAATGACAAATTCCAAAGAGAGATCTCGAAAACACCGCTGCGAAGTGTGTGGTAAGAGATTTTTAGGCAAAAATGATCTCCGCAAACACATTAGAACACATTCGGACGAAAGACCGTACGAATGTAAGGATTGCCATAAGCGCTTTCGCCAAGCTGGTTCCTTGAAGAATCACGTCGCATCACAACACTCTTCTCATATAGACAACCCCGATCTCTTCATCTGTAACTACTGCCAAAAAGCGTTTCCGATTAAGGAACGATTACGTCTTCATATGCGCGTTCACACTGGTGACCGTCCTTATGCTTGCCCACATTGTCCGAAAACTTTTGCCAGGGGCGGTCAGCTAGTACAACACAGTCGTACACACACTGGTTCTCGGCCATATACTTGCAAGCAATGCAAAGCCGCTTTTACCTGTTCTGCTAATTTGAAACTTCACATCAAAAGACATATGGATGTACGGGATTTCGTTTGCGATATTTGCGGTAAGGCATTCATCAGACGAGACGCCCTAAAAAAACATCTAAATTGTTTTCATAACAATGTACGCGCTTTTCATTGCAAAATCTGCAATAAAGAACTAAAAGGGCACTTGCCGCAACATATGCGAACTCATAACCAAGACAAACCTCATGGTTGCGCTGCTTGTGGAGCAAGATTTGCCCAAAGATCGCAACTGACTGTCCATCAACGAATTCATAGCGGGGAAAAACCCTACCGATGTCAGGTTTGTTGGAAAGCTTTTGCGCATTCCACCGCCCTGAAATTACACACTAGGCGGCACACTGGCGAAAAACCGTTCCGTTGTTTGCTGTGCGAAAACGTCGCATTTTCCCAGTTGCCGCATTTAAAAAAACACATGCTTTGCATCCATAAAACAGACAAGCCATACATGTGTAACCTATGCCGAACTTTCCACAAAACGAAAAACGACTTGGAAGAACACGTTCAGATTTGTAGAAGTGTTGTGGAGACTGTAGAAGAAATAAAAATTAAAGATGAGGAACCGAAGATTGAACCACCGATGGCTTTGGATAAAATGCGCCTTTTACTTGCCGTACTATTAAAAAAGATTTCGTCACAAAAGCGATTAGATGAATTAGGATTTAACAAACGTTTGATTGATGATGTCTTGTATGAATCTATTGAAGGATCTGGTAGAGAACCTTGCAAAGATGATAGTCTTTCAGAAGCAGAGCGGTTAAAACGTAACGTTCAAATTCTCTTAGAGTGGACAGTTCCCAAACATTATATGGAAAAGTTTAAAAACGAACAAAGATCTACTGAAGAATTACTCGAGGAACTGACTTCTTGATTTAATTATTGTTATTCTTTTCAATTAGCAGAATTGTTGTCTTGGTAGCTTCTAATATGTAGAATGTACTATTTTTATATATCCTAAGAGCGATTGCGATGCCATTTAACCCATTAACCGCAACACCAAAGAATAGTTTAGATTTGAGTTGCATTTTCGACTGAATTTCATTTTCCTTCGAATTGGAATTTTGTTTATATGACTGATATTGTGTTATTTCAAATGTTTTTATTTTATATTTTATAGAACAAATTTAATTTAGAGAGAAATTATTACGTTTAAGAAGTGCATATAAACAGAAAAATATCTGTACTAGTACAAAATGTACATAAAATTTAAGTTTATTTCGTTAGGGTCACAATAGTCCAGTCAGTAGAAGTTTTTACTTTGCAAAAGGTGGGGTAGTTATGATTTTAATATATGTTGTTTAGGTCGGAATTCTGATGAAAAAGTTTTTTCTTTGAGTTTTTGGCCATTTTCTCGAAACCAAGGCCCATATCAAAATTTTGCAAGATTACGAATTAAAGCTCGTAATTTTTTGTAAAAAAGGACCCTTACATTATTTTAAAAAGAGTTATGTTAACCAAAATAATTTATGAAAGGAATTTAAATTACTCAAAAAAATTAATAATATTACGTATTTTAAACTTAGTCTAATAGGTTGTACTATTTATATAATTTTATATTTGCAGTGGCATCGAAAGAATTATTTATCGATGATTTTTAAATAATTTTGGTCTACACTTTTCTACAAATTCATCCACCTCTCTGACTACGTGAAAGATACGATAACACGATTTGAATTCAGCATGAAATTCTCCATCATTTCATGTATTACACGATTTTTGTAGATGAGCGCTTCAGTAAAAACTTAAACTTACATGAAATTCCTCCAAAATCTTAAATTTCGATACGTAATACTGTTTATCTTTAATCGTGTTGAAATTTCAAATTTTAGAGGAATTTCATGTATGTTTAAGCTGTTAGTAATTTGTGAATCGCTCATCGGCAAAAAATCATGTAATGATGGAGAATTTCATGCTGAATAAAAATTTTCAAACCGTGTTATCGTATCTTTAACCTGGTTAAAATGGTGGATAAATTTGTAGGAAAGTGTTGACAAAAAAACGAACTTGTAAATAGTAAAAGCTATTAGACTAAGTATTAAATACATATATTGTTTATTTTTTGTCATTTAAATTTCTTTCATAAAATTTTATTTTGGTTAACTACTTCACCTTTTGTTAAAGGAAAGGTCTTTTTGGTTTCATTGACTGGACTGCAAGTTAATCAGAATGAATTTATTGGAGTGCTTATAGCTATAATTTAATAGTCTAGTCTGCGAAAAGTGCCAGTAATTTTATATTTTTGTTATAGAGGTATACTATTATTTTATATTTTCTTTTGTGGAACTACAAATTTAAGATTATGCATGTTAAATTCTATTTCTATAATAACTCAGTAGTAGGAAATTTATAAAAGACAGGTCACTAGTTTCATTTGCCACAAGCTATTATCTCACATCTTGGATAGATGGTTATAATCGCTTGTCTCTTGGTATTGGTAGCTTGACATATATGGGAGACGGATTTAAAAATCTTTTCTTCTCTTTTAACAAGTGCAATAATTCCTAAAGTATTTATACTAATTTGTCTTTCCTGAATCAAGTAGTAAAGATATGTTATATTTTCAGGTTTATTTACAGAATCGAATGCGAATAAGTACAGATTGGAGCTTTAATAAGTACTATGCCATTTTTTACCAAATCATCTACCAAAGTTTATTTTATATGTCTATATTTCCTAATACTATGCTGTAGCTAATATTTTTTTAGCAATACACACCCTTTATTAGATAAAGCAGACAAATATGTTATTTATTTGTTAAGTGTATAGAAATAAATGCATTTGGTGTGATTAATTTAATTTAATTTACAATATAAAAATAATATATACACTTATGATACGTCTTCCGGTACTATTGATACTGTAAACCTATGTCCTCTTCTTATAACATTCATTTTTAAATCTTGAGTTTTTGATTCTAAAATTGCATATATGTCGTTTACATGTGTAACAGGATTGCCGTTTATATGCGTCACAATATCTCCTGGTTGTAGACCACCACTGAGAAGAAAAAAGGTAAACATTTGTAAAAAAATACGAGCCCAAACTCAATAATTCGGCCGGTTTACATATTCAACAATATAAAATCTGCAGAAATGAATAGAAATTTCTACAAAATTCTTTCGGCTAATTTACATATGGACAATTAAAAAAAAAACGGCCAAATGAATGGTGACAATAGTTCGACCAGCATTTTAAGGTTTTTCTCGAGACCCTATACTTTTGGTACAATGAAAAACAACTTCGTAAAAATTCAGTGCATACAGTAAAACCTACCTTGCAAGACATATGGGACAATACTCACAGAAAAAATAGGGTCTTAGGGATACAATGCCTAATAGAATTAAAGCTGGTATATACCCAATATTAAATGGCGTAATTCTTGAATAACATTCAGTTGTAAGTTTAAAATCTATATTTTAAACTAGTCGAAAGAAATTTGTAAAAAAATCACCATTATCGTAGGTTTCATAATTTGTTTGTTGAAAATGTAAACCGTCCGAATTATTGAGTTTGGGCTCGTAGTTATTTAAAACTTACACATGAGCCGGAGATCCCAATATAACTTTCCAAACAAGAATTCCATGCCTTATATCTCCAGGAATTGGATGTTGCCTTTCGTGGAGTTCGTGTAATATTTGTGGAGTCAAAGTTAACATAGTTATACCCATATATTTCCTTCTATCACTTAATTTTCGGATTCCTTTACTTTGATCTAAGAATTTTTTAACGTAGTCTATGGGAATGGCGAACGATATTCCGGCAGTGACTTTCATACTGTTAACACCTATTGCTTCGCCCTCTAAATTTACTAAAGGTCCACCCGAATTCCCGAACGTAATAGCTGCGTCAGTTTGTATGTAGACCATATTTTCCCTATTTCGAAGACCTAGTTCGTCGGATCCTCTGTTTGTAGAACTAATCTATTTTGAAAAAATAAAAATAATAGATCATCGGGATTATTACCAATTTCTGGGTGTGCCAATCAGCTTTAATTTGTTGATTTCGGTGGTGGTGTTTACAAGTGTTACTTCGCGGGCTCTAAAAAATGTGAAGAGAGCAATTTATGAGTAATTTTTGTGCTGTTTGAAAATTAGAAATACTTTTCATGTTTCAAGTTTGTCGTCGATCGGAATCACAACCAATCATTTAGTCCCCTTAACCGGAAATTTTACAACTAAATAGGAAACTGAACTGATTGTTTGTAGTTGCCATTGATTTAAGATGCTTATTTCATTCTAAAATACCTTTAGTTTTAATTTTAACAGACTAGATTCACTACTCAACAGCATTAACAACTTACCGTAAAACTGAATGCGACGACCTTTGTTTTTTTTACAATATGGAAAAAATCGATTTGAATTGTTTCTACTACTGTACTTTTAAAAATTAAATTTATTTCTGTGCTAATTTGTGCATTCCATATCTATTTTAGAATGAAATAAGCATCTTAAATAATTAATAACTATAAAAACAATCAGCTTAGTTCCCTATTTAGGGCCAGTTTTACAATCTCTGCTTAAAATTTTAACTGTCAGTTAAATATACAAATCGAATTATGCTCAAGAATGATAAACCTGTCATTTTATCGAACATTTTATAGTTCATTTCGTTCTAAATTTGATAGCTAAATACTTAACTGAAGATTGTAAAACTAACCCTTAGTAGTAAAATATCCGGTTAAGGGGACTTTTATAAAAAAAAATCAAAGTGGCTGTTTTTTTGCCGGTCAGTGTAATATGAGCGATATTTAGATATTCATATAGTAACTCCAGCAAAAATAAAGATTACATTACCAAAATCAAAATTGGTAATATAAAATTTACAAGCCCGTGAGTTGACGCCTGATAAGCGCCCTCTACCGTATAAATATATCGTCAGTTTCGAAATTAGTGAATTAAAAGCAGATTGGCACACCCACTAAAGGATAATAAGCGACGATGCTATTATTTTTATTATTACTATATAATTATTGATCTTTTGTATTACATGTTTGATATTTTAAAGAATTATACTTACAACCCCACAAGTGCAGGTGTTGCTTAAGGATAAGGGACTTCCAATAGCTACAACGAATTCTCCAGGCCGCATATCATCAGAATTCCCTAATTTCATTACTGGTAAATTTTTGGCCTGTATCCTAACTAAAGCTAAGTCACTATTCATATCTACAGCTTCCACAATTCCTCCATACGTTTTACCATTTTGTAAACGAACTTCAAGTTTTGAATTTGGCTTATTTACCACCACATGAGCATTAGTTACAATTAAACCATCGTCTTTTATTATAAATCCTGAGCCATTAGATGTAGTTAAAGGACGTCCAGTAAAGAAATCAAAACGCCTTGTGTCTTTGATTTCAATGTACACAACAGATTGTGCGGATTGTTCGACAACATCTGAGATGAAATTATACATTCTTCTCCTTCCTGATAAGTTAACAGGCACGGAAGCTTCAGCTTTAGGCACTATAGATCCATATTTAAGTAAATGATAGCCGAAATATCCAGATGATGCGAAGAACACATATTTTAGGAACTGAAAACCCCTTCCATTACTTTTTCTTGAATTATTATCTTCATTATTATTGTTCGTATGAATATATAAGAAACTTAAATTTTTATAAATGTTGTATTTTGTACAATTTACATTTATTTGACGTGCAATTTGCTTCAATACTGACTGCATCGTGTAAAAAATAAGGTTATGTTGGGAAGTATACGAAAATAGCACAATACACAAATAAATACAATAAATAATGATTTCTTGATTTACTAATTGTTATATTTAAATAATAATACTTGATAAATTAATTAGAATTAGAAAGTCAAAATAAACGTCAACTCTGTCGGTAATATAGTAATCCAAAAGTACGGTAAAAACCGTTAAAAATTTTCTATTGTTGTGTAGCTTGCAATGTATTATTTCAACTTCAACAATTATGGGTAAGTTTCTGTGGAAAAGTTGTTACTATAGTAATTTTAATATTTATTATAATATTTTATTCCTTCTACGAATGTATTTTGGCCATATTTTTATGCAGAAGCTAAGAAATATAAGAATTTCCTTATTTTTCGGTTACACAATTTTGAATTTAGATTGCTCACTTAATAATGTTAGTTACAATTAAACCATCTAAATTTTAGTAATTTTCATAATACAAATGAAAGGGTAGGAAAAAATGTTAATTTTAGTTAACTTTATGATATTTACATTATGTTCATACATATATTTCATATATTATGTTCATACCTTCATACGTAATATTTAATATTGTGTCACAATTTTTAATATGAAAAAGTAAATTTTATTAACGTAATTAATAATTTTTCTGTTGCCAAGCAACGAAATATACGATAATTATTGGCACTGAGATTGTTTATGGAATTGTTGGTTCGCGCGCCCAGAGAAAAACGCGCAGGGAGCAAAATTCGTCCCCTCGAGTTCAACATTTGAACGTAGGGATATTACAATATTATAATTTAACAAATTGCAACTATGTAGCATACAGGTATTTTTTTAAATATAATTTTTGTTTTGTGGAGTAAATGCTTTTACTTTTATTGATTTATATTTTTGTTGTTAATTATTGCGAGTGATATTGTATAGTTAACATTTGTATGTTGGGTAGTAAATTTCTACTGCATTGATATGTTTTTTCTCTAAACGCGTGGACTCTACTAATTATAAATTATTATTATACACACCACCAGTAGCGTATCCAGACATGAACCGTGGGGGGATTATCGTAAAAAAATATAACATAAATTCAAACGCCTTGGTTTTCAGGCGACTTAATGTATAAGTATAATAACATTTGTACAATGACATGATATTGCAAAAAATCATAAAACAAAATTCAAACATCTTCATTTTTATTCTTTCCCGATATAATGGGAGGGAGGGGGATATATCCCCCCGTAAATACGCCGCTGCATACAACCACTTTTTTATTATTATTTTTTTCTGAAAGTTTGACTTAATATGTATATATTATTTTGCCTTTGTCAAAATTAAAAATCACTTGGAGTAACATTAACAGAAAAATATATTTTTGAAAATTATTTCTGTATTTGAATATTTTCGGATGAGTGCATGATCACGTATGGGTTCTTAAAATAAAAAAATCTGATGTGGCCAACACAAAACCTCCCTCTATTTAATTTTTATTAATTTAAATACATACCTACGTATTTACTAGTGCTGCAAACTGTTCCATTGCATATAACTATTGCTTTATTTACTATTTTCTTTTTAAAATGTCACTATTATTATTTTGAAGTGATTAGTTTTTTGACAGTGACATTCATCTGTCAGTTACATTTATTTGAAATATGAACTGTCTAATAAAGGAATTGTGTTTATCTTAGACTACAGGATTTATAAAAAAAATTGATTTTTAAATTTATCTGTAAAATATATAGAGAAAGTATTACTGTATTCCTGTAGAAAACTCAATAATATTTAATTTTGAAAATGACATAAAATGCGAAAAATTGGCATTTAATGGTATTTTTTGAAGAAAAACCATTATGACTTCAGGTAAAGTGCCATTTGCGGTTATCCGATTTGCACCAAAATCTAATGGTTTCTTTCCATATTAGAATAGGATAGAAATACAAGGCTTCAGAATTTTCTGATTGATAGTATTTGAGTTAGAGTGTTAACAAAATCCATACATACATACATACATACATACATACATACATACATACATACATACATACATACATACATACATACATACATACATACATACATACATACATACATACATACATACATACACACACACACACACACACACACACACACACACACACACACACACTTACAGACATCATCGTGAAAATGTTAAAACTGGATTCTAGGGACCTTAAAACGTGGTCATTTACTAAAATCTTGATATGTGATTTTTAGCACGATCCGTATACCTCCTTTACCAAGGGTAGCGGGAGATAAAAAATATTAACATGAACCAATAATAATTCTAGCGTGACTCTCGCATTATAATTATAGAATTCGTTTAAGGGTAATGTTTCCATTTTGGTAATTTTTGAACTCAATTGATTATTATTATTAAAATCCCATAAAATAATATCTGACATAAAATGGAGAGCGGTTGTGTTGTATTGGATACAGGAAGTAAGGATAGTATATTATTGTTCTCTAACGGTTATAAGAGAAGCATCAGTATAATTTATAAGTTTCGCACGATATTTTATTTACTAACTCTCAATCGTGTGCAGATAATCTAACAACAAACCCTTATTTCAAATTTCAACATGTTGCTGTAATTTCAAACGTCAGGTGAAAATTATTACGGAGGGAATTGAATAATTAATTTGATTGAAATGATAGGTTAGCGCTTCGTAATTGATATTTATATTTCAATTTCGACGGCGTAGCTATGGGTGAATCGTGTGTTCGTGTGGACGCCATTATCCACAGAATGTAATACGTATTGAATCATTGAGCTTTCCTGAAATTGCCGGTTGCTTTTGATAAACTGGCTAAGGTTCGGAGCGATTTATTGGCACTTACTAGGGCACTTTATGTGATGTTAATACGCGAGGAACTATACCATTCATACTAAGAAATTTATCACCTTCGTTCAGATTTACCTTCATTAATATTCGCAATTACTTCCTATATGGTTACAGATATAATTTATTATAATGTAGACTCAAATTCCTATTGTTGCAATTTTAACTGTATATAATACGAGGTTCACACTATATTTATTGAGTCTTAGAAAATCAGATATTTATTTGCACTATCATTTTAACAATTATATATCAGTCAGTTGCGAATGTTACAAATTAATATTTTTTTGAAAGTGTCATTGTGATCGAAAATATTGAATTAATCAGAGAGAATTTTCGAATCTTAAATGATTTATAGGAGCAAAGAACTTAGATTCAGTTTTTGGTTATAATTTATCATTATACATATTTTTAAAATTAGAAATCCCCTAATTTTTCTTTTTTTAAAATTCGGCCTCATATGGAAGAAAAAAAAATCTGATGTGGCCAGCACATGACCTCCCGCCAATTCCATGTTTAAAATGGCAATGAGCTTTAAGTAAAGTATCACTTCCGATTGATCGTTTGTTATTCCAATAAATAGAAAAGTTTGTAATACGAAATTTTGGATTATATTTTAATATATTTTTCCTGAAAAATCTGTAATCAAATACCAACTTTGCGAAGTTTTGGATCATTAATATACAGGGTGTCTCTTAAATAGGGGGACATGGCTTAACCACAGATTCCTGAGGCTAAAATAAGACGATTTAACCAAACTTGCTTCTACCGGAAAGTGTACCATTTAGCCAGAAATCTACTTCAAAGTTCTTCGAAAAAAAATTAATTTTGCTTATAATAATCGGACGCTTTATTCGATTTGGATGAAATTTGGTATGACAGTTTATATGGTTATAAGTCATCTTTTAAGGTGATACTTGTTATTATTAGTGAACCACTAGTGTATGAAACTTAGGTCTCCCAACATTAAATAGACCATAACTTTTTAATGGCAATGCCGAAAACGTGATATTATTTTTCTTCAGAAAGATACGTTTAATAGTAAACTTTTTTCTCTCTGTGTAATTTGTGATATCTGTTACGGTTCAGACAGAAAAAAATAAAATCTGAGTGTCTGCACTACTAAATTTTTAAAATAAATTTAATCTAGCAGTCTATCCAAATGTCAAACAAGTAATTTTTAATTAATAAATTTTGGCACACAATTGTATTTATTCTTTCGATCTGGCAAGTAACCAAAATTACAAGAACATGTTTCTGGTGCCATACATCTGCCATTGTTAAGTGTAATAATAATAACAGTCTTATGTCAGTTTCAATTTAGAATGACAATAGATAATTTTTATCTCATAGCATGTAAAACATTTTTTGCATTTATTAAATTAATTGCGCTATTAATTGCACACACACACACACACACACACACACACACACACACACACACACACACACACACACATACATCATTGTAAAAATGTTAAAATCTGATTCTAAAGACCTTAAAACGAGCTTATTCGCTAAAATCTGGATATGTAATTTTTCATTTGATTGCAATAATGAGTAAGACATTGTATATTATATACCTCAGCTCAAAAGAAGTTTACGTCTTTGAACAAATAGCAGCGCTACGCTAGGCGTCAGGCTTCAAATTTCGCGCGTATGCGTAAACCTTTTCGTTCTACCCTCAAATATTAATGTTATGTAAATTATAAAATGCTATTAATTGTAGAAAAAGGACTTTCATGACGTACTTTCATTTGCATACTTTTGTAATTGCTAGTTGTACTTTTTTATTAAGAACGGTACAATTTTCATTTAGTAACAATTTAAATAAATAAATAAATATATCATCACGGCATTTTACCCATTACTGCTACTGGGTGTACCATTATCCCGAGATCAACCAAGTGTTTTATTTTTAATAATTCTCGTGTGACTCGTGTTTTATTTATTTATTTATTTATACATACATGGAGAATCAACAGCTCTTGGAGCCAATAACAGATTCTCAGCAAATTGAACAAACATCAACAGTGAAATGAAAGAAGCACAAGGAAAACACTTGAAAATTATTATTTTAAATTAATTATTATTTGATTTTTAAATGAATTAAGGGAAAGGTTGAACATATCAATATGATTAAATTTAGAGTTATAGGTGGACATTATTCTATTTATGGGTGAGTTCTTATTGTTATTTGTGCGAGAAAATGGTAAATAAAATAGGTTATTATTGCGTGTAATGTTGTTAGTGACGTGAAAACGAAAATTATTCATAAAATTATTTGTATAAAGCATATTGTTAAATGTCTTGTAAAGAAACATCATATTTGAAACAGTTCTTCTACTCTCTAAATTTGTCATATGGAAATGTTCACATTGGGAAATATAATTCTTATTAGGATATCCAAATTTATAACTTAAGAAATTAAGAAATCGTTTTTGAATATGTTCGATTAAACTAATGTTAACATTATATAGAGGGTTCCAAATAAGTGACATGTATTCCAACTTTGAACGAACCAGAGAGTTAAAAACACAAATAATGGATTTTGGCTTGTTAAAATGTTTACATGACCTTATTATGAATCCCAGAATTTTATACGATTCTTTGACAATGGTTTCGATATGACAATTAAATAATAATTTATTATCGAAGTTTATCCCAAGATCCCTTATGATGGTTTGATTTGATAGTGAAGTATTGTTAATTTTATAGTTAAATTGAATTATATTTTGATTACGTGTGAAGTTTGTGACGTAACATTTATCAGCGTTAAGTGTTAAATAGTTGTCATGACAATATTTCTGTAACCGGTTCAGATCATCCTGTATTTTCAAACAGTCTTCAAAACTATTAATACTGGAATATAATTTTAAATCGTCAGCGTATAGAACAAATTCAGAGTACAGAAAACAGTTATCAATATCGTTTATGAAGATATTAAATAGGATAGGGCCTAAATGAGATCCTTGTGGAACTCCTGATGACGTAGGAAATACATGAGATCTGTATCCGTTACAATGAACTATTTGTGACCTGTTACTGATATAAGACTGAAACCAACGAAATAAGGAACCATGGAATCCAACTGCACTTAATTTCTTAAACAAAGTAGGATGATGTGTTGTTGTTATAATCGTAAATTCCTTTAAATATATTTACTAAGATAGTATTTCTGACCGAATTTGAATAGAGTCATAAAATTTTTGTCCAATTAACAATTATTACTGTGTAAACAATAAGATGTTGGTGTTTGATAAGTTCGTGGCTTGCTATTGCTAACAAACCCTGACTGAATTCGTTCTGTATCACTATTCCATATCTGCAAGCACCAAGCACCTGACTGTTCTCTTCGCATCCGACTTCGAGTAAATTAAATGTGTGGGATGATAGCGTTATAGAAATTATAGAGCATCGTTGCACCAGAATTATCCATTGTTCCGGTTAATTTAATAACGCTGCTCTGGCTGTTTCTTAAATCAATTACTCACCTTTTATCAGAATTGCATACATTACCGAGAAACGTGATGCTCTGTGCTAAAATAACACGCTGATAGGAGGATGAGCACGGTTCTCATCGTAAGTAAATATAACACGCTAGAATTAAAGTAATAGGGATAAAGAGCAGGTGGATTTTAATTCAATTTAACATACCTTGGAATTTCATATATGCCAAGGAGAAATATTTTCAACGGAATAATTTTAAATTGGATGGACATATTGTACA
This sequence comes from Ophonus ardosiacus, assembly GCA_943142095.1. Lineage (NCBI taxonomy): Eukaryota > Metazoa > Arthropoda > Insecta > Coleoptera > Carabidae > Ophonus > Ophonus ardosiacus. Next base: position 52,740,514 of record OW964825.1, on the reverse strand, counting down.
AATTATAGGGCCCAAAAATTATTAATAATACTTGCAAAATTACTTCAATGAAACAATTTTTTCAAAAATTATTGCTGGTAGCTCAAGCATTGTTTTAACTAAAATGCTGTTTTAAAAAATGTCATATTTCATTATTTTATGAATGATATCAAAGTTTATCAAAATATGATTTTAAAGCAGAACATAGTTTGTAATCAAACAAATATTTTTAAAAATTTGTTCTTTGAACATAAGCGAGAAATTAAAAAAATATTAAAATTTGAATTTAACATTTTTTAAAACAGCGTTTTAGTTAAAGCTTGTGCTTCCAGCCTATTGGGATATTTCAGTAAGCAGAGATGGCGCTGTGCACCAACGTCAAACCTTCGAGCTTCGACAAGGGAGCACTTTTGGTTAACTTCTATAAGCGTGTCATTGCTGTCAGTAGTTTTTCTTTGATTTTTCTTGTATTTCGACTTTTCTTTCAGTGTTTATTATTATTTTAGGTAAAGTATATATCCTTGTTTCCAGTTTTATCACTTGTACCAGTAGAGTAATTATTATTTTTCACTTTAAATACTTTAGGTAGTAGTTGTTAGGTTATGTTCACAGTTTAGTTTTTTCTTAGGCACAGTTTTAGAATAAATATTAGATTATAATAGTTCAATTGATTGTAATTATTAGTTACATTATTTGTTTTCCACTATATAAACTATGCAAGTCAATTTAAAACAGACGAATAAAATAAGATTGCTCCCTTGTTTTAGTTCTAAATTACGCCATCAGGTTCGCATTCTTATTTACCTATCCCATTTTGTATTTCGAGATGCTTTAATAAATACGAGAGTGAATTGAAAAGTTCGAAGTCTAACTCAAATAGGGCAACCCAAGACGCACAATTATTTTTGTGAGGTTATGTGAACTCTGGCAAATTTTTACGTTAATTTGCATTGCGATCCTGTGTGATAAATCAAGCACTCTGATTTATTTTTTGTTCTGTTTTTTTTTCACGATCGATTTTATTTATTTTGCAACTCACTAAAACTAAAGAGTCGAAATGCGTATTTTGAAAAACCCTGTCTGTTCTAATCTAGACTAGGTACATATTAGAGTGTAATGTAAATATCATAGCCAGATTGAATAAGGCAGTGGATCCGCTCCCGATTGTTGGGATTTATTAATACACCTAAAGATCCTAGCAGCCGACGAGCAGCTTCAGCTTACTTAATTTGTATATTTCTGTAAAAATAACAACAACCTAACACACAAAACTCGGTCAAGCAAATCAATTCAGAACCGACCCGGAACAGTATAACGCGTGTAGGGGTATTCCGGTGATATGAAATTAATGCAAAATAATAACTTTTTTCTATAGTTTCCATCTTCATATAGTAGAAAAATATAATAAAACATGTTCAATAAAAAGTTTTAATTCATAATTTAATGTTACAAAATAGGAATTTTTACAGCTCTAGAAACGTCCTTGAAATTTGTAACGTCAAGTTGATAATCTGTTGCTCATTTCAAAGTAAATATTTTCGTTTAAAAACACAGATGGTGCCAGTAGTTAACACGTGCGGGTATATTTCTTGTTTGACATATCGTCCACTTTATAATTATTACTCCTATTTTTCCCATAAACAAACACAGGACAAATACCGAAATACACGCTGGTACTAAAATCATATGTAAATAAGCAAATGGCTGTTATGAACATGTGGATTTAGGCGCTGAAGTTCGTTGCATATGTCACCATCAAGTTGACGTCATAAGCGCGCCATGATAAGAAAATTTGAATTGCGATGAAATAAATAAATATATCATCACGGCATATTACCCATTTCTGGGTGTGCCAGTATCTACAACACATATAGACATCGGTAATGATGACGATATATTTTACCGTGTGGGCGCTTACCAGGCGTCACCTCACGGGCACTCATAGCTGGCGTGGAGAGGGCACCACAGGGGTTATTTTTGTGCCATTTAAAATTGGAAATATTTGGCGTCAGTCGGGATCGAACCCGGTTCCCCCAGGTTCGCGACGAGACACTCAGGCACGCGGCCACGGGACCCCATGAAATTTTTTAAAATTCATATCTCATGTGATGCATACATTTTCTTATTCAAAGTTAGATATTCAGAGTCGTACTGGCCTGTACTAATGTAAAAAAAATATTTTTAAAAAATGTCGGAATACCCCATTTTAACATCGCGTAGGTATGCCTCGTACAGTTCCGGATTAGTTCGCTAGTCGCTAGTGTGTTGGAACAAACCTTATAGTATAATGACATGTTTCAAATTTCCCCTTGAAAATAAATTATGCAGTGTTCATTAGTGTCAAAATTGGTTGTTTCACATGTTGAGCAGATATTGAGTTGATTTTTGCATGGAATGACTTATAGCATGTGAAGATTGAATTATTGAGAGTTGTTCTCTACGTGGGTGCGATTTTTCCTCTTCCACTTGTAGCATCTCCCAGCGTTAAATACAATGGCTGGAGAACGTGGAACTTGGTTCCTCGCGCTCTCGCGCATGCGTTCGACACCCCACGGCGGAACCCAGCCGCGATGCTAGCGCCATAAATTCACCTCTCACTATGGTATCCACTCCATTTAGCTAATCGTTAAATTAAAATAGTGTCACTGGAAAAATATCCTTCCCAAACTATTAATCAAACGTGAATGAGTGAAATTAACCATAGCACCGCTGGACTGTGACGGCCCTATCGCATTCAATCATACCGGGAAGAGATGCAGCACTTGAGAAGAGCACGTGCTGTTTTATAACTCGTGCAGGAATATGAATATGGGAATATGAATATGCCAGCAAATAAGAATATGAACATTAGAATATTATACAAGAGTTAAAGATACAACAATGAATGGTATCTAATACCTCAAATTAAGTATAAAATAAAAAAATCTGTTGTGGCCAGCACAAGACCTTCCGTCAATTCCATGTATTTTGTACAAATCCCATACCAAAAGGTCCTTGGAACAGATTCTATATAATATCATGTAAAAACACATATTATTTTTTACAAATTCCATACCAAAAGTTCATTTGAAAAGGTTCTATAAATCCAATAAAATTATAACATAAACTACACCAAGTAATGTCCTTCCATCTTCTCTTTGGCCTTTCTCTGTGTGTCACTTGCGAGCAACACTATGACATACCAATTTTAGATCCTATACTTTTTTCCATATTTGGTTTTGCACATGCAACTGACATCTGTCAATTAAATTTTTTTGAATAATTATGTCAGCTGTTTCCATGATAAATAGCAAGGCAGACTAATTTTTGAAAATTAATTTCTTTATAATGCTTTAAATTTACATCTATTGAATATGAAGGAAAGTGTATAATCAAACTGTATAGAGAAGAGGATTTTCTTTAATATATATAATAACAAAATGTCAAAAAATAATATTTAACTGCGTTTTTTTAAGAAAAACTGTTAAAAAGTTCAAGTAAGGGTACTTCCGGTGGATCAATTATAACCAAAATCTAATCAACTCTTCATATGGATGTACAGAAGAGGAATACGAAAAAATTATAATTTTTAGAATTGTAGTATTGGAGTTATCGTCGGAGAAAAATTTGTCACACACGGACACACACACACACGGACACACACACGCACACACGGACACACACACACACACACGGACACACACACACACACGGACACACACACACACATACAGACATCATCTTAAAAATGGTATATTCGTATTGTAGGGACCCTAAAACGTGCTTATCCATTAAAAACTCACCACCGAATTTTTTGACCAAAGACAATACCTTCCTTACCTAAAGGTGACGGAAGGTAAAAATCTGATGTGGCCAATACACTACTTCCCATCATTTTACTTTTATTAGTTTAAATATATCACTATAAATTTGTTTATGCTGGAAACTATATTATGTTCCTTTGAATTCATATAATATGACCATATAACTATTGTTTTACATACTATTTTCTTTTTAAAACGTTACCAGTATTGCTTTGAAATGATAGGTTTCTTCGAAGGTTTTTTGGTAGTGGCATTTATCTGTCAGTTTCATACAACTGTAGTGGTAGTACGCATTTTAGAATTCTATCATAGAAAGCAGGCGAATTCGATTTTACTTTTACGAATCTTGGTAGCATGCACTTTAGAATTCTATATTCGCTTTTTGTTCCGGCATTTTTTTGGATTTTATACTATTAAAATAAAAAATATTATGACAGTTCAGTTACATAAAATAAATATATAAATTATATATAAATTGGCTTTGAATAGAAGTGTGGCAAAATAATGACGTTACTTTGACACTTTCGCCTCAAGTCGTACGCTTGCAGGCGAATATTTTCAGACAGGCATGCTACCAAATTTTCGCTTCGTGGCGAAAAGCGAAAACAAATGCCTCTTTTGTTAGAATTCTAAAGTGCGTGCTACCACTATTGAAATCCGAACTGAGTAACTAGGGAATTTTGTTTATCTTTAAAACATAGGCTGCGAGATTTAGAAAATAGATTATTTTATAAATTTATCTGTAAAATGTACAGCAAAATCTGTTGTAGCCAGCACAAGACCTCTCGCCATTTCCATTTTATATTATATAAGTATTGTATTGCACTGCGCTATCGACCCGTCGTTTTGTATTTTGTAACAAAAAAATTACAGGACTTTATCTAAATATTGTATTTAACATGTCTTCTGCATATATGTATATATATATATATATTTGTCATTTTATGAGGAAGTTCCTAAATGTCAGAGAGTTTAGAAACTACTACTTCCGGTTGTCTAATTGTTACCAAAACCTTTTTAGTTCTTCCCAGGAATGTCAGATTGAGGAATTCATAGTTAAACAGGTCTTAAGTCTTATAGTTTTTGAGGAATCGTCCCTCCAACATCCAGACATACACACACACATACACGCACAGACATCATTGTAAAAATGTTAAAATCGGATTCTAGTGACCTTAAAACGTGCTTATTCATTAAAATCTGGATATGTGATTTTTAGCATGATTCCAACTCCAACACCTCTCTTAGCGAGATTTTTTTAATAATCTTTATTTTTTTTAATAAAATAAGGAAAGTGTCATTTCCGGTCATCCGATTTATACCAAAATCTAATGGCTTCTTTCCATAAGAGTCGTAATACAAGGTTTCAAAATTAGGAGATAAAATGAAGAAAATACGCAATATAAATAAATGAATTCACGGCCGGCGCAGAGCTGTTAGGTGCGGTGTGGGGATCAGTAGGGCAGTGGGCGGGGCCTTTTATTTCTACGATACGAGGCACGTTGCCTCGCGGCTTAATCACGAGGCGGGCTTCCTACGCAATCGATCAAAATCGACTTGCAACAGTTGAACCAACCATATCAACATACGGGACGTGAAATTATAAGCCATTTAACCAGCAAATGTGAAAAATTACTGGTACACGTGTGGCTAATCGTAATAATTTTAGCTTTACCGTGCGAAGTCGGGGCGGGTCGGCAAGTTCATTATATAATGAAGGCATGGCAATTCAACGAATCAGGGATCGAGAACGGGATCAAAACTTTATGAAAAATGAGTTAAAATTGATAAAATTTTTACGAGGTGGGTTCAATTCACTCTCGTATTTTTAAATATTTCCAATTTTAAATGGCACAAAAGTGACCCCTGTGGTGCACTCTCCACAACAGCTATGAGTGCCCGTTAGGTGACGCCCGTTAAGCGCCCACACGGTAAAATATATCGTCATCATTACCGATGTCTACATGTGTTGTAGATACTGGCACACCCAGAAATGGGTAATATAATAATAATAATAATACTATTTATTTCCAACAGACATAAGCCCAATTACAGGAAAACAATGACAAACAATTACAAAAATATAACATTATAAGTGCCAACGTAAATGAATTCAATACAAAAAATAATATGAATTATAGTATAAATAATGTTTTACAAATAAAATACAGGCATCATTCATTTGATAAAGAATCTAACAATATTTTAAGAGAACAGAAAAATATGTCGGTGTTCGCGGAATTCAAATTATAATTATTGCACATTATGTGTATAGGTGATTTTGACAAAGCGTTTGTACGTGCACAGGGCAAATAGAAAATAAAATTGATTCTGGAGTTGATCCGAGGGGTGTAAAAGTTTAACTTAGAGAGAAGATATGAGCAATCAATTTTATTGTGAATAATTTTATAAAGAAAAGTAATAGATATACTTTGTCGTCTATTTTTAAGAGAAGTAAATCGAACAGTGTCTAGTAGTTCGACGTAATCACTACCTTGTGGAGGATAGTGATTCGTGGTTTTGTATACTTGTACTTCACAAATCTTTTTTGAATTTTTTCGAGTGAGGAACTTTGATATTCAGATTGTGGAAACCAGGAAAGTATACAGTATTCCAGTTTAGCACGCACAAAAGAGAAATAAAGTGATGTAAGAGCAAGTACATTGGTGAATGTTTTACTATTCTTAATAATAAACCCTAATGCTTGATTAGCAGACTTACAAACATTTTTAACATGTTCGGAAAAATAGAACTCGGGGTCGAAAACCACTCCTAAATCTTTTACAACGCTACGGCGTTGTAGTGTTGTTGAATTTATATTATAATTAAATTGTATGGGATTCTTTTTCATTTGTCAGAGTGTAAATACAATTTATTATTATTGCACCAGGAGTGTATATTATTTAAATCGGCTTGTAGAATTTTACAGTCATCGCTAGAAGAAATTGTACAAAAAATTTTGGTGTCATCGGCAAACATGAGTATGTTAGTAGAAATTATGGAGCTTATATTATCAATAAAAATTAGAAATAAAAGCGGGCCCAGGTTCGATCCCTGTGGAACTCCAGACTTTACTGTACAACAGTTTGAGATAAAGTTATTGTATGAGACATACTGTGCACGATTACTTAAATATGATGAAAAAAAGTTACAAAGAGACTTGCTAAATCCCAAATTATGAAGTTTCTCAATTAGTATAGAATGGCTAAAACGGTCGAAAGCTTTAGCAAAATCAGTAAAAATCACATCGACCTGACCTTGTTTAATATGCCGTGATGATATATTTATTTATTTTCAAATATTATTTTTTCAATATTTAATCTAACGACCAACTTCTAACCATTCCGGAGTTTCGTTCTTGCCTCCTCATTGGAATCACCGTACTTTATTCTATCGTATCCCATATAGCACGCAGCTTATATCTCGCACTTGGTCTCGCTCGGTGCTATAGATCAGCCGGGGTAATTACCGATCTCGTGTGGAGTTGGGGATTTATGTGCTTGGCTTCGCAGTGGGGGTGCTGCCGCCCTGGCCGCCCCCGGCCCCGCCATTCACACCTCCACGTGCACGAGAACACGTGAACTGTGAGGGTGGCCATCAAGTCAGATTTATATATAGCGATAGAGACTCTAGCAAATGGGATATTCACAATTAAATAGCAATGGTGTGAGAGAAATTTGTGGGTATACTCTGTCTCATCGAAATCCAGAGGATCGCTATAAATAGTTTAAACACCCGTATAGTATAAAAATACAAAGAAACAGTTTAGTGCGGTGTACCGCAAATTGCCTTAGGTTTGTTAGAATACTTGCAATTCCCAGGGTTGGAAAAATTTAAATATTTTATGAGACAATACACTTACGTAATCCATACTTTTACCCTAAGACGCAAAGATACTTATTAGAAAAATATGAAATTACTAGCTGACCCGCCCCGGCTTCGTACGGGTAAAGCTAATATAACGATTAGCTACACGCGTACCAGTAATTTTTCACATTTACTTCGGAGATGCGCTGCGTAGGGAGCCGGTAACCTGCCTCGCATCGTACATGTAACAAGCTCCGCCCGATCCCCGTACCGCACCTAAAAGCGCCTTTTCTAAACATGTCTCGGGTACTTTTACTTATGTACATATGATGCAAGCTATCTCTCCGACAAATATCGAAAATCTGCTAACGGTTAAAACTTTACTATAGATAAAAAAATAATTGAAATCATCCCCTATCGTACCGTCTTGATGGATGATTTTTTAAAAACGCTAAAACACTTTATTTCTTACCAAAAGCATAAATAAGAATTTTTATATCCCTAACTTGAGAAATGATGGGTTCTCCATACAAACTTTCGTCCCCTATTTCACCCCCTTCAAGTTTAATTTTCGCGACAAAAGGTAGCCTATGTCCTTCTCCTAGGTCCAATCTATCTCTATACCAAAATTCATCAAAATTGGTTCAGCGGGAGAAATGATAGGTTCGAAGATACAATTTTTCATTCCCTATTTCACCCCTTCAAGTTTTATTTTCGCGACAAAAGGTAGCCTATGTCCTTCTCATAGGTCCAATCTATCTCTATACCAAAATTCATCAAAATTGGTTCAACGGTTCAGGAGGCCTATTCTATAACTTTTACCAATATTGATACGCGAGCACTCTTGGTATATTTTCCAGCGGATATAGTCGAACACCGGCGGTCATAACCGATATGCGAGACATGACGTCACATCCAACGGAGAATTCGAAACGGGATTCCAAGACCGCATAGGATCTTGGAATATAGTTATCAAGATCGAAGCTGTCAGTTGTTTCAGCGCCATTATTGAATCGTTCGACTTTCAGCATTTTTGTATTGAATTTAAGTGGTTTTTAATTTTAATTTCTTAATGTGAGTTGAAGCTATACTACTATTATTTTATTTTAACATTTAACATGAATTTGTTTATACTTATAGAATATAAATACCTAATATTTGAAATTTAATACAGAAGAAATTATTAAATTCAATTAGCACATATGTATGTACAATTTCAATATATTTGAATCAGTTTTATAATCGTCTAGATTTAAAAAATATACAAATTCAATTCAAATAAATCTCCTTGTGCCAATGACATTCTGTTCAATTCTGGTAAAAAATCGCGTTGCATTCATTCATCATTAAATATACTATGATGGATGTTTAAAAATCCTACGTATATTATAGTTTATTGTTGGAAATAATATTTACCGTTACTGTTTTTCAGATAAAATGGCATTACTAATTGCTGGTTTAGAAATTTTAGAGGAGGAAGAGTTGGAGCTGGTGCTGGACGATGAGGAATTGGAAGAGCAAGATAGATTGTTTTGAAGGCACATTCGAGATATGCAGGATCCATTCAGCGTGCCCGATGTTGAATTTCTATCAAATTTTAGATTAAATAAGGATACCTGCTGCCATTCTCCACAGGCCAATTGCCACAGCTACATCATCTGCTACAGCCACAAAAGGTGCAGCTACACCCAGTACCAGTAGTAAGTACAAATTTTACGAGTAAATTTCGTTTGCAAATTCATTTTAAATCATCAAAGATATAAACAGATGTCAAGATAGATAAATACAAAGAGAATGTACATAAAAATTAGGTATACATTAATTTTGTTTTGTGTGTTATAGGATGATCAAGAAATATGATATGCCGTGTGGATTTCAAAGAAGTCGGGATGGGAACTGTGCAAGCTGCACATGGATTTTGGAATGTATAGCTGTCGCCATGGAAACTATTTCTAAAAAATAAAGAATGCATTTATATAATTTGTTTTTCTTTTATTTTCTTACATTCTCTTTTCACTATTTCAAAGCAAACGATAAATACATACAATAGTTGTATATTATTATTATTATTATTATTATTATTATTATTATTATTATTATTATTAATTATGCAAGAACGCAATTATGTGTATAGCTGAATCATTAATTAGATTCATTAAAAATCAAATATAGTCATCACATTCTAATTGAAATTGAAAAAAAAATCCTTTTTTATTCATATTGTACCCAATATATATATTTACTTTAAATGATATTATTTAATATGAATAATATATTACTGATACATTGAAATCTTTGTTTATTATCTCATCATAACAACTTATATAAGATTAATTTGTGAATGTCAGATTTGATTTAAATGTATTACCAATCCATTCTCAAAACACTAACAATATGAGGACACTAAAATTACTAGTATAACTCACAAATCTATCGTTAGAGAGGGGGAAAATCAAACGATGACGTATACCAAGATCAAGATCTTGGTAAAGTTGAAAAAGTTATAGAATAGGTACCCAGGCGTGAAAACGTAACAGACAGACAGACAGACAGACAGACAGAGTTACTTTCGCATTTATTGTATTAGTATGGATTTAATATTAACAACTAAATAAAGAAAAAATCAAAATCACAATTAATTTTTTTTTATTACAATAATCAATATAGTTAACAATGATGACAATATATTGCAATCAAATTTAGTCTACTGTAGGTGAAAATTGTTGTAAACAAATAAAACTACATTGTTATTAACTGTAAAACCTTTCATTGTTGTAATCAAATTTAATCTTTTATATTTGAACGTTCATTTGTTCTAATCAAATAAAACTACATTGTAATAAACTGTAAAAGTAATAGATGTGAGAAAGAATATGAGAAATACCTGGAAATCAAAATTTTCAATTTTGTTCTTTCCCGGAGAATTTAATTTTGATTCTGGATTATTTTTTTTTTTTTTGTTTTCAGCTAGAATCCTTTTTACTGTACTTTGTGAAATATTTATTGTAGAACCTTGCTTATGCTTTCGATTCATTTTGATTATTAAATTTTGATAATTCAATTTTTTTCACGAAAGTTTATCTTGCGCTACACGCCAATGACAAAAATTTCATTGTCCAATTAACCAAAGAATTACTCATCATGCGTCAGTGACGGTCAATTCATTATTCACTTGTGCAACTGTACTAATAGAGCGGTACAAACTTTCATCCCTATTTCACCTCTCTAAGTTTTATTTTCGCGATAAAAAGTAGCCTATGTCTGACTCCAAAGTTCAATCTATCTCTATACCAAAATTCATCAAAATTGGTTCAGCGGTTTAGGCGTGAAAACGTAACAGACAGACAGACAGACAGAGTTACTTTCGCATTTATTATATTAGTATGGATTGCTGTATTTCTATGGTTCGAATTTAAATAAATAAATTAGCCTGGATTTAACGTAACCAGTTTTCAGTATCAATTACGTTAACGACATATTATAATTTCGACATATTTAAGAAATATGTACCACGTTTTTAAATAAATGTTTAGGATTCAAAGCATTTATTTCTTTTTCCTTTTAAAAAATTATTCGAAAAACGAAACACGAGATTTTTCAAAAATATTTTTGTCTAAGAAAGTGGTGCCATACCTATTAGAAATTGCGGAAGTTCCCGCACTTTTTACAAAAGGATAAAAGGAAGGATATACCCGGATATCAATTTCCCGGCTAGTACATCTAAGTTTCAGTTACTATAACCGAAATTGTAAAATTAAAGAGAACTACCTTAATCATACGTATCTTCTCGTAATGTACATTTTACAAAAATAGGTAATTTAATTATGAATAAAATACGAGAAATATAGAATATTCTGTTTTCTAATTATAGTTGTTGTGCATAGTAAACGATCCTCTGATAAAATCTGCCGTCATATCTGCATTACAGAGCTCTAGCTCGCAATTTATTCGTCTGCGTTTGTGCATAACGTGGTGCTCTTTATTAAATTTATCAGCATTGCCACTAATACGCGTTAACGAGATCAGAGCGCAATAAATTGCAATGTTTTGAGCCGGTGACCTTGGCGTCATAGTCCTAATTATCATTCCCGCGGTCTGGGCCTCCCTCTGAGCGCGACTCTTTCGTTTAACGATCCCATATATTCCCCACACACACATAACATCTCCCGTGCTCTTAACTTGTCACATTCCTTCACACTCATCATAAAATCAACGAGTTGTTTTTATTAGCGCATTTATGCATAAGATAATGGCTGCTGAGAGGATGCATTTTTTAGGGTAGGCGTCCGAGTGACATTCGTGACCACTAACTTTATGTTCATGTAGCTTTTCTCATTTATATTTTAGCTACTGTTTGTTTTACTACTGTTTTGTGTGACAAGAAACAAGTAGTGTTTCAGCATTCTTGGAGCTGATTTTTACCTCCCGCTAAGAGAGGTATTGGAATAATGCTAAAAATCGCATATCCAGATTTTAGTGGATAAGTGCGTTTTATTAAGGTCCCTATAATCCGATTATAACATTTTTTACGATGATGTCCGTGTGTGTGTATGTGTGTGTGGATGTTGAAACTACGGTTTCTCATGCAAATACTATAAGACTTAAAAAATATTTAACTGCAGTTTCCTCAATCTAACATTCCTGGGAAGACCTGATTAGATTTTGGTAACAATTGGACAACCGGAAGTAATAGTTTCTTTAAAAAAAATCTTCTAAATATTATTTTTTGAGAATTTCTGTTATTATTAATTTTAAAGAATATACTCGTAAAAATCTCTATCTGATACATTTGAATTTTTTTTTCACTGCTAGCCTGGGAACCCACTATTATTTACCTTTATTTGACATGAGAAATTGTTTTTCATTACCGCTTGCTTGTAACCATGGTAACCTAGGTCAATAATAATTTATTATTAACCTTGGTCTATAATGCAAACTGTCACTTTTCAATCAAACTCAAGCCTCCAAATCCAAATATTATTTAATTCATTAAACTCAAGAAAGGTGTTAAGTATATAATTTAAATTTGCCACGCTGCCGCCTTGCCTGGGCACTGTGCTGTTTTGGTGAAAATGTGAAAAATTTGTAGATGTAGGATTGAACTTGAACAAATCACTATTTTTTTGTATTTGTAGGTAAATACATTTCAATAGATTTATTTAAAAATAATAATAAACTAATAAGGTTGCTGACTGTAACAGCACAAAGGGTTTTTATTAAATAATTAAATCAAATACAAATCAAGGCCCACAAGTGAGGTTATCAAACCAGCGAAATGAGCAAAACGTCAGATAAAAACAAATGCAGCCTACTTTGTTTTTGTGAATATTAACAAATAAGTAACGTTATTATTCATGTCAAAATTATTGTTATCAATAAAAAAAAAATTCAAAAAGAATTTATGTGCTAGTAGTGAAAAAAATAGTATATAAACCACGGTTGAGAAGATCATTATTGACCAGGCGCCTTATATCCCTCGGGCTTCGCCCTCCGGTTAAAATAGACGCTGGGTCAATAATGATTATCTTCTCAACCTTGGTTATTATTATATCTTCTATGGAGTTAAAGATAGAGACATATAAATATATAAAATTATAAGTTGTAAATGTATCTCGCAGTACTTCAATACGAATTGACAAAATTAACCTTCCATATTCATTTATATAATTACATCCTATCTTTGCGTGGATTTGGCGGAGGTTTAATAATGTAAAATTAGAATTATTTGTTTTCCTTTAAGATGGAGGGTTATAACGTCACATGCAAGAAAGAGATGTAAAAGGGAGATGGAAAATAGTAATACAAACAAACCGTTGTCATTTTTAAAGTTCTGTCTTCTGTCACTTGTGTTTTGACATTTGAATTCTACATAATTCAATATCTTCGGATAGTTGTGGAAATAGAATTTCACATTTGTTATGCATTCTTTATAATTACCTTATTACGTAATGGTTACATAACTTTTAGGTAATATTTACATAATATTTATACTGGGTTGGCAGAAAGAGTGGACATTTTTTAAAACGTAACGAAGTTGATACTTTTTGCTTAAGAAAAAAATCTGTTGTGGCCAGCACAAGACCTCTCGCCATTTTCATTTTATGTTATACAGAATGTCTCTTAAATAGGGGAACATGGCTTAACCACAGAGTCCTGAGGCTAAAATAAGACAATTTAACCAAACTTGCTTCTACCGGAAAGTGTACCATATAGCCAGAAATCTGCTTCAAAGTTCTTCGAAAAAAAAATAGTTTTGCTTATAATAACAGAACGCTTTATACGATTTGGATGAAATTTGGTATGACAGTTTATATTGTTATAGGTCATCTTTTAAGGTGATACTTGTTATTATTAGTGAACCACTAGTGTATGAAACTTAGGTCTCCCAACATTAATTAGACCGTAACTTTTTAATGGCAATGCCGAAAACGTGAAATTATTTTTCTTAAGAAAGATACATTCAATAGTAAACTTTTGTCTCTCTGTGAAATTTGTGATATCTGTTACGGTTCACACAGAAAAAAATAAAATCCGAGTGTCAGCACTGCTAAATTTGTAAAATAAATTTAATCTAGCAGTCTATCCACATGTCAAACAAGTAATTTTTAATGACAGTAACAATTGTTTTACGAGTTGTCAAAAATTTTCTTCGCAATATTCTAAAATTAGTAACATCCGTTTGTTCGGCCTAATAGTATTTTACTACCATTATTATAAATAAGACGATTACATATCTCAGCTTACTCCTAAACAAGTTGTGGAGATTGACAACTCGTTACTGTCATTAAAAATTACTTGTTTGAAATTTGGATAGACTGCTAGATTAAATTTATTTTAAAAATTTAGCAGTGCAGACACTCAGATTTTATTTTTTTCTGTGTGAACCGTAACAGATATCACAAATTTCACAGAGAGACAAAAGTTTACTATTGAATGTATCTTTCTAAAGAAAGCCGTTTTCGGCATTGCCATTAAAAAGTTACGGTCTAATTAATGATGGAAGACCTAAGTTTCATACACTAGTGGTTCACTAATAATAACAAGTATCACCTTAAAAGATGATTTATAACCATATAAACTGTCATACCAAATTTCATCCAAATCGAATAAAGCGTCCGATTATTATAAGCAAAATTAATTTTTTTTCGAAGAACTTTGAAGCAGAATTCTGGCTAAATGGTACACTTTCCGGTAGAAGCAAGTTTGGTTAAATCGTCTTATTTTAGCCTCAGGAATCTGTGGTTAAGCCATGTCCCCCTATTTAAGAGACACCCTGTATAAGTAATTGCACTTCGCTATCGAACCGTGGTTTTGTAACAAAAAAATTACAGAACTTTACCCAAATAATGTATTTTATTGTATTTAACATGTCTTCTGCACAAGGGCGTCGCTAGCCATTTGGCAAGGGGGGGGCAAGATGAGAGGTAATGAAAGGGAGGATGGGGAAAATATGAATTGCAGGTAAAAAAAAAATCTGTTGTGGCCAGCACAATACCTCTCGCCGTTTCCATTTTATGTTATATGAGTATTGTATTGCATTTCGCTATCGAAAAAAATGCAGAACTTTACCCAAATATTGTTTTTTATTGTATTTGTCATGTCTTCTGCGCACAAATAATTCTAATTACGAGCCCTAATCCATATTAGTTGGTCTAGTCGCTAAAATTTTATTTTATTTAGTGCATATATAATACAAATAATAACTAACATAATTATCGATATTTTTTTTAATGTTATAGTTATTTTGTGGTTTTTGTGTTACATAGCAAGATATATTTTCTGAAATATTTTCTTGTTTTAATGTCAAACAAAATAATTCATAGTTTTACTAACAATACAAGAAAAACAAATAGTTTGAAAATAATTGACTTCATTTGTTCGTCAGAGAAATAAAAAACTATAAAAAATGACGGCAATTTTTAATAATAATCGGCGAATTGTCCAATCTTGATAAATAATAGAAATTTACCTATAAATTTCAGTTATTTTATAATGTTAAATATATATATGTTTAAATAGAAATATAAAACTACGTTATAATGTGAAAATATCTTTACTTTAAATAAAAAATGAAAACTTCCTCCATTATTATTAGAAATAATACTATTTAAGTCACGATAAACAAATTTAAAAAATAGTCCAACTAATATGGATTAGGGCTCGTATATCTATTTTTCATTGTATGAGGAAGTTCCTAAATGTAAGAGATTCTTCCAATTCATTAACCAGATTGGCGGTATTTCTGATGGTTATGCATTTTACCTATAATTTCAAATATATAATTAAGATTAAATGTGCTTCCTTTAAAAAGCTTTTAAAATGTCGCTAAAACTGTTGATTTTTTATTCTCTAGGGGGGGGCAGCTGCCCCTCCCTGCCCCCCCTTGGCGACGCCCTTGCTTCTGCACACATACAATTCTAATTATATCTATTTTCCATTGTATGAGGAAGTTCCTATGTCAGAGATTCTTCCAATTCATTAACAAGATTGGCGGTATTTCTATTTGATATTTGCAGGTTACCTATAATTTTAAATATTTAATTAATAAAACCATAAGAAAGATTAAATGTACTTCCCACAAAAAGCTTTCAGAATGTAACTATAACTTTTGTTTTTTGACAGTGATATCTGTCATTTACAAATTATGTCATAAACATTTGAATTTGTCAACTGGTTTCCTTAGCGTACTTTCGCCTACTCGACTTATTATATCCCGATATTCTATATATTATAGCGTCTTTATCTCTAAATTTATAGAAGATATAATAAAAAATTTAAATGTATCAGATGTAGAATTTTGTTCTTCAAAATGCGTAATATCAAAAATATTCAAAAAATAATATTTAGAAGATTTTTTTGAAAAAACTACTACTTCCGATTGTTCAATTGTTACAAAAACCTTTTCAGCTCTTCCCAGGAATGTCAGATTGAAGAATTAATAGTTAAACAGGTCTTATGTCTCATAGTTTTTGAGTAATCGTCCCTCCAACATCTACACATACATACACACATACATACACACATCCACACAAACACACACAGACATCATCGCAAAAATGTTAAAATCGGTTTATATGGACCTTAAATCGTGCTTATTCACTTAAATCTGGAGATGTGATTTTTAGCATGAATCCAATATGTCTCTTAGCGAGAGGTAAAAATTATTAACAGATTTAATTTCGTAATGACAGCACTTGGCAAAATCGAAAATGGAAAATAATATCTTGCATGTGGTGTCCATTATCATTAATGCATTTTCGGAGGCGTTCTACGAAGTTTGCAAACACTCTATCATTGCTCTGTCAATTTGGGCGATATCTACGCGAATAGCTTCTTTCAGTTCTTCCAATGTACGGGGTTTGTGTTCGTGTTCGTAACACATTGCAAGAACTGAAAGAAGCTATTCGCATAGAATGGAATGGAGTTAGCAGGTTTATAGATAAGCCACAGATATGTACATATAGTATGTATATACTTGTATGTTGAATACAAATGACTTAGGTATCTCTTTTGTGGTTATTAAAAGAAAACGGAGATCTGGGGCCCGGATCATTGGATTCCCGGATAATCGAACCCCAGATAATGGAGGTTCCACCGTACTTACATTAAAAATAAATAAATAATATAAATATATCACCACGGTATATTATCAGTTTGCTTTATACGCAGATATCGGTAAGAATGATAACATATTTGTATAATGTGAGCGTATATCAGGCGTCACCTCAAGGGTACTTATTGCTGGCGTGGAGAGTACGCCACAGGGGTATTTTTATGTCATTTAAAATTTCGAAACGAGATCCCATTATGAATAATATAGTGAATGTTAAACAATATACTACACTTTTGAGTTATTCATGCTCATATTCATAAACACTCGTAAAGTTTCAAAACGGTTCGTTTGTTCATTATAATTTTTGACAAATAGAATCAAACTTGACAAATAAAATTTCGATTTTTCTTTCAATGTTGACGTCGATTGTTTTTATTGCATAAAAATTATAACGAACCGTTTAAAAATTTTACGAGTGTTTATGAATACGGGCATTAGACTATAAATATAATGAAATAAGGACTTATTGTCCAAATAAGTAATTAAAATAATTTTTGTATAAAAACTTAATAATATTCATTAGTTTCCTTAAAATCATTAATTTTAATTTGTAATCTTAATAATTTTGTTGTAATTTTATAACAACACCTTTTTTGGTTTCAGGTAAATTATTGTTCTTGGGTCAGTGGAAGATTTTCAAAATGTTACCAGTTCTCTACGAAATGTAAGTGTTTGTAACATATGTCCACATTATTATATATTATTAAAATTACGACTATATTCTGGCAATAATACCATATTTATATTCCTATACGCACCTAAACAATATTTAATCGTTTGTTAATAATCGTCACAGGTATGTTTATTATTTATCTCTATATTGCATCGGAATAATAGCTATAGAAACATGATCTTTTCCATAAACCTCACGCTATGAAAATTTCTAATATCTAATATTGAATTTATTAATTTATAATGATTCGAATTTTGATGACACTGGTTGAAGAATTTCTCGTAAATATTACTAAAATATTTCTATGTCGTGCTGGTTGTTTTAGAAATATTTAGGGTTAAATGATGACCGTTGTAACCGTATACCTGACAGTGTGGGACACAGACGTTATAGTCGTGGGGCATACATGGTGCGTTATGTTTACGCTAACTTGTGTGACCAACATTTTCTCAGGCTCCACGCTCGATTTATTGAACTTACACGTCTCAGACGTACAGACATACCTCCTAACAACAATAACTCATAAAACAAGTATTTGGCTTTTGAGGTTAAATATCTTTGCAATGAAAAGTGATATCGAAATGCGGTTTAGACGTTTCGAAAGTATTCACTTATTATTATTTAAATACAAAATTTAATATTTTAGACAATTTATTTTTTCTCTCGCTAAGAGGGGTATGGATTCATGATAAAAATCGCATATCTAGATTTAGTGAATAAGCACGTTTTAAGGTCCCTACGATCCGATTATAACATTTTTACGATTATGTGTGTGGGGATATGGATGTGTGTATGTCTGAATGTTGGAAGGACGATTACTCAAAAACTATACTACTTAAGACCTGTTTAACTAGATAGTCCTCAACCTGACATTAATGGAAAGATCTGAAAAGGTTTTGATAACAATTGGACAACCGGAAGTAGTAGTTTCTTAAAAAAAATTCTTCTAAATATTATTTTTTGAAAATTTTTCTTATTAAAAATATTGAAGAACATAAAATTCTCCTTAATAAACTTAAAATTTTTATTAAATCTTGTACAGCCCGATTCACAAAAAAGTTTAAGCTAATCTTCATTTTTGGATTAGTGAATTCTGTTCTATTCCGGTATTTAAAATGTAATTTTCATGATATTATCAATAAAGGTAGATACTAGGAATAGATTAGACTATATTTTAAAATATAAACTGTGAAAATTAGAGTAGAATTCCTAATCAAAAAATGAGGATTAGCTTAAACTTTTTTGTGAATCGGGCAGGTATAGATTTAGAAATAAAAAATATATTATATAGTATAATCTGATGCTATAAATCACGCAGGCTACATCAAGAAAACCAGTTGTAAAATTCAAAGGTTTGTAATTGACATATAATTGTCAGTGTCAAAAATCAACAGTTTTGCTGATATTACTGAAAGCTTTTTCTAAAAAGTACATTTCGTATTTCTTATTGAATTATTAATTAAATATTTAAAATTGTAGGTACACGTATATTAATAGTAATAGTACAGAAATACCGTCAATCCCGTCTTTAAATGAGCCTGTTTCACATTTTTTAAAAAGTAATTTAAGTGAAAGTTTATGCAGTATTTTCCATAGTAACAAAAATAAAAATAATAATTTATTGTTATTTTTGAAAATAATTAAATAAAAAGATTGAACAAAAAAATTGAAACAATAAATGAAAATTTCGGAAAATTGGTATAGGTATTTATGTTAATCTCATGAAGAAATAGTCAGTTTTGTAGCTATCCTTATTTTTCAGTTATGGAGGCATAAGACAAGTTCAGAAAGTGTAACTTTATTGGATTTTTTATATACATTTGTAGGCAAATTATTTTCCTCCAGTCGTGCAGGACATACTTGTTTTCAAACTCAAAATGAATGCGGTAAATAGATAATTCCTGCACTAACGTGGAAAATAATTAAAAACATTTTTTTTGTGTCATTTAGATATTTTTTCTCATTTGTCATTACTTAAAAATACGTATTTTGTAAAAAAAATCTTGTTTGTAATACTTGCAGAAAAAGTGTAATTATCTGCACTTATTGTGAAAATAACTATTTTTTAACATTGGGAGTAGAAACACCACAAATTAAAATCTTATTACAATTTAATGAATTAAAGAAAAAATAGTAGTCTTACCACAGACTTTTCTTATAAACAAAAATTAAATTTTCTCGAATATCATTTGTTTTAAACTTATTACCAACCGCAATCACCACCGAAATAATTATTCTCTATTGCATTTTACCTAATATTAGTCAAATGGGCAGTCAATGTAATATAAACTCCCTAGAAGCAATATAGTTTACGTTTGTCATGATTTTGACAAAAAATATCGTTTTCTGTTTCCGATGATGAAAAAATACATTTTCCAATTCATTTCTGACCTGTAGGTATACCCGAACCCGACATAATCTAATTTATTATTTATTAATTAAACAGTTATATTTTTTTATAAATTATTAACGTGTAGGTATCTATATATCATACATTAATGTCTGTCCGTTCTAATTTAATTTACTTAAACCTGTTTAAAACTCCTAGCACGTGTCTATTAAATTGAAGAAACCCGAAACAAACCTTTTTTGTGTTAAATTATTATCCATACCGTATCTCCATTTCCCAATAAGAGAAATCAGAATAAATAACGCTACAAATTTATTAATTTTTACGTACAATTCCAACCTCCCACTTAACCCAGCAAGAGGTCGCATCGAAAGCAGACTCGAAATTCAAGTATTGGTTAGAGATAGCAATACGAATACGAGTATCTCCTCTTCATTAATTTATTATTGCGTTTGGCTTATTATCCAGGGACCTTTCTATGTTTAATAACATAACTCATATTCTAAAAGCTGCGATATTTTTACAGCGATAATAACTGCAATTCGTATGCTAATCGTTGCTTGGAAACGGTGTTGTGGACTCTATGGTTTATAATCTTTCGTGCTGGTGCTAGCTTGTTTTTGTCAGTTGTGAATTTGTTTCGATAATATCAAAGGAGACAAATTTGTATTTTTAACGTCGATAAATTATTCAAAGGAAAGGAATAATAAAGTAAAATTTTGTTGTGGTGAAATTCTTAAGTGAAATTTAAATTTGATTGATGTATTTCACATTAAAGGAATCTAAGTGCCAAAAGTCAGGCTCATTGTTTTAAAATTACTGTGAGGGTCATGCTAGAATTGTTGTGAATAAATAAGACACATGATTCATGTTCTTCTACCCCGTAAATTTGTTTTAAGTAAAAATAACCAAAAGATGCGCATTATATACAGGGTGTCTCAATAAGCTTGCTCACTATTGGTAACTTTTTTATTTGAAGAGGTACGAGGTTGGTTAAATGAGAAAAATTGTGCCATTTTATATTAGAAAATTGGTCATGTAGACAAAATAAAAATTGTATCAGCGGTTCCCAAAATTTGGGACAGAATATATATTTTTTAAATGGAACTATATATTTTTTATTATCTTATTAGAAAGAGTATTTTTTTCTCTTTCCAATAAGGTAATGTTGTTTATGTGCAATTTTTTCAAATAAACGAGTTATTTACGTTTAAAGATAAAAATGATCTTTTATTAGTTTAGGTCCAGTAAACTATGGAAACAATTGCCTTTTATAAAATTATTATTTTATTAATTTATTTTACAGTAATAACAAAACAAAGAAAATATTCAAATTGAAAGCCATTATTTCTTTCGCACATTTAAACTCTTTTGGAAAGAGAGCCGACCGTTCTACGTAACAGGTGTCTAGATATAACTTTCCACATAGCACGATCATATCTAACTTTTCTTCATTTGTAAAGTTATTAAACATTATTAAACACATAGAACTTTACGGAGAAATTATTAAACGTCAAAAAAACAAAGAATCAATTGTTTCCATGGCTTACTTGACTAAAAAACTAATAAAATAGTTTACAAAATTTAAATTTTTAACCGTAAATAACTCGTTTATTTGAAAAAATTGTACATAAACAACATTACCTTATTGGAAAGAGAAAAAAATTCTCTTTCCAATAAGAT
Organism: Ophonus ardosiacus; assembly: GCA_943142095.1. Classification (NCBI taxonomy): domain Eukaryota; kingdom Metazoa; phylum Arthropoda; class Insecta; order Coleoptera; family Carabidae; genus Ophonus; species Ophonus ardosiacus. Next base: position 52,718,606 of record OW964825.1, on the reverse strand, counting down.
AATAAAAAATATATAGCTCCATTTAAAAAATATATATATTGTCCCAAATTTTGAGAACCACTGACACAAATTTTATTTTGTCTACATGACCAATTTTCTAATATGAAATAGCACAATTTTGCTCATTTAACCAACCTCGTACCTCTTCAAATAAAAAAGTTACCAATAGCGAGCAAGCTTATTGAGACACCCTGTATTTTATATTTTTTTGTCGCCAAAAACTGGTGGTGAAGCTGCTCTATGCTCACTGGTTAATTCCATATATTTAATCACAACTCAGAACGATACATTAAAAAAAATGTCTGTTGTTTTCTGCACAATACCTCTCGCCATTTCCGTTTTGTTACATAATTACCGAATGTAACATTTATTATATGCACAAATAATTCTAATTATATCTCGGTATTTACTATTACTGTTAATACACATACCTACATGCAATTTTAAATATTTAATTAATAATTTAATAAGAAATATTAAATGTATTTCTCAGAAAAATTGTCGATTTTTGACACTGACATTTATCTGTCAATTACAAACATTTGAATTCGACAATTGGTTCCTTTGGAAGAATTTTTTTGAGAAACTAAACTAAGACTTCCGGTTGTGAAATTGTTATCAAAACCTTTTCAGCTCTTCCCATTTACGTCATATTGAGGTAGAGATGCACTCGATCTCGAGCTTTGGCCCGGCCCGGCCCGAAGCCCGCCTCGATTTCGAGTCGATCATCGAGCCGGGCCGAAGATATTTTTTATCGGGCCGAATCGGGCTAATCATTTGCAAAAGTTGAGGCGAGTCGAACTTTTGATTTTCGCCCGACCCGAAAATTCGAACTTTTCGGACCGGCCCGAAATATCTTATGGTTCAATCAAATGCACAGTTTCATTAATATTTTAATGAAAAAGGATGAAGTTGAAAAGGGCCAAAATGATTTAATAACAACATACTTAACATCTTAATAATAAAAATGTTATTTTACTTCAAAAATTCAAGGTTATTCATTAAAGCATAATAATGCTATTGTCATGTTGTTATTATTACTATTGTTACTATTCGTATACTTAAATAAAGTGATTATTATTTCTACTATAATGATTTCTTGTCTTATTTTTGAGTAGAAATAAAGTTAGATAAAAAAATCCTTATGTAAATGATATCTATTTGTATAAGATTTGTGAAACAGTTTAAATCTTATTGAGGAATACGTACTTAAACAGGTATTATAGTTTTTAAAGAATGGTCGAACAGACACACATACACTTTATTGTAAAAATGTTATAATCGGATTCTAGGGACCTTAAAACGTGCTTCTTCACTAAAATCTGGATATGCGATTTTGAGCATGTATCCAAAATCCCCGCTTAGTGAGAGATAAAACTGATTTACTAATTAAAATTAGCAACTTTCGCAATTTTGTTTAGTGTTAAAATAAGAATGTAATAAACTATTTTAAAATTTGAATTTCTTATTCTCCAACTAATACCCATTTCCTCGTCTACATTACCGTACCATAAATTTCCTCGCACGGTTTGAAAGAACGGTTTATTATTTGCCTTGAGTCTCCGTCTTCCCAGTCATATAATAATAAAAATGAGCAGGTAACGTCTTGACTCGTGCTCATAAAACACATAAATCATCCATTATGTTAATTACATGTTTTTCCATATTGAATTTGATTAACTAACCAATGTAATCGCTTGGGAGATGCAGCGATGCCTGCCCATTTTATGTAGAGGCGTGCTTGGGATTTGAACCAAGATCTTCATATTACGTCATCGTTAAACCGCCTTACATGAGATACAACATCATATCGGGCATCTTGTACTGTTATTTATTTCTATCCTATAGATATATTAATAAGTAAAGTTTTTGTAGTAAAATTTTATGAAAATTATGTAAAGAATGTTTCCGCAACTTGTCTTACACGTAGGTTATGTAATCAACTATTTTTAGGCGAAAAATGGTCCATAAATATGTAAGTTTTAGATTTTCAAGAATTATAGACACAATAAATGAACTATTATGGTATTTAATGTACAAAATATTTATTTTAGAACATATTATTAATACGAAATTTATAGATGAAAATGGAGACAACGATTTTCAAAAAATACACAAAATAATTTTTAAAACTTTGGGAAGTAAGAACTAATCTTTGACGTATGGAAAGAAGAAAACGGGCCACTAGCTTTATATTAAATATGATTGATGATTCTTAACCTATGTTAAGACTATAGTAGTCCTCAAAATGATGTAAAACATGAGATTCGCGCGAAACGCTACAGTTCACACTATTGAACTATTTATTACAAACTACACATATTATGAAAGAAGAAAGTATGATCTACAAATTAACCGTACACTTTTTGAAAATTTATTTTAGGGGCACGAATTTTGACCTGAGGAGTAAGGGAAAGAAATGCTCATATCGTGATATTTCATAAACGCCGTCAAAGTATAATTATTGCAGTAACTTTGTGCTTTTAACTCATTTGTGTACGCTTATGATCCTAATGGATCCGAGTGTAAACAAGAGAGAAACTGAAACGAACAGCAATAGCACAAATCTACTGCCAATATAAGAAAGGCTAAGTAGCTTTAAAATTTATTTGGGCAACTGTTAAATGTTATATTAGGTGTGCGCGAAACAAATTAATTGTATTTCGTGTGGATTTAAACGGAGCGCATGTGTTAGACAGTATTTGTGCTAACATATTTTCAATAGTTCATTTTTCGTGTCCCGCACTCTAGCTTATCTAGCTTGCACGTAAATACGGCACTCTCGATGCTATAGGATCGTCTTAATTATTGTAGTAATAAGCACTAAGCAGATTTAATATAATAATAATATATAGTTATTTTCGTAACAAGTTATGAAATAAACCAAATATCATGCGAGTGTAAATTGACGCACGACGCGTAGCGGAGTGCAAGTTAATACACACGAGCTAAGATATTTGAATTTCATACAAGGTATGAACATTATTTTTTAGACGAGCATAAATAAATTTTACTTTTTTTTTCAAAACTGAAATTTAGGTTCAAACGTACGGACAGTTGACAAATGAATAATGTGTACATATAGCCAGAAAATACTGACAGTAACCTAGCAACCGTGTCAACTATTACGATATGAAATATATCATTAATCAACACTAATGCCATAAGTTCAACTTTCAGTGTTAGGATACTACGTTTATATGTCATACTTATCACAATGGTCATCTAAAAATAATATATAATAATGTTTATTTCTTAACAGGCGAACCTAAAACAAGAATATACTTTCTTGAAACCACAATATCGTCCATTTTATTTTTTTCCTAAAACTTACGTGACACATGGTAATAATTCTTTTATGGATATTTTTTGGTCCATTACCTACCTACTTTTTTCATTTCACTAATTTTCGCTTATTTTCTTACTTAAATATCTGTTTGGAAAACTCTCAATTTGAATAGACACTTACAGAATTGACATCACATGCAAGAGAGAGATGGCAGATCATGCTTCCAAACAAACCTCCCCTCGTTGTCTTACATCCCGCTCCCTGATTCTATCTGTCATTAAGTTTGCATCCGTCATTCAGTATTAACCTAATTCTTTGTGATTTGTTCGTTGTGTTCAATAAAAATGAGTTTAAAACCACAAGATGTGCATGGGGCAACTTTTTTGTTTGATAATATTGAAGATCATTCGATTATTCAACTAAAACGATGGCTGGAGTGTACACAGGTCTTTGTTTGGTAGTGGTAACCATAGCAACCTTTAGTTCTATGGTTTGCCGCAAGATGCGCTCTTGCAAATTGCAATTGTGTGTCTTATTAAACGTAACAAGAAAGCAGACAAATGTCAGTAAAAATAAAGATTACATAAAAATTTCGCCTTCGTATTAAATTAGCTCAGAGTGATATTTATAGAGTACTCTGCACTTCCTAGATTCTCCATCTTTAATCATTTTGCCATTCTTCATACCATTTCCTTCCTGACAGTCAGTAATTGGCAAGATTTACTAGTTCATCTCTCCTTTCTGATTTTTGCTGTGTGAGTCCCGTTCGTATTCAATTAGCATTTGCGTATTTGAGATTGAATGTCATGGTACGGTGTATGGGGTTATGGAAGTTTTCACGCCGAGCTCGTAATTGGCTGTGGACGCCTACACCAGCGCCGCCCGTGGCGCATGTGGGAACCAAACTCATCTACTCCACATTGTTTATTTACCAGACTAATCATCCAGCCACACGCAACACCCAATGCACTGCAACAAATAGAGTCATATTTGAATATAACAGTGAGAGATGTATACTATAATATCAAGATTATAGAAGTGGACGAGTATAAGGACTATTCAATAGGTCTGTGCACAATGAAAAATATGGACCTCTACAATAATAATTATTTGTGTATTAAGAGCGCAAAATGGCATATTGTCGATTGAGAGGTCGTTTGAATTCTCTCGAAATCGAAATGTCCGTTTACGCTCGAAACACACACAAGATTTTTTCTACAGTAGCCACAATGGGGTACACTTTGTACTTACAGTACTACTCAATAAATATCGATTATATTTTTTAATTTTAATTTATCGTTATTTTCCATTCTTCTTGAGCTATTGCTTCAATCTAATTTACATATTTCTTACTTTCGTTTTCGTAAATGAATGCCCTATTTTATTTCCGTTTTCCTTTACACAGCAGTAAGTAAGTTTGTTTGGTTATGTAATATACCGACAAAGCATTCATATGTCAGATTGAGTTGTGGAGGTGGTAAATGTGTAAGTAACTTCAGCGCCATTAGTTCCTGACTAAACGTTCCCATTCAGAATGTAGGCAAGTGACATTTCTCAACATTTTATAGTTAGAAATTTGGACAGCGAGCGTTTTTTCTATTTTGTCGCGCATGAGCGGCAAAGTGACATTTTGCGTTGATAAAAGTTAGTTTAGTCTGAAACTATTGGCGCTGTAGTTACTTACACATTTACCACCTACACAAGTCAATGACTGCTCTGTCGGTATATTACATAACCAAACAAAATGTGGTACTGCTGTGTAAAGGAATACAGAAATAAAATAGGGCATTCATTTACAAAAACGAAAGTAAAAAATACTTAGATTAGAAACAATAGCTCAAGAAGAATATAAAAAAAATATATCATCACGGCATATTACCCATTTCTGGGTGTGCCAGTATCTACAACACATGTAGACATCGGTAATGATGACGATATATTTCACCGTGTGGGCGCTTACCAGGTGTCACCTCACGGGCACTCATAGCTGGCGTGGAGAGTGCACCACAGGGGTTACTTTTGTGCCATTTAAAATTGGAAATATTTGGCGTCTGACGGGATCGAACCCGGTTCCCTCAGGTTCGCGACCAGACACTTAGGCACTCGGCCACGGGACAAGAAGAATAGAAAATAATAATAAATTAAAATTAAAGAATATAATAATATAATCGAGTGTCTGGTCGCGAACCTGGGGGAACCGGTTTCGATCCCGACAGACGCCAAATATTTCCAATTTTAAATGGCACAAAAGTGACCCCTGTGGTGCACTCTCCACACCAGCTATGAGTGCCCTTGAGGAGACGCCTGGTAAGCGCCCACACGTTAAAATATATCGTCATCATTACCGATGTCGACATATGTTGTAGATACTGGCACATCCATAAAAGTGTACATTTTATTATTTTTTGTTATGGTGGAGGGCCCCAGTGTGGCGGCGGTAGAAAAAATCTTGTGTGTATTTCGAGCGCAAATAGACATCGATTTCGAGAACAATCTCTCAATCGACAATATTCCATTTTGCGTCCTTAATGCACAAATATCTATTATGTTGTACGTTGCGTTTAAATGCAGAAATTAGGAATGAAAATATAAAAACTTACAATTTGTTAGTGCCAACCATGGAATTTAAACGAATATGTGATGTTTTAAACAATTTATTTGTTATTTTAAAATTTTTATACAAAATTAACAATAGAAGTTAATTGTAATTTCAATATGGCACGTAATTATCTGTATGTAATATTGATTTTTTATTAATATGTATTATAAATTTGACATGTTGCTAATTTCATAATGCACGCTTGTAAAATTACATTGCATAAATAATAACCAATTAACAAAGATACATATGAATTATAGTCGTCACATATAGTTACATAATTAAATTAAAACCACAAAATATTTTGCAATCGTCATTTACACCTGTTGAGAAAATCCACTATTCATAGGTGACATCACTATTGATAAAACATAAAACTGATTTTATATTGAAAGTCCCATGTCTGCTCTTAAAATTACGAGTTGCTGTGAAAAAAGTTCTTTTAGCACAAACCTGTAATTATCTATTACTTCGCTGGTGGTTTTAATTAATTTTGACAGGACCGAAAAGAATGAGAAGCAGAGTGTATAAATTAATTTGTGGGAGACGGCCACACATCTAAATTATGATTTTTCACCGTGTGATGCAAAGTTTTGAGTACAGTTACATTATAAATTATTGTGACTGCGGTTTTATCTAGGTAATATATGTTTTTCTCAGATTAAATCTTTGATTCTCAGAGATATAATTAGAGAGTATTTTCGTGACTATTTTTTATGAATTGTGAAGTGTGTGACTATTATTTATTTATTATTTTTCATGTACGTAAATAGGCTATTATTATTTGAAAGGGACATTACTTTCTCATTCATGATCATGACTTTATGACTGAATATAAAAATGAAGAGATATTTTGAACATTTGGTAATTACGTCGGCATGAAATTCGTATTAATGTGCGAGAAACTAATAAATTGAATTGTATTTGTTGAAAATTATATTCATTATTTTGGCTATTATGCACAAATACACATATTGTAACCAATCAAATTCAATTTCATTGTAAAATAATAAATAATTTATGAGTAGGTATGTAGGTATAGGTATCGACAAATATTTGTTTGTTATAAACATTTGAAGATAGAAATTTGGTTCAATAATTTTTTATCCAATTTTGAACTTCAACTTATTTGATAAAAAAATCTGATGTGGCCAATACATCACCTTCCGTAAATTCTATGTATTTTGTACAAATCCCATACCAAAAGTTCCTTGGAAAAGATTCTATATATCCAGTAAAATTGTAACACGAACATATACTATTTTCTACAAATTCCATACCGAGGGTTCCTTGGAAAAGATACTTTAAATCCAATAAAATTATAACACGAACATACACTTTGTAAATTGCACTTGACACTGATATCTGGCAATTAGAATTATTTGAATATATAAGCTGGCTGATTTATAAAAGTTAGTTTCTTTATAATTCTTTAACTCTGTATCTATTGAATATGAAGGAAAATGTATAATATTCTTTCATATTGATAATCACATAAAATGTCAAAAAATGATATTTAACTGCATTTTTTCAAGAAAAACTATTAAAAACTTCAAATAAGCGAACTTCCGGTTGACCATTTATGACCAAAATCAGCTTTTTATATGGATGTACAAAAGAGGAATACGAAAGAATTATATTTTTTAGAATTGTAGAATTGGAGTTATCGTCGGAGAAAAATTTGTCACACACATACACGGACACACCGATACACATACAGACATCATCGTAAAACTAGCAATATCGTATTCTATTGCTAATTCATTAACAACTCACCACCGATTTTTTTGACCAATGAACACTGCTTTCCTTACCTAAAGGTGATGGAAGGAGAAAATGGTACATTACGCATCAAATACGGAAAACCCAATTTTTCGTATCTAAACTTTAAAAAGACTTTCTGAGCGTATATTTTTTAAATACTACTGACAATCATATTCAAAAGTATAATAATTCTATTATTTTTTCGTTTTATGTTGGGGTACTGAATTCAGGTTTCAAATATTTTGAAATGATGCAAAAATTTCTATATATTCTATAGGAATAGCTCCAAATCGTGCTTAGAAGTATCACATGTTCAAGTGTTATTGACAATATTGTGAAAAACGCGGCACAAATCTTGCCGTTCCACTCTTCATACAAAATGATATGTCAGCAATAATAAAATATTAATCATAATCATTATGTTTTAGTTACAAGAACTCATAAGTTTGAAGTGGTGGTATATTGTAAACTACTAATTTGTTTATTTAACAACTTTTAATATAATAATTGTAACAAAATGAATGTAGTTTCGTCTTTCTTGAGCACTGCGTTTGTAAGGTGCTGCCCTCACGCGTCATAAAATGTATTAGTTTAGCGGTTGGAGGAAGATATCGTGGATATCATGCGGTGCGGTATAAGATTCGTTAACATTCTCTCGGATATATTTCAAACACTCAATATGGATAATGAGAAGAGCTGAAGAGCATCTTCTTTCATGTCTAGCCCCTTATAAGACTCATTGGAAAATATCTAGGATAGTTATACGCTATACGAAAACATTTATTAGAAACGTAGTTTGTAGTACCTACTACCTCCGTAGTATATATTTTAAAATCTATTTTTTAATTCAAGGGGAGGTTTTTATGTAATCTTTCTAATCAAGAAGAAAAACAATTTTATGTAAAGCGATATTTTATTTAATTCTGATATTCCCATTTGTAAGCACGGAAACCATATCTTCCTTCATATATTAAAAAAGAGAGCACATTTAACTCATTCAAAATTAATCTTAAACAATATCTACTTACGCATTGCTTTTACAATTTAAATGAATTCTATGATATATGATTGTAAAATACATATGTACGATATTCTCCATTTAACTCTAACTCTTGACTTGTCCTATACTTGTAAAAAGTCACATGGAATAAATCATATTTTATTTTATTTTTTATTTTATTTATCTTCAATTTTTGTATGTTTTCCTACGTTCTTGATTCCAAAGGCCTTCTTCACTTTAGGTCATTCTCAATCGATTCCTGACCCCATCGAAACTGCTAAGGTGTATCAAAATTTGATTACGTACCTTCCCCAAATATGCACTCTAAGAAATTTTAGCCGTGTAAAAATCGATTTGGTAGGTGGAGAAATATATTATATGAAAATCAACACTAAATTTTGTAAAATTTGCTAATTGTAATTAATAATATGTAGTAAAAATTGTAGTGTTAAATAATTTATAAAAAATTTGCACTATTTATAGTAATAATTTAAAGAAAATTCATTCTACGCTTTGATCAGTTCTGTCGTGTTCCTAATGAAACATGTTAAAAATCGCTCGGTACACAGTAGTTAGTTTCGTTAGTATGTTGTGATATTTCGAAGTGATCGGGTGTATATTTCTGCATTTTGTGTATTAAATTATAATTTACAACTAACATTTAAAGTAAAATACAAAAATTTGTGTAAAAGTGTTTTCTTAAACGTAGGCATCAGGTATGAAGATTTCCCATTAACTGGTGAGTACTAGATCATTCTTTTATCTACGTAAAATGCGTTCTATAATAGATGAGATCTTTAACATGTTGTTTTTATTTATTTCTAATACATACATTCGTACATACATATATGTATGTATCTTAACACATCATTGTATAGTTAAAATACATTAGTTGGTGCTATGTTATGAAATATTCGTATTCAATTTTGAACCACGTCAACGTGTACTTTTATACTAAATTTGAAAGTGGTTAAATTTACACAACTTGGTGTGATTTTTGATCATTTGGCCTGCTTTGTTAAAAACGCTCAACTCACTTTCTTATTCTTAAAATTTTTTTGCAAATTTCAAAATAACTTTTATCAGGGCAGTGGTTAGAGCATTGGGCATCAAGAGCAAACATAAATATGGCGTCTTTTAGATAAGATTTTTTTTATGATCGATTAATCGATTGACACATACTGTATTCCGAAATTGAACTACCCTAACCGCGGATACTTTTTCAGTAACCGGTTGAATTTTCTCCTTGCGGTTACAGAAAGATCTGGTATAGTTTGTGACAAGTTAAATGCAAATTGACTTCGACTTCTTTAGGTTGTCCAACCAATCACACCGGGGTATTTCCTTACCTGAGAGGGCCAGGGCGGATTATCAGATTTATAGTACAAACCGGGAATCGGGAAATATACAGTTAAAGTTTCGAAGTATTTCGTCTATATAAATTTCACAAAACGTTGTTTCACGTTATTCTTATTTCAAGTTTTCATTTGTAAACTACAATATATAAACATATTATTGAATAATAAATTGTAGTTTGCGTTTACTGTTTTAAATTTTGTAATTGGAGAAAATTGTGAATACCTATCTGCCCTATAACCCTTACAAATCGCTTAAGGTCTGTATATAATAAAGTAACGTTAAACGCAACGCAATGGCGCAACGTGATCGCTAACGCAAACAAAATCTGTGGTTTATAATAAACGCCAAAGTTTGCACTTCTAAGCAATCAGAAGAATGAGCCTGTTTCACATTTTTCAGAAACTATTTTAAATAAAAGTCTATGGAATGATTTTCTTAGTAATAATTTTTATTTTAATAATTTGTTGTTATTTGTGGAAATAATTAAATAAAAAGATTGGCGTCCTGAAAAACTACCCCCACTCCTGTGACGTAGAAGCACATACATTACATCATTATTAGCCAATAGGAAAATAGTTTTTCCATCACCTACGTTTATTCATCTTATTTATATAAATAAACGTAGGCTAAAGTTTGTCACATGTTAATAACAAAATATTTTAATTTGACATTTGACGCTGACATTGCTCATTGTAAATGAATAATAAAGTAATAATGGCTAATTCAAATTACACTAAATCAGACAATTAACCGAAGGTCGATATATCAGAACGATTGTTTTATTGCTACCGAAATAAAGGGTGTTAAAGAGTTGAGGTAAAATAAAATATAATAACTGAATATATCATATAAATTGATAATATATTTTACTTTGAAGTTTTGGTCGTGATTCTTATTTGACACTTGTTTGACAACTTTGACAATACACTTGACACCTTAGAACCGCTGAAGATGTATGTACTCTGACGTCACATTCTGTTTCAGATCACGTGACTTATTCAAAATTTTATCCAAATTTCAAAAATTAATTGTAAAATATCTAAAGGATATTTCGTGATATTTTCAAATTTGAGGCTCTTTAAAGAACAATAATATCTTTTCAAATTTAATACTTAGAAGTCATATAAAAATTCTTGCAACAGCCCTATTCGGTATATTTATTTGAATTTCGGCTCACTTTTATTTATTGATTTTATATGACATAAATATAAAATAATTTAAAATGGATAGTGACGAAAATGTAGTATTTATTTTGTAGTTGTGTCAGTTCACGAATATGTCGATAATAGCTATTTTTATAGCAAAACTGAAACACTGGATTCTGATTGGCTCCAGTACTAAGGTAGAAAGATGTGAGTTGATCATTTTTGGCATTGCGTTTATTGCGTTGTTGATAGCGGCGCTGCGTTACTTATCATTATAAATCAGCATAATAGAAATACCATGCGCTCATGTTTGCGTTACTGCTTGCGTTACTTCATTATAAATAGGCGTTTAAGCAAATATATGCTGAGATAGGTGGAAAAGACCATGCGCATTTATGTTGACACAAACTATAACTATTTCGTAACCAAACTAACCGCGCTTTGGTGCACGTGTTTTAAGTGTTTAGATTTAGTTTGTCTCCATAGATTTCAAATATCTTAAATTTGAGAAGTTATGTTTTCCAGCTCGATGCTGGTGAAACAGATAATATGTGTGCCTTAGAGAATATAGAAAATTAGGTACTTTCCCCAATATCGACGCCACTGACGTGATCCATTCCATCCCATAGTGACCGGTGCGGATACATGGATTAATCATCACCAAGCATACCCGTAAAATTAATGATTATATATGTGTATACGTCGCACTAACTTAAATTTATAAACGGGTCTAGTTTTTTCCTATACAGCCGCTTATAAATGTATACGATGTGGAACAATAAAAATAGAGAAAAAACACCAATGGAACGCTTAGATGCAAGATTGGAATATGAGCTCAGAGTCGTTCACCAAGCGACACACATGTGATTTACTCTTTATTTGGAATTCGACGCTCCGGAGATTCTTCTTCGGAATTCTAACCTAGAAATAGATTTCTGAGATTCTTTTCCACATTTCAAGCCGATAAAGAATTGAAACATTAAGTTCAAAACTTATTTGCTAATGTCCTAATATAAGCACCTGATTTCAATTTGGTTGGTATCTCTGAAACTTTGAAATGGTGCTCATTATTAGCTACTGGGTTTTTCAACTAACTATCATCGATATCAGTGACTCAGTGATATTCGGTTTCAGCAGGACGGCGCCATCTGTCAAACTGCACTAAATATAATTGATTTATTGTATAATAGTATCTAAGTCGTATAATCTCCAGAAATACAGACACCATGTGGCCAGCAAGATATTGTACTCGTATTTAATACCATACCATTCCATTTTGTAGGATTTACGAGCTCAAGACTGAATTGTTAATTGAGCTCACTCTAAAAATTTTTAGCCGTGTAAAAATCGATTTGGTAAGGGTGAAATATCTTAGTATTAAAATTGTAAAATTTGCAAATTGTAAATAATATAATGTAGGAAAAAATGTAGTTTTAAATAATTTATAAAATTTTTACACTATTTATAGTAATAATTTAAACAAATTTTATTCTACACTCTGATCAGTGTTGTCGTGTTCCTAATGAAATAAGTTAAAAATCGCACGGTATTTAGTTTGTTGTGATATTGGGAAGTGTTCCGATGTATATTTCTGGTTTTATGTATTAAATGATAATGTAGAAACTAACATTTAAAATTTGTGTAAATGTGTTTTCTTAAACGAAAGGCATCAGGTTTGAAGATTTCCCATTACCTGGTAAATACTATATCATCATTTAATCTATGTAAAATGTGTTCTATAAATGAAATATTTTAATATTTCTGGTACACAAACAAAAATTTTAATTGCATCTATCATTAATATATTTTTAATTCATTATATAAATGTTTCCTCCTACTCTTCTAAATGTTGGAGATTCTTCAAATTCATTGACGAGAAATATTAAATGTACTTCCCAGAAAAAGCCTTCAGTATTTGGATATTTGACACTAACATTTTACTGTCACTTACAAACATTTTAATTTTTCAACTGGTTTCCATGGTGTTATTTGGGTTGTGACTTTCATTACAACGGATTATTTTACATATTTATAATTCTTTATCTCTAAATCTATAGAAGATATAATAAAATTGTTCACTGTACCGGATAGAGAATTTTATATTCTTTAAAATTTGTAATAACATAAATTTTCAAAATATAATATTTAGAAGATTTTTTTTAAGAAACTTCTACTTCTGGTTGTCCAATTGTTACCATAACAGTTTCAGCTCTTCCCATTTTTCAACTGGTTTTCATTGTGTTATTTGGGTTGTGGGATTCATTACAACGGATTATTTTACATATTTATAATTCTCTATCTCTAAATCTGTAGAAGATAAGTATAATAAAAATGTTCAATGTTCCGGATAGACAATTTTATATTCTTTAATATTTGTAATAACATAAATTTTCAAAATATAATATTTGGAAGATTTTTTTTTAAGAAACTTCTACTTCCGGTTGTCCAGTTGTTACCAAAACATTTTCAGCTCTTCCCATTAATGTCAGATTAAGGAATACGTAGTTAAATTGGTCTTTAGTCTTATAAAATTTGATAAACCTTCCCTCCAACATCCAGAAACATAGAAACACATCATTGTAAAAATGTTAAAATCGGATTCTAGTGACTTTGAAACGTGCATGTGCACCAAAATCAGGATATGTGATTTTTAGCATGAATCCAGTACCTCTCTTAGCGAGAGGTAAAAAGGTACTCGTATGTTATTTTTTTGCAATACCTAATTAATTATAACATAATATAGAGCATTTGACAAGAATTATATTTTCAAATAAATTTCTGGTATACCATACATATCTACATGAATATGTAGTCTTTTCCTTAGGTATATTGTGGCGTAGAAAATAAATAATTATAAATTTGAATTTATGGTGAAATCTCGGTTAGACTATTTAGAGTCTCCTGAATCTGTTCTTAATTGATGGCATATTGCTTTATGAAACGTCTCTAAATTTCTTCTTCTTGTTTTACTATGGAAAATAAAAGACTTACTGTAATGAATAAGCCAGTAAATACCGGAACTTTCACATTAGTTAGCACAACATTCGAAAAGGATTATAAAGTATATGGCAGTAGTGTTCCTCATTACTGGCATACGAACGTTAAAATTAGTAAACTAAAGTATAAAAAATAATTATGTCAATTTTTACAAAGTTCGTATAGAATAAATCAAGATTATAACGCACCAATCCCGTTAGAAATTCTAATCGACGCTAATCTTACGATTAATTAGTAAAAGTCTTTTCACCGGCGTAAAAAAGAAACGTATCTCGTATCGGAACATTCCATAGATCACGCATAATGGTCCAGCATTCATTATACACACACCTATATCTTAATGCCCGACATTAAACCATGCGAGAGGCAGAGGTGATAACTTCATATCAAATCAAACGCGTCGCAAGCGTTTTATGGCACGGGGAGACAGTTTCAAATAGGACCACCCAGAGAGAAGAACTTTGTTATTAATAATAAGTTAAATGGCGAAACATATATGTGTGAGATATTAAAACATGAAATGTCATCTGTTGCTGATATGTTTGTGATGTAAATACTTTGATATTTATTTGAACTTGTTTGACACATATTTTACTGCAGAAAATACTGAATATTTGATACAATTTACAGAATAATTTGAATTAGGTAGAGTGAACACATTTAAAAAAAAATCTGTTGTGGCCAGCACAAAACCTTCCGTGAATTCAATGTATTTTGTACAAATCCGATACCAAAAGTTCCTTGGAAAAGATTCTATATATTCTGTAAAATTGTAACACGAACACACTATCTTTTACAAATTCCATATTGCAAGTTCCTTTGAAAAGATTCTATAAATCCAGTATAATTATAACACGAATGTACATTCTGTAAATTGCACTTCACACTTCCTCATTCCTATCCAATGCATCTTCTTCACACAATTATTCCTCTCTCAAATATTCTGCTACATAGTCCTTCCATCTTCTCTTTGGTCTTTCTTGTACTCCCGGCATTGAAACTGCAAGACATTTGTGAGGGACTCTCTGCCACTTAAATTACTTTCTGATCCTATACTTTCCACTTTGATTTTGCACTTGACACTGACATCTGTCAATTAGAATTTTTTGAATATTATCTGCTGTTTCCATAATTTTTTCAAAGCTGACTGGTTTTTGAAAGTTAACCTCTCTTAATCTCTCTATAACTCTATATCTATTGAATATGAAGGAAAACGTATAATCAAATCGCATAGAGAATAAGATTTTCTTTCATATTAATGATCATAAAATGTCGAAAAATGATATTTAACTGCGTTTTTTCCAGAAAAACTGTTAAGATCTTCAAATAAGAGTACTTCCGGTTGACCAATTATAACCAAAATCTAATCAGCTCTTCATATATAGAAGAGGAATACGAAAGAATCATAATTTTTAGAATTGTAGTTTTGAAGTTATCGTCGGAGAAAAATTTGTCACACACACACACGGACACACACACACGGACACACACACACACACATACAGACATCAATGTAAAATTAGTAAAATCGTATTCTAGGGATCTTAAAACGTGCTTATTCGTTAAAAACTCACCATCGAATTTTTTGACCAAAGACAATACCTTCCTTTTGACGGAAGGTAAAAATCTGTTGTGGCCAGCACAAAACCTTCCGTCAATTCGATGTATTTTGTACAAATTCCATACCAAAAGGTCCTTGGAACAGATTCTATATAATATCATGTAAAATCAAACACGAACACATACTATTTCTATTCTATAAATCCAATAAAATTATAACATAAACATACACTAAGTAAAATGCACTTGTCACTTCTTCTTATTCTTCAGCTTCCTCTATTTTATTAGAGGTGGCTGTTTCCTCTTTTCTTTGACTCATTCCTGTCCAACACATCTTCTTGACACAGGCATTCCTTTCAGTCTTCAGCGATACAGTCCTTCCATCTTCTCTTTGGCCTTTCTTTGCGTGTCAATTGCGAGGAGCACTATGACATACCAATTTTGTGATCCTACTTGGTTTTGCACTTTCAACTGATATCTGTCAATTAGAATTTTTTAATATATCAGCATCAGATGTTTCCATGAAGCTGACTAATTTTTGAAAATTAATTTTTTTATAATGCTTTAAATTTACATCTATTGAATATGAAGGAAAATGTATAATCAAACTGTATAGAGAAGAATATTTTCTTTAAAATGTATAATAAAAAAATGTCAAAAAACAATATTTAACTACGTTTTTCTAAGAAAAACTGTTAAAAACTTCAAATAAGGGTACTTCCTGTGGATCAATTATAACCAAAATCTAATCAACTCTTCATATGGATGTATAGAAGAGGAATACGAAAGAATTATAATTTTTAGAATTGTAGTATTGGAGTTATCGTCGGAGAAAAATTTGTCACACACGGACACACATACACACACACACACACACATACATACAGACATCATCTTAAAAATAGTAAATTCGTATTGTAGGGACCCTGAAACGTGCTTATTCATTAAAAACTCACCACCGAATTTTGTGACCAAAGACAATACCTTCCTTACCTAAAGGTGACGGAAGGTAATAAGTTTAAAATTAGACATTTTGTAATATGTATTTGTAATTTCTAATTCGTATGTTCGTTTGCACCGTATCACTTAAATGTTCGTCGCGTATACTTCATTTCACGTAAGAAAATAGTGATGGGAAGATAGGTGCAGTTTGATCTTGTTTGATTGGATAATATCGGAGCAATAATAGTATTTCACAATTTTACCAATTACTGGCTCGCGAGTTACTAACAACTTAAACTCACATAAAATTCTTCTAATATTTTAAACAACTGAAAATCGCCTTATTTCTCCCACACGATTAAAAATAAATAATATTACGTATTTAATACCGCTCATTGGTAAAAATCGTGTAATACATAATATGAAAGAGAATTTCATGCTCAATTTAATTTTTTAAACTGTGCTATTCTATCTTTAAACAGGTAAGTCTGATTCATCCTAGGTATAAACTGTATTTTGTTAAAATAATATTAATTAGTCTGTGTTTATTTTTAACTCAAAGTTCTTGTACAACGTAAATCTATAGTCTTTTTATGGCAAAAATATCCCAGACTCTTGTCCTGTATTTTCCACTGAACAATTTGAATAAAAAATCATTGTAATACAGATAAAATATTACGATGTAGTATAAGACTAAACATTGTAATTTTCGTAATTAATAATGTTGCTCTTTGACAGTAATTCTTAGAATTAAATCAATATACAGGTTTATGTTCTTTTTTTGTTATTTTATTATCGTGTTCTGTGTTTTACTTGTTTTTCTAATACCACTCTCTGGATTTTTTGTCTTCTTTGGCTCGCGATCGTTTTGCATAAGATGTAAATAATTTCAAGAAGATCTTAGTATGTCATTAAGTCAAGGACGGAGGAAAATTGTTAATAAATCTTATTAATTTTTATGTTTTGATTGTTGTTTATGAAGAAAAAAATAATAATCATTTTAAAAAGCCATTAAACAGGAATTGAAATCAATCGGTTGACATGTTTTATTGATTTATTCATTTTTATGACCGGGTGAAATCCATTTGTTTAGAAATTAATTTTGTTTTGCTGACAAACAAAGAAATTACTTGTATTTATACAATGCCTAACGAATATGCAGAATTTATTAGTGTAAAAGCATTGGTTTAGTTTTTAAATTACAAGAAATTAAGTTAACAGCTTCAGAGCTTCAGAAACAGAAGTGTTTAGCTTTTATTTGAACAAAATGGATGATGATAAATAGTATTTATGTACCAAGGCACTGAAGTTCTACTTTTTATCACACCTTATGAGTGATAAAAGGAACCTAAGTGCTTTCAGTGCCGCTGTGTATTTCAAATATTATTTGAAATCTAAAAATTGGGACTATGAAATGAATATTTATTTTTATAGGTTATGTTTCCACATATTTACAGAACACTCAAAATAATTATGTGTTTAATTATCTGAAACTTCCACTGGAATTATTTAGTTCATTCTTTTTGCACATAATTTTTGTCATTTTACGGTCAAACTTACTATTGTACATTGTACACATGCCCAAATAGGCTCTTCAATCAATTTTTTTAAAATTTATTTTTCGAAAATAGACGTTAATATATGAATATTTTTCATATTTTCATCTGTATTGTGATATAATTAAGCCTGTAATTAATTGGAAAAGATTCTATACAAAATTGAAATTTACTCTATGACGTCATACCGCCTGATGACAGAACAACGCCGCTCGTGTAGAATTGCGGAACTATTCAGTCAAACTTTTAAACAAGTTGACACATGAAAGCTGACGTTGATACGTTGTGAATTGTTTGATATTTGTATTTACGTGTAAAATTGTATTTAAATATTCTAAAATAATATTAAGAAATAGTGACAGAACAGATGACTAAATGCAAACGCCAATATTATGCGCGCGCAATCTCTCTCTGTCACAGGTCGGTATGACGTCACAGTCGAATTGGAGGTAAAAAAAATTACTTTTAATAATTAATTACAGGCGTAATACATATTTTTTAAATAGAGTGTTATATTTTTCGACATTGTTTTTAAGCGTATTATTGAAAATTAGTACCAAATATGCTAAATTTTAATGTGGTTGAAGAGCCTATTATCTAACATGTACAATAATTAGCATAAGGTTGGCAACACTGCATTTGTATAAAATTGTCGTATAATGGATTACTCTAATGCCGTTTTTTGAACTTTTAATGATTATTTTTGTGTACTTTAGTGACGGTTTCAAATAAATATATTTAATAGAAGTTTTAACTATTTAAAATATGACAATTAAATCATTATAACCTTTGGATTTAATTGCATCAGTTATTCTTCTATTGCAATATGAATTCTCTTTAAGAATAAAAATCTGATGTAGCCAGCATATTACCTTCCGAAAATTCTATGTATTTTGTACAAATCCAATACCAAAAGTTCCTCGGAAAAGATTCTATATATCCATTAAAATTGCAACAGGAACATATACTATTTTCCATAAAATCCATACCGAAAGGACCGAAAGTTCCTTGGAAAAGATTCTATAAATCCAATAAAATTACCATACGAACATTCACTATGTGAATTGCACTTTACGCTGACATCTGTCAATTAGAATTATTTGAATATGTCAGCTGTTTTCATGGTTATAGGAAAACTGGCTGATTATGAAAGTTAATCCCTTTATAATTCTTTAACTCTGTTGAATATGGTGAAAATGTATAATCAAACCGTGTAGACAATAAGATATTCATTCATATTGATAATGATATTTCACTGCGGTTTTTCAAGAAAAATTGTTATGAACTTCAAGTAAGGGAATTTCCGGTTGACCAGTATAATCAAATACTAATTAGCTTTTCATATGAATGTAAAGAAGAGGAATACGAAATAATTTTTAAAACTGGAGTTATCGTCAGAGAAACACAGATACACACACAGGCACGAACACATACAGACCATTGTAAAACTAGTAAAATTATTATTTAATTTAATTAAAAGTATTAGGATCCTACTACATGCTTATTCATTAAAAACTCATCACCGAATTTTTTGACCAAAGACAATATCATCTTTACCTAAAGGTGACGGAAGGTAAAAATCTAATAAATAAATTTTCTGTAAATTGCCGTTGTAAAATTAGGTCATTTTCTATGTCATGCTTCTATTTTATCTGCAATGACTTACATAAATAAGTTCAATTAACCGTTGGTTGGCGTATTTTTACCCCAGTTAATTGTAGCAATTTAGCAAAGAACATCTTCTGAGCAGAACTTTATTCTCGCTCAGCACTAATGAAGGGCTCCATTGTTTCTCAAAGATTCAGATAATTGTCTTCTATTTGTGAGCTATTATGATTGCACTCTATATTAATAAACTCCGGGGCAGTTGGTAAATTGTTCACGACGTGACTTCGTCGTTTCAAGGAAGAACACACAGATGGCGCAGATACTAAAAATTTAAATCGACTTATTCAATTATTTGAGTTGCTATCTTTTATTTTCTTCAGGTATACGGTGTACCAGTCTTTGTTTAATCTTAGATGACGTAATCATAAAACAATTATGGAGTTTACATAGTTTTATCTAAAAATATTAATATCCCTATCTATTTTTCAGTTATTTTGTCAAAAAGTCATTATATTCATAGTCAGACAAAAAGTTCAATATTACCAGTTCAATTTTTACATATATTTAAATGCTCCTCAAAGCGATGATTCCAAATTTTGAAACCGCAGTTTGACATCAATTTTCGTTCTTTTGTTCAAAGTTGTACCTCAAAAATACTTATTATTGGGTTATAGCCCAAAAATGGGTGGAGATATAAACTTGACGATAATGCCAATCAATTTTACGGACAAAATTACATATGTGTACCAATTTCAATATTTTTTAAACAAGTGGTTCAATTTATATAAATAAAAGTATCAAATTGCCTTAAAATCGGAAAAATTCTAAGATACCTCTTGGATTTTTTTCAGATTTTGGCCATATGCATACATTTTTCTATTTTTATTTGTACAAATTAAACCACTTGTTCAAGAAAGTGGTATCGCCAAGTCAATATCTTGACGCATTTTTGGGTCACATCCCTGTATATCACGAGATGTCGACTTGCTGTTTGAAATTTTGGAATTAGCACATTGGAAATTATTGAAAGTATCAAATGGGATTTTTGAACTGTTTATCTAAAATTATGAACATATGACGATATAATATAAAGCCCTTCAACTTCAACGGAACAAATTTATGGTGATAACCGAAATCTGCGAATTTAGTAGATTGAAATGGGTTATGTCATTTTGATATTATGTATTTATATTTATTTATTTATAGTCGTATTTTGAAAGAAAATATTGGAAATATTTATTCCAAAAATATACTTTTTCAGCATTTTTCAGTTGAAATACAACAGGTATCATAAATGGTTTATTTATTAAAATACATATTTATAATATATGATCATAAATTCAAAATATATAAATACATAAACATATATTATATATAATATATATATATATATATATATATATATATATATATATATATATATATATATATATATATTTCTCAATGTGCTTCGTGACATTTCTTGATCATAAATAAATTCAAGCATAATTTAATTATAACCAGGTGTTTCTAATGTTAAACAAATCGTAGAAATAAGAAAAGATTCAGTTTTATTTGGGATCCAACGTTCTTTATTAAATAGGTAATTTAAAAACAGATTATATATGGAGATGACTTTTTTCGGGAAGTTTTTAATAATTTATTGGTCTGGTTTTTATAATTAAATGTGTTCGTACGTTTAATAAAGTCCAGTGTTCTATTTTGGAGAAGTTCATGTGAAATATGGGATATATTTTGAATATTTTCGACCTGTACAATAATAAAATCGTTTCGTATATTTTTTAGAGTAAGATTACTAATATGCATACCTACGTCATTTCTATCAAAATGTTACTGGCAAAAAATAAGAAATCATAAAAGAGCTATTTATAATGTAATATAAAAACAATAAAAAATAATAATTAGTTTATTTACTATTATATTTTTTTAGTTGTTTACATTTAAAAATGTTATTTTGTTGTTTATATTCAATAACATCGTTTTTTAGTACATGTTAACACAGAATGATAGATCATGAGAACTTAGATACACGTAATGAAAAAATACTTATTGTTTGGCAATGGATCCGGTCTTGGTAGCCGGGATTTATCAATACATCTAAAACTAAAAGTTCCAGCAGTCGTTAAAAAAATTACTTGGGCTGTGTCCGATATTGCACTTCTATCACCCTATTATCTGTATCTTAAATTTATTGTAGCGTCCGCATATAATGTAATTTTTAATTTATCTTTTTGTTTTGCAGTTATTTATTTATCTCTTTGTTTCTATAATTAATTGATATCTTTTTTGTATGATTTGATATTTGTTTAATGCGTTGGTTCATTTACATCGGTCCTCGGCGAGAAATGTTGAGAGCCACTGGTACCGTTTGTTGTTTACTGGTTTAGTTTGGTGAAGTTTGAACATCTGTGGCTAGCAAGCAAGAGAAAACAATAGGTTAGAGTCGTAAAACGCCGGAAACAGGGGAGAAGCGATGAGGTCATCGCTTGCAGGTGTTCAACGATGATCATAGGCGTAGTATCGGGAAGCTATAGGATGTTTTGTACTCCCATTTTAGTGAATTTGCCGACGCTCTTGGAGCTCGTAAGTTATTTTTCTCAAGACTGTACGTATTGGTATTTTTCCACTGCTGAGACCATGGTGGGAGATTGTGCTTATAAATAAGGCCAGCAATGCGCCTCGGGATAGTGAATATTTAGTCTTCGTCGAGTCCAGAAGTCTGCGAGAATCCACATGCACCTAGACATCTTCTTCAAGAGAGTAAGTCCTTTCATTTATCTTACATCTTCATCTAAGAGCTAGTCTCACTCCTCATAGCGAGATCTTCCTCTTAGAGCTGGTTTGGCCCCTGGCTGCGTTAAGTAGTTGGGTAACCTCTCCAGCTTCCTCGGTCGTGAGACCTAGTCTCACTCATAATACCATCTTCACAACCGGCACTACCTGTTGCACCTAGTGCAGTCCTATCTCTCCGTCAGAGTCGGCTAGATTCGACAGGCAAACTCCATAGCAATATTTCCTCCACGTCCAGTTGGATGACCTAAGGTCTCGCTTCACATCTAGCTACTATATCTACCATTTTACACATTTGTTCATTACGTAAACATTTCCTTTGAACATGACCTTTTCATTGTTTCCTTCAACTCTATGCACCTATTATTCTCATCAATCCCTTGGTGATGTGCCGTCGTGGAAACCGGACGGAGTCAGTTTCCTTTTTACCAACTATTATTCTCATCAATCCCTTGGTGATGTGCCGTCGTGGAAACCGGACGGAGTCAGTTTCCTTTTTACCAACTATTATTCTCATCAATCCCTTGGTGATGTGCCGTCGTGGAAACCGGACGGAGTCAGTTTCCTTTTTACCAATTATTATTCTCATCAATCCCTTGGTGATGTGCCGTCGTGGAAACCGGACGGAGTCAGTTTCCTTCTTACCAATTATTATTCTCATCAATCCCTTGGTGATGTGCCGTCGTGGAAACCGGACGGAGTCAGTTTCCTTTTTACCAACTATTATTCTTATCAGTCCTTTGGTGATGTGCCGTCGTGGAAACCGGACGGAGTCAGTTTCCTTCTTACCATCCGCCTCGTAATTTACTCTTTATCCACCACGTACCTCAGAATCCATCATTCATAAGCCTTTTTGCACCACGTCCTTACTTAATTATCATTTATTTTATTTCAGCGTTTTGCTACTCTGTGGTGGAAAGATGGTTGTTGTTCTAGCATCGTCTAGTGGTAGGACATCTGAGTCTGTTACACTCAGGAGACCCGGGTTCAATTCCCGGTACTAGAGATGACAATTACCAGTCCATTGCTTGGAATGTGTTTGTTGATATTGCAATTTTGTATTTAACTCTTTTCCCTAAGTTTGGGACGAGCCCAGAGTGCGGACAATAACCGTTGGCTCTATGGTGCCGGTAGCTTTGCGCTGTGCACGAGTTGCTGTTTCGACAGCTTACTTATGTTGCAATATCACGACACGTAGCGCCGTTCAGGTGGAAACCTGGTAGACTATGAAGACGATGTCCAGGTCTCTTCTAACGCTCTTTCTGTTGTAGTTGCTGGACCACCAGGTGTAAGTCTTGAAGACGACGTCCAGGTCTAAGTTATGGTTTTAATACCACGTAGCATTGTCTCGGAGGAGCTTACCTCTCCATAAAGCAACCTTAATATAAATATTTTCATTACAGGACAATGTAATTAATGCGTGTCAACATTATAAAGACTTTCATGTTTGATTAAGCATTTTACTCGTAAAGTCACTATTATTTTCAGCTCTGATATTATTCGAGTTGAATACGATTTGTTTATTTTACTGTGATTGCTTCAGCTTGTATTTATTTACAGCATTGTTGTCTAATGGATCTTTATATTCCGTCGATGACTGTTTATTACTGTTGCATTATTTGATTGTTTTTATATGTTGTTTCCTGATGATTGCTTGTTCCAGGATTTTATAATTGTTTATCGTATTTAACTGCAATAGACTGTAAAGTATGCATTGTGATAGTTACTGTTATTTGCAGAGAGCGGTACGTAGCGGTGTTGTTCTGAACACGCCGGAGTTGTTCTCATTTCTGTTTGAACATATGGTCTGTTACAGTATTTGACCTGTTTTAATCCAGAATCACATGTTACTGTACTCTCAGCCGCTTTTACCATTGCCGGCCGTTTTCCAATAAGACGTCCGCTTGCCCAGAGACCGAGCGTAGGCCCAGTTGGCGACCACGTTTTCACCTGGCGCGACCTTTCCGTCCACGGTTTGGATATGAAAGCTTCTACGTCCAGTCTGCTACAGCTGTGTACGATGCTGTGATGCTGGCCAATTCTCTGCCAGTTTTTGCGGACGGTTTTTTTCCCTGGCACGAGGAGAAGCGACTCCGGAGAAGATGCGCCCTCGCCGTCCAAGTCAACGCAGGGCGACGCATCAGGTTCAGACATCACACATCCAGCCTGGTAGTTTGTATAGCCACAACACCAGTTATTATGTTTGTTATGATGACATTCTCGATATGACATGTAATCGCTATTAATAAATGCATAAGAGTTGTTCTCTTTTGGAAGGTATCTAATTGATTTACTCCTGCAACCCTCTCTCTCACGCTCTTGACAGCCACTTCGGATTACGAACTATTGGGGTTACATTTTTACACACACAACGTAGGTTTTGGGGTCCTTTTCACTAGTCGGTAACGTTACAATTGGTGCCGTGACCAGGATTCGGAGTTAGTTAAGGCTGTCTTGAAAGTGTTGAGAGTTTGGGGGGAGTAGATGTGAACGGTCATCATAAAAATGGTAAGAATTATATTACTCTTGTATTATTTGTGTTAGGGTTAAATTATTTTGAGCCTCTTAGATGTTCATCATTTTCTTGCTTTCAGTTGTTTTTTCTGTTCCTGTGGAAATATTTTTTTTTGTGCGTTTGATGTTCTATAACAAATCCTCTTTCCAGAGTTCTTTATTACAGAACATCGGGGGGAGATTGTAGCGTCCGCATATAATGTAATTTTTAATTTATCTTTTTGTTTTGCAGTTATTTATTTATCTCTTTGTTTCTATAATTAATTGATATCTTTTTTGTATGATTTGATATTTGTTTAATGCGTTGGTTCATTTACATCGGTCCTCGGCGAGAAATGTTGAGAGCCACTGGTACCGTTTGTTGTTTACTGGTTTAGTTTGGTGAAGTTTGAACATCTGTGGCTAGCAAGCAAGAGAAAACAATAGGTTAGAGTCGTAAAACGCCGGAAACAGGGGAGAAGCGATGAGGTCATCGCTTGCAGGTGTTCAACGATGATCATAGGCGTAGTATCGGGAAGCTATAGGATGTTTTGTACTCCCATTTTAGTGAATTTGCCGACGCTCTTGGAGCTCGTAAGTTATTTTTCTCAAGACTGTACGTATTGGTATTTTTCCACTGCTGAGACCATGGTGGGAGATTGTGCTTATAAATAAGGCCAGCAATGCGCCTCGGGATAGTGAATATTTAGTCTTCGTCGAGTCCAGAAGTCTGCGAGAATCCACATGCACCTAGACATCTTCTTCAAGAGAGTAAGTCCTTTCATTTATCTTACATCTTCATCTAAGAGCTAGTCTCACTCCTCATAGCGAGATCTTCCTCTTAGAGCTGGTTTGGCCCCTGGCTGCGTTAAGTAGTTGGGTAACCTCTCCAGCTTCCTCGGTCGTGAGACCTAGTCTCACTCATAATACCATCTTCACAACCGGCACTACCTGTTGCACCTAGTGCAGTCCTATCTCTCCGTCAGAGTCGGCTAGATTCGACAGGCAAACTCCATAGCAATATTTCCTCCACGTCCAGTTGGATGACCTAAGGTCTCGCTTCACATCTAGCTACTATATCTACCATTTTACACATTTGTTCATTACGTAAACATTTCCTTTGAACATGACCTTTTCATTGTTTCCTTCAACTCTATGCACCTATTATTCTCATCAATCCCTTGGTGATGTGCCGTCGTGGAAACCGGACGGAGTCAGTTTCCTTTTTACCAACTATTATTCTCATCAATCCCTTGGTGATGTGCCGTCGTGGAAACCGGACGGAGTCAGTTTCCTTTTTACCAACTATTATTCTCATCAATCCCTTGGTGATGTGCCGTCGTGGAAACCGGACGGAGTCAGTTTCCTTTTTACCAATTATTATTCTCATCAATCCCTTGGTGATGTGCCGTCGTGGAAACCGGACGGAGTCAGTTTCCTTCTTACCAATTATTATTCTCATCAATCCCTTGGTGATGTGCCGTCGTGGAAACCGGACGGAGTCAGTTTCCTTTTTACCAACTATTATTCTTATCAGTCCTTTGGTGATGTGCCGTCGTGGAAACCGGACGGAGTCAGTTTCCTTCTTACCATCCGCCTCGTAATTTACTCTTTATCCACCACGTACCTCAGAATCCATCATTCATAAGCCTTTTTGCACCACGTCCTTACTTAATTATCATTTATTTTATTTCAGCGTTTTGCTACTCTGTGGTGGAAAGATGGTTGTTGTTCTAGCATCGTCTAGTGGTAGGACATCTGAGTCTGTTACACTCAGGAGACCCGGGTTCAATTCCCGGTACTAGAGATGACAATTACCAGTCCATTGCTTGGAATGTGTTTGTTGATATTGCAATTTTGTATTTAACTCTTTTCCCTAAGTTTGGGACGAGCCCAGAGTGCGGACAATAACCGTTGGCTCTATGGTGCCGGTAGCTTTGCGCTGTGCACGAGTTGCTGTTTCGACAGCTTACTTATGTTGCAATATCACGACACGTAGCGCCGTTCAGGTGGAAACCTGGTAGACTATGAAGACGATGTCCAGGTCTCTTCTAACGCTCTTTCTGTTGTAGTTGCTGGACCACCAGGTGTAAGTCTTGAAGACGACGTCCAGGTCTAAGTTATGGTTTTAATACCACGTAGCATTGTCTCGGAGGAGCTTACCTCTCCATAAAGCAACCTTAATATAAATATTTTCATTACAGGACAATGTAATTAATGCGTGTCAACATTATAAAGACTTTCATGTTTGATTAAGCATTTTACTCGTAAAGTCACTATTATTTTCAGCTCTGATATTATTCGAGTTGAATACGATTTGTTTATTTTACTGTGATTGCTTCAGCTTGTATTTATTTACAGCATTGTTGTCTAATGGATCTTTATATTCCGTCGATGACTGTTTATTACTGTTGCATTATTTGATTGTTTTTATATGTTGTTTCCTGATGATTGCTTGTTCCAGGATTTTATAATTGTTTATCGTATTTAACTGCAATAGACTGTAAAGTATGCATTGTGATAGTTACTGTTATTTGCAGAGAGCGGTACGTAGCGGTGTTGTTCTGAACACGCCGGAGTTGTTCTCATTTCTGTTTGAACATATGGTCTGTTACAGTATTTGACCTGTTTTAATCCAGAATCACATGTTACTGTACTCTCAGCCGCTTTTACCATTGCCGGCCGTTTTCCAATAAGACGTCCGCTTGCCCAGAGACCGAGCGTAGGCCCAGTTGGCGACCACGTTTTCACCTGGCGCGACCTTTCCGTCCACGGTTTGGATATGAAAGCTTCTACGTCCAGTCTGCTACAGCTGTGTACGATGCTGTGATGCTGGCCAATTCTCTGCCAGTTTTTGCGGACGGTTTTTTTCCCTGGCACGAGGAGAAGCGACTCCGGAGAAGATGCGCCCTCGCCGTCCAAGTCAACGCAGGGCGACGCATCAGGTTCAGACATCACACATCCAGCCTGGTAGTTTGTATAGCCACAACACCAGTTATTATGTTTGTTATGATGACATTCTCGATATGACATGTAATCGCTATTAATAAATGCATAAGAGTTGTTCTCTTTTGGAAGGTATCTAATTGATTTACTCCTGCAACCCTCTCTCTCACGCTCTTGACAGCCACTTCGGATTACGAACTATTGGGGTTACATTTTTACACACACAACGTAGGTTTTGGGGTCCTTTTCACTAGTCGGTAACGTTACATTATATGCTCTAAATGACATCATTATTTAGGTTTTGAAGGAGCATACTATGATTTGAAGTTGAGGTGCACTAATTAAAAAAATCATGTTCGATTCTTATAATCTATACAAAATGTCATATTTACGGTCAAAGAATATCGTCTTAGCTTCTATTTTATGAAATATAAGATCCATATTTAATCTCAAGCATAAACGAAATTGAATTATAATTCAGTTTTGTTGCGTTCCTATACAGACCAATAGATGTCATTAATATGCCATTCGGTCTAAATAACGAATGTCGCGACATCGGACCCAGCCTTAGTTTCTATATTTTTATAAAAACAACAACAATAACCTAACCTAACGCACAATATTAGTTTTTCAGGCGTGTTTTTTGTACGTTAGGTTCTTATTTTTATTATTTTTAGAGAAATGTATATAAACTGAGTAAGCTGTTCGCTGTTCGTTTGCTACCGGGAATTTTAGGGGTAAAGACAAATCCTGGCATTCCTATGCAGTAGTTTTCTTATTCTTAATAAAAGTGCTTAAAACTCTTCCTACAAATGATAATTCAATGAGCCTGTTTCACATTTTTCAAAAACTATTTTAAATTAAAGTTTATGCAATGATTTTCTTAGTAATAATTTTTATTTTAATAATTTGTTGTTATTTGTGGAAATAATTAAATAAAAAGATTGGCGTCCTGAAAAACTACCCCCCACTCCTGTGACGTAGAAGCACATACATTACATCATTAATAACCAATAGGAAAATAGTTTTTCCATCACCTAGGTTTATTCATATTATTTACATAAATAAACGTAGGCTTACAGTTTGTCACATGTTAATAAAAAATCTTTTAATTTGACATTTGACGCTGACATTGCTCATTGTAAATGAATAATAATTACACTCAAGCTAAGTCGGACAATTTACCGAAGGTCAGTAGCTGGATGGTGGCTGAATTTATATCAGAGAATGATTGTTTTACTGCTACCGAAATAAGGGGTGCTAAATATCTGAGATAAAATAAAATATAAGAACTGAATTTACTATATAAATTGATAATATATTTTACTTTAAGGTTCTGGTTATGATTCTTACATTGAATCTGCTATAGGATATGTAGATCTATGTCGAGAAAAAATATCTGTATAGTAGATGTAAAGTTTGCCCTGAACATAAAGTGAAGCAACAAAAATATACTATTATCTTGAAGGTGGATGAAAGTTGAAATGATCTTCACAAACATGAAAACACGATTTTTCTGACATTATCAGCTCTTCAACCTATTGCTTCTAGTCACAATTTACTTTCCTTCGCATCTTTTGACAAATTTATAAACTCTATAGTAGGTTTGTTCCTAACAGTAGTTTTGTAAGAAGGCACAATATAATAATCGTAAATTACTCATTTTATTTTAAACTTTTTATTACCTACATATTATACAACTTGAACCAATCTTAAAAATTTGACATTTGTTTGACAACTTTGACAATACACTTAACACCAAAACACAAAAATTTTTACATTATAAACGGACCAATTAGAACCGCTGAATATGTATGTGTTCTGACGTCACATTCTGTTTCAGATCACGTGACTTCTTCAAAATTTTATCCAAATTTCAAAAATTAATTGTAAAATATCTAAAGGATATTTCGTGATATTTTTAAATTTGAGGCTCTTTAAAGAACAATATCTTTTAAAATTTAATACTTAGAAGTCATATAAAAATTCTTGCAACAGCCCTATTGAAATTAAAAATTAGTTTCAGAAGTGGGAATTGAAAAAGTGTTCTTATTCTGTATTTAATGGGTTATTATGTGTTTCGTTTTTTTATTTATTGAAATTTGGACTCTCAACAATAGGCTAGCACCTACCTTCCATCAATTCTATGTTTGTACAAATACCATACCAAAAGTTTATTGGAAAAGATTTTATATATCCAGTAATACGAACATCTGTCATTTAGAACTATTTTAATATATCGACGGTTTTCATGATTATAGCAAAGCTGACTGATTTATGAAAGTTAATCTCTTTATAATTCTTTAACTTTGTATCTATTGAATATAAAGGAAAATGTATAATCAAACCATATGGACAATAAGATATTCTTTCATATTGATAATCACATAAAATGTCAAAAATGATATTTAACTGAGTTTTTTCAAGCAAAATTTCAAATGCGGTTACTTCCGGTTGACCAATTAGAACCAAAATCTAATCAGCTCTTCATATGGATGAATACGAAAGAATAATAATTTTTAGAATTGTAGTAATGGAGTAATCGTCGGCGAAATTGTTGTCACACAAAGCCATAGAAACAGACACACATACAGACATCATCGTAAAACTAGTAAAATCGTATTCTACAGATCATAAAACGTGCGTATTCATTGAAAACTCATCATCGAATTTTTTGACCAAAGACAATATCTTCTTTACCTAAAGATGCTGTAAGATAATAAAATCAATTTCAGAAAAATAATATCCATTTATCAATTTTACGTTTCTGAAATTGAAGTTACTTTTTTGAAAGGTAGTTATAGAAAACGAAAAGTGTTAAAAACAGTGCGTTTATAGATTTTCTTATTGATGTGTTTTTAGTGAGTTTATCGACTCATAAGGACACGAACATAGAAAAAATTCCAAAAATATGAACCATGTGAAGTTCGATTTGAAAACTAGAAATATATGACTTCG
Source organism: Ophonus ardosiacus (assembly GCA_943142095.1). Taxonomy (NCBI): domain Eukaryota; kingdom Metazoa; phylum Arthropoda; class Insecta; order Coleoptera; family Carabidae; genus Ophonus; species Ophonus ardosiacus. Next base: position 52,687,600 of record OW964825.1, on the reverse strand, counting down.
GCCGTACTCGAATCCGATTCATCAGAATCACAACCAGTACTCAGCCACGCGACCATATCGTTATTGTTTTGTTCAATTTTAAATACTTCAATTATAAAAATTGTTACTTACTGAAAGTGATGATCACTTTTTTGTTTTCAAATAAGACAAGTTTATGAAAAGTGAATATATTATCGTAATTAATTAGGATGTGTGTCTTAAAAGTGAAAACAAGTTGAATCTTGGAGTTTACAGTAATGGCGGAGTCCACAGCTACAGCAAGTCTGTTTATAATAATGATGAGCTGTTATGAATGGTAAGAGATACCCATGCATTTTCAATTAAAAATTTAAATTACGCTGAACGTGTAGATTTTATAACCGGTTTTATAAAATCAAATAATTGCGAAGCATCCACTTTCAGTAACAAAATAATTTTTCTATGTGACATTAATTGAAACATGAGTTTTTATTACGCAAATAACTTAAGCTCAAGGTTCTCAAGTTCGTCTCCTAATTAATTTGACTTTTTTCCAACTCAGATGCCATCTAATTCAAAACTGTGATATTTTGAGCATGTGATGTCCCACGCATAACCGATTTAGATGGAAATAAAAAATATTTTTTATTCCAATTATCTTGACATTTATAATTGTTTCTGACGTGGAGACGACGACCAGTTCACCACAAAATTTATTCGTAAACTACAAAACGCAGGAATTAGGTACCTTTTTAAAGATAATTAATGAGAATTTTTCAAAACGAGCAATATGAAATTTGATGCTCTTTTAGCGAGAAATTTGATACAAAACAATTTTCTTCTTGTGTAGTTTGAAAGATGTAATAAAATAGATGTGAAATCGGATCTTTTTATTGATATTAAAACAGTAATACAAAGGATTGAGTAAGGTTATCGGTGTTTAAAAGGATGTAAATGAAAAACAAGTTTGATATGTGAAAATAATTTTTATTGTTCTAACGTGTTGGAGATTTTCCAGATGTATTACATGTCTTGCTTGAATCTCAGAAACTTCTTACTGAATTTGGCGGCCTACTAATCTGTAAGTTGAAAAAATGGTATTTTCAATATTTTTATATATTTTCTCTGCTATATCGAGGAAATTTGTGCTTAACTTGTTGTGTTGGGGCCGGAACTTTCAGATTTTTTTTTAATAAATATTTTAAATAAATACATACAGAATGTAACAAAAATAAGTACATTAAATTTAACCAGTGATAGAACTCGTCGAGAACAACAATATTTTTTAGTAACTTTTTTTGTATTTTGTATTGTCTTAAATATCTTCAGTTTTGTAAAAAAATTCATTACCTGCCCAAAAATATTAAAAAAATTAAGAATTCAAAAAAATGTTACTTAAGAAATATTGTTGCTCTCGAAGAGTTCTATCAATGTCACTTACTTTTTGTTTCACCAGTACCAGTATATGTCTCGAAATTGGAAATATTTTATCCAAAAATAAATTGCGATTTCGAAAAAATGTTACTAAGAAATATTGTTGCTCTTGCCGAGTTCTATCACTCGTTAAATTTAATGTACTTATTTTTGTTACATCCTGTATATTAACAATTTAATCTTAATCAATTAAATTTAAAAAGAAAATTCTACAGTTTTGTTTTAAAATTCTTACGGAAAATCGTATCTATTTTTTGGAATATGAATTACATATTCTAGCACGCTTATTGATCCTGGAATAAGCTTTATTTTTAAACGATTTTTGGTGACATTTTGTTATTTACGCTTGATATGGCTGCATTAAATACAACAAATATCTTTTATTGTGTTAAAAAAGACATACTTTATAAACCCATTTTAATGATAAAAGTGTACTTTTTTAACAGACGCAAAAAAATATTTTTTTACAAAAAATGATTTATTAACGTTTTGGAACTTTCGCGCTTTTTTTTTCTTCGATACATACTCATAAAAATTCGGCAGGTTTACATTTTCAACAAATTATAAAATCTACACAAATGGTTAGAAATTTCTACAAAATTCTTTCGGCACTTTAAATATAAAATTAGAAATTTAAAAAAATGAGGGCCAAATGACTGGTGATATAGTTCTATCAATATTTTAAGAGTCTTCTTCTAGTCCAGATTTAGCTTCTACCGAGACCCTTTACTTTTGGCACAATGAAAACAACTTCGTAAATATCAAGTGCGTACAGTAAAACCTATCTTGCAAGACATATGGGACAACACTTAAAAAAATGTAAAGATCTTAGAGATACATTGCCTTATAGAATTAAAGCTGGTATTACTAAAACAGGCGATGTACCTACCTATCTCAATATTAAATGGTGGAACACTTAAATAGCATGTTCAGGTTTTGTAAGTTTAAAATCTATATTTTAAACCATTCGAAAGAAATTTGAAGAAATTTCTAACCATTTGCGTAGGTTTTATAATTTTTGTTAAAAAAAAAGAACGGTCGAACTATTATGAGTTTGGGCTCGTACATTTGATAAAATATCTTTAAAAAAGAGTGTAGAAAGTGTGTACTATACCTTAGTGGAGATTCTGTAATGGTTCAGTTTGTTATTGGTGAAATCGAAATAGCTTGACAAAGCAAAAAAAAAAAACATTTTGAGAAAGGTAGGTAAAAAATAAAAAGGCTCTTTTAAAGTATAAAATAGTAAAACAAATTTTGGAGATATACTCGTATTTACATTAGTGCAACAAAACGATTCTAAATATTTATTCCAATAAGTATATAAAGTATATATGCAAAAATAGTTATACTGAAGTATACTTGTATTTAGATATCTTGGTTTTAATGACATTCAAAGACTGTCGCACGGATTAAGGATTTTAACTACACTATACGCCATAAAAATATTTTATTACGATTTATTCTTCTGATTAGCTAGTACTCGGCTTTGTTTATACAAATAATTTGACGTTTCGTAATTTTGCCATATCTAACTTATTGTTACAAATGAAAAAGTTTTTTCTGCAATAATTCTAATTTTGTAAATCTGATTTTCGAATTTACTTTCATTAGTTTAAAAACAGGAATTAGAATGGGACATTCTAATGTAGTAAATTTTAAGCTAAAAATGTTATAACATTGTATATCTATTATACTAAAAATAACAAAATAATGTGAAAAAATCAAAATTATTTATGTAACAAATTTATTTTAGGCGCTATAAAGATATCACGTGATCGTGACCTACGAGTGACTGATGACATTCGTAGCAAATGTTGTGTAAAAAACTAAGTACGCCACTAACAAGACACACTTTTTCTGCCATTGATACGTTGTGAACTATCCTATTTGTATTAGTTTTATTTTATTTCAAGTTTTCTAGAATATTTCTAAATATCATGAGCTCTTTCTACGTCACATCCAGTAAAATTTAAATTTTCAAGTAATATTTAAAAATTCGTATTTCTCAAATTAAATAAAAAAACTCAAAATTTTGAATTTATAATACAAATAAGAGAAAAGTTTCAGAAAAAAAAGAAAATTATGGCACACCCCACTGATTATGGTGTAGGTTTTTCCTGGAATAAAGGTGTTTAAGAGGTAGGGAATGAAATATAAGTCTGAAATGTGAAAAATATTTTAATTATTTTCGCGATTTCTTACAAAATAATATTTTTACAAGTGCTCGACCATCGCATAATATAGCGACGTATGTCTGATCCTTTTCTGTACAAGATGGAAGACTAAGGCTTCGAACATTTGTTTATTTTTTAAATAATCAAAGTATATTACACAATATACAACTATATATACATCACATATTTTCCATAAATTACTGTCAACGTAAACATAATTCTGTGCTATTGTGAAATAATTATAATAAATAGGGAAAGATTGTGATGTACTTCCATTTTTGAGATTGTCCGTAGTTAAATCACAGTTACCACTTTTGTATTCAACTCTAAACAAACTAAAGATAATTCAACGCTAAATAATAACAATAACAACATTGCATATGAACTTAACCGGCAATTTGAACATACAAAATTGACTATTATATAAATAAATGCGATAATAAAAAATACAAATAAAATACCACTTCCTTAACAAGAATTGCACAGCTTCATTCATCTACTAAACACAATGTAATGTACAATATAAACAATAGGTACAACGAGAAAAAGCATTGCAATGTAGCCAGGAGAAAAGGATGAATGCCATTACAAATATTTTACACTCGACACATTGCGTAGGTTAATTCATCTACTAAAAGAAAGAAGAAAACAATCATTTTTCCATTTCATATACTAGTAATTTTCGTTTATCGTTACTACAATCTTTAATTTTTAGGACCGTTCAAATTTTTGTTTTATCTATTTTTAAGACAATTTATATATTTTTACAAAATAACTTTGTTAATACATTAGGGTGACTGTAAAAAATTACTACTGCCCCCTAAAACGACAGTAAGTGCAACACCGATCCTATAAATTAAAGGAAATAAATGCCTAATGAAAATACTTGCTAGAAGGTTTTCTTTTATTTTTTCTTTGGTAGTTAGATCAGAAACAGTATATTCTGCAAATTTTAATTGATTGTAAAAAATACTATAAAAATCAAGGTTTCAATTAAAGATAAATGTTTCCTTTTTTAATTCGTTTGAGTGTATTGAGAATGAAATGTCAATTTATTTAAAAGGTTAGAAATATTAGTGTAAAAAGTCTAGAACATATTTAATTTGTATTAACAAATGATTAAACTCCTCTTTTCATTAAACACAAGTTCCCTTTTATTTATAACGCTTAACGAACATTGGAAGATAATCAATTACTTTTTTGTAGTAATCAGTAATTTTGTATTTGATTTTTTAAAAACAAATTAGCCTTATATGAATGTATTACAATAAAAACTCTTTCTTGCGTTTTGAAGTTGTTTGACGAAAAATACTTTAAAACATATTTTTTCAAATGTACAGAGATTATATTTGAAAATAATATATTCTGACGTTTTGAGTCCCGATCATTTATCTGATTATTATAACATATTCTTATCAGATTTTTAACTAAAGGTTTGTTTATCGAGAGCTTAAAATATTTGTTATAATTTATGAATGTACACATTTTTTATAAAGTTTGAACTCTTGTTGGTTTTTGTGCCCCGACATAATTAAATATTATAACCGTTAATACTGTTTGTACAATAAAAAAATAGTTGTTTCTTAGTGAAATGAATTTACCTACAACAATAGAACTACTAGGTGCGTTCGTTGTGCAACCACGAGACCAACTGAACTGAACTGAACTGAGAACTGAGTAGACTTCGTTGCTCGCTCGCTGTGTGCGACCAGCGTCCAACACATGAGTCTATGTTATAAACACGATACTTTCATACAACACTTAACTTTTATGTACAGGATACCCGCTGTGTTCATTCCTTACACACTAAATTATTTACTTTATGGTAACATTCTTGTTTGTTTCACGACAAACTGGGGGTTTCGAACAATTTACATCAGTTTCTTTTCTTTCGAACGCGCATGAGATAGCGATGGAGGAGATGGTAATAGTGATTGAGTTCTCGATGAGTTTCCGATTGTTCGTAGCCGCACGATGACGGCTTCAATAGCTCGCAATCAGCCTAACGCGTAGACAATGGTCAGTAATTAACCCCCATCATAGCATCTATTGTTGCGATATCAATAAAAATACCGACGCGTGCTAGGTGCTTGTTGCCGTGATATGCATAGATATGTCAATGCTACCATTGTGAAGAGCAAAGGATCACACCTTGGTGGTGAGATCCAAAGGCGCGGGACGGTGATGCAGTTTCAAGCGCTTCAATTCGCGATCGCTGTCACAGTCACTTTCTTCATCTGCGTCAAGTTCCACATCACTTCGGGCGGTACGAGCGCTTCTTTCGCTTCTAGCGGGGGATGATCCCCGTTCGCTTGCGCCTGTTTTCATACTCAAATCCATTGGGTCGTCTTGAATAGGAGAAGCAGCAGGTGATGCAACTGGAGATGGTGATTCAGGCTCCACTGTTGCGTCTGGTGTTGGTGAACGTTGCGATTGTAACACCGCGTCTAAGAACACTCGTTTGGTGAAAGCTTCAGCACCTAAAACTCCTGTTGAAGGACTATTGTGGTTTCTGACTAAACGGCTGTTATTGTTATGATGAACAGGTTGTAACAAGCCTGGATACAACGGCGGGTACCCAGGAGGGAATAACAATCCTGGAGGTGGTAAAAATGCTGGTGGTAACAACCCTGGAAATAAGGGAAGTGCTCTCCTTGCATCGCTAACTTCTACCGAGCTGTCAGAGTTGTGGGATTCCGGCGATGAGACGCTGGGTGAAGCTGCATGTTTGTACTCATCCAAACCCAATAATATAAGGTCTTCTTTCGTACGAGGTAAATGCAACAATGGAGGGGGAAATTGCAACCCCAACCCTCCTAATGTTTGATGTGGAGGGGGTGGGGGAGGTGGTGTACGTTGAGAGGAAGGTTTTCCCATTCCTGTCATTCCCTGCATGCCAATTCCTGCGGCGGCTTGCTGTTGCTGTTCCTGCAGCAGACAGTGAATTTTGAACCAGTTGGAACGTCGGCCGTACCTGGAGCCGCTCTTGGACATGCCCACTAGCAGGCACTTGCGAAGACGACAGGCTTTGCAAGCCGTGCGGTTCTTCTTGTTGATGACGCATTCTCCGTTGTTTTTGCATTCGGATATTGAGTTTAGATTGTTGTAGGATCTTCCGAAGAATGACTGAAAACAAAGAGAAAACGAATATTAAAATTACTGACATTAAAATGACTAAAATATGATAAAATACATAGATTTTTGTTATTATATGTTTTTGTGCAGGAATTCAATAACTATGAATCAAAATATCTGAAGTACAAAAAATATAGACCTGAGGATTGAACATTTGAGATTTACTTATTTAATTAGTTCAGCTGATATAAAGACCAATTATATTCATTCGTTTAAAATTCAGATTTAAATGTAATAGACCAATAATAATTTTATGCAATTGAAACGTTACATAACATATGTAATGCTTTAAATAATGACCTACTAATTTTATAAAAAAAAATGTTCGGTAAGATATATCTGTCAATAAAATTATTTATGTGTGGAGAAGAAAATAAAGTACTCGGAAACTGCAGTCAGTATGGTTTTATTTGATTAGAACCTACGTTTCGACCATTACAATGGTCTTCCTCAGGGTTAAATTAAGTCATAAACTATGAAGAAGATATTTGTAACTCATGTTAACAAACATCAAAATGTAATAGATGAATTACAACGTTATAAAATTGATTTTATTTAAAAGTTGTGGGGTCCCGTGGCCGCGTGCCTTGAATGTCTGGTCGCGAACCTGGGGGAACCGGGTTCAATCCCGACAGGCGACAAATATTTCCAATTTTAAATGGCACAAATGTGACCCCTGTCGTGCACTCTCCACACCAGCTATGAGTGCCCGTAAGGTGACGCCTGGTAAGCGCCCACACGGTAAAATATATCGTCATCATTACCGATATCTACATGTGTTGTAGATACTGGCACACTCAGAAATGGGTAATATGCCGTGATGATATATTATTATATTTCGAGAACTACGTTCTTATCATTAGTAGAAACTACAAAATAATAAGTCAGAGAAGTTAAGGGGCCTAGATATGCAGTCAATTTATCTTCAAATTTATGTACATATTATCAAACTCTCGTGTGCGTCTAAATATCTATTATTATCAACATGTATTAATAATGATATATTAGAATTGTCAGTTTTTTGTTATTTATAGTTTTATTGTTCGACCCGATAGAGTTAATTTTTCTATAGTTACTTTCATTACTTATTTTATTTAATTTTACTATTTTTTGGCTTCGTTATTTTTTTTCTAGAATTTTTGGTAATTTATTTAATGAATTAGATAAATCAGAAAGAAAATTTAAATACTTCTTTTCTTTAATTTCATGTTTTATTTTAGTTCAATACTTATTACGATATAAATGTCATTTCATTTAATTTTATATTTAATTTTATTATTACAAACTTAGAAAATTGAACTAAGTCCACTGAGATAATGAATTTTATTAGAAGATTGAAAAATAAGGAATTTGTTTAGTTAATTATACTACAATTTAGTTACTCATATCTAATTTATTTTTTTCTGTGTAATAACATGATTATAATGGGTAAAAAGTATAGTATTTTTTCACGAATGGAATAGGCCGTAGGCGAGTTCGTCAAATCCTATAAGTGAAATAAGACATTTTTTTTACTCTAGTTGCATATAATTTTTTTTTACGTCTGCAATAAAAGGCTTACTTTATAAATTCACTTTAATGAAACAAGTGTACTTTTTTTAACAGACGTAAAAAAATCTGTTCTGTATAATTAATCTCGTTAGCTATTAATTTACTACTATTTAAGACTATGGTTTTCACGTAATAGCGATGTACTTGGAAGATAAGTTTCAAAGCAGGCGAAAATTAAGAAATTAAACAATGTTAATTACTCCAAATTGCATAATTGTGTCATAAAATGAAGTCAGACAGCGCATCAGACATTTAGCGTGAATTCGGTAGAGTTGAGATGAGTATTTCACACATGTATTCTAGCATAAATAGCAGTAGTATTTTGTTGTCAGTGGCGCGTGTTTCCTTGCTCGTCGTCCCATTATCTTTACGCAATTCCGCAACAAGTTGCCAAGTGAAATTGCAGTGGTATTGTTGCGTTAAAGGGCGGCATTGACTTCTCGCGGCTAATTACCCATGTGGAGCAGTGGGTCGGATGTCGGAAGCCTGACGTAACCACCCCCGCAAAACAAGAAAAACACCAACACTGACTTCTTACTAATACTCACGTGGAGCTGCTTTTCGTTGGTCCACTGCCCAACTGTGTAATCGTTTGCTAATTGCATGCAATTATATTCAAATCGAGTGGATGTTATGTCATGTAAATGGATTCGCACAAATAGAACAATGCCGGTCCGGTGACAAATAGGCAGCGTATAGTCGACTAGTGTGGGCAAGGAATTCAAGGTGCTGCAAGAGATACACTAACTTCTCATGCTGTTCCCAGGGTACACACATTCAAATCGGTTCTCCAAAACTTGTTTCAGATATCAGATGACAATACCATCTTGCTTATCATGTCTGATTCAAATCCAAAGAGTTGTACAGTTTCTGAAATGATTTGAGTGTTATCCTAATGTTTTGATAAAAAAGAGGAATGGACCAATAGTTATTTATTCAATAAGTGTGTAAAGTAGTACTTTTTTGGTCGAGTGCGAAGTTTTATTATTTATTAGATAAATAATAAAACGAGATAAAAAAAAACACTAAACATGACTTTCATGTAACATTTTTTTTACAACCAAAATGTTAGTATTGTTTCTCATAATATTGAGTCTGCAGGCATCTTCAATTACTGTTAATGCTCTTTCTCATAATACTGTACAAATTTTATTTTATTTTTATTTATTTGACAATCTATCCAACAAGAAAATATCCCAATTATATGACGATTACATGAAAATTAACAAAGAATAAGGAATCAATAGTGTGTAATACATTTTGAACATAGACGTAGTTAAAATAACAAAAACTTTATACATATAGTAATACAGGCTGATTTTATCTTACAAAATAATTTTGTAATGCTTGTTTGTATTTCATTAATGAATCACAAAAAATCACAAAAATTGTGACTTATTCTAAAGAACCTCAGAAAGAGGTGGATTAGTCTTCTAGAATTGCTCAAATTGTGCTTTTAAGATTAATATTAAAAATTACTATTAGATTAGAACCCATTATGTCAAATAGCTATTTAAGTATAGAGGGCCTAAAGAAAAGATGAACAGCGGAGGGCTTTTATTTATCCAACGGTGTAAAGTTCTTTCGTTCTGAGCTCTGAGATATGTTCAATGTTTTATGTACTATCTACAATCAAATGAAATGTTTTTAAATTATTTTTGAAATTCATATAATTAAATAAAGGTTAGTATTAATACCGGGCGTATTGGCTTTTTTACAGTCCGGCGGACGGTAAGACTGGAAAAAAGCCCGACAGGCATAATGTTTAACTTTCCGCTTTGGTAACTAAGATGTAGACAAACAATTTTAATGTAGTTGTGCGTAAAAAATGTAAAGGTTCTTAACTCAATCTGTTAATAAAAATTATTACGCTTGTGCCATTTACACTTTACATTATTTTTTTTTAAATAAATTTTATTATACTACTCTTGCAAATAATGATTTATTACTGCCAGTCATTCTCAAATAGACTATACTTCCATTACTATTTACTACCTAATTGTATACTTCATTGGTAAATTAACCGAATTTGTATGTAGCCTCGCAACGCTTTTTACACACTCAAAAGTAATCAAAAGAGGGCGTAAAGTATGTACCTTACGCACGGTTGTAGGGAAAAATTATTCATGACAAGATGATTAGCATATACAAGGTAGTTTGTAGTAAAATGAATATTTTGTAGTTTTTTGGTTATGCGAATAACTTCCAAGTCTGAAAATAAGTCTGAGTTTTTTAGTACCTATGCACATCTTCAGGGCACTTTTTCTGCTTCAAACGGCGAGCTCAAAATTTTTTTATGACTGTTAAATTTCGAGTTCTGTTGTCGAAGTTTTATTATTTTCCAATGATGTGTACCTTATCTATGTTCAATTTTTCAAACAGCAAAACAAAAATGCGACAATTATGAACTTCGTATCTTTTATAATTCTCGAGACACCATACAGCGCGCATTTTTTGCAAGAAAACGATGTATTACCATATTTTACAGTGAAATTATGGTGTAAGTAATTTCAATGGGGTCGGGAATCGCTTGAGGGCTTGAGGATGATCCAAAATGCGGATATGAATTAACGCAACGAAGTAGTGTTGCCAGAAGTCGAGACGAGACGAGACTTGGGGTCGGTCTCGTCTTGGTCTTGACTTAGTCTCGACTAGAGTGGTCTCGTCTTGGTCTTGTAGAGACGAGACTTGATGTCAGTCTCGTCTCGTCTCGAGTCTCGACAAGACTCTCGACTTTGCCTCCATTAACATTTTTTTTATAATCCCATCTAATAGTACATAAAATTCTAAGAACAGCAGTACAATCGCGATTCAAAAATTCCAAATAATATTAGAGATATTTATTATTTCTTCTGTAAATATCAACTTGATACTTGAGCTCTTGAAATAATTAATATGAAAATATACATACATACCGAGTGTTGTTTCTTGTTAATAAACATAAAATATATAATTTCAAATCCTTAGCTACAGTATGAATCACAGCAATGCATTTATATTATTAGCAATAGTTAAATAGGTATGTATATGTTTAAATGAAGCAGTAAGTAAATGGACAAAAATCCCCAAAAAAAAAAAATTCTTTCGCTATTTTTTTTATATTTTTCTAAATAAATGTTAAAAAAGTAGATAACTAAAACTTAACCTTTCGCGTATCCCCTAGTACGCGTACCACACTTATTTGAAAAACAAATAAATTATAATAAACTTGCTTAAATTTATAAAATTAGTAAAAAAAAATAGTAACTAAGAAACTTCAATAATAACAGTTGTACGGTTTAACGAATTATAAATAGAGTAACTTTCCAAAATCAGTCAGCTTTACTATAATCATAGAAACAGCTGATATATTCAAAAAATTGTAATTGACAGATGTCAGTGTCAAGTACAATATACATAATGATTGTTCGTGTTATAATTGTATTGGATTCATATTTTTTCCAAAGAACGTTCGGTATGGAATTTGTAAAAAATAGTATGTGTTCGTGTTATAATTTTATTGAATATATAGAATCTTTTCTAGGGAACTTTTGATGTGGGATTGGTACAAAATACATCAAATTGACGGAAGGTCTTATGCTAGCCACAACAGATTTTTTATGTACCTACTAAAACTTCTTTTACATGTTGTAGTAGGTAGAGTTAAAAATAAAATCAAGCCATGGAGTAAAAATGGATAGAATTTTTTGGAGATATCTAATAATTCTTCATATGGTATTTCTTTCTCAAGAGGTTCCTCTTTCCACTTATGAAACCATAATAATGATTCCTCATAAAAATTGTCTATGTTATGTTTCATTTAATTCTTTATCATACGTTTATACTTTTCTTTATTACATATTTTTATATTTTTAGGATGCAAAATTGTTAGATTGACTAAAGTATTGTATTCGGAAATATTTGGATTTGGGTTGGGCAAACCTACCTACTTTTATTACTAGCAGATGTCTAAAAGTGGTTGTTATTGTCTGGTAATATGCAGCATTTATAGCACCGTTGTAAAATTTATTGTTCCATTATTGGATTTTTACAAGAAAAGAAATGTTGTGTTATTTTTTACCCATTTTTTAAAAATTATATTGTATTAGGGAATTGGAAAAACAGTTTGTTTTACACCTTTGTGCATACAAAGTTTTAAGAACATTATTAAAGAAGGGCTTGTACATTACGACTTTTATATTTCTATTTTCTTTAAGTAAACGTTGATTATTGTTTTCAATTTTTTCATATGAATGAATTTATACAATGTATTTTAATTTTCTCAGGGGGCGCCCCTGTATACGCCCATGGGCACCGGGCGAGTGTACTTGTATTTTGCATGTGTTCTTACGAGAAATGCTTAATACCAGTTTCTTAGAATATCTGATACCAATTTTCCCAAATTGTTATACCTGTAACTACATATTTTAACAATGTCACTTACATTTCACTTTGTTGAGATAAAGTTTTACTTTCATTATACATGTAAAAGATACATAAACTTTTATCTTTTTTTTACTAAATGATACATGCGATATTATTCATATGTTTCAATGGAAGAATTATTTAGGTGAATAAGTACATCCGTTGAAAATGTAGAATATGGTTATTTTAAAACGGGAATTTCCCTAAGATCGTAAAATCTTTGTGTGCATTTTCGCAAAATTCTAAGAATCACAATAGATTCTTTAAAAATAAAAGAAAAATAATGTATATTTGAAGGGAACGTTACTTTTGTTATAATATATTAATTTAATAAATAAAACTGAAGTACATTGCTAACTTGCAGAATGCACCACAGATGTAACTTTTGTGTGCTATTTGAAAATTGGAAATATATATAAGTCAGTATTTCATATACCCAATTGTACCAATATATTAATTGAGAATTAAACAAAAATTAAATTAAAATAACATGTGTAGTATAAAATAAAGGTTGATATTAATTTAATAAAAATATTGGTGCATTAAAATAACATAAGAATTCTAAATTGATACTGTTTTCATTTCATCCCACTTACATTGTAATTTAAATTCATTTAAAACTTATATCTGGATTATTTAGATGAATAAGGAATACATCATATTTACATAAATTAATGTTTCTGGGACACAATTATGAAAGTAGAAAATTACAAAATTTGAAAAATTAATATCTCTCTTATTTATTCGAATTTTCAATCAGTATTTACAGCAATACTCTCAGTTTTTGAAGGACTTTTAGAATAGGTATATGTTTAAAAAAATACCGTTGATCTGAAGTCGAGAGTCTTGTCGAGACTCAAGACTTTCTCGACAAGACTTGATGTTAGTCTCGTCTCGTCTCGACTTTTCTAGTCGAGACCAAATGATGGTCTCGTCTCGACAAGACCAAGACGAGACGAGACCAAGACCAAGACTGGTCTTGGTCTTGTGGCAACACTACAACGAAGTATGAAAATTTTAATGATTGTGCCTTGGTGTGCACAGGGCTACGTTGAACCTATAACTATTACGTATTTTTCCTGTATAAAATGTACTTTATAACTATTGTCTGAAAGCCTTACTAATTTGTGTTTTTTGGTGTAAAACTTACAAATTTTGTTCTGTTCTTAATTTTTCAGGATATACACACTCAATATGTAACCAACCGTCTCTACAAAACTAATTTCACAAATCTAGCGACAAAATAAAATTAAGAACAAAAATTTGCAAATGGATTGAGAAATGAAAGTCTATTCAATGACATACGACGAGTATACTCTATTTGTTAAAGGGATATTGCAAATTGCAATAAACTTTAGAAATTTAAAAGTCTATCAATATCGAGCAAAACATGTACGCTACTCTAAACATATTTTGAGAAGTTAACAATATTAATACATATTTTTTCTGTATGTTATTTTCCTTGTTTATAAAAGTTAAATAACATCTATTGATTGAATTATACGA